>OY979628.1:12135526-12772558 GCA_963855885.1 Coenonympha glycerion
TAATTCAATTAGGAAGATATATCAGGGCAAACAAAATATTTTTCTAATCACCACAACATTTAAATAAATATTTACCTATAAATACGAAAAAACAAATATAAGTTAAAATTATGTTATTCTTAGATATACCTTCATAAAAAATCTGGAATTGTACACGGTATATATATGTATCTAGGTATTCAAATGGATTATGACATGTCCTAAGATATAAGAATTATAGATTCTTGTGTGATGATAATTTTTCGTTAAATATACCTGATATATACTTAAGTATTGAGTATATACTTAAGTAATGAAAAAAAAAAAAAAAAATGACCATAATAAATGTAAAATTTCGGGTTGTTATAGTACCTTAGACTAAAAGAAAAAAAAATGGGCAGATAGGAAAAGTACGATTTGGACTTATACGTACCTCATACCAAGATATCGCATTACCTAGGTAGGTATAGATAAGTCTCATTACGTAAATGAAACCTGATTTATAAAGAAGTATTGAAAAATAAACCATCTTTTTCTTATGAATAATGCTCAAAAGTAGCTAGGTACCTATTTATCTACCTATTCAGATTATTATAATTGAGTATAACAATCTGAAGCCCATGATCGATATGTATAGAGCAACATAAAAATCATAAAGCGTTAATGCGTCTAATAAAACCATAATATACGCCAATTAATGCTGAGTATATTGAACAAAAACTTATTAATTAGGTAGTTCACGCGAAACCAAACACGTTGCGAAGGCATAAAAGTGGAGCGAACAAAAGACGTTCTCACTCAAGAGCAAGGCAACAAAGCTAGTTCAGTAACAAAGGGGAGAATGGGAACAAAAATATTTAATTGGTACGATTATAAGTGATTACGGCGCACAAACACCTCCTGCGGACTCGTCACACTGCACGCTAAAAGAGCTTCGTGTTTGTGAAGGTATTATGAGTAAGTTTAATGTGTAACGGTAGACCGGAGTCCGGAGGTCTTTCCTTAATAAACTTCCAACTTCCTAGACATCATGTCAAAAAGCATCTAGTAAATCTGGGATACTTAGGCTCTTCGACACACAGTTCGTAAGCGTAAGCATAGCGTAATCCTCGCGTACGACGAGAGCACTACGAGCACGAACAATGCACGTCTTCAAACATGTCCGCAGACAAAGCGGTGTTACAGCTAATTATATCGGAGGCGTAATTTTCATATTGATAAGCGTAGCGTCATAACGATACGCTTACGCTTACGTTTCCGAGCCGTGTGCGAAGGGGCTTACAGAACAAGGTTTCTTGGAATAAAAGTGATATGCTCCCGTCTATTTCCTTATGAAAATCATGTACTTAGGTAATTTTTCATAAGTACTATGAAATGAAATGAAATGAAATGAAATGAAATTCTTTATTTCACATAGGCTTAGATATAAGCTCTCATGAAAATGTCGAGACTCTACCGCCAGGTTCGGAAAGCAGGATTGCACCGAGAAGAACTGGCAAGAAACTCGGTACTTGCTCTTTTAAAAAAAAATGTCTCAATATACAATTTTTAGTACTTAGTATGAAACAATATTTTTAAGATATCTCGTGAGGAGATGGAAGCATATCACTATCGTTCCAAGAATCTTTGTTATTTAAAAATTCTTCAATGGTGTAGTAACCCTGATTTATTAGATGTTTTTTGACAGTATCTTTAAACCAGTGCAAAGGTAAGTCCAAGACAGACTTCGGGATCATATTGTAGAAGCGTACACTCAACCCCACAAAGGACTTTTGTACCTTACGCAAACGGTGTGGCACTACAACTAACTTATGTGCTCCACTTCTAATTGGACGGTTACTTATATCTATCCGTTTATTGTAATTATTAATATTTTGACGTACAAACAGTAGACAATTATAAATGTATTGACACGCCACTGTAAGAATGCCTATTTCTTTAAATTTTTGGCGAAGAGATTCGCGTGGCTTCATTTTGTATATGGATCTAATAGCTCTCTTTTGCAATACAAATATAGTTTGAATATCAGCAGCTTTGCCCCATAATAGAATACCATAGGACATAACACTGTGGAAGTAGGCGTAGTAAACAAGCTTGGCTGTATCAATGTCTGTAAATTGTCTAATTTTTCTCACAGCATAGGCAGCTGAACTAAGTTTACCTGCCAGAGTCTCAATATGAGCGCCCCATTGTAGTTGCGCTCATATTGAGACAACTCAACTCAATATAGCGCCCTATAGTAGGTACAACATATGTAAAATATGTTGTACCTACTATAGTGGTATTTTTGAAAAGAGCCGAATCTCTTGAATAAAAAATAAGCCCACTGAAATTACTTAATTATTTATCTTAACTTTAACTGAAATCAAAATAGGTATGCTTGAAAATAAATTAAAAATGAAGGTTACTTAAAAAAAAACTTTAAAACTAAAGGTTACTTAAAAAAATTAAAAAATGAAAGTATACTTGGTGTCATACAGATACTTAACTGAATGTCAAATAAACTGCTGTGTCAGTTTTTAGCAAATGCATGAAAAAATGTACGCTCTACAAATTAGCTCTACTAAAACAATATCTATTACTAATGCTGAATGTACTAACGTTATTTAAAACTGACTTAAATTTCAAAGAATAATAATAAAAATTAAATATGTGCTTGGGATTATCTATCTAAGAAGAAAAGATCAAAAACAGTAGGCATGTTTTTTCTGCCTTGATTACCGACTGAGAGCATAATTATTATAATGTAGGCTTAAAACCTTTTTTTTGTTCACGATGAGCGAGTCATCATAATTAAATGCAATCCTTTCAGACTACGAGTATCTCTCACTAGTGAGTAGTGAAGTGACTGTCTCAGATTACACCTGGTACAGTGAATTGGAAGGGAGCTTTTACTGCAATATGACTCACCTATTAAAACTACTTAAGTGGGTTCAAACATTGTTTAAAAATCTACGGAGTATTTTCAAAAATTCTCATTACGTCATAGGTAACCTATGAACAATGACGAAATACGCTACCCTAAGAGAACGGGAAAGATGTGACGTATGTTGAAGCCAAAAATTTCTCAAATATGGCGTCGTGCGTCATACCTTTCGGTACCGCTGACAGCACATACCGCTGTCGGTCTTTTATATTAGCGCCATTCTATACTTTTGTCAAATTAAAAACCCAGCTTCAGAGCGGAGCCTAAAAATACATGCGTGACGTCACTAAATCCCTTATATGTTCAATCAATGTCTATGAAGGTAGACACTTACCTGCGCGAAGTACCTATAGTAAGGAACTAAGATGCGTACCTATACAAAGATTGCAATTAATAGATATATTATCGCAGAGGTGTTAGTTGTCTCTGTCCTGTCTCATAGTCCCTTTTATAATACCTAGGGCGCTTGACTGTCAACGTAAAGATGAAGACACTAGATTTTCGCCATTTTGGCGCTGATTGTTGGCATGAGCCTCCATGGAACTAAAATAAAATGATGTTCAAAACGAAATGACAATGTAGTACTTTGGACGATCGAGGGTGGCGCTTCAAATCGGAAAAAATGGAACTGTCAGATGTATAGAAAGTGATTAGTGACCTAGGGATACAAGCTATATTATGTAGCTGTATAATACTTACTTGTATCTACATCTGTCACAACATTATGGCTGTTGCTATGCAGTAGTAACATGTAGAAAGATGGCCGGACGAATGCATTACGCACTCCGTGGTGTAATTACAATTATCTATTCCCCTATGAAAATTACTCACAGCAATTTTTATTTAATGTGTTATACATTATCACTTTACAAGTCGAGCAATTATTTAACGTCTTTTTTAAATTACTCAGTCGGTCGGCTGTTTACAGTTTACTGGAAATGTGTAAATAAGCCCTCAATTAATAGATGCGCTTTGTACAAAGTAAGAATAATATAATTATATTGTAGGTACTAGGTAATAGAAAAATAAATTATTAACCGTATAAGTAAAAAAAAATACATACTTAATCTTTGATACCACGTTTGGTTTGTTTGATTGGAACAATTTGATTCCACAGGTTGGAATTTCCATCTCACGCTTCATAAGTTTCTTAACTACAATAATAATTAATAATAAGTATGTATCGCAACACAATACATCACCTTCATCATCATCATCAATAAATCATTTTCATCTACATGAAAAAAAATAGTAGAAAAAGTTGAAGTTCGTGAGAATTTCGTAATACATAGTTATTAGGTACTTGTTACTTACAAGATGGTATAGTAAATGAATGAATTTACAGGGTTATATAAAAAATACCAAATCGCTCGAGTTGTACGACTTTTCAGAATTCAGTATTAATTTATTTCATACAAAAAATGATATTTCTGTTAGTGACATTAAACTGTTGCGGTTTCGCGCTGCGGTCCGCGCTGCGCCGTTGCCACTTGCGGCTTGCTGATGTTACATTACAGAGTAGGAACTAGTAGAGTATCTCTGTAAAATATTTCTCAAATTATCGAATAAAAAAAATCGTAGAACAAAAGTTGTTATAGTTTTAATGTAAAGCAATACTTTACAATTTACAATTTTTCATATAACCCAGTATAAATGACCGAATGAGTTTTTAATTATCGAAAAAAAAGAGTAGGTATCTGCTACGCATTTAACGCGTACAAAGATGAGTAGAGCGTAGCTCAAAAAAGGGCACCTAATTTCAGTGGCATCGTTACGACGCTAGACGGCCGGGACCAGGGTCCAGGCGGCCTCGGCCCGGCTTTGCAATTACCGCCCCATAATTACAGGCCGCCGCCGCTCGGCGCCCAAACCGGCCGACTCTGCTGCCATAATTAAAAACGTTCTAAATTAAATTCGCTCGTGTACCCACCTTATGATGACTTTTAAGGGACTTTCTAATTAGTTTCTGTTTTTGTTAACTGTAATAGACCCGATGTGGAGTGTGGGCCCTTTGCGTCATTTTGAATTCATTTCTACCTATATGTGAATCCATCAGCGACGACGTTTATAAATCTATTTATGATTACCTACACAGTGAAACACCTAATGAAACCTACACACACCTAATGAACCCTTAAAAGCTCTGAAACGTTATAGCGTTAGTGCAAAAGTTAAATCTGATTAGGTATTTACCTACATCCACTGTCTGAAAATGGCTTTGTTTTACAAACCCATTGTATACATGGGTTTTTATGAAAGATTTAAATCGAAAGATAAGCCCTAAACCTCCAAGAACATCCACGTTTTTGTCTTGTGTGCGACACATTGTCACTCTCTCTGTTACAAGTGATACTATAGCATGCTGAGAGCACTCATTTATTTTTAATCATGCGCACAATGTAGGCTTACAGCCCATCTTTCGATTTAAATCTTTGGTTTTTATACATCAAGTAGGTGGTCACGATTTTACTCATGTGACCTCTCATTTTCCTGGTAAATTTTGAGATGATAAAGGAATTCTCCAATTGTTTCATCATGATATCTGTTGATCATCACGATCCGTCCAGTAGTTTGTTCTGTTAATAAAATTAATAGCAGGTGTTTTTTTTCTAGGTTAGTATCGACCCTGTGTGCGCGGATCATAAGGACATGAAGATATTAGTAAGTACTAAACTTATTACTATACTTATTAGTACTACTTTTAGTACCTGCTAAGGTATTCTAGTTTATACAGGCAGGACCACGGTATTTGATATATAAAATATCTCTATGTACATAAGTAGATAAGGCGTAAAAGTGTTAAGAATTTTTTTTACTTTAGATTATTATTTTGCGCTAATAATTATACGACAAAAGTAAATTTATTATTATATATACTGCCGATACTAGCCTAGAATGTACCTACACGTAAAGTTAGCCCTGCACTCTTCGAAATTTTATATCGACAGCTTATCCATTTTAACACTTTTGTATGTTTATAGCTTCTGAAAGTGTACGTATACCCGTAAGTATACTGGTACGTAGATACAAATTAAAATGATCACATAATAATATGTTATAGATACCTAAAGAACTGCCCTAATGTTCATTTCTTCTATATGGAAAAGACGTATAAAATAATGACTCAAAACAAAATGCCATGGCGATACCGTCACGAAGTTGGAAAATTATATCGGAACGAATATCGGATGACGAAATCGGTAATTTGTTTTGATTGGCCGACACTGTGAAATGGCCATTGTGAGGTGCCACGGCCGACTTGCGGGCTCGCTGGTAATGCATTAACCACGGGCCACGTGGTGTCCACCAGACAATGTCGGTTATTATATCGATTTTATAGACGATACTATGCCGTATTATACTACTTCCATTAGAATATTGCATCATGGTATCATTTTCATAGTTATTTAGAGATATTAAATTAAAGATGAATGTCTATTGCAGGGTGTTATTGTTTCTTACTAGTTAATAGTAATTCCTTTGTTATGAACAGATACCTAGGTACATCGTGGCCAGGAATTAAAACTTGATCGCTTCATGAAATCGGATGTTTCTTATTTCTAAATGTGACTAGCTGTAGGTAGTAGTAACTAGTATCTGCTTAGTGTAAAAAATCTAAAACCATTTCAAAATGGTTTCCGAAATAAAAATAGACTAGGTACCTATGTCAAATTAAGTACCTATAAATGATTTGATTTGATATGTCGCGCCCTATGTTTCAAAATCACATACAATAGATTCGTGGCTCGATTTTCGTGTATCTTATGTACTTTTAATGTAAGTACTTATTGGCTCCAGAGTCCAAATACATTATACATACCTATTACTAACGCTATTGGTAAACGTTAAGGCAGGCACAGAGAAACCTTTCATCGAATCAATACCGCGTTATAATTGAAAGGGCTATTACGAAATAATAGTCAATACTTCAACAATGCGCATGTAGATGCATCTTACAATGTGCAGTAAGTATGTACCTGTGCCGCGGGCTCGCTCGCCCGCGTGGGGCCGAATTGTGGTACGCTGAAATGTTAACGATTTACTTAAAGATAGCTGCTGAGTATACCATTGTGCAATAATGTGTGGGGTCTAATCTTTCGTTTGCTAGATTCAAGAACAATGAATAATTAGGTACTTATGTAGGTAACTAGGTATAGCATGGTTATGAAAAGATAAAGTTTGAAGTATAGGTAGGTCTACTAAGAATAAAATTCCTGGTTCCAAGTGCTTCAAGAATCATAACCAACTCACTCGATATCTCAACATAGTAGGTATAAAAAGAAAAATCCCCAAGTAACAGAAGGACAACCAATAGTGATCCTATAGGTACTTATCTAACTAAGTAAGTACCTACTATAATAAAGTGTTTGACTGTTTGCCTTTTTTTGTTATACGGGACCCTAAAGCTTGAGGTAAGTTACTGTAGGTAAGTATTTAGATCAAACAAATAAAAGAAAATCCTCAGTGGAAGTGTTTTATTTTCGGAAAAATCCAGCCAACATTTTCTTAAGTGGTTCGGTACAAGTGGCTATCCATGACACGTACAAAATGCACAGAAAATTCATGGGGGATTTAAACACGTATAGAGAGGTTGAAGTGTTATATACCTACGCACCTATGATAAAGATAGCTACGCTAGAGGTCGGTAATAAATTGCATTTCTATACATTGCTTTTATCGTATTTTCATCCTTATAGTTAGTGCAGTAAAATCGAAAGCATTGTTCAATGTAAAGTAATACTTACGAGTTCACCTTCTTAACGGGGTCTTTTCCCTGTTTCTAGCAATTTCCCTTCTTTTCCAAACCGGTTTAAATCATGAATAAGTATATTTTTGCATCGAAAAAAATATGTGTTGTAGATACATTCTCTATCTAGTACTCAAAGTTAAAATAAATGCTTAAAGCTAAACTTTTCTCGATCATAAAAAAAAATGAAAAAATATCGATTTTGACTATTTATTCCACTTTGTGCCTAAAGTTTTTAACTAAATTTAAAAATATATATATGAAAATAAAGCTGAGTGAATTTATCAGCGGTTAGTGTAAAAAAAAAATTTTTTTTTAATCAAGCATAGCTCAAGCCTGTTTTCCAACGAATACGGTCACGCGCATCCTCTAGCGGGGGTGCGCCAGTCGTCCGACGGACTCTATCGAGGTAGGACGTACGCCAGTTTTGCCAGGCCACGCTGTCCCGCGGTTAAATTTTCAACTTTATATTTTTTTTTGAAAAATATTATTTTGTAGTAACTAAAATTTATAATTAGCTGTAAGTTAATAAGCATAGTACCTACTTACTTTTAAATAGTTCTTCGTACAGGGGTCTGATTGCCCAAGAAAATGTATTCAACGTTATCGTAATCGTTTGCTTATTCTGCCCACCTATTGGCTGACGTAAATCAGGGAACCAATCAGCGGGCAGAGTTTCTAAATGATTACGATAACGATGAATACGTTACAAGGGGCAGATTTTAGCTTTTTTAATATTATCTCGATTAGAATATACTAATATTTGGATTAGATTTGTTTACAATAGCCATAAATAAATTTTAAACAAGAAAAATAATAATTATTATTATAGGTTTATTTGTAGTAGTAACAATGTGAACACAGTTTAACAACACACAGTAAGGCGAAGTAGTTGCTGTTTGTGGCTTTAGTGAGACTTGAGCCTCGATACTTATAAACTTCATCAAGTCCATTTCATAACGTTGACGTAAGACAGGTAATCAACTAATCAACCGAGTTATAAACCCATTCATGGTTTTTCACCTGGGTTCTCTAGTTCCCCATCTCTAAACAGGTTTTATTTAGATGCATTTTGTAATCCAATGGACAAACCTGATAATTACACATCTATTTATTTGTATGGAAAACCTTTTTAAAGAAACTACGAAATAATATTAAAGGATAAGCGTATTTGCTAAGGGATCACACTGTTAATATTGTCAATTAGTTATTAGATATTTCATAGCTATTTCACCTAACCTAACATTGTATGGGAAGCATCGGCGGATCCAGGGGGGGTGGTTTTGTCATGGGGGGTCATATAATATTTAATTGATTTATGGTTGATTCTATTTTATATTTTAGTATCAAACGCATTATTAGGTAACGAAAATATTGAAAATTTGAATTTCACCTCGCCACCGCGACCTTTTAACTGTTGAGCTCCTGATTTCCCAGGAAATTTCCTGATTTATCAACAATTCTCCTTATTTACTGATTTTATTAATTAATATCAAGTTATATTTGTATCTAAGTGTCCTCCACGACGGATTTTCACGAAATGACCTTGATTGCACGGACGTATACAAGGTCATTTCAGGTCGCCAATTTGAGCTCGCTTCACTCGCATATCTAGTTATCAAGATATGTATGCCCCCAGAACCTTTATTATGTTGTGACTTTTTCAGTAAAAAAAAAAACAGAAAATTTCGTGCTCGCATCGCTCGCATATCCAGTTATTTGAATAAAGTTCGTGTTCGCCTCATTCAGGACTATTTGCAATTTCAAGACGTTATTCCGCCTAAAAATTATTATATTATTTAAATTAAAGACTAAAGATGGACCACACTATTAAAAGAAGTAAAAAAACCTAAAAAATTTGAGCTCGCTTCGCTCGCATATCTGGTTATCAAAATATATATAAAGTTCGCGTTCACTTCATTCGGGCATATTGCGATTTTAAGAAGTTATATGTCGTCTAAAAATGATTATATTATTTTTATTAAAGATGGATCTCACTGTCAAACCATGTTAAATTCAAGACTGTAATAAATAGTGATTTATCCTGCGAAATAGTAAAAAAATTGAGCTCGCTTCACTCGCTTATCCAGTTGTCAGGATACATAAAGTTTGTGTTCGCTTCATTCAGGACTATTTGCGATTTCAAGACGTTATTTCACCGAAAAATTATTACATTAATTAAATTAAAGATTAAAGATGGATCACATAATAAAACAAAATAAAAAACGTAAAAGATTTGAGCTCCCTTCGCTCGCATATCCAGTTACCTAAATATATAATAATTATAAAGTTCGCGTTCAATTCATTCGGGCATATTTGTAATTTTAAGACGTTACTACGCCTAAAAATGATTATATTATTTTTATTAAAGGCGTATCTCACTGTCAAGCCATGTTAAGTTCAAGACTGGAATAAATAGTGATTTATCCTGCAAAATCGTAAAAATTTTGAGCTCGCTTCGCTCGCGTTCATTCTAACCTGTTACGAAAAATCTAATCGTGGCTAAGAGCTATAATAGTTAAAAACATCTTAACCATACTGGTTAAGACGTCACCACGTCCGAAAAATGCACCCATTGAAGTAGATGAAGTTATAATGCGTTTCGGAAATAATTTATACAAGTACAACGTGATTTGTGAGTCTGTACTCGTATATAAGTAACGTGTTTACAAGTATCAATTTCAATGTCTTAAAAACTTAAAAGCGCTAAATAATACGTAGACATAACTATATAAGTATGTATAATTTGTTATATTGAAATTGTAAACAACATCCGTCAACTTAAACTAAGTCCTACTGTATGTAATTATGCCGTGTTCCGGGACAGCGGATGGGGTCACTGCGCTCAAGCGGCGCTCGATGTCCATTTACTTTCGTACGCGAGAATTTTGGGGGGCGGGAGGTAGCCCGCAAATACCTATAGTTCCGGGAAAACCTAGCCTTAACATTATAGCTTTTAGGGCTATCGTGATAAGAACTATTAGTTTCTTAGTGAAAATTTGGTGAAATACCTAGCTATAGAGATGAATTAGATTGCCTTGAGACGGGAGAATTGAGGAGAGGCGAACTTTCACTTTACAATAGTAAAATACGCCATAAGCCAAAAATCAATAGGCTATACTCAAATTTAATCGTTGACCGTAAACGGTTAATTAATGTTACCCACAATTACGCTAACTGTTAAACGTTATACCTATGTCATGTGGTGGCTAGCGTAACACTACCAAATACTTGCTAAGTATATAAAATTGTTTCCTATATAGGTCGTCGTTTCAGCCGATGGGTGTCCACTGCTGGACATAGGCCTCCTGAAATGACCGCCAAACACCACTGGATTTTATGTCAGCTTTCTTGTAGTTTCAAAAGTTCAGTTCTAAGTAGCTGCCATTATAGCATCCGGTTTCAAAAATCCACATAGACGGAATAATCTAAATACATAGTTCACCGTAGATGTAGGTAAGTACTTAGATAGGATAAAGTAAGTAGATACCTGTACCGATTACGGATTTGCTCTATAAATGATATCTTGTAGCTAACTGCCAAGAGAAAGATAGTGCAGATAGCTTGAATTTTCCGGTACGCGGCGTCAACACAAATGCCCGGCGGAAGCTGCGGAAGTGACTGTCGCCGGCCGAATCATCCACTCAGGCTCGTTTGGCTATGCCGACCTGTTTGCGACACCTACCAACTCAAGTGGGTGTCTTATTGATCGTGTTTGTGATCCCAGTACAGTATTTGAACAGCCCTAGATTGTCTAAGAAAAACGTATACATCGTTACCGTAATCGTTTACTAATCATGTCCGCTGCTTGGGTTCCTGATTTGCGTCAGCCAATCGCGGGGCAGAATTCGCTCGCGTTTACTATAACAATGAATACGTTTTTCTTACGCAATCAGACCCCTGGTGACCTTGATAGTTTTCGCCAGTAGAGGTTACCATCAGGGGGGTTAAGTAGAGGTTTCGTCAAGAAGTATAGGTACATCTACTTATTAATTAGTTACCTACTTAGGTACCCTGAGTGGGAGGCTGGGAGGCCTGCATTCAGAAAACTGATAGAAAAAAGTTTGAAACATTTGCCTATCTACGGTTTCATTATGAATATCTATATTTTTCGTACAAACAAACATCAAGCATCAGCATTAATCTGTCAAAATTCTATAGATGGCTGTAAATTACATTGTAGCCTTACTGCTGGTAACAAAACTGCTAAACGAGCGACATTTTCTCGCGCAGTTTGTCATGTCTAAGATATTAATATATATATAGCTGCTTGTGCTGATTCACTGACTGACTGATTGATCACCTCTCCTGAACAATTTTGTATGAAAAATTTTTTTTTCAATTACCATTTCGTATAGAAGAGAAAAATTCATTCGGAGGAAAAATACGGAGAGAGCTGATGATTGAAGATTTCGGAGACGGATGAAGAGCACAGCCAAGGGTATCGAAGATAGGTGGGGGGTGCTCGACCAAATGTCATTTGAAACGTCATCCAATTGGCAGTTAGCTGAAAAAAAGTTCAAAATGGCGGATTCAAAATGGCCGCCATTCGAATTTCGTCGATATCTCGGAAAGTATAAAAGATGGAAGAGTGGTTTCTTGACAAGAAGTGAACAAGACCCGAAGGTCTATTCGATAGATAGAAAAAAAAAACAAAATGGCGGAATTTATTTTTCCATAGAAAATGTATGGGGAATTTTGAAGTGATTTTTTATAGGCGGGAAGACAGCACGCGGGCCACATGTGGCCCGCGCACACACGCGCCCTACTAGTTAATATATATATAGCTGCTTGTGCTGATTCACTCACTGACTGATTGATCACCTCTCCTGAACAATTTTGTATGAAAAAAAATTTTTTCAATGACCATTTCGTATAGAAGAGAAAAATTCATTCGGAGGAAAAATACGGAGATAGCTGATGATTGAGGATTTCGGAGACGGATGAAGAGCACAGCCAAGGGTATCGGAGATAGGTGGGGGGTGCTCTACCAAATGTCATTTGAAACGTCATGCATTTGGCAGTGAGCTGAAAAAAAATTCAAAATGGCGGATTCAAAATGGCCGCCATTCGAATTTCGTCGATATCTCGGAAAGTATAAAAGATGGAAGAGCGGTTTCTTGACAAGAGTTAATCAGGACCCGAAGGTCTACGCGATGAATAGAAAAAAAATCCAAAATGGCGAAATTCTTTTTTTACCATAGAAAATGTATGGCGAATTTCGAAGGGATTTTTTATGGGCGGGAAGACAGCACGCGGGCCACGTGTGGCCCGCGCCCCCACGCGCCCTACTAGTTAATATATATATAGCTACTCGTGCTGATTCACTGATTGACTGACTGACTCACTGATTGATCACCTCTCCTGAACAATTTTGTATGAAAAATTTTTTTTTCACGAATGGGGTCGTATAGAAGAAAAAAATTCATTCGGAGGAAAAATACGGAGAGAGCTGATGATTGAGGATTTCGAAGACGGGTGAAGAGCACGGAGAGAGTATTGAAGATAGGTGGGGGGTGCTCGACCAAATGTCACTCGAAACGTCATACAATTGGCAGTTAGCTGAAAAAAAGTTCAAAATGGCGGATTCAAGATGGCCGCCATACAAAATTCATCGGTGTCCATCTCGAAAAGTATAAAAGATGGAAGACCGGTTTCTTGACAAGAGATGATCAGGGTCAGAAGGTCTACGCGATGAATAGAAAAAAAATTCAAAATGGCGGAATTTATTTTTCCATAGAAAATGTAGGGGGATTATTGTCGGCCTATATAGACGGGAAGACAGCACGCGGGCCACATGTGGCCCGCGCCCCCACGCGACCTACTAGTTACTATATATATAGCTACTCGTGCTGATTCACTGACTGATTGACTGACTGATTATCACCTCTCCTGAATAATTTTGTATGAAAATTTTTTTTTTCACGGATGGGGTCTTATAGAAGAAAAGAAATCAATCCGAGGAAAAATACGGAGAGAGCTGATGATTGAGGATTTCGAAGACGGGTGAAGAGCACGGGGAGGGTATTAAAGATAGGTGGGGGGTGCTCGACCAAATGTCATTCGAAACGTCATGCAATTGGCAGTGAGCTGAAAAAAAGTTCAAAATGGCGGATTCAAGATGGCCGCCATACAAACTTCAACGGCGTCCATCTCGAAGAGTATAAAAGATGGAAGAGTGGTTTCTTGACAAGAAGTAATCAAGACCCCATGGTCTATTCCATGGATAGAAAAAAAAATCAAAATGGCGGGATTTATTTTTCCATAGAAAATGTATGAGGAATATTGAAGAAACTACGAGTTGTAAATCATGAAGTGCTTTGATGCGGTTTTTTGGAAGACTACCAGAGAAAAATATGGAATTAGGTGATGAATGAGGATTTTAAAGACAGTCAGGAGCGTGGGCAAGGTATTATAGTTAGATGGGGACTGCTGAGCTGAAACAAAAAATACTCGGAACTTCAGGCAATTGGCAGTGAGCTGAAAAAAAACTAAAATGGCGGATTCAAGATGGCCGCCATACAAATTTCGTGTTATTCTATCTCGGAAAGTATAAAAGATAAGAGAGTAGTTTCTTAGCAAGAGGTGATCAGGATCTCAAGTTCTACGGGATGCATGGAAAATAATTCACAGTAGCGGAATTTATCTTTCCATGGAAAATGTACATACTATGAGAAGAAACAATGTTCTAGGATTTGGATGACAGTGCTCCTTGGTAATTTTTTCAGCTCACTGCCAATCGGATTCCAATGGGCGATGGAGATGACGGCGATACCTTTATGGGCGGGAAGATTGCACGCGGGCCACATGTGGCCCGCGCACCCACGCGCCCTACTAGTTAATATATATATAGCTGCTTGTGCTGATTCACTGACTGACTGATTGATCACCTCTCCTGAACAATTTTGTATGAAAAATTTTTTTTTCAATAACCATTTCGTATAGAAGAGAAAAATTCATTCGGAGGAAAAATACGGAGAGAGCTGATGATTGAGGATTTCGGAGACGGATGAAGAGCACAGCCAAGGGTATTGGAGATAGGTGGGGGGTGCTCGACCAAATGTCATTCGAAACGTCATCCAATTGCCAGTGAGCTGAAAAAAAAATCAAAATGGCGGATTCAAAATGGCCGCCATTCGAATTTCGCCGATATCGCGGAAAGTATAAAAGATGGAAGAATAGTTCCTTGACAAGAGGTGATCAGGACTCGAAGGTGTATTCGATGGATAGAAAAAAAAATTCAAAATGGCGGATTTTTTTTTTACCATAGAAAATGTATGGGGAATTTTGAAGGGATTTTTTATAGGCGGGAAGACAACACGCGGGCCACATGTGGCCCGCGTACACACGCTCCCTACTAGTATATATATATAGCTGCTTGTGCTGATTCAACACTGACTCACAGACTCATTGATCACCCCTCCTGAACAATTTTGTATGAAAAAAATTTTTTTGAAGGACGATGTTGTATAGAGGGGAAAAATTCATGAGGAGGAAAAATACGGAGAGAGCTGATGATTGAGGATTTCGGAGACGGGTCAAGAGCACAGCCAGGGTATCTAAGATAGGTGGGGGGTGCTCGACCAAATGTCATTTGAAATGTCATCCAATTGCCAGTGAGCTGAAATTTTTTTCAAAATGGCGGATTCAAAATGGCGACCAAACGAATTTCGCCGATATCTCAAAGAGTATAAAAGATGGAAGAGTGGTTTCTTGACAAGAACTGATCAGGACAAAAAGGTCTATTTGATGGCTGGAAAAAAAATCCAATATGGCGGAATTTTTTTTTTCGATAGAAAATGTAGCGGGATTATTGTCGGCCTATATAGGTGGGAAGACAGCACGCGGGCCACATGTGGCCCGCGCACACACGCGCCCTACTAGTTAATATATATATAGCTGCTTGTGCTGATTCACTCACTGATTGATCACCTCTCCTGAACAATTTTGTATGAAAATTTTTTTTTTCACTGATCGTTTTGTATAGAAAGGAAAAATTCATGAGGAAGAAAAATATAGCGAGAGCTGATGATTGAGGATTTCGAAGACGGGTGAAGAGCACAGCCAAAGGTATTGCAGATAGGTGGGGGGTGTTCGACCAAATGTCATTTGAAATGTCATCCAACTGCCAGTGAGCTGAAAAAAAATTCAAAATGGCGGATTCAAAATGGCCGCCATTCGAATTTCGCCGATATCTCGGAAAGTATAAAAGATGGAAGAATGGTTTCTTGACAAGAAGTGATCAGGACCCGAAGGTCTATTTGATGGATAGAAAAAAAATTCAAAATGGCGGAATTTTTTTTCCATAGAAAATGTTAGGGAATGTTGAAGTGACTAACAGTTGGTAATTATGCAAGGTTGTGATGCGGTTTTTCGGAGAGTTACTAGAGAAAAATATGGAGAGAGAGCTGATGATTGAGGATTTCGGAGACGGGTGAAGAGCACAGCCAGGGTATCGAAGATAGGTGGGGGTGCTCGACCAAATTTAACTCGAAACGTCATCCAATTGGCAGTTAGCAAAATGGCCGCCATTCGAATTTCGCCGATATCTCGGAAAGTATAAAAGATGGAAGAATGGTTTCTTGACAAGAAGTGATCAGGACCCGAAGGTCTATTTGATGGATAGAAAAAAAATTCAAAATGGCGGAATTTTTTTTCCATAGAAAATGTTAGGGAATGTTGAAGTGACTAACAGTTGGTAATTATGCAAGGTTGTGATGCGGTTTTTCGGAGAGTTACTAGAGAAAAATATGGAGAGAGAGCTGATGATTGAGGATTTCGGAGACGGGTGAAGAGCACAGCCAGGGTATCGAAGATAGGTGGGGGTGCTCGACCAAATGTAACTCGAACCGTCATCCAATTGGCAGTTAGCTGAAAAAAAAAATCAAAATGGCGGATTCAAGATGGCCGCCATACAAATTTCGTGTTGTTCTATCTCGGAAAGTATAAAAGACACGAGAGTGATTTATTTGCAAGACGTAATTAGAATCTCAAGGTCTACGGGATGAATGAAAAAAATCAAAGTGGTTGAATTTATTTTTCCATGGAAAATGTGAATGCTACAATAAACAAGGCCTATGAAAAACTATGAAAAGTATGAGAAGAGATGATGGTCTACGATTTGGATGATGATTGAGGAGCACGGTCATGGATTTAAAGATAGTTAAGGGCTGTTTGAATAAAAAATACACTGAACCTCACCCGGTGAGGTTCAGTGTATTTTTTATTCAAACAGCCCTTAACTATCTTTAAATCCATGACCGTGCTCCGAGGTAATTCTTTTAGCCCATTGCCAATCGGATTCCAATTGGCGATGGAGATGACGGCGATTCTTAAATAGGTGAGAAGACAGCCCGCGGGCCACATGTGGCCCGCGCTCCCACGCGCCCTACTAGTATTATGTATACCTATTGTATTTTTTGAAATACAATATAGGTAGACAGTCTAACCTATGTGAAAAATAATTTTACACATAGGTTAGACAGTCTACTTAAATCTATGAGATAAAAAAACATTGCTGTACATAGACAGACGATCATATGTCGCACCATTAGATATCTAAAGGTTCAATTTTCACCAATTTTCCACGGAACCCTTAAAACGTCTATCTACCCACAGCAGAGCAATATTGCTCATGTAAACCCCCTGTAACTCGATTTTCGCGCACGCCGCCCACTCTCGCTGTAATTTTGCATCACAGCGTGAGTTTTGAGTCCAAATTAAAATATTATTGCGTTAAAGCGGAGTTCGCACGCTCTGGCCTCGGGCGTTTTATTTCGTTATCCCGGACACGCCCACTTTTATCCTTCACCCCTCACCCCTTGCCTAGCTGCTCTATACCTTTATATCGGCACCCTAATACCTTTGTAATACTTATCTTGCGACTGTCATTTTCCTACACTTTTAAATGGAACGTAGCGTACTGTGGAGTGGTAAGTCTGGTTATCCCGTGAGGTAAACTTTTAAACGGAAAGTACCGTATTGTGGAGTGATAAGTCTGGTTATCCAGTGACGTTGTGAAGGGAAATCTCCCCGTGTCATGCGTGTCATAAAACTATTAGCCGCTTAAGCTATTCTTAAAGCGACGTCCTTTTTCGAAATACTTAGCGGTCGCGATGTATTTTTGGGGTGCGGAAGGGCGCCTATATTTTTTATTTTCACGTGGAATTTTGTACCTTTACGGTGTTTTCGTGTTCCATTATGAATTATTTGGCCGCGTTTATGGGAGTTTTTTGTGGTGCGCATTATATTTCATTATCTTTAACACCTTGTTGGTAGGTGCAGAAGACTTTACGTGTATAATATAGGAGTTTCTTGGGGATTAAATTGTAACAGATGTTTTAATGATTCAAATAAAATAAAAAAATACCTGCCCTTTTATAATAACTTATCTAATTAAGAGGAGTAATTAGATGATATACCTAGCCACGGCATTGCGCCATTAAATTTTTTAAAGTAGAGAAGACATATTAGGCATTAAGTATTACATTTATACAGGCTAAGTAAATAGACACCTAATTATAACTTAATATTCTGTGAATATTTTAAGCAAAACCTAGCAAAAAATCACGTTTGCTGTATGGGAGCCCCCTTTAATACCCACCTATTTATTTTATTCTATTTTTTATTAGTATTTGTAGGTAATTTACTCTATCAGTAATTATTGTTAGATATAGGTATTATGTAGCAGCGAAAGAAATACATTTATCTATGAAAATTTCAACTGACTATCACGGTTCAAGTGATGGTATGTAGGTATACGGTCTGGTGGCAGACGGACAGACGGACTGGTGAAGTCTTAAATTATCTACCTAATACGGTCCCGTTGTTACCCTTTGGGTACAGAACCCTAAAAACTAAAGACACGGGCAACGACTACCTACCTACTGTAAGCTAATCATATCTTAGGGAAGTTATCCCTATAGGTCTATAAATTTGACCATGTTTCTAAAATTTGATAGGTTTTGGTAAGGTACCGAATACCAATATGCATTAACGGATCCTTAACGCATTAGGTAAACCGCAAAGAAAGCAATCGCGTTCAAACTTATCGGTAATTTGAAACAAAAAAAAAACTTTATGCAAATTGAGGGAGCCGAAATAAAATGGAGTCGCGCGTGCGATCGATATGCGACCTTGTGGGCGGGGCTTGGCGTGGGCGGGGCTCAATAAGAGGCTGGGATTGGCTCAGCCCGCCCACCCCGCCCCCCACATCGCCGCACCCGCACTCTTGACGTGTGCCCGCCGCAAGAGACGCGCGACGCGATGTGTAAACGCGCCTCGGAGTTCCGAGCGGCGTCTGTGATGAGCGGCCTCTTTGAAACTCGCGTCGGCGTTTATTGTAATAAAATAATATTTTCGACGTGTGAAAGTTTCCGTGGCAGTATCGTTTTCGGATCGGGGCTGTTAAGTTCGCGTTGCATCGAAATGTTTTAGTTAAAGTTAGTGTCAACATGATCACTGATATGTACGCGCCGCTGCCGGCGCCCAGCAAATCAATAGTGAGTTCCTTGTACCTATCCTACTATAAATATTTTATACTTAAAGTGAAATAAAAAAAATTACAGGATATTTGATTAGGACTGTACTTTAGCTGTGTCATGGTTCATAGGTAGGTAAGTGCCTGTAGGTATAACTTAGGTAAAATTTATTAGGTATACCTACCTACTAACTTGTTTTACATAGTCATATATGGATTAAAAATAACAAACCTAAGTTCTCTATTCTATTAGGTACTTATCTGCAAAACTACTTATAGGTGCTTACTTAGGTAGGTAAGTAATTGTATGCGATATTCTGTAAAACATTTTTTTCGAGAGAATCCAAATTTGTGAGGCACGGTTCTATTAAATATAAGTAGATACCTGGGTACCTACTAATTAAATCTTTTGGCCTGGGTACTAACCTACTCGGCCTACTCACATAGGTAGTTACCTACCTATAAAACGTTACCTATGCTTCTATAATTCCTTCAATCATAATAAGCATAACTATACCTACCATTCCAAATAGGTACACAAAAATGCGTGGTAGAGGCGTCATTACCTTTTACGACAAATAACTGATTTATATTCTAGTCTATTTCCTATTTCCGCCTAAATTTAACTTTACGCGCGCCGACGGCTTTTAAATGTAAAGTAGGTATAGGTACATTAGGTAGAAATTTAAGTATAACTTTAGCATATATCTAGTTAACTAATAACTAATAACATAAACATAAAAAATAATGGCGTAATTACACCTGATCAGCCTGTAGGTACACTTGTATTTAGATACCTAGGTATATAGGTACCGAGTCAAGCCTAAGGTAGAGATAATTTACGGGAATAATTTAATCAACTGGCTTCATCGAAACTAAGCCACTTATTTAGACTTAAAAACCTAAATCTTACGTAGATAGGTACCTTGATCTATAGGTACCTAAGTAGGAACCTATATAAAATGCTTACCATTGTAATTACCTACTTACCTATTACGATATAGATTTGCTTTACATGGTAGGTCCATATTATTTTGTACGGATCTATACGTTCCTATAGGTACTTAGGTACGTGCGTATAGACTACGAGTAGCACTTGAATGGTATTCTTACCTATACTATAACTATATACTTACCTACGTCCTACAGTGTTATAAAAAAAAAAGATTCCGACGAATTGAGAACCTCCTCCTTTTTTAGGGTTCCATACCAATTTGGTAAAAATGGAACCCTTATGGTGAGACTTTCTCCGTCCGTCCGTCCGTCTGTCACACTTGATTATTTCAGTAACTATTCAAGCTATCGACCTGAAATAAAGAATAGTTATAGATAATAGTGACGCGACGTCATAGCAATCGTAAAAATATGATTTTTTTTTTATTTTTATTTAAAAAGGGGGGAAAACCGGGTCGCCGAAATTTCAAAATGAGATAACAATATTAAGTGGGGTATCATATGAAAGGGCGTTACTTGTATATTCTAAAACCAATTTTTATTTATTTTTATGCTTGATAGTTTTTGATTAATTGGGCAAACTGTCGAAAAAAATACCGTTCCCCCCCCCTTATCTCCGAAGTTTACCATTCGAAAAATCTGAAATAAATATGATCGATAAAAGTTAACGTATATTTTACAGGAAAAATAAAATCAACCCTCTAACTATTATACTTTTTTCGCTAATAACAATAATCCGCCGAAAACAAAGTTAGGTTTGCGGTTTGCCAACAAAAGTACCTATATGTAAATTATACTCGTAAAATCATGAAAAAAAGTGATTCTTTTAATGTTTTACTTCTTTTATGGTATGGAACCCTCGGTGCGCGAGTCCGACTCGCACTTGGCCGGTTTTTTTGAAGTCGGTTAAAAAATACTAAATCGCTCTGGGCCTGTAAGTAGTTGTTTACATTAAAACTAACAACTTTTCTTCTACGACTTTCCAAAATTCAGTATTAATTATTTATTCCATACAAAAAAAATTATAAAAAATATTAATATTTCTTTAAAGTGACATTACGCTGTGAAAGTGCAATCGCCACGAGTTTGCGAATCGCGCGCCGCCGCCGTTGACGATGTTACGTTACAGAGTAGTAACAATTAGAGTATCTTTCGTTAAGTGACATTACGCTGTGAAAGTGCAATCGCCACGAGTTTGCGAATCGCGCGCCGCCGCCGTTGCCGATGTTACGTTACGGAGTAGTAACAATTAGAGTATCTTTCGTTAAGGGGATTAATTGAATTTATTTTTGTCTTTGTCACTCTCACGAATGCGTTGATGGGTTCGACATGCAGCGTCGCGGAAGAATATAACAGAAAAACGACTTTTTACCTAATTTCTCTAAAACTAAGTCAGTTATTTAAAATCTGTTTCTCAACGTTTTTAGATATTATTGTTACCGACACATTAAAACAATAATTACAATTACATCCATTGTAGTTTCGGAATAAGAGAAGAATAACTGAGATTTTGGAGCAACTTTTGGGAGAACTTCCTGCTTCTCAACGATTTTAGATTAAAGACCCAAAATACATGACGTATTTTGGGTAAATTTAAAAGTAATTGTCTCAATAGTTTTTAAACTAAACTTCACTAAAGATCGCTTAAATACGGCTTCTACGCCGTTAAATATTAAATATTTGATATTTGTGAAAATATAGAGTTAAAAAAAGCGTTTGACATTGATATCAGTATTTACCTACAAAATTACAATATCTTATATGTATGACTATGAATAGATATTAAGAAGGTATACCTATGCTAAATTAATATGTATCATTTATTTAATTGTGACATACCTTATACGGACATAATATAGATACAAGTAGTTTACGTATCCAATTTAATATTATACGACTGTGGGTTGTTAATGATACATAACATAGGTCCTAACTCCTACTAACCGAAGTAGGTATATATTAGGTACAATAGTGCCTAACGCCTATAGATAGGTATATCTAAACAAAGTCATTATAATGATTCGGCTACCGTACCTATTATTAACCACTATTTAACATTATAGGTAGGCAAAATGACCTAGGTGGCCTAACACAATTTGAATTGGGAAACTTATAGTTATACCTACTTAATATATAGATACCATTTCATTCTACTAAATCAAAATTTAAATTCATCGAAATTCTCTTTATGCAAATAAACAGACAGGCATAAACGAAAGTCATAGATCTATAATAAATCCTATAGCGAACCTAAAAAATTTCAAGAAGAACAATGAAGACTAGAAAATAAGGTATACCTGATTCAACATTTAAGTACCTATTCTATATTATATGAATTTTCGAAAATAGTTTCTAAGCATAAGATAGGTACGTACCTACGTCATGAATATCTATATTTAATTGTATATCGGCTAAACTTTAGCTTAGCTTGATCCGTCGAGTAGAACAAGTACCACATTTTGTCCATTATAAAATAAGTTAACAACCCTAAGTTAACAAGTACCACATTTTGTCCATTATAAAATAAGTTAACAACCCTACAGACTGCCTGAAACTACAGGAGGATCTTAATAGACTATCTCAATATTATAAGGAAAATAGAATTCAAGTTAATATAGATAAATGCCAGCAGATTTCATTTACGAGGAACAAAAAACCTATCACTTTTAAGTATAATATAGACGGCCAAGTTATCTCAAAAACTGGTAAAGTCCGTGATTTAGGAGTCATCCTAGATGAAAAAATGTCTTTCAATGCTCATGTAGAATCTATAACTAATAAAGCATATTCTTTATTGGGATTTGTTTTAAGAACCAGTAAACCCTTTAAAAATATTAATTCACTTAAGACTATTTATTCTGCGTACGTTCGTAGTACTCTAGAATATTGCAGTAGTGTTTGGTCACCTCACTATGTAAAGTCCAATGAAGAAATTGAAAAGATACAAAGAAAATTCTTAAAGCATTTAAACTTTCGAACTCACGTCGAACCCTTAAATTATCAGGATAACTGTAAGTACTACAAACTTTTGAGTTTTAGGAATCGGAGACAGCTAGCTGATATGTTGCTTTTATATGACATATTAAATGGACATATGGACAGCTCGCTTCTCCTTTCTAAAATTAAATTCTTGGTTCCCCCCAAGCGGACCCGCCACACAAATTTACTTCTTGCACCCCTCAAAAGAAAAACATACACTAATAATTCTGTAATTACAAGGATTACGCGCACATATAACAAACATTTTTCGGACATCGACCTTTTCTGTCACTCCAGAGATAAATTTAGGCGACAACTCATAAAATCACTATGATATACAGACAATCACGTCTTATACACTCATTCCCAAAACACACTCACATACACACACACACACGCACACACACACACACACACACACACACACACCATATAATCACTAGCTTTAACGTGAACTCAACGTGTCTGCCCGCGAAATTCAAAATTTTCGCGGTTTTTTGCAATTTGTACGCAAATTAGACATGATAGGCTTATGGAAATCAATTTGCGAGAGTGGCAGTATCACCTTTACATGATTATATCAAAATCTTTGCATAAAAATGTGTATCCTAGGAAATTAATCCGAGTATCGAGTTTTATGTAAGTAACTCGCAAATCTTGGACTAATTTCTTTAACTCGACACTTTCGAGCACAGATTTTTATATAAACACGTGAAGAAGATATTGGGATTATCGCAATTTGACGGCCATAAGCCAATTATATCTTATTAGCTTAAAAATCGCGAAAAACCACGAAAAGTTTGAATTTCGCGGGCACAGCCGTGGTGTGCTCCTTAAGCTTCCTGTAATTTAATTTAATTTAATGTTATGACTTCCGTCTCAGTCTTGTATTATTAAGAATATTACAAGGAAAATCTGTCATTGGCCATATTAGGTTTAAGCTTTAATGTAAACGTTATTAATGTTTGTAACGCTGTTGATTTTCTGTAAAATAAATAAATAAATAAATAAATAAGTTACTAATGTCTGGGTGCTCCAGGCTCTTGATCCATCGTCCATAGAGCTATACATTACTGCACCCTTTCCCGTTTTGAAGACGGGTCTCGATTATTAGATTTATTGAGCGGTGAAATGGGGAGCAATAAGGTATTGTTCTAATACGATATAATTGTACAATTGAAAATTATTTACCTACACCATTTTCATCTTTCCACCGACACAATTTAGTACCTATTAGTTCATATTATTTATTCAAAAGATTGAGGAATGAAACGATTACGATATAGGTCAGTGATGGATAAAAATACACATAAGATATAGCTAGGCATCTTTAGGGTAATAATAATAATTTAGTTATGAGAAACTTGTATCTTAAAAAAATGTTGCAGATGTGTAATAATCAGATAGCGATACAGATTTACGTAATTTTTTTTTCCGTTATCATCGTCACTGATCTATTTTATAAGTTCACAGTAGATGGGCAAAGACTTTTATGTAGGTACTAGACACGCTGTGTGGTACTAAATAATTGCTCACTGAATTGCGGTGCATGTCCCGCAATTCGTTTAGTCCACTGCGAGCTAGCCAAGAGATCAATGCACTGTTATGTGAGCCGTGAACGTGGTTTTTACAGGGAGTGACCAATAAAACAGTGAATATTATTTATGTAAGTAGTTTTTCTACGTATTTTGAAGTTAAGTCAGTATAATTTATTTCGTTTTTGTCTAAAAACAAATATTATCGTAAATAAATACACAACTCCCATCATGATTATCCATCACGCTTACTCGTTAGTAGAAATACGCGAGAGCGAACGGTAGTACCGACACGTTGACAAAGATTATGAGAATTATTTGAACAGATATGTTAAGTGACAAAGGGTATATACCAGTAGGAAAATAATTTCGATTAGTATATAATTGAGTACTTAATTATATTTTTTGTGTTTTAGATACATATTGGATGGACTTAAGAGAATGCCGAATTGCATACTAAGGTATTGCAAAAATTCTTCCAGAAAACTTATAAAATCTGACGGCGTAACTTTTCATCGGTAAGTTTATATTACTTATATATTTTTTATTATAATATAATTTTTCATAATTATTTGTACGTAGCCTTATTTGAGACTTTATTGCACTGCCTTTTTATCCGATTGCGGCGAAATCCAAAAGTAAAGTTATTATATGCTATTAATTATTATTCAGGTTGTGTTTGACTTGTATGTGTGTATGTCACTTTGTATGTCACTCGTAAATTAGTAAGGACTAATTTTTTGCGGCGTATGGCTATCTTTTCCTAATCTGATGTCTATCAGTGTATGTAAATAAAAATATCTAGACCAACAATAAGGTTTATGTAACATAGATTAAAGAATTGGTTGATTTCAATGACAAGTTGTTTTAAGGTTCATACACACGCTGTGGCCTGTGACATATCGGCGTATAAGCGGGAATTAAGTGATTTTGTTTTTAGGGTTCCGTACCCAAAGGCAAAAAACGGGACCCTATTACTAAGACTGCGCTGTCCGTCCGTCCGTCCGTCCATCCATCCGTCTGTCTGTCACCACGCTGTATCTCGCGAACCGTGATAGCTATAGACATGAAATTTTCACTGATGATGTATTTCTGTTTCCGTAATAACAAAAAATACTAAAAAATAGAATAAAATAATAATTTATGGGGGGCTCCCATACAACAAACATGATTTTTCAGCTTGTTTTTGTGCACAAAAACAAGCTGAAAAATCATGTTAGGGTTTTGTAATAACATACAAACAAAATGTTGGTGTGTTGTATTGCTTAACTCTAAAGCTATTGATTTAGTAAAATATGGTCTTAGCGATCCCGTTTCCGCAAAATTTACCAATAACTTCACGTTTTAATTTTTTATAATATTAGTATATAATATTAGTATCATCACTTATAGATTATCACGCACTGTCGAAACCATATTATAGTTGTGTTTTTTGTTACCAGATGTTAATATATTTTATTATTAGATGTTAAGATATTTGTATGAATAAAAATAAATATAAACAATCAATGTAAGATTATCTGCGTTTAATTTAATACTTCGTTTATAATTTAACACTTCCTTCGTACACATTCATTCAATATTAAATGTTTTTAAGGGTTTTTGCAAAGTTCATAATAACTACAACATTCACATAAAAATTAAGCAAACTCGGAGAAGTTATTGTCTAAAAATCGTAAAGACGTCAGCTCAGAAATGAAACAGTTTTTAATTTATTATTCAAGTTTCATTATGTCAAATATTAAAAACTAATTTAATTCTGGTAATTTATCCTAAAAATGTTATTTATCATAATTTAAAATAACAATGTTAAATGATGTGTAGGTATAAATTATTGCAAGCGACGGCCATATCTTTTGCAATTAATCTTTGACCATACGACCACTCATCGACGTGACGTCAATACTTTTGCAAGCAAGTTCCCGCTTTCCAGACTAGATGGCGTTATCAGGTTTGGAGCACAGTTTTTGTTCAACATTGCGTGTCTAGTAGGGATACCTACATAGAAGTCTTTGTAGATGGGTAATAACTTTGATGGGAAAATTTATTATATAATTCGAAATCACTAAAACGTACCTAAATAGGCATCAAAGTTGCTTTGTCATAACAGCTAAAAATAGTTTAGAAAAATCTCCAAATAAAATCAATACGTAAGATACAGTTAAAGTCCGTAAATCGATGAGGATTGAGGACACATCGATACATCAAATCCATTATGCGTGTCTAATAGATTTTTTTGGCGCTGGCCCATTCAAGGCGCGCAGCGTGAAGCCAGTCAATGGCCATTGTGGCAGCGAACCGACCGACAAACTTTTATTTGTAATGCCCCTAAATGGCTCTTGTCGGGATTAAGGTGCTCGATGCATTGTCATCCCTGAGTGCTGCGAAATCGACAAATCCGAAAACAGCGTTAGCTCTTGAGCTTTGGCGCAAAGTGGCGTGGACAATGGCGAAATGTGTCACTTTTGATCCACAAGACGCTTTTTGTTTGTTGGATAATGGATTAGCGCTTTAATTTAAATTAGGTCAAGAGATGGACATGCGTCGAAACTTTTTTGCCTTCTAAAACTTTATTAAAATAGTGACCTCAAATAGGTTGGGCGACTTAATGCATTCATTTAATTATTTAGTAATTATAAAATGTTGGTTTTCTATAAGATTTAAAAGAAAGATAAAAAGAAATTTTTATTTGTATAGAACTAAAATAAGGAAGTTAATTAAAACTTTAAATGCAGTATGATTTTCTTTGGAAATGATAAAATCCGATAAAAAGATTATGATGAAGTAGGTAGGAAGTATAGGAGTATAATATAATAGTAGGAGGTGTATAAAGTAGGTGGGACATTTCTAATATTAATCAAAGATCGAGTCGGCGCAGGGTATTCCTACACTACTTATCTATTTATAGGCTTGGTTTTTGCTAAAAGCTCAAGACCTGCTACATTTGTTATCAAAGATATACCTTTTTTTAGTGGATTACACGCTTCAAAGCTCTATAAGCTTTATTAATAGAAAAAAAAAACCGGCCAAGTGCCAAATTTCATGTAGATATCTTAAATAGTTACTGAAATAAGTGGTCGTGACACACAGACATGACAGACAGACAGAAAACAAAATGATCTTATAAGGGTTCCGTTTTTTTTGAAGTACGGAACCCTAATAATTGTCATTCATGTATCGAAATAGGTTCTTTTTTTAGTTTGCAGAAGTCATATTGTAGAAAATGACAGAAGGCAACTCTATTAATATGCCTACGTAATAACTGTAACAAAAGGGTTTTACTATTATTATCGGTCCAGAATCAGAATACCTAGGTGGAAGTTCCAAGTACCAATGATAAAATTTTATTTTAAATTATTCGAAACTAAACTGGTAAGAAGGTACTCGTACCTACCGATAAAATTTTTGGTATGCAATTTCGATTCGATAATTACCTCTATACCTACTAGGTATAAAGGAGTTTTGCGTACCTACTGCGTAGAACGACTGCATTGGGAAAGGATGAAAATTGCAATGCATAATGTTGCCTTATCTATACCTACCAGCTACCTTAAACACTTCTATCAAAAATTAATCACACCTCTCTATAAATACAAAGGGAACTTATTATCCTCATAAAAAGAAATACTTCTGTACCTAACCAGAAAGTATGATACCTAATTATGAAAAAAATAAGTCCCGTCCACAGTAGCTTGTGTCGACTGCTCCCCATACATCACCATATATCGCCGTATATCTTTTTTATCGCGTCCCGGGACGTGTTAACCCGTTCGTTGACAAAAGGTATTTAAATGAAGCTGTCAGGAAATGATATTTAC
The DNA here is from genome assembly GCA_963855885.1 of Coenonympha glycerion. NCBI lineage: Eukaryota > Metazoa > Arthropoda > Insecta > Lepidoptera > Nymphalidae > Coenonympha > Coenonympha glycerion. The sequence continues at coordinate 12,163,944 of OY979628.1, forward strand.
TGCGCAAGAACATTCCGGCCAACCGTTAAATGCACACGTGATTTCTGTTACCGTTTTAGATATTTTGTAATTACAGGCAGTACCTACCTATTTTATAGGTAAGTAATATAATATAATAAACTATTCTACCTTATAAATGAAACATAGGTATTATGCGTTAGATAAAGATTCTCCATTCAGTAATTAAATAGCTAATTGTAGTAATTAATATTCTCAAAGTATTGAGAGTTTTAGAAACAGCTGATTGTTTTATCAATCTGCATTTAGTTTTTCTCGCCGCTCCGTATGGATAAATCTAGTCTGAGTTAGGTACCTACCCTTAAAATTACCTATCACATCTACCTACCTATTAATTCATACTTTTTAGTAGAAAGTATGCAAAAATCACCATTTTATTTACATACTTAACTAACTGTTGATTTTTCCCGAGATAAATGTGTGAAAGTTTCCAATGGGCTCCTAAATAAATTAGTCAAAGCAAAATGATTTTCTATACTTAGTTCATTTATTATATACTACTTTATACTCAGAATATAGAATAATTATTAGGTCTTTTTTCTGTGACTTTATAGGTAATTAGATAACCTTTTAAAAATGCATCTGAACACCTAAAGATACCTAGGTAACTATGTAGTAAAAATATTTAAACTGTGTAGTAGTAGATACTCACAACCAAGTTATAACTACACGTACCTTATTATGGCCATGTTGACATAATCCCCTGTAAAATCGTCACCATTTCAGCAAATCATTTAATTACTTTACCCACAACAACTGAGCGTTCGTTAAATCTCGTCTCCGTTATTTATGGCACCATCCTTCAGTCGTGCGACAAATTTAACAATGCCGTAGTAGCGCTCGCCCGCTAAATGGCTAAAGAAAGGCTAATGACGCGCGGATCTGTCTGAATAAGTGTTTCCTGAAATTTATTGAACGTCTTGCTAATTTTGGAAATTACACGAGTGATCTGCCATGCAAACTTTTTTATGACTAAGTTAATTAGGTAAATTCAAGAAAATTCAAAATATACTCAGGTACTTTATTTATTAGGCCTAAGTAGTTTACAGGTACTTATGACAAGTCTTTTCATTTTTCATAAGATTAGACGATCTATACAATTTGCTAACGTCTCGATGGGGGAAACTAACCATTAAGTGTCAATTATACCTTCCTACTTAGGCGCACCCAAAAACGATTACCTACGCGATGAAAGAATTGCAATTGCGGGCCAAGATACCTACATTATACATAGAAGTCTTTGGTGCGGGCTAACAAATATTTAACTTATCTAGAGTGGCTATTACGCCAGTAAAGCTTAAAGCTTTTGTACTTGTGAAGGAACTATTTCGTATTTGGTTTCGTATATTAGGTAAGTAGGAACTACCTAGTAGGTATATTTATTCCTGCTTACAATATTGACTTGTTACTGATTACCTAACGGATAGCTGATATTAATTATAGGAAGGTAATTTGATGTTGCATGTCAATTGATTATTATTTTGGTCAGCACTGGTATATTCTCTCATTAATAGTTATTTCGACTAATTAACTATAATTTCCATAATTTTAATTACAGATATAATGGGTATATTAGCCACAAGCGCTATAATTAAAAATAGCACGCTCTAAGTTGTCTACACTCTATACATTACCTCCATTTGATTATATTATTTTATAAATTGTATTCTCCAGTATTATAATTATTTGTAAGTAGATAAGTGCGTGTAAAGTTGTGTGATTTTTAGTGTTCCATACTTCGCCGTCCGTCTGTCTGTCACCAGGCTGTATCTCTAGAACCGTGATAGTTAGACACTTGAATTCTTTACAGATGATTTAGTATTTCTGTTGCCGGTATAACAACAATTACCTTAAAAAATAAAATAGATTATGGTAGTTAATGGGGCTCCCATACAACAAACGTGTTTTTTTTGCTCGATTAATTTATGTTAGCGTTATCAATATAACGCTAACATAAATTAATATTCTCGTTTGTTGTATCTACTTCCCATACAACCAACGAGAATATTTGAACTATGCAGTAGGTTTAGGGGTACCTAGAACAGCACCGGAATGTTGAAATAACCAATAAAAGAAGAAGGACCTTTGGTTAACCTAGGTAGGTACTCTGGTCTCTGCCGAAGAACAAGCTATCCGCCCAAAAAATTCTGTTGTATAGCTGGTATAGGCGTACAAAGCGCATGTAGTAAATTATATAGGTACTACCTATACTTACCAGGTTTATCAAGTATTGACTATTCAAAGTGAAATTAATATTATAGGCGTGTCGTCTATTGCAGTGGTTAAGGCTTTAAGCGTAAAAACTGACTCAAACGGCTTGACCGCAGATTGGTAGCAGTTTCCTGCCATCACCACAAATGACCTTTTAATATTGCTTGTTACTCATGTTAATATGGATTGTTATCGTTCATATTGATGGCAAATTGTGACATGTAATTGGGCCTACAACTTAATGCAACAGCTGTGTCCTTTAAATATAGGATCCGAGTAGTTAAGGTGTTTCTAGAAAACGTTGAGGGAAGCTATTGACAGTAAAATTACTTAATATGAAAAGCAAAAATATGAAAGTGCTCATAATAATGGCTCCTATACTATTAAAATATCCACATTGGAATTCATCCATGACTTCATGCATGTTAAAAATCTATACTTACCTACTTATAGTTTTTTGTGTCCATGCACAGAGTACTATATAATAGTACCTACTTACTCAAGAGTCCTGTGAACTACGATGTCTCCATTCATTCAAAATACCAAATCATTTGTAATTCGTGCGTATTTCGAGCATGTTGTGGTATGTTATTCGGATTCATATGGTAATAATCTATGCTCCTGGCCATATTTGGTTCGGAAATACTTCTTTAAAACGAAATAAAAATCAATTTTGATCAAAATTTTTATAACTTTGGTAATACCAAAAATTATGAATGAAAACTTGTAACTTTCTTTATTAACTTGTGTTTTTCTTTAGTTGTACAATAAAAACTGTGCTCCTGAACAAATGCGACGTGAGATAGTGCTGTTTGTATTACAAAACAAGCAGAAAACATGTCCTCGTTGACATAAAAATAAGCAAAACTAAATTCATTTACAATTTCGTTTAACAAAAGTATTTCGGAACCAGATATGGTCAGGAGCATAGATTATTACTCGTACTATATGAACCTGAATAACACCACAACATGATCGAAATTTGTACGAATTACAAATGATTTTGGTATTACGAATGTATGGGAGACATTGTGGGTAAGCGGACTCAGGCCGAATGACATTGACTATGGGCGACGGAGCAGTCGCGTTCTCACTGATTTACTTAAATTTCGGGGAAATCTTACTTTACAATGTTAGAAGGCCTAAAAGTAAAACTCGCAACATAAGTTATTGCAATTTTTATGTCCTATTTGTGCAAGAATTATTTAAAAAGCTTGTGACGTTTTGCAGACTATTTTCAATGTATGACAAAATTTTATGCTTTTTGGGATTTTTTTCTGAAAGTTGGTGTGACTAGATTCAATTTCTTGTTAACATAGATTGTTCATTAAACTCTTATTTTCCGTTACATATTTTTGATCAGTTATTTAAACAATTTTACTTAAACATCGTAATAATCAGCCAGTTTGCCACCTCTTCAAGCCTTAAGGCAAAATCCATTCAGCTTTTGACAGTGGGAAAAAATCACATCACTACAGCTGTCTTCTACAGACCTTACCTTTATAGGTCTTTTTCTTGTTTTTTTTTTTTGGTAAAGTAGCAATATTATTAAAGCAAGAAACAATAAACACACATGTGTATATCTAGTGAGGTAGAATACGAGTAAAAAATTGAGAAAAACAACATAAAAGAGGTTTTCTCATCAGCTCTATAGAATACATAATTAATGTGTGAATTTACGAACAGTATGTACACGTAAAGGGCAGCTCGGTACCGCGCCGGTCAATTTCACATCATGATGCGGTCCACTGGTTCGTCAATCATTAAACTCAGCAAATAAAACCACCTTATTTTTATGTTTACACTCTACATAATGATTATAAACTTAATTGTTTAGAAACGGTATATAGTATGTACAAAGTTCATGATAATAATGTTCTATTCTATGATCTTCAACCATGTCTTCTTCATGTGGACATTATATTTCTAAAACACTGTGAAAAATTCAATTATAAGGTATTACGTACCTATAGTAATTCGTGACTATGCAATAACAATAAAAAAACAATAAATACAACTCGTTCACAGAAGCTTTGCCTATAACTTCCCCTCCCACTTAATACGATCGCGACTCGCACTCGCCTATTATCATCAGACGAGCGCGGGTCGCGGACTTAGATTCTAACAAATAAATGTGCTAAGACGAAATGGTGGCCTTATTCAGAAGTGATCTTCTGGCATTACTTAATAACATACTCAATCAGTGGCAGCCATCTACTTATTTACTGCACTTATGCATATTTTGTTAAATGTAATATACCTAGGTACCTAATGGGCTTAATATTTTGTGTTGTTTTATGCTTAGATCTTTCGACGTTAAGATCACTTCCTGAGAGCCTCAGAAGCCAAAATGATCAGATATGAAAGTCATTAATGTCATCAGGACGGTTGTTGCCGGCTTCTGTGTACATAGGTAAAATCAGGCTGCAGGTGGAAAATAGATCCTTATCACTAAATTAGAAAGGTTATAGTTGCTTGATGGGTGAGTAGGCAAAGGATTTGCAACTCACTGCATTAGCCCGCCTTGTTAGTCGGTGCGAGTGGTGATAAAGAAGGTTGCAAGTCACGACGGCAGAGGCGCCGCTCCGTCATCGGGACTCGCCGCTCGGGCTCACGTCAATACGCTCCCAATGACGGGCGAGGTTATTTTGGAGATGCACCACTAATTAATAGACACTACTCGATAAAAAGCGGCGGCCCCGCTTTGTTCTACTGTCAACGCGCGATCTACCAACACGGTTGCCTATTTGTGTCGGAGCTTGAATCTTGATAGAGGTTATTTCAGTCTCGATGCTCGAATAATGACGCTTCTATACCTACGTGGTTTTCTAATATTGTAACATCTATTTATTGTAATACACAATTATATTAACACATATGCATTATTATTGTAGGTTACCTTATATTTCTACTTTACAAGACATCCTAATACTTAATTATGGTTTAGTGAGTTTTTAACCATTTGAGATAGCTTTAACCATGTTTTGGAGGACACACAACAATTTCAAATCAATTGCGAAGCTGTGACGGTTAAGACTTAACAGTTACTTTCTTGTGAAGGTTTCTTTTAAAGAAACAAATCTTTCAAACTTTAGAGTTCTCTTTAATATGTGAAGCCTGCCAAGTACCAACTGACTTATTGCCAAACTCGTAGAAGAAAACCAGGGCCCTAACAAAAGTGTTGAGAAAAGTCCTGCCTTGAGCCACCTTATAAAGTTGATCTAAGAAAAGTATTATGGATGTTAATTGTCATCCTTGTTATAGACTCTTTTTCAAGTAGGTATATTAGAGTTAATTAGTTTTGCACTCAAACGATGGCAATAACTAACTACACAGTACCCGTCAGTCTGTCACCCGAGGAGATTTTTTGTTTACACTGCAAATGATCGTTGTTCCAAATGTCACTAAGCGCGTCATGGCTACAATTAATTTCACACGTCGCTCCGACACAAAGCGAGAAAGGTTCCCCGTTGAGTCTGTGCCACACTGCGGCCGGCACCATTTCATATTCAGCCAACAGGAGTGGATAAGACGAGCCTATACACAGATGATACTGGCAGTCGTATAAAATTCGCGTCACTATCCGCAATCCCCTGGATTATAAAATATAAATTCTTTTGCAAAGGAAATAGGAATCATTTAATAAAACCAAGCTACAGTTTGGTTGATTTTAGTATTTTTATTAAGTATAAAACTTGTATACACTTTGGCGGTAGGTAAAGGAATGAATCGATTTCAATTAGGTATCGTATCCTAGACATAGATTGGGAAGTCTGCCGTTATGAACATAGACTAAGACAACCTACGTTCACTGCTTACACCACAGATTGAAGTATAAATCTGTGGTTCATACATTTCACTCTATTTCATTCCTTTACTCACAAAACACAGACAAATTAACATTGTAGTATATACTTATCACTATAATTGTATATATTTATCTACACATATATGATGGCATCTAACAGTCGGCCATCCTGACCAAATGAAGTTTGTCCTCAAACTTATTAAACATAACACAATTTTAATTTTCCTAAAATCACATAACTTCAATAGTGCATTTTGTCATATAAATATTTAATTAAAGTAAATACAAATACAATCTACCTTTATTCCAATATATAATAACAAGAAAACAGCAATACATTATAATAAAAATAAAATAAAATTAACTCTTGTAAACACATTAAATACTAACTCAAATCAATTACTCACTTTTACTCGCTCATGTCGAGATCACATCTGCACCGCACCCCTCACCGTACAGTCAAAAGCAGCTCACTCTACTACAAGACTTTACGGCCGTGTACGACTTCCAGATACTAACCAATCATCTGCACCGCACCCCTCACCGTCAAGTCAAGAGCCACTCATCTTTCTACAAGACTTCACGGCCGTGTACGACTTCCAGATACTAACCAATCATCTGCACCGCACCCCTCACCGTCAAGTCAAGAGCCTCTCATCTTACTACAAGACTTCACGGCCGTGTACGACTTCCAGATATTAACCAATCATCTGCACCGCACCCCTCACCGTCAAGTCAAGAGCCACTCATCTTGCTACAAGACTTCACGGCCGTGTACGACTTCCAGATATTAACCAATCATCTGCACCGCACCCCTCACCGTCAAGTCAAGAGCCACTCATCTTGCTACAAGACTTCACGGCCGTGTACGACTTCCAGATATTAACCAATCATCTGCACCGCACCCCTCATCGCCAAGTCAAGAGCAACTCATCTTACTACAAGACTTCACGACCGTGTACGGCTTCCAGATTATATATATATATATATATATATATATATATATATATATATATATATATATATATATATTTAAATAAAACATTTCCAATTAACATCAATATCAAACATTGAATGACTAAAAATTAAAATCCGAAAATTAAAAGTCACCATAGACAGAAACAACACATCAAAACCTCTTATACATTATCATGAAATATAATCATCATTTACCAAATCATTAAAACATCTTATATTATTGCTCAGAATCAGATTACAAATAATTTCAATCCTTTGTCAAAGCTGCTTCATCATCTGACGTATCACTTTGATCACTAGTGATGGTGATCCACGGTTGCATGCGATCAACAGACCAAACGTTTGAATACTTGCCCTTAGTAATATTAGAGCCGGGAATGCTAGAAACCTCGTACCTATCGTTTTCTAAAATGCCAGTTATTCTAAATGGTCCCGTATATTTTGGGAGAAGTTTACGACTTTGACCTTCGTTAGATGGTAAATTCTTTAAAATCTTAACGAGGTCTCCTATTTTATATACTTTAGCTTCTTTTCTATTTCGGTCGAATCTCTGTTTTTGTTTATGTTGATCTCTTTCTATGTACTCATTAATTTCCTGCCTAATTTCCTCATTATTTTTGTCATTTTGCCTAGTTTCAGTCAACGTGTCACCTAACAAGCCTTCACCTTTGCTTAGTGGCCTTTTACAGAAAAGTGCTTCAGCCGGGGTTTTGCCTGTTCCCTTATTGAGGGTATTATTGAGGCCCCATTGTATTTTTCCAACATTTTGGTCCCATTTGTTCTCACCCATTTTATCAGCATAAGTTCGAAGACTATCTAAAACGGTGCGATTATATCGCTCTACCTGGCCATTAGCGCGAGGGGATGAAACGGCATTGAGGATATGTTGGATTTCGAATTCCACACAAAAACGTTTGAACTCCTGTGACGTAAAGCAGGTTCCGCGGTCGGAAATCAATCGACATGGGTTTCCAAAAGTAAAGCAGATGTCTTTGAGGACTCTTATTGCGGGACTAGATTTCGTATTTCGCAGCGGTTTGACTAGACAAAATTTAGTATAAGCGTCCACTATCAATAAAATGTACTGATTACCATGTGAACTTTTTACAAAGGGACCTAAATGGTCTACATGGATAGTGTGGAACGGAACATCGGTTTTGGGTATACTATGTAGGTATCCTTCTTTTGGACCAGCAGGCTCCTTACCAACAGCACAATGCAAACATGATTTTACGTATTTGGTCACAAATTTTTTCATTTTGGAAAACCAAAAATCTTTTTTAATTTTCTCGAGTGTTTTGTCAACTGAAAAATGACCTATGTCATCGTGGTTGCGTTGGCATATTTGCCACCTTGCACTTTTGGGAACTACACATTTCAGATTATCTCCTACCTTCCGATATAACCGGTTATTTTTCACGACGAAATTCTGTTTTATGTCAATCATGTCTTTATATTGCGGGTCTTCGAGCACAGAACGAATGTGACAAATTTTGGGATCAGATAATTGTAAACTGAGCAACCAATCATCCTGAGAAATTTGGAGTATACGGGTCAAATGCTCATTTTTATCATCATCAGTGACGCATGGGAGTGGATTTCTACTAAGCGCATCCACATGCTGCATAGCTTGACCGGGTTTATACTCAATTGAACAATCGTACTCTTGTAAAGCTATCCACCAACGCGCTATGCGAGGTATTATATCTCTTTTTGTAAAAGTGGCTCGCAGGGCATTGCAGTCAGTGATGATGGTAAAAGGTTTCCCTAATAGATATACTCTAAATCGATTTAACGAGGTAATCACAGCGAGAGTCTCCAATTCATATGCGTGCAATTTTTCTTCATCTATGCTAGTTTTTCTACTGAAATATGCCACTGGTTTCAAAGGTGAACTGGGCGATTCCTTTTGAAAAAGGATGCCACCCAATCCGACCCTTGAAGCATCACAATGCAGTTCCGTAATGTATTCTGTATTATACAGGGCAAGAATTGGACGTTCAGTTAATTTTTCTTTTAGTGTCAAAAATGCCTCTCGCTGTTTTTGTCCCCATTCCCAAGGGTGGTTTTGCTTAGTAAGGTCAGTCAAAGGCCTAGCTATCGTAGCAAAATGTTCGATGAATTTTCTAAAGTAGCTTGCTAGTCCTATAAAACGTCGAACCTCATGGACGTTCTTTGGTTCTGGGAAAGATGCGACTGCATCAATTTTCTCTTTACCAGGTCTAACACCTTCGCCAGAAATCTCAAATCCTAAATAATTAATAACGGTATCAAAGAAACGACACTTCTTGATGTTTAATGTGAGACCGGCTTCTTTTAATAATTTAAAAGTTTGTTCGAGTTTTATTAAGCACTCGTTGAAATCTTTACCAGAAATAAGAAGATCGTCCATGTAGGCTATAGCACACTTTTCGCGTGACTTCCCGAGCATTTTATTAACGGTCCTTTGAAATACAGCGGGACAATTAGCTAGACCGAATGGGGCCCGTCTGAACTGATAAAGACCATCCGGTGTTACAAATGCGGTTAAATGCTTGCACTCTTCTTTAATAGGTATCAGAATCGGACTCTTCAATTATTTTATTCTCTTCTAATTCTTTTACCATGTCACGCACTACTTCCTTTTCAGTGTGACTTAGCCTGTAAGGGCGATATGCGACAGGGGTATCATCTGTCAATTTGATATCTAGTTCGGAAATGTTTGTACAACCTAATTCGGATAAGTTCTGGGCAAAGCAGTCTCGATATTTATCAACGAGGTTGTAAACCATTTCTTTCTGCTCAGAAGTTAATTCAGGGTTAACAAGTATATCATTATGATCAATAGGTTCCAAAGTATTCGTGGTCAGGCATCGCAGGGGTTCTTCAGAAAAATTTAACAATGAATCATCCCGAAAGATTGGAATAGCTCGAGCAATAACCGAATCTTTAATGAAATACAGCGGTTGAAAATTTTTAGCATCGGCCAAGTTTAATATCAACAACTCGCATTTACCGTTCTTAACCTGATACACACCCTCCTGAATACAATATTCGTGACCGTTTATATTTCTATAAGTATTTGGGACATATATGTCAGTATCTTTGAAATCGGGACAATAACAATCCAATAAATCTACAGTGTTTATTTGTGTATCTGACAAAACAAGAAGTTTAATTTTTGGGTTGTCTAAACAATCTTCGTCAATGTTGGGAAGTTCGGTAATTGCATTGCGTGACAAAATATTAAACGATTTGTCAGTTTTTGTAATAACTAGGTCGGGTAGTTCGGTAAAATTCTGACCGATAAGCAAGGGTACATGTAAATGTCGATTGTCGATTACGTAAGCTGTAATATTTGCTTCGACTGAATCAATGCGCACAGAGAAGTTAACTTTTCCTAGAATTGGAATCACCACATCAGCCACGCCTCGAATAGAAGGTAAACACTCTTTTGACAACTCTAAACAAAGTTTATCTACAGTTTCTTTAGTAATTAGCGAGCAATCACTTCCTAAATCAATATAACACTGGACCAATTGACACCTGTTGACCAGCGCTTGTTTATAATATTTACGATTATTTGAATTTGCACTGTCAACAAACATCACTCGTTTTTCATTATTTTTTGTGTTGTTTTTTATGTAGCAGTCGTTACTACTATGGCCAAACCGGGTACATGTGTCGCATTTAATAATAGGTTTAGTACACTGCTGGACCCTGTGCCCTTTTTCATTGCAATTAAAGCATGTTGCAACAAAGGATGAAGATTGATTACTTTGGGAGTTATTAGTACGACATTGAGCTGCCCGATGACCTGGCTCCGCACATTTGTTACAAATAATGTTTGGGCGGGTTTTGTTTGTGTTTAAATTTCTGGAAGTATCTTTTTGCTCTTTACATACATCTTTTAAAAATTTAAACAAATCTTCCGGTTCGGTAAACCGTCCTGACGATGCACCGGCACGAACAGTTCGATCATCTATGCCATGTATGAGGCAATCTACGGCCCTTTTGCCAGAAATTTCGCAAGCATTTAGCAACATAACTTTTTCGTAATAATATTCATCCAAGTTTTCGCCAAATTTAAGTCGACGTTCGAGCATTTCTGACAAAAGTACTCCGTAGTTCGTCTCCGATGGGAAAGCTTTACGCAAAATAACCTGCCAGTCTTCCCAACTACGTAATACAGACGTCTGGCCTTGATACCATTTTTTGGCATTACCCACAAGTTTAGGTAGTGCATAATGCATAATATGCGCTTCATCCCACCGGTATATTTTTGCACACTCATTAACCTTGGCTAGCCACATATCTATTCGATGATTTTTAATCGACGGATCGAATTCGGGAATCATGTTATTAACGTTTGTATTAATCGACGAGAAAACAGGCTTCACAAAGGATTGCAAAATTTGAGCAAGATCATTAGGATTTAACACAACATTTGGTAAAGTATTAGTATTGCACTGACCTGGTGTCCCGCATTGCGGTACCTCCAATTGATGTCCTGCGAGATGACCCTCGGCGGCTACAGCGGCGGCGGTGAGCGCAACCTCGGGCGTGGCGACAGCGGGCGCCGTGCCTGCAGTTGCTGCAGGCCGACAGTCTAGCGCCTGCGCAGCCATGGCGGTGTCAGCGTGGCACACACCCGACGCGCCTTCGCTGCTCTTCACTGAGGGTAGTTGTATTTCATCTCGTCCGGTCGCAGAACTTCTTGATCGTACTCTTCGTCTTCTTTCGCCTTCAGTACAAGTTCCAACACGTCCGGTCGCAGATACCACGTCGCATAATTCTGGTGTGGCAGCGGTTTGTCTGCTAATGCTGCGCTGGGTACGAGATCGATGATGAGCAGACGAACGATCTCGGCCTTTTCTTGTTAGACTTCGACTCCTCGTGTCATCGGAGCTATAAGATGACTCACTTGTCGTATCATCATGGCGTCGTCTTCTTTTGCCGGAATAATTATCGTAATGTGTACGTTTTGACCGCTTTCGGCGTCCCATTTTAACAAGTTGGAAGTAGGTTACCGCACTTCTGATAATAAAACCAAGCTACAGTTTGGTTGATTTTAGTATTTTTATTAAGTATAAAACTTGTATACACTTTGGCGGTAGGTAAAGGAATGAATCGATTTCAATTAGGTATCGTATCCTAGACATAGATTGGGAAGTCTGCCGTTATGAACATAGACTAAGACAACCTACGTTCACTGCTTACACCACAGATTGAAGTATAAATCTGTGGTTCATACATTTCACTCTATTTCATTCCTTTACTCACAAAACACAGACAAATTAACATTGTAGTATATACTTATCACTATAATTGTATATATTTATCTACACATATATGATGGCATCTAACACATTGAAGTAACGTTCTCTAAGCTGAGTAGTTTATGTGCAGCCTGCAGGTCCTAGGCAGAGTTTTCAGTCAACTCTTCACATTATAATAAGTCGGTTTCGGCTTTTCATAATTCTCCAGGAAGGAATGATGCCTGGACACTGCTTGTAATTAAATAGCGCTCGTCGATAACGTCTTCATAAGTGTGTTTTAAAGAACTGGTTATGTCTTTTATCGGATCTCTATTAAGGACCGCTACAGTAACTTGAGGTTAAAGAAATATTACGTAGATTCAACAACTTCATGCAAGTAGGTAACAACAAGTCATACAAGTATAGTAGTAGGTATAAAATCAAAAAATATAAAAAGGTAGAAAAGTAGAATCTCGTTCTAAATGGCACTTTGGGGCATCAATTAATTTAGCACATTAGCGCGGTTAAAACTAGTACAAAAGGAAGAAAGACTCCCCGCGGAGTAAGAATAGCGTGAACAGCGGGCGGGCGACATCGATCGCAGCATTGTGAACACTTCTCACTCTTACTTATCACATCTGAATCTGATATACCTACACCTAATTTGGTGACTCGACGATCTGAATGACTGTTATATTTGGTATTTGAATATTTGATATATTTTTTTCTTTTTTAACTTATGCTACGACGAGTTTATACGAGTAGTTTTCTTCGTATGATTCAAGTGACCATTTTTCGTAACTAGAGTACGAAATAAGATTTATTTCTACGGATTATGATTATTTCCAGCCACGAAAGTAAAAAGTAAATCAAAGTCTCGTAGCTCGTTATAATTAAAAACTAATAGCTGACGTCCTGTTCGTAGCGTTTTCGTAACCCGCTACGAAATAATATGTCTACGTCTTTTCGTTACTAGCTAATAATAAGCAAAAATATAGCTACTTAACTACGAGTATTTTAGTATCCACATGGATCAATAGATTTTTTAGGGTAAACCCACACTTATCTATACGTATATTACCAAAATATCTAATCAAAGTAATACAGTTAATCTTATGCAAACACTGCTCAAGTATTCCGTTTGCACTACCTATCTTAATTGTTGCATAACTTAAAAAGCTACTGCGTTTATACATTTTTGGCCAACCAATCCGTACCTCTACCTCGGCAAATGGCTTTGCCTCAAATAGGTGATTGGGCTATGCCAAAACAAACCCCTACTCGATCTGAAAAGAGACCGATACGGCATCGTAAAAAGGGCGAAATTTTAAGGGTGTAAACAATTTTTATTTACCATGATTAATTAGGAGTAACAGTTGCAAGTTCCAAGAAACAGTACACATTAACTTTACGAGTGAGACTTAAATATATCGTTCATTAAAAGCTTCTCAAAACATTGCAACAAAATATACATTATCCTGTAGCATAATAGAAAAAGTCATTATGATTAAGCAGGCCACCAATAAATCCACAGCTACTGTAAAATCCATTGCACATGTCCCATTACGTCCATCATAAGTGCTATCGGAAATTGCAACTATCAACTGTAGCATCCGGCTTTTAACTGTAAATTTGCCGTCCGCAATTTGTTATTGTGGAAGGTCGGATTTAAACAAATACCTCCCTTGTGGCGAAATAGTCGTTAGCTGCAAATTGCAATCGTTAGGAATTAGATTGCATTTCTAAAATGTCCTGAGTTTACTTAATTAATATTATGAAAACTGCATCTTCAAAAAAAATCATATCATGCATTAATTAAAAACAATGCTACCTATCCGTCCTATTGGGTTGTTCCTTCTTTTTTGCATAAAACCTCTGACTAAAATCTGTGCCTCTGACCTTCTAAACCTTCTAAATTGCATACCTCAGGATATGGGCATCCGAACGATTTACGAAAACCTTTTTCGTACAAGTAAACAGTAGCGCCATCTGTCAAAATTTTATAGGTGCCTGCTGAGCAACTATACAGCGTGGCCTTACTGTTGGTGGCAATACAATCATTTTTGGCACCAGTAAACTGGCGATATTTTTTGTGCCGTCCGCCCTGTCTTGGGTATATGTCTATTGTCTTTCTTAAATTATTTTGACTCTAATTATTAGTAAACATTTTTGTTGTATAAAATATTTTCGACTCAATACTTATATACAATCTAACCGGATTTATAAAGTGTCAACATTTGGAAATGTCGTTCACTGAAACCTCTGCTACTTATTAGGAGAGGGTCGCGTGCCATTACGTCCCTCCGAAACGATATTTTATATCCTCCACGACGCAGACAAACCGCCATGAATACGCCGCACTTCGCTCAACAGTCAAGGGGCTTTGAATCGCGCCTGCCATTGATGGCCATAACGTTCACATCGTTGATCCGTTGAAGGGTCTTTGACTAATTGATAGGACATTATTTTGAAAATTACACTCAATACTTACACTACACATGGACCTGCAGTTTCAAACAGCTCGATTCGTATAGGTTTCAAAATATCGATGTACCTACTCGTAGGAATGTGTAAGTGCAACGTAAAAATATATCTACTGTCGCAGTATGGCTATAGGCACTGAGCCAATATAGGCTTGCTTAAAACGATCTACACCTGCGTGAGGCATTGCATTCTTGCATCTAAGCATTATTAGTGTTATTAGGTATCTTCGAATACGCATCTCTTATATTTTTACTTAAGTAGGTATCTTGGTTTAGAACAGCAAAAAATTGCAATATTCCTGATCTTGTAGGCCGATTCTGTATGGCCTGATTAGTGATAAAGTAACTGATATTCATGTAATGACTCAGACTACATTAAATAAAGGTGTAATTAATTCAAATTTTTAATTTGACTTTATTCACTTACTTAGTAAGTAGTTTATACGTCTTATTATAAAATGCACGTCGCGTCTTCGTGATTGCTAGGATAGCTATAGCTAGTACTATCCCCACTTATGCATCTATATGTACATATAACGGTCTTTGAAGCTGCGGTTGTGGTCATTGTGGTCAATTCATTCAACATAACTGATACTCATTAATTATACATTCAAGCTATTACGTAGATGAAGTCTCTCTTCTCTCTCTAAATCAAACGCAGCCTCCCTGGTGCAGAGGCGTATAGTACTTAGTTTACTACAGCTTCGAGTTCTGCAAGTTCTATTTCTGGTTTTGTGGGAGACTTGGCCACCTGCTATATTTTAGTTCTTAACCGACTTCAAAAAAAGAGGAGGTTCTCAATTCAGGAGGTCGGAATCTTTTTTTTTTACCATCAAGTTATAAAGCCTTTTGATGCGATTATTTGTAGCACTTGGTACAAAAACCCTTTCGATTTTATTAGAATACGATAACATCTTTGTTCTGCATCAGTTTCCCTCAGGTGAATTTGTCGTATGAATCGATAAGACTTGTAATTGGGCTGAAATAATACTGTACAATATCTCGAACCTTTGGTTCTGGTTCGGCTCTGGTTGAATTAATAAGTTTTTTGAACAACATTAGCGATAAGACAACTTTCCTAATAGAATCAAATTCGGCATCGCCCGTTGGGACGTCGGTATTGGTACTTAGGTGGTCGCGTGGCTTGGACCGCCCGCCGCGGCCGACGCTGCGCTATGCTAATTCAATTGTGTTATGAGAGCGGATAGCGGCGGGCGATACCATCGACTCCGCCCGCATTATCATAATAATGCGCAAGTCACCTCGCCGACGCGCCTCGCCCGTGTCGACACGAGACACGTTCAATATCCGATCCGATACACGAAACAACATTCGACAAGAAACAAAACATCCTTCGACACACGTGAACTACATCGCGAATCGAATTGGATACAACTATGTAGTTCACCTTGCTTCACTATGAGAGAATTGTTTCATACTGATATTATACAGTTGTACATTTTATATTCAACAAAACACATCTCACTAACGAGATATCAACAAAATTTCAACGTCCTACCTTTGGCTTACGGAGCCTCTCCTCCCAGATTGAGAAGATCAAAAAGGAAAGTTTCCGAACAAGTTATATTTCCGACGATCCACGGTGATGTCTACCTAGAGTCAGATCAAGGGTTCCTCCCAAGTTAGTATATCTTTATTAACTGGTGGGTATCGGTTCTGTTGACATCATTTAATGAACGGCTTAATTGTCTCATCTGCATTCTTTAGCAGGTAAAACAAAAACCATCAATGAGTTCGCTATCACGTAGGTACAAAATTCTTGAAAACTCACGAGAAGCCGCGAACTAATCGATTCCAAGAAGTGGGAAAATGGCGAAAGCGGTTCTCATGGTGAATCCGCCGCGGGCCGCGTTCGCGCACTCGGTTCAGTTCTTGTCGACCATTACATTTATCTAGCGGGATGCAAATTGAATTATGGGACTTTTTGTGGGCGCTCATTGTTTAATATCGCCGCTTTGTTCTTGCGCCGAACCGTAACTACGTGACGATTGAACATTCAGCGCCTTGTAATCGCTATCTCTCTAGCCCGCGCGTGACTGCACTGTTCCACTCCGAGCGTGATGGCAAATTACTATGTTTTGTTTTATTACTTACCTAATTATTGCTATTGTTGCAGAGAGGCATATTCTTTGTCTAACAGACTTCATTACGTTATTCGATACGATGTCTGCAACTACGGTTATCAATTTTCAAAAACCGCTCGTCAGAAATGTCTATTAAGGTACTCGTATATTATATCAACGCTAAAATCTGTTATCAACGCATACTTAATTCATCAATTATCATATCACCTTGATCACTTTTGTGAATAAGACAGCATGGAAATATGTTTTTGCATTGTTATGCGCTTGATACAAAGTTGTAGAGTTTGGTAGAGTTTATGTAATATGGAGGCAAGAAAATGGTGACAGTTACCTCTTCCATGCAAAATATGGTTTCATGCAGTATGACAATTATAGTCATGTCAACCTTATTTCTTTTGTTATGCTTCTATTGTTATCGCATATGCCATCCCGTTTAATTGCTCTTTTTAACATAACACATGGCAGGCATTCTAGGTTCGTTCTTCACAAATACTACCTACTTATACAGTAAACGGCAGCACCCCGCGGGAATATATGTTCAGAGCATTTTATTTGTTTGTTACTATCGCATAAATGGAGCTAATTATTATAATTTCTGTGAAAATTACTGGAATTATGTTGCTACCAAAAATACGTGAGTTTAACGACGTTTTCTCGGAACCTGTGAGACGCAGGCCCAAGGCGATGTCGAGCTGCACGCAATCGTAAAAGTGATATTGCAATATAACCTTGAACTTATATAATATCCTCACTTTTATTTTTCAATCTCTGCCAGAACTGTCTGGTGTTCTGGCTCTCTTCTTACCAATTTTAAGTAGATAGGGACGAACCCATTTTAACGGCCCATTATCCCGGTTTTTAGCGACTACGCCACTTTTCAAAGCAATTCAAAGTCATGAAAAAATTGTTTTTTTTCACTGTTAAAAATACATATTAAAGATACATGCTTTATCTCTATAATGGCCTCATGAAAACACGATAAGTTAAACTTGCCTCGATCATAAAAATTTTTGAAAACAGGTCGTTTTTGTTCATTTTTTTAATGGTATTTCCAAAGCTTTAGACTAAATTTCATAAAAATTATACGTAAAGTAATCTCATTGTATTGCCTATCCATTGAGCAGACAGATATTAAATAAAAAAATTGCTGCAAAATTTCGCCTAACAGAAGTCATAAAATGGTCTAACGCATCGAATAAACGATGTACTCAGTGGCTCACGAGCCTCCATACGAGACGGACCTGCGCAAGTTTTCACGACTCACGCTCCTTTCGCGCTAAAATTATTTATTTTTTAAATGCGCTGGAAAAAAAAACTATCTGACAGGAAGCGAAGGAGAATTTAAAAAAATTATATAGTAAGTGTTTCTTGAGTTTATCAAAATACCTAGTCCTCAAAAGCTCCGAAGAAACTCTGATACGAACTAAGAAAATTATGGTAGGTAGTGTAAATTCCACCACGTGCAAATACCATCACGCGTAACCACAGTTTAAATACTGTTACTGTTTATCTGTTCAACTAAAATAACTCGTTTTTTACTTTTTACACGACTGCCCAAAAAAAGGAGTGTAATGTTTTTAGGGTTCATGTATGTATGTATGTATGTACGTATGTATGTGTGTATGTATGTATGTATGTATGTATGTATGTGATGTTTCTTTATTCCTCCATAACTTCTGAACGGCTGAACAGATTTGGATGTATGGGGTATCGTTAGAATCCTTGGATCCTCTCGAGTAACAAAGACTATATTTTTTTGGAAAAATCAATATGGCGGATGTGAGGCGCCATTTTCAAAAGTGGAAAAAAATTTTTTTCTTCAACTATCATAATATGGGTATCAAAATGAAGGTATTGGAGAGTAGTAACAGAAAATACCTTCACCTAACTGCTGACCATCAGTAAAAAACATAAAATAAAAATAAGTAATTAAAAAATTTAAAAAAAAAACCGGCCAAGTGCGATTTGGACTCGCGCACCGCTTCCATACTATAAAAGAAGTAAAACATTAAAAGAATCACTTTTGTTCAAGAATTTACGAGTATAATTTACATGTACCTAGGTACTTTTGTTGGCGAACCGCAAACCTAACTTTGTTTTCGGCGGTTTATTGCTATTATCAAAAAAAGTATAAAAGTTAGGGAGTTGATTTTATTTTTCCTGTAAAATATACGTTAATTTCTATTGATCATAATTATTTTAGATTTTTCGATTGATAAACTTCGGAGATAAGGGGGGGGGGGGGCTGGTATGTTTTTCGACAGTTTGCTCAATAAATCAAAAACTATCGGGCATAAAAATAAATAAAAATCGGTTTTAGAATATACAAGTAACGTCCTTTCATACCCCACTCAATATTGTTATCTCATTTTGAAAATTCAAAGCCCCGGTTTTCCCCCCTTTTTAAATAAAAATAAAATCAATTTGCAATGTTTTATAATTATAATATTATGCATTGGCGTTGGGTCACTATTACCTAAAACTATTCCAAATTTCAAGTCGATAGCTTTGATAGTTGCTGAAATAATCGAGTGTGACAGACGGACGGACGGACGGACGGACGGACGAGCGGACGGAGAAAGTCTCACCATAAGGGTTCCATTTTTACCAATTTGGTATGGAACCCTAAAAACACGAGTGCCCTGTTATAAAACGAACTAAAAAGTAAAAAACAAGTTATTACTTCGTTTTATAACAGGGCATTCGTGTTTTTTAATTGTTGAAACTGAAATTATTTTAGAAGGCTTCTATTTCGGTCTCATTTACAACATTGGAGATCACACAATGATTGGAGATAAATGTCGACTCGACATATGTAAGGATACTCAATGCCAAACCATATGAAAATCAAAATGTAACCGTTGAAAAATTGAGTGTCGCAAGCACATATTACGCAACTTTTGTAAAAAACTACGCAGACTGGCAGCAGAAACAAATGCCCTGAGACATCGAAAAACACTTACCAACATAAGAATTATGATAATGAGAAAAGCTATCGTGAAATATATAAAACTAGCAGTGCCCGCAGACTCCGTTCCGCGTTAGAAATATTTTTGTCCCACGTTAGGCCCGGTTTCCACGAAAGCGGAGCGAAGCGGAGCTGTGTTTGGATAACTAACCAGATTTCATCATTTAGACATCCCTCAGTTTCAAAAATATCAAAATGACGAAATCTGATTTGTTACTGAAATACAGCTCCGCTCCGCTTCGCTGTGGTGGAAAACGGGCCTTATACCCACAGCCCACAGCGCTGGACGCGAGGCATTCAGATAAATGAATGATAAATGCCTATCCTATCGCCACGCAACGACCGAAGCGGCGGCGGCGCGCTCCTGCATACGGCGCGTTTTTGTTTTGCTAATATCTTTGAAGATATGTATTTAAACTGTATAGAGTAAAGGGCAGAACTATTCCACATTAAATTTCCGTTCTAAAAAACATATTTACAAAGAGATAAATTAATACCATATGGGCTAAATAAGCTTCACAAAAATTATTTATTTTTAATCCACAATTTTAAAGTAAAAGCAGTTATTGCGAGTTACCCATAGGAGATAGGCATATGCTATTGCGGACTTTTTTTGCAGATTTTGATACTGATTTGATGATTTTGATTTTGTTTTGTTCTATCCTCAATCGCAGCGTACGCGATGAAAGCAATTTTTTTGCGACTTGGATTACATTATTCAAGTTTTAGTAACAATGCATAGTTAATTTTGGAAATTATTATAGCCTATGACACTCCACGATAATGTATTGGTGAAAGAATTTTGAAAATCGGTTCAGTAGATCCAGAGATTACCCCTTACAACGTCACAAACTCACAAACATCGTTACCCTACCTTTTTATTATATTAGTATAGATATCACAAAATATCTGGGAACCCTAAAAACGTTGCCATATCAGTTCTGCACAACGATATTGTTAAACTCAATGCCGCACTCTTATGGTGATCACAGAATGTGTCAAAACTACTACTGTGAAAAGAAAGATGCGGACGGTAGCAAAGAAGATTAAAAAAAAATATAAAACTCTTCATTTCCCTAATATGTACAAGAAAAATTTCTACAAATCCTGCTACTTTAGTAATACATAATTATTATAAATAAATACCTCGGTTGATATTATCGATTACCATAAAAAAGTCAAAATATACGTAAAAAACGCAACTTCCAGCATATATTTCGTGAAGCAAATTATAATGACAAATAGTCCAACTGTAACAGTACACTACTGCACAGTACTGTGACGCAAATATTTATGAATAGGTTCACGGAGTTCATTCTAACTTCTCGGCTAACGGCAATGGTCGCTAGGTATCGTAGAGCGGGTCTGGCTGTGCGACAAATACCTAAAGTGCTGGGATATAGTCGCCTTAAGCTATAAGGACGAGATTCTCAACTTTTTGCGTAGGTATGTTTTTCGGTAGGTATAACTACTGATTTCTTTGGTATCCAAACTCATTAAAGTTACTTTGCTCAAAATTTGCCATTTTTAAATATAATTGAAATAATTTTGTATTACTTAAATCTACCTACTTTACCTATAGCTGAAAATTGTAATATAAATACATAAATAATTAAGTAATTAGATGATTGTTGAAAAACTCTATCAGATGATTCTTGAAACGAGTTTATTCAATATGGCTATTATACTCACAGGGGCACCTCGCAAGACTCCTTTCACTCATGGCAACAAAAATAGTAATAAGATATTATAACAATTTTGCAATTCATCTCGTATCTTTTGTATGAAGCACTGTATGAACGACAAAGAACAAAGGCGGGCCGAAGGGGATCCCTTGTTTCCACTTGGTCGTATACAGTGTGTTTTTATGAAGTCTCGAAACTGGTTTTTTGAATTGGTATACTCCTATTATCTGAGCACCGACGGTGAAGGTCGGGCGTTAGGTTTAATATTTTGGAACAGATTCCGTCACGCAAAATATTGCTACATGTTTTTGTGCTCTAACCTCTAATACAAAAATTGTTATGATATTATTTATTTATTCATACTGAGATTAATAATATTATCAAAGTTTTGAATGTTTGAAAATACTTAACTCTGTAATTCAGCTGCTTTTTCTGTAATATAGGTATGTTGCAATTTTAATTCGATTCGTCAAATACAAGAATAGCTTTCGATGACATAATGTTCTTTAGCGCCATAATTAATTATTGTCAATGTTATTGTTAGTAATCCTAATAATATTATAAAGGCGAAAGTTTGTGTGTATGTTTGTTACTCCTTCTCGCCTCAACTACTGAACCGATTTGGCTTAAATTTGGAACATAGATAGCTTATAGCCTGGATTAAAACAAAGGCTACTTTTTATCCCGGAAAAATCCACAGTTCCCGTGGGATACTCAAAATACCAAATTTTCTAGAGCAATCTATAGCTACATCTGTAGATAGATTGTTCAAGCGAGCTTGCTTGAAAGCATGTTTAAAGGTTGAAATAGGGAACGATAACGGGAAAATGAAATTTCCCTTAGGATTCATGAAAAAGCGAATTTGATGCGGGCGGGGCCGCGGGCAAAAACTGAATCTATTATCACTATAAATGTGAAAATGGCCACTATGTAGGTTCTGAACATAGCACTGTACGCATTTAATAAGTGTGTTTTGTTTTAGTTGAACAAAGGGATATGGGATAATAATGCTATGATGCTATAAATAATGCATAATGCTATAAATGTGAAAATGGGTACCTGTATTATAGGTTCCGACATAACAACTTTTTCGCTATTAGCATTTTGTGTTTTAGTTGAGCAATGAGATACAGGTTAATAATATTATAACTATGAAAATGGGTACCTATATGATATAGGTTCTGAACTAACATCTGTTTCGTTACTGACAATGTATGTTTTTGTTGAGCTATGGGATATGGTATAGTAATTAGTAATGCTATGTGGAAATGGGTACCTATCCATAAAGGTTCTGAAAGTACAATTGTTTCGCTATTTATAATGTGTGTTTTGGTTAAGCAATGGGATACAGGTTAATAATGCTAAAAAGCTGTTCCTGTATAGTTTCTGATATTAGAACTGTTTCGCTATTAAAAATATGTGTTTTAGTTGAGCAATAGAATATGTGATAGTAATTATGCTATAAATGCAAAAATGGATACCTATAAGGTAAAGGTTCTAAATTATTTCACTTTTAAGCGGATACGTTGATTTTATTTTCATCCTTGTCACTCTTATGAATACGTTGGGTTAGGTTAGGTTAGTATGCAGCGTTGCGGAAGAATATAACAAAAAACGTTGTTTTACCTAATTACTTCAAAAACTAAGCCAGTTATTTAAATGTCGTTCTGAGCGTTTTTGGGAATTATTTTTTACCGATAAATTTAAACAAAAATTACAATTATGTCCATCGTAGTTTTCGATGGAAATTAGAAAAATGGAGATTTTGGAGCAATTTTTGGGAGAACTTTTTGGCGAGAAATTTACATCCTATCGTGTTTCTGAAGTTAGGTTAACACATATGCTTCTTTTTTCCCAGAAAATCCAGGACTCCCACGGGTGTAAAACACATAAATTCACGCGGGCGAAGCCGCGGGCAAAAGCTAGTGTTATTAATAATCTTATTGTTAATGTTGTGTATATTCATGATTGTAAGAGCCAATCACACA
Organism: Coenonympha glycerion; assembly: GCA_963855885.1. Classification (NCBI taxonomy): domain Eukaryota; kingdom Metazoa; phylum Arthropoda; class Insecta; order Lepidoptera; family Nymphalidae; genus Coenonympha; species Coenonympha glycerion. The sequence goes on from OY979628.1 coordinate 12,187,425, forward strand.
TGGACAGAAAAAAAAGGAAAATGAAGACTGTCATTCTTACCTTCCGTATTTTTTTCTATGGCATCCAACTTCAACTCTTTAAGTGTTAAGGCTATGCATTTTCATTCCTGGCATATATTCTACTCCGTCGTGTTGGTGTAAACTGTAAAACAACGTAAGCGGGAGCGTGAAACCGCGCTAGTTATAATGGTCATTAGACCGCTTCACGCGCCCACATGTCGGCCCAAATTGTGTCGGTAAATTATTTATTTAAATGGAAATTATCGCCTACGCTTGTGACGTCCTCTTTTCACGGGCATGTGTGTTTAATTTGACCGACATATGCGTTAGTGGGGTTTACTTTTAGTGACTTTGTGGCCAGATTGTAATTGCTACGCTTCATTGATATAATTTTTCTTTAGTTTTTGATTCAAAAGTTATCAGTAACAAGTTATAGGCTGTAAAGTTATAATGTTAGTTTGATCGGGATAAATACACAAGCAAAACTCAAATAAATGATTTACCTATTAAATTAGCTTTAGAAACAGGAAATAAGACTCTTAGAGGTTGAGTGACATCAAAAATATCGACCTGTAAGTGTTTATCGTTACACACATTATTCATGAAAAAAAAATTAATCTCTATGACATATTGAACCCAAAGCGCCATACAAAACTTTTGACACTTTTATCACTGTCACCACACCATAACATTTTAAGGTGTTGATTTGACAAACTACGAGTATCAAGTTAACATCTCCTGATGATGTACCAGTGAATTGTGATACATTCTGTTAAAAAAATTATAATCCTCAATAACAGTGAGAGGCCAGTGCACAATTCAAAATGTTTCTTTCACCTTCAGTGGGCGTTGTTCAAGTGTTAAGTTAATAATAATAACGTTAAAATACTGAGTAGCATAGTGCGTATAGTCTAGGTTGTTGAAATGGTGTGGTAATATGTCAGGAAAGCCTACGCCCGTTTGTGAGCCCTCGCCGCGGGGTGCAAGGCCTGGGTAACCTAACTGCCTTTCCCACCTTTCAAGACACCGCATTGCGTGTACTAAAGGTCTTATTTTTGCACAAATGCACAATAGTGGTAGGAATATTAAAGACGAAATAAATAAATAATAAAAGGATACTCTGTCTGCTTGTAAGTTAAGTAAGCTTATTTGGCTCATTGGAACATAGATAGCTATTTAACCTGGATTAACACATACGCTTCTTTTTATCCCAGATAATGCATCATTCCCGTGGGATATTAAAAAACTCTACAGTATTCCATTATTATCCATAGCTACAGCTAAAGGTGGATAGTTTTAACAAACTTGCTTGAAGGTACTTTGGACGGATAAAATAGGGAGCAGGAACGGGAACGGGAAAATCACGTTTCCCTCGGGGTTTATGATAAAAAGCAGAATTCGGTTTTTCATGACCACCGAGGAAGATTCTAGTACCCAATCTTTTATTTTAATTTGTATGCGATCAATCAATTTTCCATTAGAAAAAAAAATTCAGTTTTTATTCTTCCAACAACCCGTTTGCGACTGTTAGAGCCTACTTTGTACCTAATAGAGACAGATGTGTGTATTTAATAACTCCTTGGAGCAATTATTCATTTGTCGGAGTACCAGGATAGTGGATCGCTTCTATAACTATACAGCCGCAATGAACCCGCACGACGTTTCACACTCGGTCGCGTGGGTTCCACTGGAGTGGTGGTTAATGAGTAAATAATGTCCCCGCCATTATCTTTTACTTAATCCGTAACTACCACCGGCTTTAAACCGTCGAGCCTTGTTGGAATATAGCTGCCTTATTTTTTTTCATAACGTAAATAACCCGCATGTGATGATGTGACACAGTACAGGTAGGTCGTTAAAGTGAAGTTTAGACACCTCTAATTTCCATTATTTCGCTCTCTCATTAAGAGCGGGTCACCCCTGAAAATGAGGAACGTTGTGTCCATATTCCACCATGTTATATTGGTAGGTCAATTGTATTGTGGATTGGCCAATTATGAACTACACTCAACGTTGCACCAATGCAGTTTTTGAATTTTTTGCGGAAGTTGACAATGGGTGTCTAGGATTTTCAGACCCGCCTGATTTTAGGCGATGGTAGTTCCATCCCTATTATTCTTGTCAATTTTGAAATTTATCCCTAACACCTCAGACTACGTTAAATAAAGGCCTAACACTAACAACTATTGAACAACAACTAATTATTATATCAAATTTTATTTTGCTGGTGTTAAGTTCTGTATATAGTATGTACTTTATTGCAAGGTTGGTATTTTTATGGAAACATCAGCTGTTCTTAATAATTTGGGATACCCGTAAAATCGATGAGAACCCCTGCGAGTGTCACATAGCTGGCGACAGACCCCTTTACTTATGTCCTTCCCGCGTAATTAGCTCCATAAATATAAGAGTTTCGAATTATACTGTCATTCGAGGCCATCATCTAATTGGATACAAGCAACTTAATTAGTAAGCCAATTGTTTCATGCATAACGACTGTCTGTCTTCATATTCCAATCTCAAAACTATACACAACCTGTAGAAATACCGTAGCGTATTTCGTCATTGAGGAATACACACTTTAATCGAAAAAAAAATTAAGTCATCGCTCATTTATTTCAAAAACCCCTGAACAATTTTCACTGATGGAGTTTCACTTGTCGCCATTTTCATAAAATTTCCGCCCATTTAAATAGATGCATAGTTAAAAAAAATGTATGCAAGTCAGTTTAGAAACCAATTGCAATATGGCTTAGTTTATAGATAATCGTGTTGGTTTGCATTAGAATAGCAAAGGGAGAGACGAGTGTTGAGAGCGCAGTGTGTCGCCTCGAATTAACCCGATGATTTAGTAATTGTGCAATTAGCGATCTGCAATTTGCTATCGAATTTTTGCTTTTTTGATATAAGGGACCTATACATATAATATGTTGTACAAAACTATATCGTGAGATTTGAACGCATTAACAACAATAACTAGCTGAATCGTATACAAACGATGTAGTTATCTTAATAAAACAAAAATTTACAGGGCTGTCTTAAACAAAAAACAAATTAAAATGGACGAAGTCGCGCGAAACAGCTAGTAATAAATAAAGCGATTCAAGCAATCGTCCCTGAAGCTCAATCACTAGAATCATTATTTTCAACGGCGTGTTGTCGAAAAATATTAGGTCATAAGTATAGTTATGAGTTTTATGAAATACAATTTTCTCTGTAACGACTCCACGATCATCTTAATAACACGTCGAGGGCTAAGCGTTTCGCCTGAATATTCATTTCGGTTCATCATAATTTTGGTAGATAATTTAAAATTATCCCATCTGAGCCGCCAACATCAGATATGCCAAGGTATCACGATTTATTTTTCTCACATTAATTTATTGTGTTAAGCCTTATTGCCGTGTATTTTTTATCTTCAGTATTTATGTTCAGTTTGGGTAAATTTAAAATTTTTCATTAAGGTTTGTACACTAACCTACAACTGCGAACTTTGCTGTTTTTTTATTTATTTTTAAATTAGTAGGTAAATCATGGAGTGTATTTTTTTTTATTTTCTGCGTCGTACATACTCGTAGATGATTTAAGATTTGTGTATGTTTTTCTTCCATAAACCATTACTTTGCCTACTTTACCAGAGTAGGTAGTAAAGTTAATATGAATCCGCCGTAGATAAACTGTACGTTATTTCCGACAAATATATCGTGTAATAGTCCACAGAACCATTATTACATGCTCAGATTATACAAACACAGTATAGGACGTATTAAATAGGCATTGATTAAGTTAATAACTCCCGACTCTAGTTAATAGCAAAGCCTGACCGCAATTTTAGTAATTCGATTTATTGCTCGACTTAAACGCATCCGGCTACTTCTGAAATGTAATTACCTTTAGAGGTTCTAGGTACTTATGATTGGATAGTATTTGAAAATAACGATCGGGCTGCGAAAGTGTAGATAACTCGTCTAGATATTCCATTATTTTTAAATTAAATATCTACATACTTACATTTAATCACATTTTTGTTGTTCATGTTAAAAATCTATCTTTGCAAGAAGTTGCTTAGTTGATTTCTTTACAATAACAGGTACGAAAATGATTGGATGTACTCGTAGTGTGTAACTTCAGGTATGACCATTACCCATAAAATACGTAATACGAAATAGGTCTTCTAACCTTTCTATAAAAAATATTACCGCAAAAGATTTCTGTCCAAATACGTTTTGTTCCTTACCTGTTCCTTTACCACAATTTCGTGCTCACGTAAGGTGATTCGTTTTATTCCGGCCGGTGTTTTTATGACAATGATCTTCGTCATTTTTGACAAGGAAAAGGCCATCAAATGACGCGACGGCCGGCGCCGAGCGGTCGGCTGCGGGCTCCTCCGCGCTTTGATCCCTGGTGGTTTGGAGAGTTGACGACCAATTACCTGTATCATTCTGACCCGCGCCCAAATGGAGCATAATGTTTAGAGTAATTATGACTTCACCTCAGCCTGAGCAGTCCGCCGTCGCACTCTCGTAACGGCATTATCTTTTAAATTGCTGTGACGTAGCTTTTCTTTATAATGGTAACGCTTGTGTCAATGAAAAAATGCTGAGTTGCTTACTAGATAGTTCTTCTAGATCCAAAGCTGCTGTAGGAACTTGGCAGTAGAGTTTTGAATTTTCGTAAAAGGCTAAGTTTTAAGGCTGTGAAGGTACTTATGTGAAGAATAAAAAATCTCTTTTTTATTTTCAATGATATAAGAATTTATAGTTGTCTCGTCATTTAGGTATCCCTTTGATCTTGGCTTCTACCTGTCTCTGTGGATCTTCAAATTGCAATATGTTTTGGCCATTTAGGTAGATCTATTCGGTGTTATTACTAATAATATGCTCAATTAATATTTAAGTAGGTATAGACATACCTACGACAAGTATTATCGTATACCTACGTCTCGTCTATTTATTAAACGTAATACCTAGTTGGGTATTTATAAAATTGATAGCTAAAAAAGGTTATTACTATATTCTCTCCTGTATGTCACATGTAGGTAGTCCTTTTAATCGTGAATTAATAAATTTATTCGTAGAGATCGGTAATTTTAATTTCCTATATATATGTATAAGTTCGCCCTTCGTTGCATTCAATGCAAGTAGGTACATGTATGTATTCCTACATTATACTTAAGTACCTAGGTACTTACATACAAAATTAAAACATCGATGCGGCTTGGAGCAAAAAACTCATCTCTTTCAATTTAAATTCTAACCCACACATCACGTCTACACTCGACAGTGTGCACTCATCGCGGCAATTTGGTGGAGTTTTATTATTTTTTTATGGTAATCGTAATTGTCGCAGGGTTAATTAAGAACGCTGCCATATTTGTAACGGCTTATAGAACTTACTGATATGGAGTTATTACTTAGTAGATATAATTAAGCTGGAAGGTAGTATTTATCGTCGAACCTAGAAGTAGGTTTTTATACAGGAGTTAATTTTTATTACGTAAAGGAAGGTGCCTATAGTTGAAAACCTAAAATGGCTAACTGCTTTTTACTCCTGGAAAATTTATGGTTTACGGAGGTACGTGAGACTTGCCGATGTTACATTACACAGTAATAACAAGTAGAGTATCTCTGTAAAATATTGAATATTTGATATTTCTCAAAATATCGAGTAAAGAAAAAGTAGAACAGCTAGTTTTAAACTTTTAACATGTAAACAAATACGGACCGAGAGCGATTTGCTATTTCTAGTATTCCGTACCCGAAGGGTAAAAATGGAACCCTATTAGCGAGACTTCGCCGTCCGTCCGTCCGTCCGTCTGTCACCAGGCTGTATCTCTGGAACCGTGATAGCTGCAGACATGAAATTTTCACAGATGGTGTATTTATGTTGCCGCTATAACAGTAAATACTAAAAAATAGAATAAAATAAATATTTAGGGGGGCTCCCATACAACAAACGTATTTTTGCTTGTTTTTGCTCGATATTGATAACGGTAACAGGTAGACGCTTCAAATTTTCACAGAATATTTAGTTATATACTTACTGTAGAAATAAATAAGTAGTTTCAATCAAAATAAAATAAAAAATTTAGAGGGCCTTCAATACAATAAACGTGATTTTTATGCTCGTTTTTGATTTAGTGGGTGTTTAGTTTACTTTCATACTATAGAGAAAGGGAATATACTCTTGATGGTACGGAACCCTCAGAGCGCGGGCCTGACTCGCACTTGACCAATTTTTTATATAACCCTGTTTATTTTGCATGCAACGTTGCGGTCACATTGTAAAAAGTCTAGGACTCTAGCGCTGTTTCTGGAGCGGCAGTTGTAAGGGCGCGCGCACATTGCGGCGCCAGCTGCGCCAATCACAATGTTCGGGGCGGGGCCGCGCGCCCCGGCTCGCCGGCTCGTGATCCCCGGATTATATTATTGCGTACAATGAAGCTTTTTTATCGAGCCTTTGTCTCATATTAGGGTGGAATATCCGGTCGGATGTTCCTTCTCCGCTCTTTATTGAACGAAATGAATACTGGCGAAAGGATTGTTCGTATTTTATGCACATATTATTTCAACTGTGAATGACGACTTACATGGTGTTAGGTACCTACTCATGATGAGATGATATAATATAGAATTAACTCAACTCAACTCAAAATGTATTTAATTCACATAGGCCTAACATACAGGTTCTTCATGCGAAACGTCGGTAAGTATAATATGATATTTGTTGCTTAAGAATGGTGATAACTACAAGTCGACTTAAAACTAAGTTTACGAGGGTTCCAAACGCGCCCTGCCGCTGAGAAGAAGCCCACAACAAACTCAGCCGGGTATTTTTTTATGTTATCACGGATCACCATTTAACATTATTTTCCTTTACCAGATACCTACTTAGATACATCTTAAACTACTGACTACTATCTGTGTAGGTATACCTACTATACGTAGACTATGATGATATATACAGAACTAAGTTAAGTATAATACAGGGTACCTACTGCTAACATTCTACCTAAGTAGTTTTAATTTCCCCATGGTTTTTTAACATCAAACCTTTACCGTGCCTACCGTAGCCTATCTACCGTGACTAATAAAGAACGCAAAACAATTTTTTTTTATACTTAGTTTCATTAGTTCAAACTTACATTTAGAAAGCACATCCGTTGCAGATTTTTAATTTCTAAGTGTGTATGTCTTCAAAGTTTTACGTGCCACTGAATTAGAGGTCAGAGTCGACCTCAGAGCATCGGTAACGGACAGTATTTATTAATTACGACGTCCCGCGGCGAGCGGTAGCGGTAGGGAGCTGTCACCGTCTATACCTAATTGTAAATACGCTACCTATAAACTTCTTATACGATTTATTTATATTGTTTTTGTACGCCTCGGGCCTAATTCGAACGCCGCTGTATTGGTTCACATGATATAAATTAGGCTATAAATCAGAACCAGTCCTTTCTCACGGTTCCATAATTAAAACTAAATAAAAAGACGTTCAATATTAATTTTATGTTGTCTCTCTTTACAGGAACACCCGAGCTTACGCGGCACGCCTCTGGCGATGCTCGCGGCGCAGTGCAACAAGCTCTCGAGCAAGTCCCCGCCGCCGCTCGCCGACGCCGCAGTCGGCAAGGGGTTCCATCCGTGGAAGAAGAGCCCCGGCACCCACTCGCCGCCCGGCGGAGGCATCGCGCCGCGCTCGCAGCCGCCGGCGTGTGCGTCGTACGCGCGCGCGCCCACGTCGTGCGCCGCGGCGCCCGGCTACGGCAACGACCTGTACTTCCCCTCGTCCGGAGATCAACTGCTCGGCAAAAGCGAATCGAGCGCAAGTCTCGGCTCCATGTACTCTCGACACCCGTACGAATCGTGGCCCTTCAACGTCGGAAGCGGGGGCGGCAGCGGTGCACTCAAAGCGGCCGAAATGGGCGGCGTGAGCGCCGTCGGTAGCACTTGGTGGGACGTGCACAGCGGGTGGCTCGACGTAGGAGGACAGATGGCCAATTACGCCGGACAAGATTATTCTCAATTGACACATTCGCTTTCCGGCGGAGCTCACTTACTCCCTCCTGCACCCCATCTCTTGCAAGACGCGTACAAGTCCGTACTGCCCACTCAGGGGTCCTTCGGTCTCCACGGACCCGGTTCACCCGCACCGACCGCCCAGGCCCCGTCTCCTAGATCGCAAAGAAGATACGCCGGGCGAGCCACGTGCGACTGCCCTAATTGCCAAGAGGCCGAACGCCTAGGCCCCGCGGGCGCACACCTTCGCAAGAAAAACATTCACAGCTGTCACATACCCGGCTGCGGTAAAGTGTACGGAAAGACCTCCCACCTAAAAGCGCACTTACGCTGGCATACCGGCGAGAGACCGTTCGTCTGCAACTGGCTATTTTGCGGAAAAAGATTCACGCGCTCAGACGAATTACAGCGGCATCTACGAACGCACACGGGGGAGAAGAGGTTCGCATGTCCAGTGTGCAACAAGCGTTTCATGCGGTCCGATCACCTAGCGAAGCACGTGAAGACGCACAACGGAGGCAAGAAGGGGAGCTCGGAGTCGTGTTCGGACTCGGAGGAGAACAGCCAAGGGGAGAGCGGCATCGGGAGCCGGTCGCCGGAGCACCCGCTGGACGTGAAGCCGGGCGCGCTGGTGTGACGCGGGGGCGCGGCGCTCGCCGTGCCGCACCATGCCTCCTCGCTCCTGTGATATCGCTGGCCGTGCGCGCCGCACCCGACTCCCGTACGTGTACATAGCACATATCAAACACTGTGTAACGACAATCTGTAATTTGTGAGTGAACTTAGCAGTGTGAACGCTGCCTTAATAGTGAATTGTGGTGAGACTTGAAAGTGTACAGTATATAAATGGATTTTATTAAATATTGTCTATTGATAAAATAACTGGATATTATACATTACAATTATCTAGAGTAAGTAGAATTGCACTTTTAGTCCAAAATCGCAGTTGTAAATTATTTAAATAATGACTTAATATTGTATAGATAGATCATGCATATTTCTATTATTATTAAATTACCTCAACAAATTACAATAACAAAATATTGTATTTATAATATTATGTTTCCTATCTCTACCTAAATATACTTAATTTTATTATTAATTTTGCAAATTACAATTTTCAAAGAAAATGTGCGAACACTTTACAAAAATGATTAGGTACCTATAGTATTTTGTAAAGTAAGTACACTTGCAGCAATGTTTTGTTCTGAATAGATCATTTCCAAGCAAATATTTCAATTATAACATCCTGTTAAATTTTTCCTTTAAATTGGTTGATTCATAAAATTGAAAATATAGTAAAGTCAAAGTGCTATTATAGCTTAGAAAATATCTGTGTAAATGACTATTTGTTATACTTATACTATGTACAAAATTGTGCGAATAAAAATGCCTGATAATATGATTTTATAAAAATTGAAATATATATTTTCCGAGTGGAATTTGGATTTTAATACCTGCATGAAACCGTGGGATTTGGGAATAATAAAAAACTTATTATGAAATTTTTGGTGCAAAATTTCGTACTATTTTCTAAGTTTAGGTTTGGTCTGAATCAGTGAATGATTGAGCGAATGAATGAGAGAAGTAGAGATTTCTAATTACCTTATACTTAACTAAAATACATGTCATGTCTTCATTAATTTATTTAAATCTTCACTTACTTTTATTTCACTGGTAATATTCATTGATTATGTTTTCTCCGCTTCTACCTACAAGGTATTTCTTGAGACAGCACAGAGTGTTCATTGAAAATATAAAGACTTTATTTACATTTTCTAGAAAGTTTTTCACACCTCACTAAATCGATTTTGAAAAACAAACAAGAAGACAGTGTAAGCATGAACAGTATTTACCTAATTGAAACATTAGGTACCTACTACCTACCGACTTGAACCACCAAATGTGGCTAATTATCCCTTTAAATAGCGCATGTCCAACTCTAACGTCCTATAACAGTAGGTACTGGGTGTAGCAGGCACGAGGTATGGTTGATCTTTGGTGAACTTACCTTGAACTGTCAACTATGAAAACCAACGAACATTATTAAACTAACTTGGAGGTAAAATAATGGGCCAAAGTAATAATAATATCTGCTTTTTGATTTCCAACAACTTTTTAATCAAGCATTTTGGATCAAAACAAATAAACAAACTATACATCAACACAAAAGCTCATTTGAAATTGAGCCTTATAACTTCTGTAGACCCCGCGTCCGCTTCACACTGTCGGGTGATTACGACGTTTGGGTCTAAATTGTAATTTATAGTGAGCCTGCAAAGAGGGCGACGCTCTGTGCAAAAAGCAATTGAAACCACAAATGAGGCGTCGCCTCCACTAAAGATGTGCGAGGTAGCTAAGCAATATCTATGATTTTTTTACGAAGGCTGAACCATGCACATTAACAGGAAATGAACAACAAGAGATGAATGAATGATAAGGTACTCATTGTTTACAATCTAGCCTGCATGTAGCATGTCAGGTATACCTGTCTGATTAGCTGTCTTGCATTGATAGTTACCGATTTAGGGGCCTATCATTAGGCCTATCAAGGGGTAGGTAGATACCTAATTGTGATCTCTGCCTGTGTAAGTAGGTCCCGTCGGGCTCCTTAATAGTCCCAACTGGTTAATCCTCCCTTTTCCATAATTCTGTAAAACTCGTCGAAGGGATCTAAATCCGTGCCGCAGACTCCAAAGGACTGCAAGGACCAGAATCATCTATCCCACGGTTCTGCCAGTACTGCGCTTTCGAGGGGATAGGTAGGTGTGGTAAGTAAATAAAAACCATAATATCCATAAATCTTTTTCTTCTATATTAATAAAGCTCATTGGTGAGATAACACCAAGCACTAAATGGTCTGTGTGAGTTAAAGTTGAACCTTTTGCAATTTTTTTCTAATAGATACTCGAATAGGTAAATATATAGCAAGTGGTAAGAATGATTGCATGAGTACAGCCAACTTAAGCTAAGCTATAACTTTTTGAACTAGGAACAAATCATGTGTAACCTAATAGATATAGGCATCGTAAAAAACCACAAATAATAATGAGTCACGGAAAGCGAGTGTCGCCTCTATGGGTGGGCATCGGCTCGTGCTCAAAAACCAACTAAAGCCACAGAACACCTAATGGTAGGTATGGTAATGCTGAGCCCCTGAGATCATCTGCAAGCCGCAGACTCTATTACGGAGCTCGTGTCGCTTGGGTTAATCTTTCATTATTAATGACGGCTGTCGAGCGGTGGTGGTCGGAACGTTAGACCACCATTGATATCTCTATTTCACTTGAATTATCTTTTTGCTGGTGTTCGTATAATAAATAGTCGCCGTGTTTGCTCACTTCATAGAAATACCACCTACGCTAGAGTCCAGACGATGATTGGATATTTTCCTTATAATTACAGATTTCATGAAGAAAAGTTTATTATTGTACCTACGTGATATTTAACGTTAACGCTTCCTTTAAATTCAGCAAGGTAAGTAGGTACATACTTCTTACGTTAGTTCGTTCAGCCGACGGACGTCCACTGCCGATTTCCAAGTTCCAACTCATATGGTCCTGCGCCATTTGTATCCAGCGCCTTCCCGCGACTCTCAGTCCATCTGGTCGGTGGTCTGCCAACACTGCGCTTTCCCCTGCGGGGTCGCCATTCAAACACTATGGGCTTTGCGACACGTTGAGCTATGTCGGTGACTCTTGTTCGTCTACGGATCTCCTCATTTCTGATTTGATCATGTAGAGAAACTCCGAGCATAGCTAAAATGACTTCTTACGTACTACTATAAAATATTTCACTCAGATGAGGGCTAAGTTCACTTCTTACCTATCTATAAATTGTCGTAGCTGTACTATATAACTACAAAAAAGATACTATTTTGCGATCAACATTAATTTAAAGCTATAATATTATTTCTATAATTATAGAAATGCAAATCAAATTAGAAATAGCATTTCAAAACAATAAACCAAACCATTTGACCTCTATAATCAAATCAAGTTCGTATTACGTAGAGCTGTATAATAAAGTTGAGTTTCGTTCCCTCACTAAACACAGATTTATCTCCCTAACTGAATTACTCGCAAACTGATTGAGCATAAGGGTCTCCACGATCCCGATGCCTGTTTCGTATTCCAGTAGCGTACAGTGCACACTGCTCTATCAAGCTTAAATAAAACGCAATAACTAACCTCCTGCACCCCTGTTAGGTATGAATGAGCCACGTAGGTGTTCGACTGAGATGTAGCTATAATTACCTACATACCTATACCTTAGTAATTATAAATGTTAAGTATCTATAGCTAAAGGTCTATTCCATTTTATTTACCAAAGGTTCCATTTTATTTGTCTAGAAGAGATTGATTACAGCGATAATGCCGCCTTTGCATACCATATTATTAGAGTTATTTAGTTTGGTACTCTCTGTTTTTGTTTAGGTATCTTGTTCTTATAATGTGTGTCCGGCCGCTTGGACTTCGGTTTATTTAATCCGTGGGAATCAAATCATTAAACCCAGGATAAACAGTAGCCTGTTACTCTCCGCGCTTTCATCTACCTATGTCTGTGCCAAAAATCACGTTGGTCCGTTACTTCGTTTGGCTGTGATTGAAGGAAAAACAAATAAACTTGAAGGAGTTAGGATTACGAGCAGGGTTAGGATTCACTAAAAACTAAAACAAGAAATCTACTAAGCTGTCTAAAATAATAATGTATAATACGGAATAAAAATGACGGATGTTATATTTATAGTGCGACAAGGCTATATTGGCGCGTGGCCAAAATCGGAACTAACGCCGCTATCTTGTGATACTGTTTATTAGTTCGCTCTGTTGGTATATCGCTATTGTATGTTGTGTTGTTTTTGCTTAATATTAACTACTAGCTTTTGCCCGCGGCTTCGCCCGCGTGAATTTCGGGGTTTTACAAATCCCGTGGGAGTCCTGGATTTTCTGGGAAAAAACAGCATATGTGTTTACCTAACTTCAGAAACACGATAGGATAAAAAATTCTCGCCAAAAAGTTCTCCCAAAAATTGCTCCAAAATCTCCATTTTTCTAATTTCCATCGAAAACTACGATGGACATAATTGTAATTTTTGTTTTAATGTATCGGTAAAAAATAATTCCCAAAAACGCTCTGAACGACATTTAAATAACTGGCTTAGTTTTTGAAGTAATTAGGTAAAACAACCTTTTTCTGTTATATTCTTCCGCAACGCTGCATACTAACCTAACCTTTTTTTTTTTTATCGTGGGGAATCCTCATGGATACCCAGTCGCCCGGGGGAGCGGCTGGGTTATGCCGGACTCTTACCGGCTAAACCCCACGGTGTTTCCTCCTCGCACCGTATGACGGGAACACGGGAACGCTTGCGCAAACCTCCGCGAACCCGCCGGTGTCCGGCCGCTTGCGCAGCCCCTCCATGAGGTGGAGCATGGAGCTCCCCTCCAACAGCAAGGCCCGCCAGAAACACCTAAGCCGGCCTTACCTCCTCGGCGCCCATCCGTAAGGCGACGGACCCCCCCGGGATCGCCACCCAGGGGCCGTGGGCACGGGTAAGCCGATACCTGCGAAGCTTGCTCCTGCACTTCGCAGGCATCGACCTCCCATACCCCGCGGCGGATCTGATCTTTGGCTCCGCCGCAAACCACCAAACGGCCGCAGAGGACAGGGAGAACGGCAACGACACACCGACACTCCTCTTCCCCTGCGGCCCCGCCGCCGACGCATCTAACGGTGCGCCACCGTTTGGTCGCGGGAGATAGGGCGAGCGGCAACGACACACCGACACGCCTCTCCTCCCGCGACCCCTCCTGGCTGCAGGAGACAGAAAACTCTGTCCCCCGCACCCCTCTTGGACGCATCCAGAGCGGGCCCATCTCCAGGCCCACTCCAAGCGTCCCCTCCTGGATTCCTTTTGGCTTCACCGTGGGGCCCAACCACGGCTACTGAGCCCCCCCATCGCGACAAGATTGGAATCCATCGGGGGGGATACTAACCTAACCTAACCTAACCCACCAACGTATTCATGAGAGCGAGAAGGACGAAAATAAAATCAATCAAGCTTAAGAGTGAAATAATTTCAGAACTTTTACCTTATAGGTATCCATTTTCGCATTTATAGCATAATACTATCACATATTCTATTGCTCAACTAAAACACATATTTTTAATAGCGAAACAGTTGTAATATCAGAAACTATTCAGGAACACCTTTTTAGCATTATTAACCTGTATCCCATTGCTTAACCAAAACACACATTATAAATAGCGAAACAATTGTACTTTCAGAACCTTTATGGGTAGGTACCCATTTCCACATTTATAGCATTACTAATTACTGTACCATATCCCATGGCTCAACTAAAACATACACTGTCAGTAACGAAACAGATGTTAGTTCAGAACCTATATCATATAGGTACCCGTTTTCATAGTTACAATATTATTAACCTGTATCTCATTGCTCAACTAAAACACATAATGCTAATAGCGAAACAGTTGTAATGTCGGAACCTATAATACGGGTACCCATTTTCACATTTATAGCATTATGCATTATTTATAGCATTATAGCATTATTATTTATAGCATTATTATCCCATATCCCCTTGTTCAACTAAAACACACTTGTTAAATGCGTACAGTGCTATGTTCAGAACTTACATAGTGGCCATTTTCACATTTATAGTGATAATAGATTCAGTTTTTGTCCGCGGCCCCGCCCGCGTCAAATTCGCTTTTTCGTGAATCCTAAGGGAAACGGCATTTTCCCGTTATCGTTCCCTATTCCAACCTTTAAGCATGCTTTCAAGCAAGTTCGCTTGAACAATCTATCTATGGTATTTTGAGTATCCCACGGGAACTACGGATTTTCCGGGATAAAAAGTAGCCTATGTTTTAATCCGGGTTATAAGCTACCTATGTTCCAAATTTCAACCAAATCAGTTCAGTAGTTAAGCCGTGAAGGAGTAACAAACATACACACACACACAAACTTTCGCCTTTATAATATTATTAGGATTAGGATAATAAAACTAAAATTGAATTAAAATTCAGGAGATTTTATTTTCTGGCTGCCTTTCTTCTATAGCAACGCCCTCCTGACAATGTCATTCAAGTGCCAAAAGAGTCTTGTCGGACTGTATTCTGAACCAAACAACAAAGTATTTCTTTCATCAGGTGTTCAGTATTTCCTAGCATGCTGTTATGTTTAATCTTTCCCTGTAATGTACCGAGTACTTATACAGCCAGACGTAAGAGATTCATATTATGACGTTTGCCTTTGAGGTCGCTACATGTGGCGTGTGAGAGGCAATACATTAAGACTCCTTGTGTTGCTTAGCGAAATGGATCGGAACTTCAAAAGGAAAACGGGACACCGAAGAAGTAGTGTTTACTTAGGTATTTACGGAGAAATCGTCTGTATGACAGACAACACAAACTTATCAACTATCTATGGATAGATAGAATATATTGGGAACCGCTATCCCAATATTCTAGATTAGAAATAGAGAGAGAAAGAGAGATAGAAATTTAGCATAAATTTTATGGAACTAACATCACACACACACACACACACACACACACATTCACATTAACATATTACACACACATTCACATTACATACTTATGTGTTACATATAACAACACAACCCTCATATAACACTAATTTTCCAATGAAAAATTACTAATAAACTAATTTTAAAATAAAATTCTCGTGTCAATTTTTGTTACCAAATTCCTCCGAAACGGCTCGACCGATTGTTATGAAACTGTGTATATTCGGTAGGTCTGAGACTAGGTCGATAGATATTTTTTATATCCCTAATGCCAAAACAACGTTAGCCGTATCAGAGAGTGAATATCTAATAAATAATAATTAAAAACTTATAAATTCAGAAAATAAAAGTTTTTAAAATGTGTTACTATATACCTCCTTAGCCTTACTAGAATTTATTTAGGTATATAGGAATACAAAAACTCTAGTGTGTTTTTAATTACTGTGTATTAGCAGATAAAAACCGTAACAAGAAAGATCACATTACAGCAATTTGCGTATGATTAATAAGGGTCGTAAATTTTGGCGCCCTAGATGCAAAGGACGCCGCCGCCGACACATGTGGACGGTTCTTAGAACAGCTTTACAAGCTTTGGCCGAATTCGCAATTTGACCAAACTGCTGCTAATTAAAGCAGCCATAAACGAAATACCATTAGAAAATTAAAACACGACGGACTTCTTGTGCATAAGTAAAAAGTGAGGTAAGTACCCTATAACATAACTACTATGATGGTAATTTATGATGAAAAATTAAGTAAAGTGTTAGACATAAAGAGGAAGGTAGGTAGGTATCTAATTAACTAAATAATTAAAAAAAAGGCGAGAATATGATACAAGTAATCTATTATTATTTGTCCTAGGTAAGTACGAGTACTTATTTAGAGTATAGGTAACAGCTAAAGTTGTTATACTTGTTTGTTTGTCCCTTTGAGGGTTCAATCAGCAAACTTATATTTATTGTCTGTTTATTTGTCTGCGTATCTGTCTTTCTAATTGGCTGCATGTCTGGCTATGTGTCTGCCCACTATAACACAGACATATCTCTGTGCTTCCTTGTCCGTTAAAACCTATACCTACCGGCTTCTCCGTTTGCTGTTCTATTGGTTTTCAGTCTATTAATTGATTTACTTGTTTGCTTGCTTGATTGTGCATCTGTTTAAATGGTTGTTGGTGCTTGTTTGTATCTTGAGTAGTGTAAGGTATTTGCTTTCTTTAACAATTACTTGAACAACTTCATTTTCGTAATTTCGTATGAAACCTTTAACAATTTTCTTTAAAAATAAATGGACAAACAGTGCCTATGCAGAAAAGCAATAAACCGAACATAAAAATATTTCCAAAGGTATTATCAAAAGCCAATAACGTATTCGAATACGATGGTAAAGCAGATAGCAAAATAAACGTCACCACAATGTTGCAAAGAACGGAAACACAGGCAGTTTACAACTTTTTAACAGCGAACCGCCCGCACTAAATCATAAGTTTTAGACCCCCTTCAGAAGTAATATCGACTTCTTCGAACACGCATTAATCTCCTCATGCTCAAAGGAAGCTACAATAGGCAGAATTTTTAGGAACTCAACGTCTTTAACAAAAGAATCGGTACCTATATTAGTAGGTACTACTTATTATTTATTTTCAGTAACTACTGATGACTAAACAAGTAAGCTTTTCATAGACTTACCTATTTACTTATTATTTTTTTAAACTTCTCTATTAAAGTGACTGTCAACATGCGTCATAAAACAGAAGCTCGTATTACGATCTTCCCAACTACAATGACGTATTGCTATTGAAAAAACAAGAAATCCATTGAGCCTCATACTAATTTGAAAATGTTTTGGAATGTCGGAGAGTGTTTCTTGTATTTGTCTAAACTCTAATCCCACCAAAAACATTCTGTAAAAAACTAGCCAAAGTCAAAATGGAGCTGCTTGTTTATCTCTAAAAAGTACTGAAATCTAGACAAAGTCGTGCCAAGTCTAAGGTTCCTTACTGCGATTTCTTTATTATTATAGTTAATGTTGCGTGACTTGGCCGTTGAAGGGTACACAAGGGTTCAAACCAGGTGCTCCATGACACCATTGCACCAATCTGTCGCCAGAATTCATCGTCAATGAGTAGCGGTTCTTGGTCTTCAACGGCCAAGTCACACAACATTAACTATAATAATAAAGAAATCGCAGTAAGGAACCTTAGACTTGGCACGACTTTGTCTAGATTTCAGTACTTTTTAGAGATAAACAAGCAGCTCCATTTTGACTTTGGCTAGTTTTTTACAGAATGTTTTTGGTGGGATTTCACTTCTTTTTGTAGAAACTTCAAAATATTACAAAATATTTCTGTCCGTTTTTCTAGATACATTAACTGCATAAATAACTTTGTAATCTCATATAATTTATATGGAATTACAAAGTTATTAATGCAGTGATCACCAGGTACTCCAGATCTTCGATTATCCTAGTTTTTATAGTTTTCCCTTTATGTGGCCATTAAACCCTAACTCTGTACCAAATTTCAGCTCTCTGAGTTTATGGGAAGTACTAGTTCTATTTTGATGATCATGAGTGAGTCAGTCAGTCAG
This sequence comes from Coenonympha glycerion, assembly GCA_963855885.1. NCBI lineage: Eukaryota > Metazoa > Arthropoda > Insecta > Lepidoptera > Nymphalidae > Coenonympha > Coenonympha glycerion. The sequence goes on from OY979628.1 coordinate 12,205,590, forward strand.
TGTCGAAAATGCGAAACTTTGCTTTCGCATAACTTCGGAACTATATGACCTACAGACTTGAAATTTTGGGTTTTAAGTATGTGATTATAGCTTACTGGATAGCGAAAATTTCAGCGTTCTGGTCTTATCCAGAGGTTCTCAAATAGGAGCCCGAAAATGCGGCGAAATGGTTCCTGTAAAGATGGTACGGCAGTTTTGCTTCGCGCTTTGACTTTGGCGGGGGCACTGCCGTGCCCCCTGATGCCCATTTGCACTAACATTTTAATTGACACCTAAGCCCGTAGACAGAGAAAAGCTATAGACAAATTGTTATCTTATGTTTCATTCACACAAGACAAAGAGCAACTTACGCCGATGTCGTGTAAAGAAAAGAAATAGAACGATAAGATCTTTTGTTTCACGTAGCGTGTCACGTTTTTTATGTTTTAGTCACACTACTTTGCTAAACAAAGTTTGACAGCGGACCAACAGTTAGCTATCGTATTACTTTATAATTCAGTTTTTACGATTATATGTTATGTCCGATTCAAGTTAAATTAGGTTTTGAACACTTTTATAAACTTACACGTATTATTACAACGATTCAAAACAAAAAATCATGGTGCGGTGTAGTGTTAAAGGTTAGTTTTTGTCTCTTTTTGCGACACGCTTTACCAGCGTCTATAGCTTTTCTCTGTCTACGCCTAAGCCCTTAGGTGTCAGTTGTCACTTAATTAAAATAGTAGTGCAAACGGGCATAAGTCACGTCAATTTTTGTGTTTGTACCTACAGGTACAGGTTTATGTGTAGGTAGGTAGTAAGCTCCCCCCAGTAGAAAAATGTAAAAGCTTTAATGCGTTATGTGCGTAGGTACTCTTAACAGCTTAGTATAATGTTGTGTTGTGACTGGTGTTAATAGCCAAGTTCCCTAAGAATCTCATTTTGAATTGTATCTTGCTAGGGAGATAAACCAATGAACTTATTCATACAAATAATATTATAAATCAATTGAACAATCCGCTATGATTCATAAATAAAAAAATAATAAATCCACTTACTTTTTTAGACTTACTTACCAATTGCATTTTAGTTAGTTTTATAACGTTCTACAACCACTAGTTTTCATTATGTAAGTGCGCTACCATTACCTGTGGGTCCTAAAATTCTCGCCATTCTTCTTTTTGGAGAATCCGAGTACGTAGTGTATAATATCTCTTATTTTAACGGTAAATAAAAAAAAATCATCACATAAACTACTTTCGGGAGTTCTACAAAGTGTAAAATGAGCAAAACCTAAAGTTGGCAACGCGTAACGGATCTAGGTTTCCTGAAACTGCCTAAAATGTTTCAACAGCATAGGCGCCTCAACTCATCCCCCTGTTCGCGTTAAGCAAATCTCCATATGAGCGTGACAAGGGCTGTCAGGTTAAAATGTTATAATTTAGTAGCTCGCTCAGTCATAAGGCATATCCGCCGTCCGCCGAACACCGCCATTTGACACTCGTTTTCTGAGAGGTGATAAATCTCTACCGAACAGACTCGGCGGCACTAATCACGGAAATGGAAACAACCCTTTATACCTCTCCTCTTATTATGAGCTATTAAATGCAGAATGAATTATTATCAAATGCGGAGAACCAATATAATATAATTGAAAATCTAAAAAAAATTGATTAAGTAAGTAGGTTGTTGATACCCGTGAATAAGGTAGGTAGGTGTTAGGTAGCTCTTTTAAAATAAAAATTGTAATTTATCCAATAAATAGAGATTAAACTTAGATCCACCACGCTGCTACAAAGCAGGTTGGTGGTTTACCACCACTTGACAAAAACTAATAAAATTAACCCTCAAGTGACTGGACTCATAAAACCTAACTTTTAACGTCGTATCTACTCGAACTAGGTAGGTATGAAACCTAGTATAAAAGAACCACCTCGCCAAAATCAGCTTTCATTTACGTGTAGTTCAAAAAAATACTATGTGGACTGTAGTATGTGTACTCTACAATGCACCAGTCGAGAGCAAACAGCAGATGATAAACACGACTACAATAAACCCGTAGGGTGTCATGTTGTCGCACACACTGTCAGACGGGTTTGGTAAATACGCCGCCGACGAGAATGCCGCCGCGCAAATCTGACGCGTTTTTTGTGCTGTGATAAAATAATGTCAGTAAATTGCCTCCAGGATAATGGAATAGTATGTTTTGGTATAGTAAGTATGGATCGATGTCATGAATGCACACTAATTACTTAAGTAGGAAAAGGGAAATTCTGAGGTTCATTTCTGAAATGTTGTAGGTCTGTTCTATAGGTGTTTACAAAAAAAGTGGTCACATAAAGTTGGTACCGACCTAGTTTAACTACATAATCTCTTTTATTTTTTGCTAATCACGTGTTTTAACTCTAAGTGCTAATAGGTTTAGTAGTTTTTAATTTACTCATAAACTATAGAAAAAGATAGGTATAGTATAATTTATTTTCCGGTTTTCCATATTCATCATTGATGTCTACCCAAGTTTGGAAAGGGAAAAAGAGTTGCTAAGAATAATTGATTTAAAGTACCTATAGCGATAACCAAAATTATACCATATTGGAAAATGTAAATATTCAATAAAAATAATAAACTTATACGTAAATAAACAGATCCATGTTATCGCAAACACGAATCGTCTTTTTGTGACGTGATAAAATAATGACAGAAAATTGCCCGGGGGTCCGACGCGACCCCTCGCGAATACTTAACTCGAACTCGAAGACTGCCAAATTGTCTAAACCATTTTGGTATTTTAACTTAGGATTTTTTACACCTGGTTTTATTAAGAGGTTACGTATTTGTGCAGTAGTAGGTGCACATGGTACACATGCAGTCTCTATAATTCTTCAATATTCAACTTATAATACCTTTGTAGGTAGATACTTATTTAGTTTATGCAGCATACATTTATTTTATAACAATTCTGACTGACATGTTCCAGCCGGAATAAATGAAGATTTATTTGCATTGAGCATTGAAGCTGAGGATCTCAATTGAAAAAATTGAGAAAAAAATCATCAATCAATCAATCATCAATTGAAAACTGATCTCAAAGGAAGGAAGATTGAGGGTCTCAAGCGAACAAAAAATACGATTACCTAACTCGTTGCATGATAAGGTTTTCTTTGGTTTCAATGTCAAATTATTAAACCCGTTGTTTGGCGCTTTAATTGCAACAACTATCTTAGCAACTATCACACTTTAGACAGATTTCATTCATAAAGAAGAATAAGATAGAAAAAATAATAATTGAACATTCACATGATTCACGTTGACATTGACAAGTTTTGTACACATCTCTACAGAATAGCTCTATAAGGATGGTAAAAAACCAGGCAAAAAGCAACGGGTAAGTAAAAATGACACATCTACACGAATATATACCTATGTAAGTATCTCCGGTATTCACTCGTATATTCCAAATTGTAATGTAGTCAAAGGACGATGCAAATTAGCGCATCTATTGACTAAAATGAAGACTGCGCTCATTGCGGCGAGGCCGAGGGGACTGGGGAGCGTTTCAATCAGCCCTCGTTTGGGGTTTAAACATTAAAGCAATCTTCTACCGCGTCACTTTATTAATTTCTGCTTCATTTTGCTCTTTTTGATGTTTGAAAGCAATCGCGCCGCTTTGTGCAAATGTTTTGTTTGTGCAGGACTGTTGCTCTCTTTATTTAAGTTAATCAATGTATACATGAAAATATTTGCTTACCTATTCGTTCGGTATTAAGCTTTAAAATAATACCTATCTAGGCTCGAATAAATCGGAAGATATTATTTGCAACTTTTGTATTGTTTTAGGATGAGATGCTTCAGCCCTTAAAAACAAACTTGTTACAAACCTAACACTTACATGACAATTAACTCAGTTTAATGAAATTGTTCTTTTTTTTCAATTTAATTTAAATTTTCCTACGGAATTGAGTCACGCTACATAACTTTGACGAAGCGACGACTATCACACCTCGACACATTAGGAGCGAACCTTATTAGATTTAAAATCATTTTGAAGAAAGATATCATCGTATTAATTTTAAAACAGGAGATATGTTTAGCAGTGGAAAGATATATTTAGATGAATATTAAGGTACATTAGTTTAACTTATTTTAAATCTATTAGTGATTAACAAAATGACAAATGTAGTTCTGACCCGCCCGGCGAAAACACATACTTATCTTCTTTGTTCTCGTCTCTTATTGCTCATGTAACACTTATCAGGCACAGTCGCACAGGTGCTAATATTGATTATTATAAATACCATATAAACTTATTTTTTAATCTGTGTTAATAAGTATAATAATAATAAACCTACCTTTAAACCCACGTACAATATTATATTTACAACCAAATACATATAAGACCTTCAAAGATGTTAAAATAAAACTTCACATGCTTGAGGCTGAAGTTAAAGAAATTCGGTAACGATCGAATGTCATTAGCATAGCAAGCAACATTCGGCACGGAATAGGAATGAGGTTGGTGAACGACATGAATGACAAAGTGGATGCAAATGTCGGCTTTGTCGGCAAGTCGCACCCGTCGCCAATCAAAGGTAACTGACGGATGTACTGAATATTGCTGCACGGTTTCTTCCTATTTACCGTAACGACGGCGACGTTTTCGTGTAGTATGAAGACATTTCTGCGAATTGATTGTAGATATCAGTCTGCTATTCTCTCATACCTGTAGCTTGTTTGCTATCAAATAGTCCTTCCGCAATGACTATCTTGTAGTGCCACAAACCAGCTATTTTCTTGAACTCTTTTGATTTCTTTACGCCTGGTGGATCTGCCAACACTGCGTGTCGATGCCTGGTCGCCACACCATAAGCTTGGGTCTTCAAAAAGGCGCCCAATGACACGTCAGCATTGAGACCCGATTCTTTTGCGGTTGCTTATATCTAATAACAGCTTCGATTGCCCAAAGATTATCCGAGGATAGGTATTTGCTTATTTGGAAGCTTCCTTGCCATCACATCGTACGCCACATGCCTCTCAGCCTTCTTATGAAATTAACGATTAGGTAAAATAAAACTTTACTGAAAGCTGTTTGTCTTAGCTACTACTGAAATAAAATAGTGTATGCACTCCATTAGATACGAGTATCAACAGCTTTTTAAATTGCCTACGACTATGGAAGCAAAAAAATTCACGTCAAAATTAGGTTCAAACATACGTGAATAAAGTAGGTACGTGAAATAAAATTACTAACTCATAAAATAGGTAATTTATGAATTATACCAGTCATTAGTCAATGTTATTAATAATAATAGTTATGTGAACTTTGCCCTTTTTTGCTTGCTTAGTGTCAAACTGTTAATGATAGTCGTGTGTCGAGGCAAAAACGAAAGAATTCTCTAATTGCAATAAATCTTTACAGTTACCCAACGTGCTACTTAGGCGAGGCCTTAAAATCATGCCTACGTGAATTCCTGTCAACATTCCAAATTTTCTGTGTATCCTTGCAGAAATATAAACTTTATTATCATCATCATCAATGCTTTTTATAGGCCCAGTCCTGCTCTACAAGAGTCTTCCATCAGAATATGACTCTCTGTCCATTGCGGTGGCTTCCCAACTTTTTATTCCTAAAACTATGGCAGCATATTTCACATCATCTAGCCAACGAAGCTTTGACCGTCCAACATTTTTACATCCGTCTGGGTGTGAGTTCAGTTCTTTTGGTGATCAAAGATCACCCATGCGCTGTATACTTACTATGTTCCAACTGCAGTCATGCGATCTGCAATGTGCTGGGCAATATATTTTGTCTCACCTAAGATATTGTAAAGTTCAAGGTTGCATATTAGTATCGCTAATTATAATACTTATTACGAAATTTTAAAAAACATTTCTCTTTGCCCGGTACCCATCTATATTGAAAGACTAGGTAAAGTTTTCTACCTTCATCATGGAACCTGCTAAGTGCAAGCTAAGTGTTGATAGGTCTTGTTTTATATGACTTAATAACGATACGTATTAATTGGCAAGGAGGGTGTTAAATTTCATAAATTCCTAGCTGCAGTGGGCGTGTGCGCGACGTCTGCGCACGCGCACCCGGATGAGGAAGTGTGTAATTACGCCGCTATTTCGCAAAAATGTCTCAATTCAACCTCGACAGTCGACAGATGGCGTGTGACAAGGATTATTCAAACATTCTTTGAATAGCGGCACCTTCGAAAATGATTGAAAGATATTTCTATTATGTTTCTGCCCATTCGTACTTTCTATCTTTTTAATAAACAAATATTACTTCAATCGTATAAAATAGGGAATTTGACTCCAATTTTTTTATTACTTTATTATAAAGTAAAATTAAAATAATGACGTGCACTGAAAGAACTAATTAAATCGATCAAATAACAAAAAAGTTATAAGCATTTAAAGATTTGTGATTAGACAGAGATAGCAACATGAAATTGTGACGTCACACTGTACCAATGCCATAGTAGCTTCGTGCGGCTTCATACAAATTTTCGTTTTGCGAGAAAGGGATAGAAGATCCCCCCACTCCAAAGTTAAAACGCCTGTAACTTTGTAAATCTTCGTTGGATTTTAATATTTCTTTCACTGCACGTTATTATTTTTAACCTAGTTTATAATAAAGTAATATTTTTTATCAAATTCAAAAGTAGTGTAAGACCCCATTGGCTGATATTCAATCGTAAGTATAAGATGCTGGGTGGATGATGCCTATTTTATAATATATAGTTAGTTTTGATTCTAATACATACAAAAACAAAACATCTTTCTAAGTACTTAACAACAATATTAATTCATATCTGCCTGCAAAGAAATTATAACCATATCGACAAAATATAATTTATCTACCACGGCTGTACTGAACACTTTTGTTATCACCAAAACAGTCCGTTTGGTGCGAATAAAATATGAATAAAATAAATTATTGAATGTCTTTTTTAATAAAGAGCTTATTGTTTTATCGATATAATGGAGCTCCGAGTCCATTGTGGAGAGGTACCGCCCAGGCTTATTCCGAATCCGGCGACACAAAGGGAAAATAATAAATAGTCGTATTTTGTTTGCGTTTTCTACGCTCGGTCGCTTCGCCGTTGTTCCATTAATTGGTGGATGAAATAAATTAATTGAATTACATCGCTCGAGCTGAGACCAACACGCCGGTTGCTTTAAATGTTTGGACACACGTTCGGAATTGTTTTTCAGGTGTAATGGCTTGCACATATTTAATTATGGGAATTGTTTTTGTTTAGTTTCTTAATGAAATTTACTGCTCAACAGGGTGGCCGTAATTTCATTAAAATGCTGGTTGGCTGGTTTCACATGAACAAGTTAAACTAATTTCCCCATCTTTTTTAAAAACCAATATAGTTTCATGTGCACCTAAGGTTTTAATTTTGATTAGCGACTAGAGAGAAAAAGTAGCCATTTATTTCGTTTTTGTCAATGAAATTCTTTTAACTTCTTGTCTCCACTCTGCATCAATGGACGCATAATATAGCGGAGACAGAATACCAAAGCCTTTACAGACGGCGAGAGATGTCATTTCAAAATTGTACCTATGCTAAGTTTGCGTATTCAGGAGCGTAGCGCAGCGTAGAGGCAGGTAGAGGGAGGGAGGTGCGTCGAGGTGTGGTTAAAGCAGATCAGCTAGTAGTCTATACCTACTTATGAAAATCTTACGTAACGTTATTGTAACTTTACAATTAATTTAGCTTAGAATATCTTTATTAGGATTTCGACACTTAAAAGTAAAACTGTCTTACAGAGTACTTATAATATAGACTTCGCAGACCGCAGTCGACATCTAGTGAGGAGTAGCAAAGACTAACAAATACCAAGACGTTAAAATCAGTATTCGTAATTTAATTATAGCCACTATTTGCATATAAAATATTAAATAATTATGTTATTAATGTCTAGAAAATTAATAATTATTACACTCACTAGAAAAGTAGGTTGGGTGCATTAGGATTACTCATTTTACAATAAACGGTCGTTATTTTTACAATTATCCGTTACATTTGTGTAATTAAATGTCAAAATTATGGTTTTAACCATTGGTAAGTACCTATTCGGAATCTAACATGCAATTACACAGAGGTACCAGAGCTGCGGTTTTACAGCAAACTATCAATTTTACGGCAGTTTAATTCCGACAGGAATTGAAACCGGCAACTTTCTACCAGTTTGCTTTTGTGCGGTGCACTTTCTTATTTCTTTATTACGTAATTTGCTTTTGAAAAATTAAAAAAGTTTAAATGTTGACTAACAAAAGGCTGTATGGGCTGTGGCTGTAGTCGCTGTTGATTCAAAGCGTAGGAAGTCATTAGGACGCCAGATGGCACTGCGCGTAACCGCAAGCCCCGGTGACGAACGTTTGTGCTTCCATATGCTGGCTACAAATGTATTGATAAATGTATAATGTATTTGGTAGACGTAGAATATAGGTACCTACGCTTTTCATTTAAACCGATACTGGCAATTTGTTCAATACGACATGATACTACTTAGTCTATATAACACTTTGATAGCACGCTGTTAAGGAGCATGCCACGGGTGTGAACGTGAAATTCAAATTTTTTGTGATTTTTCGCGATTTATAAGCTAATAAGACATAATAGCAGTCAAATTGCGGTAATTCCAGTATAGTCTTCACGTGTTCATATATAAATCTCTGCTTGAAAGTGTCGAGTTAAAGAAATTAATCCGAGATTTGCGAGTTACTCACTTAAAACTCTATACTCGGACTCATTTCCTAGGATGGACATTTTTATGCAAAAAATTTGATATAAACATGTAAAGAAGTAACTGCCATTCTCGCAAAATGACTGCCATAAGCCTAATATGCGTAATTAGCGTACAAATTGCAAAAAACTACGAAAATTTTGGATTTCGCGGGCAGATCTGTTGAGTTCGCCTTAAAAGGTACCATGAATATCTATAAACTGTGGTGATAGTTAGTTTTAGGCATTTTACAAAATCGGTAAACTGATTTCAATTGGGCAGACGGACAGTTGGACTAGATTACATTAAATGCTCAAATAGACACAAATACTCTGTTAATTAGGCTAAGGGTCCCCGAATACTTTCGACGCCGGTGGCCGCCACACGCTACTGCACATCCAATGTACCTACGGCGAGTCAATATAGAATGTATGAAACTTACAGGAAATAATATGCCAGTAGCGCGTTTTTTGATTGTGGCCAGTAGAGGCCCGTGTGCGGGGACACTAAGATAATGCAAGCTTAAAATACCTAATCTAATCCTCAATGTCTCCCAAATCTCCTCTCCGAAACCTACAAGTTTTAGGTATCTATAACCGAAGTTAAATTGACACAAGCATAGACAATAGTCATGCTTTGAATCTTGTAAGTATACCTCTTCCTCTTCGCTGCAACTCATCAAATATCCCACAAAATGTTTTAGTCACGAATGTGGCAAAAGGTGAATTACGGATAATGAAGACATAATATTTTACCACACTTAGTAGTACTTATTCAGTGTTCGTTTAGGACCTTTACCGCAAAAGCTTTTAGAATCAAAAATAACACAGGGAAAATGGAAAGGCTGCATACCTAAATTTAAAAAAATCATTTCGCCTTTCTTTCTTCTGACAGCAGATTAAGTAGGTATATTGTTTTTTACTTTTTCATTTGCCGGATTTTTTAAAATCCTACCTAGATATTATATTCTATTCCGGTTTATACCTACTCTACTACTCGTAGGTCCCTAGACAGAATTTATACGAACCAGTAGACACGATATTTAGATTGAGCTAAAGGCTAGTTCAAAATTGTCCACTAGGTGTTGGCTGGTAACAATAAAATTCAGTTAATTGTTTATCTTTCCAAATCGGAGGTCGAGGGTTTAAATCGCAGGTAGATATGTAGAATTACACACCTCTTATACTTTTCAACGATATTTATCCTACTTAATCAATAAATAATAAATCAATTGAAAAAAACTACTGAATATCGCGCGAATTTTTCTGGTTTTGAGCAAACCTCCATGTCCGGAAGTTCTCTATAATATTCTCAAAAGTGTGAGAAGCCTACCAACCCGTGCCCGTTAGTGGCCGCAACAACGGGTTGATACAGATATAAATATAGTATACAAAGTCGGCGTGTTAGATCAATAAGAGTCCAACAAACAACAATCACATAGCGCAACAATCTACAACTAGGGAGCTACCGAAAAAAATAACTTTTGCAAAATAATAAAATTACAACAATAGCCAAATATGTCTGCTGGCTAATGTGACAAAATTACCCTCATTATTGATGGGAACGCGGGAATAATGCTTTGTCAGTCAGTCATCGGCAGCCGAGACCAGCTGGTGACAAACAACTCGACCGCCGCTCTGCCTATTCTCTATGCCTTTTTGACTTTGATTTATGTATTTTTTATACCCCATTCACGCGTCACGGGTACTATGGATATTGTATTTCATTGCAGCGATACAGAAAAATCATGAACGATGAAAATAAAACCTTATTACGATACAATAAACTACATATTGTTGTAAAATGTACAGCGTACGAAATGCTTTGAAGAACGAAGTTCGCGCTGGCGAGCTACGTTCGCGTAGTATCGCTACATCATCACTTAATGGAAAGGGACGCGGTTTTTATTTCATTTTCACAGTAATTTATTTTTGTATAGGCACAATAATGTTATTGTGTAGTTCGATTTTAAAGCAAATATCTGTTAAGTTTTGAGGGAGTGCCGGCCAGCGGGCTACGGTTCACACCCTCTATAACTATGATGCAGTTAAATAATGAAAAACAAATAAACTATAGAAATAATATACCTAATATGTACCTACTTAATTTGAAATTTGAAATCTAAAATAAAAATACTCACCTGGATGAATTTTAACTACTTACTAGGTACGGACTTACGAAAACAAAGAATGTCTTTTAAAAAAATAGTTTATAGGCTACCATAAACTAATTTTTGTGCCTAACTTATACCTACTATTTTCCAAATCACTCAAGTATCTAAGTATATCATCCTCAAATTAAATTCAGGCAGGTTAAATTCTTGTGTTGAATGTCAGCAACCAGTACCTAAGTACTGGGTAAAAAGTGTTCTTCCAACTCAAAGCTCAATCAAACCTCATATAGAGAACTATGTCAATGGAGTGAGTTACAACTTACAAGTAGAAACCTAAAGCACGTAAGTAGGTACCTACTATTTTACCTACTTAAGAAGCGTAAGTAGATGATTGTAAGTAAGTAGGATCTATTTATTTTGTAAGAGATAATGTAGAGTCACGCACATGATTTGATTAATACATAATCAAAGCGCACATCTGGCTGAAGAGTAGTTTTTATTTGTTTCACTTATTATTAATTATTAAATATTTAATATTGGATAAAGCTCTGTTAGGGTACTTAGCAGCTTACGCAATTCATATTAGAAAATATTGTCTTACATAAGTAATACTTAGTATATAAAACATGTACAACAAAACCATATTTATTTCGGTTGGATTTCAGCGGCTTATCGCTGCAATCAAACATTCGTAGGCCGTTCAATAAAAATAGAAAAAGCTCAGGTAAACATGCGGTTTGACAAAAACATGCTCGTTTTGTTTAGGTACTTTTCACTCCATCGATGTTTGAACAAAACATTATCTTTTCACGAATTACACAAACAGATTTTTTCCAACGCCGACTTTAAACATCTAAAGCAAATAAAGCCAGCTATTAATCAAACGGTAGAAACCGCCTTTGACCCGTGAGGCGTCATAAAAGCCGATGCGCAACATTCCTTATCGAGGTGAAAATGATACAGAGAATGGTGATCGCGTAATGCCCCAGCTTTGTGCTCGACGATGACAAAAGATCCTCGCCGCAGTTATTCCCGTCGCACAATATTCGGCGGCGCGCGAGAGCGGCAATTTGTCAGCATCGACAATACTGTTCGACATATTGACCATTATTTATGGAGTTGTAAAATTCATTCGGTTTTATTGCGGGAACGATTCCACATCGTGTTTTACGCGATGACTCTGCGTATACTTTGTTGCGTTTATCTGCCCCAATATGAACGAGAATTTTTGGTCAATTTATCGGTGTGTCTTGGCTGAAGCACGGAATACAATAATAGTATGGCTGAAGTTAAATTTAGCTCTAATCTGGTTGAAGCTCCAACAAAGTTTAAAGTAGGATGCCAAAATGAAAGAAAGATTTCCAGAAGAGAACTTCTTCACTATTTTTATCATCAATCTAATTCTGCATTCTCATACGAGACATCCAGATAAGTATAAATATCTATGTAAACCCTGATATTATATCTACATTCTACACTGTTTTTTTTGGTATGTACCTACCTATTCGTTATTTCAGTTTTGTATCCTGCATTTTATTCATCATAAATCATATGAATCCTGATCCTCATAAATCCCTAAGAAGCATGCAAGTAGGTACCTATAGTGCAGCCAATCTAGATGCAAAAAAAAATTAGTAAGGTTCCTTTATGCTTTGTCATAAAGGAAACTATCATAAAGTTTATGATAAACAAGTAAAAAGCGTGACTAAATCAATGCGTAAGGGGTTTCATGTGTCCGAGTTCCCGATTTGCTAGGCGGGCCGGCGCCGCCCTGCACGCCCTCCCAGCTGCCGCTCTTTGCGCCACCGTCAGCAACACGCGTGGTAGCACGAAAACGACACAATATCCTATTTTTGGGATAAATGACCACAACGTTCATAGATTTTACCTAATTAATGCCTAGCTACCTAACTCGCGTCTCTCGCACCATGTTCACCTACAAATAAATAAAAGATAAGTGTGCCTTTAGTTCTAAAGTTTCTTCTTCTTACATAATATTATGTAATATACATATGCGGTACTTCTACTGAATTCAAATTGTATGTTTGAATTGAACTCATCCAACTTTGAATTGAAATCATCCAAGCGTTTGTAATTTTTTTTTGGCTATCAAACGCAAGTTATAGCGCCATCTAGTGATGAGTAGCGAAAAAATTAAGGAAGGTCAGGTTCCTTGTCCGACATAGTACGTGAGACAACAAAGACGACGCGGTATTTATTATTGGACTTGACCAATGACAGACCCATCCCTTAAGCCCAAAGCTAAGATGTCGAGGCCATAGTCCCCTAACTAGGCGGTTAAACACCAGCGCGCAGCCGCGCCCTAGCGATACAACCGACGGGGAAGACCATATATTATAATTCGGAGACGGATAGTCCGAAGCGATAGGTACACGGTATCCCTACCCCGAGAGGGACGGGTACCATGCTGCCGCTTTTTATCTACACCGAGGAAGAGTTTATCCACCATATAACACAACCTTACTCGCAAGTGCATGTTGCATGCGCACATCTCTACGGAATAACTCGTTGCAGGTACCCAAGACCACTCAGTGGCCAACCAATAATGACGGCATCAGCTGTGGCGACTTCAAGAGGACGACACGTTGAATTTTTTAAGTTGACGCCTCAACAACCGTATAGATTCGCTCAATAAGGGTATAGGTCCATATGGTTCGTAGAAGGCCAAACCTCTATACTGTGACAAAGAAATATAGGTAGGTACCTATACGACTTCTACAATCAGAACCTAGGTACACGACATCTTAGTGTTAGGTAACACAAAAGAAACTTTTCTGCGATTTTTTATCATGCAAAGATAGAGGTATATCATATTAAAGGGGGATGGGTACCTACCATCTGGCCGCGAAAATTCGAATTTTATTTAGTTTTTCGCCAATAGTCCGCTAAAATTATACATCGTAGGCTAATGGCAATGAGTTTTGCGGCCACAAAAGCTATGCATTTATATGTTTTTAATAAAAACTCTGCTCAAAAATACTCATACTTTATATTGGTTCCTGATAGCTCGAAATCTGGGAAAAATTAATCTTTCGGGAACCAATATGAGGTGAGTGGGAATTTTAGAGCAAAGTTTCTATTATAAAAACATGTTTCTATTATTAAATGCATAAATAATTTAGGTAAAATTGTTACAAACAATACAATTTTCGAAATTTTCTTTTACTGATCTAACCGGAAATCGAAATTATCTTTGAAATTAAAACTTTAAAAAAAACTTTATCAGCGTTCACCGCAATCATCGCTATTATTTAATTCTCTTCAAATCGCGACCTAAACGGCTATTTCATTTGTAACGATGTTACTAATGATACTATTTTCGACAAATTTGTGTCAATTTAGTGTAATAAAATAGAGTTCTAATGTTACATTAACTGTGATATGGTGACTGTAACATACAATTATAACAAAAGTATAGCTATTGGGAAGAACATCAGGATCATTATCCACTGGCTGTATCAGATCCTAGACTTATGTTTTTATTTTAACTTTAAGACATAATAAATGGAAATAATACTCCGACTTTTAATAAGATGCAGTAAATTGACGTTTCGTATTTTACTAAACTCCAATAAATCTGCTATATTTCACTTTTATAACTTAAAATATTAAATAAATCACATATATTGTGAGATATTCATATCTCACAATTTCGTTCTCGTCTTAATTGGTTACCTATCCGACTTCGCCGGAATCTACACATCCTTTCCATTCTGTACTGTGTTCTGTTTCATCCTTCTGCGCCCCCTTACTTAAAAGAGAAATTCAATTTTGTAGGTCAACCTGGAGAATTGCTCCGTTCTTCGAGGAAACTTATTTTGATGATGCCTGCGCATAGGTCTTCCTTCTTTCATAAGTCTTTTACGATTCAGGCTATTAATCTTTGGAATGCCTTACCTCTCGATATTAGAGAGGCCCAGACTATAGGACAGTTTAAAAGACTTGTGAAAGATCACTTTATATCCCAGTTGCCTGAGTGCTGATGACTAACTGTCACCTATAAATTTGTAATCTCAATACTTATTATATCCTCTCTTGTTCTATTGTTTTGAGGATTATTTTTATTGTAGGTATTTGTATTATTTTATATATTTATATATATGTATATACATATGTATATATTTGTATTTATGTACAAGTATATATAATATAGTTTAGTTTATAGTATAAGTAATTTATTGTAAGTAGTTTATTGTATTTATTTATTCTGGCACCCCGCACCACCAACCGCGTATCCAGTTTCAAATATTCCTTCACATTATTGGTTGCCTGGTAGAAATCGCTATGTAGCGATAAGGCCGCCAAATTGTACTCCTAAGTTTGTTTGTATTTAATTTATTTCTTTCTTTTCTATATTTTTATTCTGTGGTGTGCAATAAAGTGTTTATCTATCTATCTATCTATCTAAATATATAGCAATATACATTAAATAAATGCTACGTCCTTAAACATAATATACAGTCGAAACCGAGAAGTGACTCTAACTTTGAAACTCGGGTTAGTGAGAAACCTCTACGATACAAGAGATCATTCTCGACGTTTTCCATATGATTTTATGTGTCCTGCCTGCATTAACTACCATCAGTGTTAGCTGTAACAGCTTACGTAACAAGGGACACACGTTCAGGGGTCTCGCATGGAGAAAGAGCTATGCCATGAAAGATCAAGATGATGAGTGTGCGTAGCGTGACTGTGATGGTTGCTTCGGCGGAGATCGCCTTCCTATGCCTATACCTACCACCGCTTCTTAACAACACTACCGACAAAGACACACCGTCAAGCGAAATAGCGTTCCAATGCGATGCTGTGTAGGATCCGTTAGAGACTACTTCCAAGTTAATACCTAGCATAACATCTTACTGCATGATGCATCGTCACTTACTTACCATCAGGTGAGCGAATTAATGTTAGAGCAATTATCAGCGTACTTTATCGCTCTCTGTGAATGTCTTATACTTAAGTACTTTTACCTACGTTTTACAATAGTCACAAGATACCACGGATTTACCTACGCTTCATGCAAGATACAGCGATTGTTGTTATTTTGAGAAACGCGTTGAAAAATCAGGTTTTTATAAGGCCCCTTTAGTTTTAATTTAATTTAATGAGATGAAAAAAATCTGTACTATCTGTACTATTTCTCTCTATACTATTAAATAGGTGAAGTTTGATAATTAGGTATTTTAAGTGCAAAACATCAAAAGAAACTGCAATTAAAATTGTTCTTTTGTTAGAATATGTCCCCGTTCCAAGTCCCACGGAAACACCGGTATCATTGCACTGGCAGCTCTGTAATCTCGCATAGCCCATTATGCACAGAAAATACCTGTTACGACAATAAAAAAACTCCCGCCACCGCATGCAACGTGGAAAATCAAAAGCTATTAAATCTATAGTCCTAACTCCAGTTGGTACTCTCAGAGGGTATACTTATCCTCGCTAATCTAGGAGTATATTTTCTACGTTTGGTGATTTGGTAAACTAGCAAAGTCAGTGGCGAGGGAGAACAACGATGGATCAACTTTCTATTTTGTATCCGAATATTACTACAAACGCAATGAGCAACTTAAGGGTAACTTGGATGGGTACCAAAAATTACGGGCGCGAAAAATAAAATTTTAACTATTCAGTTTTTCATTAATAGAGGGCATCGTAGGCTTATGGCAATGAGTTTTGCGGGCAAAACATTTATGCATCTAAGTACATGTTTTTAATAGAAACTTTGATTGAAAATTTCTACTTACCTCATATTGGTTCCCGAAAGAACATTTTTGCAGTTTCCCAGATTTCGTGCTATCGGGAACCAATATGAAATGAATGAGTATTGTTGAGCAGAGTTTTTATGAAAGACATGTAGATGCATAAATATTATGCCCGCAAAATTCATTGGCATTAACCTACAATGTGTAGTTAGTCTAATATTTGCGAAAAGCTAAATAAAATTTGAAATTCGCGTGCTGGTATAGGGCTTTGTTTCGTAGCATTTCTACGTAGAGAGGTAGGTATAGCACTGTTCCTCTCCCTGGAATGTCCTTTTAAAGGAATTATGAATTGAAAAACGACAAAACAGTACTAAGTACCTACTTTGTAAAAGGTTCTGTATTCTCGCCAGTCTGTGACTATTGTTAAGTATTGTACCTAGGTATATTGGACTTTACAGACCATAAGGAATGGATTCTTAATGTTTAAAAATGCTTTTGTACAACAATTATTATTTACCTAGCTATGCTTCAATGCGGGCAAGACAAAAATTACTTTTTTTATTAAAAAAGGCAATGTTGCGACAATCGACATTATTGCATGGCGGGTGGAAATTTATACCTAGCCCCTGCCCCTATACCACTGTTATTAAGGGTAGTTAAATTTTCATTGGAGACGAGTACTTTCTTTTCCGCGAATGGCATATATGAGTGAACTTAGTAATATGTAGAACTATATATTACCTATTTTTCAATGTTTACACTTCCATTTTCAGAAGTTTATAAAATCGAAAGGATTACTATACCTATAAATAAACGGTGTAAACTTTGCCCACAGGTTGAAAAGAGACCAGGTAATGGTAAATGAATGATCCAATCATCCAGTAGATTATTAGAATGTAAATACCCAATGCCCCTATGTAGGTAGGTACCTACCTAGGCTAGGTAATACCTATCTAAGCATCAAGATTGTCAGTCGATCATGCCATTACCTAAACCTAGCTGTGAAAACTTTAAAACAAGATACTTTCCTAAAACCAAGGAATTCCCAAACGATGACATATAAATTATTAAAATAATATGAAACCAAAAATAAAATAAGTATGTAAATATGTACGCAACTTCAATTTTCTTAGGTACCTAGATATACAAATTGATGTAATCTAAGAAACCTGTCAGTAACCTAGTCAATGGTCATCTCTGTCTGTTGGGCAAAGCTGAATCGATATCAAACGGTATTCTTAAATGATCAGGTGCGCTAGCCGCTGCCTGAAGGAACGAATTGATTCGCAGCACTCGATAGTTCCTCCGGTCCGTTTTCCGCAGCCCTGAACACTGTGATCAGACCACGGGCCGTCACGCCGCGGGGTCTGATTATGTCATTAGATGGACAATCTGGCATATCAAAACGGTTGAAAATATCCGGTCTGTAGCCGATAGCCATACCCAATATAATCGCGTCCAATGGTTTTTCCTATAGGTAAATAGATGGCTGTTATATAACCTCCTTTTTTAAGAGACCGTCGGTAATAAAATTTACCCAATGAATAGGTATGAAAAACCGATCAAGTGTGAGTCGGACTTTTACACGAATTGCGTCCTACCTACCCTTGAACAAAAATAAAAGGTTAGGTAAGAAGATACGGAGATATTACTGATATTTTAGTAGAAACGTAGGTAACCATTGAAATTGCAGACATATCTGGGTAGGTTTTAATTCAAAGGAGAGTTTTTACATAAAGTAATAGGTACTTAGAGGTATACCGCTAGGTAAACCTAGTAGCAAACCTAGTACCTACCTACCTAGGTATTAGCTTTAATTACAACAGCGCTAATAAAATACTTATCTCTGCGCCATATCATGAATATGATGTAGAGTTAATATTCTCATTCAGTGCAATGTAGGTCTTTAATTTCTTTTGAGAATGCTGGATCATAAAGTTCTTTATCTATAACGACAATTTCATATAAGTAGGTATTTGACGTTATACTTCAATGAACTGTTTGTTAGTAGAGCTTTGAAACCAAATGCCTTCTATATCTATGTTCACAGTTAGGTTTCTTGGGGATTGTAATAAAAAGCGATTCGAATCATGATATAAAATGCGGGGGCACACATAAAGTTTATAGAGCGTGGGCGTGACGGCGACTGCCGATTGGAGCGCATGGCGCCAATGCGCGTGCGACGCGGCCGCGCGCACAGTAGTTCCCATGCGCCTTATACGTAACTCGATAATACAGATCTCTTACAAGTTTACAAGAGAAAGCTATTATGATATACAAATAAATATGATGAAAAGCAGTCCCTTTGCCTCCTTGAGTCCCTCAATGTGGAACACCCTTGTAAAACAAAGCTAACATCCACAGCATTCATCAAGAACTACTTAACTTGAATTCTAATTAAATATGGAACGTTAAATCAGAAATCAGCAAAGGAACAACAGAACTAAACTATATACTACCTATTACCTATACCTACGTAGATAATAGATATCTATTTAGGTATCTATACCCAGACCACGCTTAAAAATAAATATCTGGGTGACCGAGCTTCGCTCGGTGGCCAATAGATGGCAGCAGTAGTCATTTTTTTATTTTATTTTTGTAAATTACACATTTTCTAAAAATGAAACCTAGCTAGGTCGATTTATCGCCCCCAAAACCCCCAGTATACTAAATTTCATGAAAATCGTTGGAGCCGTTTCCGAGATCCTGATTATATAGAAATATATATACAAGAATTGCTCGTTTAAAGGTATAGGATTAAAGGTATAGGATTATTTAGTAGTTAGGTACCTACTTACAACCTATTACTACATTTGCATAGAAAAAATAAAGATTCTTATCGTTCTGAGGAGGTTTGGAGGAGCCAACCACTCGCCTTTCAGCTTCCTAAAAACGTTTAAAACCTGGCATTACCAAATAATTGAAGATGTTGGGGGCTATTAAGCCGACCGGATCGGATTCTATGTTGATTACTCGTAGTTATCAAGAATTTGAGTATCGACAGACCCTTTATAGCGGCACAAGGACTGCAGGTATCTCGTAATGACGATGATAATGTCGGAGATTATATGATTTGTGTGGAATTTTGTTGAAAATGGCGAAAACATTACAGAAAAGTACAGGGGTCGTAACGGCGGGCGGCATCGGTTGCCTCGGGCGGGTCCGCCGCCCATATGCAAATTAAACGTAATCAAAATAATCATTCTGTTTGAAACGACCTTACTTCGACTTGTGCTGCGGGTTCTTTAATGTGAAAAAGACATTAGCCTATTTTGTAGCATGGGAAATATTCTGGGTAAAATCATAGGGCCCACGCCCACTAGAAGGTAAGTACTTATAACTTAGGTATCGAAGAAGTGCATAAGCCACCATTTGCATATCAGGTGCCTATAATAATTGACTGAGCGAGCGAAGGGTCTTCCTCTGTTATGTACCTACCTTACGGGTGCACGGTGCACCTAGATATAGGTATTCATGATTCATCTATCAGTATTTTACACCGTACCTACCAAACGATTACTGTCACAATTTTGTTAGTTAATTAAGTAGGCATAGATAGGTAAGTATATGCTGACCACAATAGCCTAGATTAGAGCTTAACAATGCGAACGGAAATGCAAATAACCATTGATTTGCAATTGCTGAAATTGAATCGTAGGTACCTACACGCGAATTGTGCCTGGTAACTATGATTGATCCTTATTATGCTATTTTGTTGTATAAAATACCTATAGGTACCTAGATGTATCGAATTTTCTTAGATCCTGCAGTGGTAAATTGAATATGTACCTAATAGGTAAGTAAATAAAATAGATTAAATTTTATAGATAGGTACCTATGTGTAGCGAATGTGTTGAAAGAAATGAATATAACGTTAATCCTATATATACCTTTAAACGAGCAATTCTTGTATAGGTATATGTATGTATATATATTTCTACATAATCTGAATCTCGGAAACGGCTGGAACGATTTTCATGAAATTTTGTATAGGTATAGGAGATTTTGGGGGCGATAAATCGATCTAGTTAGGATTCATTTTTAGAAAAAGTCGAATTGAAAAAAAATATTATTCGTGCTGTCTTCTATTGGCAAATAGGGAAAATACCGAGAAAAGCTCGGTCGCTGACCGCGCGGGGTATACCAGACCTTCAGCACCAACGGGCCTCCAGCCAAGAGGCGAGGCCTTAGCCTCTTACCGGGGCTAAAAGAGCAACACCGGGGGAGTAAGACTCCCTTGCGACACATCGCCCGGGTAAGCCGTAAGCCCGGGCCCGTACTCCAATGGGGACTAGTCCCCATGGAGAAGACCACGCGCCACCACACAGGTACGAGTATAAGTGGATATAATATGAGTGATGATCATATAAAAGTACCTATGTACCTATTTGAGTAAATATAATACGTAAATGACATACCTACCATTTAATTTAATTCGATATAAGGTGGGTGGACCATGGAAGGCCATGCTCCTTCGAAGGCCAATTATCAAAATTTCGTAGTTATTGCCATGTGATGACAAATTCCTTCTATCTACATAAACATCCATCGAACTAGAAATCACAGACGCGGCGGCGAATCGCTCGCGCCACTATTTTGGCAGTACGGTCCCTCGCTTCATTGATATCGGAAATCGACGACGTTAAACTAAGGTGGGTATAGAAGGCCACTCTAACAAATAAATAGTTATTATTCATCTATTTACTGGATAAATGAAACTAACAAATATTTAAGTAATACTTTGTTTAATTACGTAACATATAAACCAATTCTTTTTATTGTAGGTTTAATCGCTATTTAATAACTTTTAGTGTTAAATGACTGCTTTATTACAATGGCCTTCTAAGGAGCATTGTTCTTAGCAACGCCATTTGGAAGGGTTCAATGAAACTTAAGTTTAATCAATATTGATCAAATCTGAAATTTAAAAAAGTGGTTTATATGTTACGTAATAAAACAAAGTATTACTTTATTATTTGTTCGTATCATTTATTCAGTAAATAAACGAATAATAACTGTTCATTTGTTAGAGTGGCCTTCCATGGTCCACCCACCTTACCTATTTTATACCTAGGTAGAATGGAATGTAACGAAATTCCACAAATATGAGAATAACAGTTGTTTGTGATTAATTTAGCGTAGGTACCTACCTACTTATGGCATTCTTAAAGGTATATTTTTTTAATTTCGATCCATTCTACGGACCGAATCGAAAAATGTCATACATATGCATTATGCAAGCTACGACTGCAGAAGTACCATTATACCTACCTAAGTACTTTAAGTAGGTATGTCAGTACAGACTTGAGCAATGGACATGTTTTGTATTGTAGCCTGCGTGAGGTTACCGAACACCGATTAGCATATACGCTAATGCCAAAACGATCGACGATGCTTTTACCGGCAGTGGCATTATCGGTGCGTTAGATGTGCGCAATTTGCCTCCATTCGCCGTAATGACAGGCCGCGGCCTCACTTCATGCAGGCTGCATAATGAGCCGAACCTCGCCGATTGATCTAATGTACGTATACTCTTTAGAGTTTAGGCAGTTACATGTAAATGCCGTGTAGCGGTACCGCATTGTTACGCAACAAGGAAAAGAGAGGTACCTACTTATCAATATCATAGACGGTGTTAAAGCTTGCGCTATCTTTGATCTTTTAGTTTTATCAAAAACCACCAGAATGGCAATATTTTTATTCTATCATCTTATTGTTACAGACCTTCCCAAATCATCCACTTATAGAATGTTATAAGAAGATTGAAACGAAGGAGGACTGTAAATTGGATTTTTTGCTACAAGATGGCACATGGCACAGTTCTGCCTGAAGGCAATTATTATATTTATTTAGGTATATCAAAATTACTTACTTACCTATCGTCTCTGCGGATATTTTTGTTTGTGGCTCATTTGGTAGAGCACTCAGTCGCGATATACCTAGGTATGTAGGACGTGGGTTCAATAGGTACCTACTTACTTTTTGAGTATAAATGATAATATGTAATTATTATTATGTATGTGATCCCAAACAAGTATACCTATAGAATGGTATCTATTTAAAGCTCCATAGACCTTCCTACAGCGGCTTTTGACCGATTGCTGATTATTATTTTATTGAAGTAAGGCTATGTTCAGTGTTCAAGTAGGTATCTAGTATCTACTTTATTAAGATAGGTAAAGGATTAGGTAACATTAATATACCTATGTATCTAGAAAATCCTAGAGCGTTGCATTGGAATTACTCGCATCACGTGCTCATGTAATCGTCGCAACGCAACACAGGGAATGACATCACAAATGAAAATTGTTTTTAATCACGCGCAATTTGCGTGACGGACTACAGCGGGCTAACCACTGCTCCGCGGCAAGCCGAGCGTGGCAATAATTAAACGGCTCTGCGGTCATACTCATAAAGCTGGTCTAGTGTACCTAGGTTGTTGCGACTGATCATGGATTTCCAGATCTGCAAATCCGCAATCTATGAGTACCTAGCTAGGCATACGGATTTAGAGAGGTATATACCAAGTAGGTTCCTACTAAGTGGCTTCCCAGCTAGCTCTACCTCCACCACCATCTAGGATAGGTAGGTTATACCTACTATACCTATACTGCATCCATAATATTATACATAATTCATATCTACATGAAATTGTCGGGGGACCTCTTAGAATAGACAGGTATGACCTCTCAGAACAGCCCTTCCGACTGCCATATGAATTAATCTGTTCAACTAAAATAACTTGTTTCTTACTTTTTAGATTTTTTTATAAAAGGGTAGTCGTGTTTTTAATTTTTTAATTACTTATTTTTATTTTAATATTTTTAGTGATGGTCAGCAGTAAGGTGAGGCGTGAAAAAAGATCAGATTGAAGCTGCTTCAGTGAACAATTAAAGGGCTTATGTCAGATTGTATTATTAAATACAATTAAATAGCACATATTACAAGCACTGTCTTTGTCAACAAGTAGGTATAGGTAAGTAATAGTTATTTGTTAAAGATTGAGCGGAAAATCTCAATTTGAGAGTTGCTAAGCAAACGAGGCTATAGCATACGGTTGACCTGCTGGAACGAATGAGTTACAAAAGCATATGTTTTGAACACTAGAGCACACCTTATCATTTACCGCATTACGTGAGCAATGATTATAGTAATCTGCTCATAAGGGAACAATGGCGTTGCATTCGCCCTGCCTCTATACATACTACCTACTTACAGGATGCTTTCACTTTGCACATAATTTAATCTTTGGAAATAATATTTTACCTGTATATAACCGTTATAAGTTAAAACATCGTCATTTTTAAGTATACCTTTCTTAGGCATATCCACCAAGAGGTATTGTGACGGTTTTTCACAAGTCTTTTCTGATAGAGGGACCTACTACAGCACCACCATGGAAACGACCACAGTAACAAGACAAAAGTCGCCAAAAAGTACGTATTTATAAAAAATTATAGATATTATGCCCGAGCAAAACTATATGCAATCACCAACTATCTTTTTGGCCATTAAAGGTAGATGCGGGCGGGAAATGCTTTTATATTCCCTAGGCCGCAAAAGCATTTTCATTTCTCCCTAGGGAGAGAAAGTAGTATGAAAATCCTTTCCGGCCCTAGGGCCGTGTATTTATTATTTGCTGGTTTGTTTTCAGATAAGTATAATTTTTCCACATCAGCTATTGGCACAGATTTGTAGCACAATTTCATCAATGAGACTCACCTGAAAAATATTTCAAACACCATGTATGTTTGATTGTACAAATTTAATAGAAAATATGACCCTTTCACCGTTCCACATAATTAAGGAGTGCGCGACGCGACGGGACGAAGGGCTGATCGGCTACACGTTGTTAACAATGTTTTATGCCACGGAATCGGTTCACAATGGTGGCGCGCGGAACTCTTTCTTCGGCAATTTGGCGACCAGCAGGCAACGGAAGTTAGACCCTCACCATGGAATTAGGAGTCCTTAGACTCTCCGGGGAGCGCATTGTTGCTCTAAGAACTCCGCCCCGCAAGATTTCAACGCGACAAGTCAGCGCGTGACACACATTTCAAAAGGCTCTTATTTCACAACGGTTACTTACATTTCACAACGGTTACTTACACATTTTCAAAGGAGTACCTAAACATGATACATCTTTTAATATATAAAATCCTCCTGCCTTTGTTTCCGAACTCCTTCAAAACGGCTTGACCGATTGTTATGAAATTTTCTGTGTATGTTCGGTAGGTCTACGAGTAGATCGTACTATTTTTTATATCCTAAAGGCAAAAACTTACTTACAAATTACCTCATAAATAATACAGGATTATTCTTGGTACTACATCCAAGGCTTGGTATACTTGGGTAAGTAGGTACTTATGAATTTCGGAAATTCGCCAACATCAGAAACTTAATATATTACTTATTATACTTTCAAATTACTTAATAATAGATTCTAACGAACCAAAGACGCCGTCGACACTTAGACGAAAATCATCTCGTTGCGTCCGTCTCCGACCTTATGTGAATTTGCAACCATTGATTACCGAATTACTGACCCGTCATCTATACTTAAATCTCTTGCCCCGCTCGATTTAAATAATAAATATCTTATCCAAATAACACCCATGCATTGTTTTATTCCATACGAACCTGCTAGTAATGACCTACATTAGCTCGAATCGCTAATAAAATTAGGTCCGCAACGTAATTTGGCTTAATTCTGCAACAATCATCGCTGAGTCAGATTTGCGTATTTTTTATACTGCAATACGTCTACGAATCCAGAGCTCTGCAAATTAGAGAGCAGGCGGTCTATACGACTGATAAGTATTAGACGAGCTGATCTTCCTATATACCTAGGCATAGAAACTATGCCTAGGCATGATTCCCACTTAGGTCTTTGGTAGTTGTTGGTCTTCTTGGATAACTACATGTACTTAGCCTTCACTAATAGGTACTTATTAGATTGTAATATAATTATTATCATGTATAAGTAGTCGCGGAATGAAAAGGTTCGTCACCTTAGTGTCGATTTCCGCTGGCAATTATACTACAAAAGTCTATTATGTCAACATACCAAAACAATCGACGAGTGCAAACGAATCTGTTTGAAAATTGACGAACCTTTTCGTTCCGCGACTGTACCTCTACCTATAAAAGCTAGAAGAGTGGCGGAAAACTTCCCGGAGAATTGCCTAGAACTATACTCTCACTCTGTGTCGTATTCCTCATTACTGAGGGTCGAACCCCTTCCACTGACATCTTCAGGTCGATGTCGCGCCATGTTGCTCTGTTCTAGACTTTTGTGTCAAGTGCAGCGCAAATTTGATCCGACCCGTTCGCATCGGACTTCGTCCTCGAGGTCTCTTTCCTTCCATTTTGCCGGTGATAACCATCCATCCTCTCCGTACCCTACCCTAACCTTCTCTTCGTTCAAGAAGAACTATACCTAAGTACATGCATAATTGCAACTTATAAAGAATTCACGCTCGCATTGCTCGCGTCACTAAGTACCAAGACAGTTACTAGGCCCACGGCGAATTAACACGCAGACTACTTTTTATCCCGGAAAAGGGCATGATTCTACGTGAAAAACAGAAATTGAAACACGACTACGTGAAAAACAGAAATTCACGGAGGCAATCGTGCGGACTTTCAAGCTAGTTACATTTAATTGTAATTGTATATCAAGCATGTAATTTTGCAATACAAAGGCTAATTTCATTTGAAAACACCGTAGCTTCGTAGCATAATGATACCGGTGCGCAAAAAGCGGGAAAACTAGTAATTAATCCGCCATATTAGTTAATTGCGCCCCACCTCCGCTGCCTCCGGGTTACGCTTCACTGGTACTGCGGTTTATTATTATTTTTCTTGTAGATAGGTAAGTATGTAGCTAAGTAACCACCTATACCCACTATACATATGCTGCAGGTAGCTATATTGCGGTCTTTGAACCTACCTAATGCGTTTGAACTGGATGTTTGCGGTGTGTTTGTTAGTGATTGAAAAATTAGATATTACTAAAAGATACGAATACTCTTCCGTGGCCAATTATAGCCTTCACGACATTGATATTACACATATAATAATATATTCATCATGGAACTATTTATGGGCATAGGTACTTACATAATTCCTAAATTTTTCGGCCCAAGTAGCCCGCGAAATTCAAATATTATTTAGTTTTTCGCAAATAGTAGGCTAATTGTACATCGTAGGCTTATGACAATGAGTTTTGTGACCATGACGTTTATGCATCTAGGTAAGTAGCCAGTAGGTAAATACATGATTTTAATCTATCTATACTTCTATACTTATAATAAAACTGTAAAGGGTCGGATTCTGTACATTGAAGATATTTTGATTGTTGGAGGACACTATTTAGTCGATACTGAAGCCAAAACTGTAATTTTTAAGCTATTGCATAGCTTCTATCTCGGGCTTTGACGGTGCAGACCGAATCCAGAAATTTCGTAACGAAAATAATCTGGCACTCCTAAAGTAGAGCTTTTGGTACTAGGCTAACCATGAAAGCACGGAGCGCAACTCCACAACTTTTTAGTTTTTAGTTTGCCATCTATATCGAAAAATAGCAGAGTGCGTGATATTTCAAAAAGTCATTAAAAAGTTCTTTCGTGCTTTCATGGTAGCCTAGTACCTACCAAAAGCTCTACTTTAGGAGTGCCAGGTTATTTTCGTTACGAAATTTCTGGATTCGGTCTGCACCGTCAAAGCCCGCGATTGAAGCTATGCAATAGCTTATCAGCAGGGTTAACGTAGGTAGGTTACGTTGAGTTATGTCGGTGCTTCTGGTTTGGCTACAGATCTCCTCATGTCTGATTTGATCATATAGAGATCCTCCGAGCATACCTATCTACCTATAGATAGCTCTCTACATCACCCACTAAGTGACTCTACGTCGGTAGGTATGTAGTAGCTACCTTATACCTACCTACTGAAATATTGTAGGTACACAAACCTTTCAGCACCTATAGGTATAGCAATAAGTACTTATGTGTCTAAACTACTGCAGTAGGTAGTGGTATCATAAATTATTCGAGTTGAATGTAAAATTATGCTAAACGCCTAAATTAATATGCCTAGGTACATACTTAGGTACCTACCTACCTAAGTGAGGTAAAAAAAAGAAAATATTCGGAGGCTTTGCAATGGACGCCGGGCGTTTACCATTGGCCGGCCGCTTCCCGCCTACCGCCCGAGGCACGCACGCAACGCCTAATTGCATTCATGTGAAATCTGAAATGACTGGAAGTTAAATAATTTTATTTTACAGTAGGTTAGGTTGTAGGGTCTCTTATCCTTTCGGGTAGAGTCAGGCATCTATTCTGAAGCCTATTGTTGAAACAATAGAGAATACCTAATAACTACCTACTTCCAAATTCAATGATTCAGTCAATCAGCTCACAATGCAAACTTGATGTGCAAACTCTATATCAATGATCTCGGCCCTACCAGCCCGCGAAATTAAAATTTTATTTACTTTTTCGCGTTCATTTAGGTAGGTGCATAGTTTATTATTTAGTTTCTGTTTAGAATAGTAGAAGTATGTTTTAATCTAGGATAAAATCTATTTCCTTTTAGAATTTCAGTCATATTAGTTCAGTAATTGCAATTTGCAGCGTAAAGTACCTATAGTATTTTTCGCATGTGAATATCAATCAGTTTTCCTGTGGAAACCATGGATTTTTTCGGGATAAAAAGTAGCATACCTATTTATTAACGTGAAATCAACGGGTCTGCCCGCGAAATTCAAAATTTTCGTGGTTTTTTGCAATTTGTCCGCTAATTAGACATGATAGGCTTATGGCAATCAATTTGCGAGAATGGCAGTATCGTCTTTACATGATTATATCAAAATATTTGCATAAAAATGTGTATACTAGGATATTAGTCCGAGAATCGAGTTTTATGTGAGTAACTCGCAAATCTCGGACTAATTTCTTTAACTCGACACTTTCGAGCAGAGATTTTTATATAAACACGTGAAGAAGATATTGGGATTATCGCAATTTGACGGCCATAAGCCTATTATGTCTTATTAGCTTAAAAATCGCGAAAAACCACGAAAAATTTGAATTTCGCGGGCACAGCCGTGGTGTGCTCCTTAACCCAGGACATAATCTATCTACATTCCAAAGAACATGGCAGCAATGTACACAAATAAAGTTTAGCGTCTAGATGTAATATTTATTACAAGACGATTCTAGTAAATAACTGAATTTTTTCAAGAGATCACCAGTTATTGTAAAGGACGGGTCAAAAAATAAAATATTTAAAGAAATTCAATTGATTACTGAAAGGTTCCGTTTCCACATTCCTGACAGCTAGTGTTGCCGGGTGCCAAACTTTCCCACTTTTATACTCCATCTTTTTGACGATCGGTCCACTTTTGTACGAGAACAACATGTAACAAATACTAAAGAAAAACCTACTTTCAGGTACTACGTTAATTCTTAAATCAGAATGTAGAATACAAGAAAGTAACTATCGATTTCAATTGTTCCTTTTTTTGCATTTTAATTTACTAGCATATATTTTTACATAAAAAGATTAAATTAGTTTAGGGTTTTCCACTGCATTGGAGTAAAACTGAATATTATTTTTTCGTGTGAGCCATTCTCACTTAAATAAACTGTTTGAAGATTTGTGATTATTTGACAGAAAACTTCACCTTTTAATAATACTGAAATCTATTACAATCGATTATTTTAAGCATAGATTATTTTGTCTTGGTAGTTTGCGTTTCCGAAATACCCTTGTACCTAATTCAATATTTATTAATCAATTAGATTTTTCTTTCAGTCGCTTGGAGTTTTTTGATTCCGGCATCACGCAACACTGTCCGACGGCAACAGCTGTTACTTGTCAACAGTGACAAATTCTGGGACAAGCTAGGGACAAGTGACGAGTATTTATCAAAGAGTTTATATGGAGTTTATACTGTATTGTCTATGCTCTCGGATGCTTCATGCGGAGGTCCATAGATCAAAAGCGGAGGTCACTGTTGTTATAATACTCAGATACAATATTTTGAAAATGAATATTAATTTTTCTCCACTTTTTTTTAGGAAAAATCTTTTAGCATTGAGTTCAGGCTTGCAGGCCCAATCAAAAAAGTATTTTTTCATTTATAGTTGCATTAGCGTAACGTGAGCGTAACCGATGTAATGGGCTTCCACCATTGTTCTTTCAGCCAAATCGGTTGTGTACTTGCGGCATGAAGATTTTTTTCCGCGTGAATTTCGGTTTTTAATTAATCCCACGGGAACCATGAATTTTTTCGGGATGAAAAGTAGCCTAAATATTGATTCAAGAATTTCAAGATTTCAATATATCTCCATTCTAAATGTAAGCCTAATCGGTTCAGTAGTTGCGGCATAAAACTTCAGACCCCAGTTTAATATGTTTTAATGCAACAATTTACAAATAAAAATACTATCTGTACCTACCGATTAAAATTTCTCGCATCTTGCCTATTGCTCCACGAGAAAAAAACCTGAAGCACAGAGACCTGAAGTTTATAGTTAAAACTTAACGTGAAATCAATCCGCGAAATTCAAAATTTTCGTGGTTTTTTGCAATTTGTACGCTAATTAGACATGATAGGCTTATGGCAATCAATTTGCGAGAATGACAATATCATCTTTACATGATTATATCAAAATCTTTGCATAAAAATGTGTATCCTAGGAAATTAGTCCGAGTATCGAGTTTAATGTGAGTAACTCGCAAATCTCGGACTAATTTCTTTAACTCGACACTTTCGAGCAGAGATTTTTATATAAACACGTGAAGAAGATATTGGGATTATCGCAATTTGACGGCCATAAGCCTATTATGTCTTATTAGCTTAAAAATCTCGAAAAACCACGAAAAATTTGAATTTCGCGGGCACACCCGTGGTGTGCTCCTTTATCATCACACCTGCAAAGTTCACGACGAAATCAAAGTTTTTTAATGTTGCGACAGCAAAAAATATTTTATTGTTCCTATTAAAATCTGTGGTTCCTATAGAGTATAGATTAAAATCTAGGATTTGGAGGAAATCGCTATTGTGGCATTGTATATGAAGTATTGTAAATGAGTATTTTTGACCTTTTTCCATGATACCCAGTAACCACAAAACTCATTCCCTACGATGTATTTAAATAATTAGCTAACTATTTTCGAAAAACTAAATAAAAGTTGAATTTTCGCGGCAGTGTAAATCAAAGGAACACACCACCATCAATGGTGCCAACTTAGTTGTCTATGGTGATAATTATGTTTTTAATGTCTATGGACTCTATGGTGAAGTTGTCACAATTTGTCATATCAATAATGTCAATTGTCATTTGTCAATCGTCAATGTCCACAGATTAAAGATATTGTATCTTACGATAGTCAATGTCAAATGATTTGTTGATGTGTATTGTGTTCAAAGAGTATATAATCACTACCATAGATAAGTATGTATGCACTACGTTTTAGATGTGTTGACTTGGTTAGAAATTAAAAAATCTTGTTAGATTTTGATTTTCCCTAGTATTTCTTTCATTCAGAGCCCATTTAGATTTTCACATTTTTATAGAATTCTATGTTACTGTTTTCTGGATTTAGGTTATACATAAATTATATTTTTCTCGTAACGTCACGGTACGTTTTCATTTGCTAAAAAATTTATGGATTCTCTGGTTTTATACATTCATTGAAATAACTCTTCGACTCTTTTGATTAACTTAAAGTTTCAACTATTTGTGGACCAGTGTTAAAACCACAAAAAGTAAGTGAACAGTCCCTAATTATAAGTTTCAGACAAGTTCTTAGTGCCATTTATACAATTTGACGAAAGCATTTTTAATCCCAGATGCAGCTAACAGCGGATCCTCGGCGAGCTGACCGCGAGCGCCGCTACAAGCCTCCACCACCGACGTCAGCCCCTGCTGAAGATCTCACTACTGATTACATGAACATTTTGGGTAAATTTGTCCTTCTACTTCACCACTAATAGTGCAAGCATTCAATGAAACCTTCACCCCCTTAGTGTTACTGTTAAAGCCATTGAATAAATGGTCAATGACAAACTACCAGAGACCTATATCTTGTGTTAATAGATTGATTTGAATAGAATTTCATGTCATAGTGAATGAAAACGAAACAGATTTCTAAGTCTGTTTGATATAAAATGTGACATAGGACGAATCTAGTGGAATATATATTTAAGTATTATATATATATTATATTATATCATAATAGAAAAGGTGATAGAATATCTGTCTGCTCCAGAGCATAAAACGAATCTCAGAATACCAGATTCTTTTTCGTCTCTTCTCTTATGGCTTTCTGTAGTGCCAAAACAGCACAATGCACTTTGCCAACGTTGAGTACTTTGAGAGAGGAACAAAGACGATTTGCCAGTAAAATACCAGATTCTCAACATACCAGATTAACAAAATAACAAGACAGTTCTACACAAAATGTACATTCAATATGCCTGTTCTTCAACACATGACAACAAATTGACACACTCAAAACAACATTTGGCTTAGGGCTTCCCCATAAATGCTTACTGCTAAAAGCTTTTGTAATTTTTTATAATTTTAACACATCCCTTGTCCCATTTTAGGTATGGTCTTTTCCATGTGTGGACTGATGATGCGTCTCAAATGGTGTGCATGGACCGCCGTCTTCTGTTCCAGCATTAGCTTTGCTAATTCAAGAGTTTCTGATGACACTAAACAGGTATAACTCAATTATTTACAACTTACATTAAATTTGGATGGCGAAAGATATGCTGGTGATGATTCTTCTTGATTCCTTGACAAATTAGAGACTCCAATTTGAATCTAAAACAAGTGCAGTTCATTCCATAAATTTACTTTGCAATATCATAATATAACACACTGCACTAACCATAAAAAGTAAAAATAGTCATGTAAAAATCCCTCTATTGCCCTAGCCTATTCCTCTATTGATAAAAAAAATCATGCAAAGTAGAAATCTCGAAGAAATGAAGTTTGTTATATTTGTTATTGTGTATCCTAACATCTGATATTTCTTTCCAGATTGTCAGCTCGTTTATGCTTTCAATATCAGCTGTGGTGATGTCCTATTTGCAAAATCCAGCACCTATGTCTCCACCATGGGCTTCCCTTACAACATAATTTGATTAATATAAAATATCTGGGTGACCGAGTTTCACTCGGTGGCCAATAGATGGCAGCAGTAGTCATATTTTTATTTTTTTTGGTAAATTCGACATTTTATAAAAATGAATCCTAGCTAGATCGATTTATCGCCCCCAAAACCCCCTGTATGCTAAATTTCATGAAAATCGTTAAAGCCGTTCCCGAGATCCAGATTATATAGAAATATATATACAAGAATTGCTCGTTTAAAGGTATAAGATTAATTGTATATAATAAAAGGAATGATTAAATGATGCTAATAAAAATAATACATGTTTATTTACAAATAAATTACATTAGAATGTCTTGTCTGTGCTTTCATTATGTGCCTGTGAAAACTGAGAAGTGAGAAGCTCATTAACAAAGAATACAATAACTCATTCATTTCTTTCACGTATTCTCATTTGTTTCCTACTTTATAAAATTAATAATTATTTTAACAGGACTCTGGCACAGAATACGGATAGTCTGCCCGAGTCCTGTAGATTACGTGAAACATACAAAATACAAATACAAAGAACATAACGCTTAGGAGCGCCAGCGACGACGTTTATAAATCTATGTACCTATAACGCATTACAAGATTTATATTAGAAATGCGAAATGAAATTACAAAGAATAGACAGAATTAAGAATCCCACAACCCATCTTGAGTTGTGTTTGACAACCTCTCTAGCCCAGTAGGTGAGTGTTCCGATTTGAGGTCTTGGGTTCGATTCCCGGCAAATGCCAATTAGGAATATATTTAATTTCTAAACTGACTGGACTGATCTAGTGGGGCCATCAGCCGCGACTAGGTATACAGTGATGCACCATCAAAGAATTCCCGTTTCTTGTACGATGCTGTGTAGCAACCTTACACAAATAATCTCGTTGAATATAACGTATCATCAGATGAGATATTATAATATGTATATCGCTATTGTATGTAATGTTGTTTTTGCTTACATACTATAAACTATTTCAAACTAAAATTGAAGTAAAATTGAGGAAATTTTATTTTCTGGATGCCTTTGTTTTATAACAGCGCCCTCATTCAAATTTCAAGTGCCAAGAGAGCCCAAAGAGGATATAATCACTACGTTCTAAGAGAGCCTTGTTGCCTGTCAGGCAAAGGTTAAAACGTAGTGATTATATACTCTTTGGCAAAGGTATATAATCACTACGTTTTATGTCGGACTGTAAATGAGTGTACCTACTACCTAGGTACCTAAAAGTGGAGCGCCGAGCGCGTATCCCTATGCCTATGTAATTATGTGTTTTATGTCTATGCGAGCAGCGAGCGCGCAAAGCGCGTCATTTCCAATTCATAGACAGGCTCTTAAAAAATCTGTGCTTATTCCATAAACACGACAGGCGAGTGGCGACCTATGACTAAAGAGGTAATGGACACAAAGTAGTGAGTCTTTTCGGCTGGGTATTTTCGCCATCTTCTGTAGCATCAAAAATAGCCAATCACAGCTATCAGCCAATCACAGATAGGCACCAGTCAGCTGATCAGAAGGGCTGCTCTAGCTATCTATCGATATGGAAATATTATCGATGTAGTTTGTGGTTAGTAATTAAATATTTAAGAGCAAAAATGAATGAATTATTACTATTAAAAATTAATTATTATAGTAAAACTAGGTTTTGCCAGCGGTGCATGCGTTTCCGGATTAGGATTTTTAGCTTATCCCGCGAGACCAAACTACATTTGATAGCTATAGAAAAGCTCACAGCTTAGTTCCACAGGATTAAATCCTGGGAATACGGATAAAAAGTAGCCTTAAATGTATTAGATGGAGTATTTTATTGAAAGAAGACTATTTCATTTTAGTTTCAAAAACAATTTAAACTGCATAAAATTTTAACATTTTGATTTCATGAATTTTAAGTTATCGCCTGATTGAACCGGAATTCTAACCCGTTCAGAGAAAAATACCAGTACAATAGTTTTATTATACCGATCGGCTTATTCACTAGGGTAATTTTTATGAAGTCTTCTTTCAGTAAAATGCTCTAACTACATTATTTAAGATAAAATTATATACCTTACCAGCAAAGACGCATCGCCAAGCGATTTAGCGTTCCGGTGTGATACTGTGCAGAAACCATTAGGGATGAGTTTACTTACCCCTTCCAAGTTAGTACGATAAAACATTCGGCTGCATCATCGCTTACCATCAGGTGAGATCGCAGTCAAGTACTAACTTGTATTGTGTAAAATAAAAAATCCTCTCCACCTGCAACTATTGAAAATCCTTTCAATAGTTGCAGCGTGATTGAGTGACTTTTATGTTAAAAGGATTAGAAAATATAAAATATTATACAAGTAAAATATAAGCCATGACAGTGTATTTACAAATATATTTAAAAGGAAAATGGTTTGGTTTAATTTACGTGTTTTTTTTTTCAGGACATCCTCAGGAAATTTTGACTTCAAAACGAGTGCTTGTATAGTAAATGTTCGCATCCGCGGCCCGTTTTCTTAAAGCGGAAATAACTACGAGAAGTCAGAGGTGTAAAACCTCGAGGTCCAAATACCACTAGTATTAGGAGCCCTACTCATCTATTAACATTGAACTTTACATATATGAATTTTATCGATATCGGTATAGCAGCGGTCGCATCATTAGTACTTTGTTTTTGTTTTGTTAACATAACAACAAAAATTAAATCGAATTTATTTCAATCCTGAAGAAATATTTCTTCTTTTACACATTATATAAGTGCATGTAATATGATCATAACACATAATAACACATAATTTTTAACGATTTAACGATATAATTAATGAAATCGAATACTGACCTATGTCATGTTAAATGTGGCCTATTTTTGTCTTTCCGCGATCTGCACTGCACAACACAACACTGAGTAGGCATTTTCACACCTGAATACTAATTATAATTCGCACGCAAATTAGATTAATAATATGATTGTCTGATATTTCAAAAAACATGATACGCATATACTTTGTATACATGTTTCGACATGTTCGAATCTACAAAATGCTACAATTTATGGAGGAATTGCCCACCCGGCTATTTTTTCGTGACGTCACAACTTCAGTGTTGCCGAAATCAGAAAAAACAAATATGTTGCTATCTCGTATAACGTAAACAATTTTGAATTAGTTAGAAAGAGACAATGTGATGTTTGTTATAGCTATGTCGATTTCACGCAAGATATAAACGCATATGTGTGTATAGAAAACTACAGCTGCTCCACTTGTAGTTTCCTTTCTCGTAGGTGGCGACACGAATTTGACATTCAATCGCCGATCAATTGTCTTCACAGAACATTATTACCCTAGATTGTCATTTCACATTTGTCAAATGTCAACACTTTGTCAATTTCGTGTCGCTCTACCGCATGAAGCATCCGATTTAATTTTTAAATGTTTAGAATTTTACTACAAACATAGGATTAACAATCAGTTTATTTGTCTATTTAAATTTAAGATAAATTCAAATATATTATTTGGAGTTAGTACCGGTGCGTGTTTATTTTAGGAATATTCAGGCACAGTATTCAGGTATGTAAAAGAGGTTATCTTTACCGATTTTCAGGTATTGCTTATTTTAGAAGTTTACTGAAATTCTTATTAAATCGATATTAAATAGTTAAAAAATATCGATATTATACGCGCGTGAATTTAATTTTTTCAAATTCCGCGATAACTGACTAGATTTCCAGGAAAATCCTTATTTTGTTTTACTTGCAACTAGAATCAAGTTTTTACATGACTGCCCAAAATGTGTAATGTTTTAGGGTTCGTGTATGTATATAATATGTATGTGAGTTTCTTTATTCCACTGACCGCCATTACTCCCGAACGGCTGAATTGATTTGCACATATGGGGTATTGTTAGAATCCTTACAGCATTCCAAGTAACATAGGCTATATTTCTTTAGTAAAGTCGTTTTACCATAGGTCAGTCGTGTTTTTTAATTTTTAAAGTATTTGTTAACTAATAACAAACAAATCATAGTTATTAAGATGCTGCTGTGCAACATAGAAATGCATTTGAATTGATATGCATTTGAATTTTTTTCAGGTTGAAATACTTATTTTTATGTGCCTACCTAACTTTCCATGTCACATAACTTTATGCAGCTCAGTATACTCACATATTAAAAACTGTTAATCTCAGTATTTGTAAATTTTTCAGGATGCCTCCTAAGAAAGTTGAGGAACCAGAGAAGAAACCACTCATTGGTAGAGTTGGTACTAACCTAAAAGTGGGCATTGTGGGGGTACCAAACGTTGGGAAGTCAACATTTTTTAATGTTCTCACCAAAAGTCAAGCTGCAGCAGAAAATTTCCCATTTTGCACCATCGATCCTAATGAGAATAAGTATCAATTCTTTATCTTTATCCAATAAGTACCAAACATGAACTAAATTGAATACAAACTAGAGATGCAACGGATATCTGGTTGCTATCCGGTATCCGGCCTATCTGGCCATTATTTTACTATCCTGCCGAATACCGTTAGTTGCACACTATCCAGCATACCGAATAGTGATTCTGTTTGGTATTTAACTTTGAAAAAAGGTTAAAATACAAGAAAACAACACCAAATTATCAATCATTAGTTCCCATACACTGGTCACTGACCTAATAAAACTATTTTATCTACGCTCATTGCTTAAAGTTCGAATTATGAAATCAAAATGTGTCACATATTGACCTACTTTATTCACAGACTTCTATAATTATTAAAAAGTTATTCATTATAACATCGCTGTACTATGGAAATATCTCTAGATAGTTGAATAATTTCCATTACGATACGCGGCTCTGGGTTCCTGTATTTTTGTGTGTCGTCATCACAGACCAGGGAATAACTTTCTTTTCTCTGTGGTCGTCATAGCCAAAAGAGAGTGTAGAGCCAATCCTCAATTTTGTTTTTTTTTTTATATAAGGAGTCCACAGACAACATTTAGTTGGTAGTCATGATCGACCATAGACAACAATTAATTCACGGAAACAATAATTTTTCCCTTCCTTATATTACTGATTAAAAAGTGTGTTCATACAGAATATTGAAAAGAATTATGTATAATTTTTGATTATTTAATTATCCACTAAAAATATACTTTATCTGACTTGTATAAATATTTTTCTACTCTTTTTTGTTTCATGACTTTTTTAACAGACTATACGCAGTTTGCAACTGAATTTTGGCGCCATACCTAACTTTTAACATTTCAATGTGTTATTTTTGTTACTTAGTCAAAACTACTTACTTAGGAAAAATGTCTAGCAGTGAAACGTACTAAAGAAAATTTAACTCCACCTGACATTTTAGTAATTGCAAGGTAATTGCAACAAAAATGACCCACAATCTTTTACCAACAAAGTGAAGGATTTACGACAAACGTTAGCAAGATTTTATGATAATTTGAGCGTAGATAAAGTAGTGTATCTACTCTGTGATACTATACTGTACTGTACTGTACTGTTTATACTGTAGTGTGTACTCGTGTGATACTATTAAAAAACTCGCCTGCGGCTCGTTTTTTAAACCCACACTCATGTTTTAATACCCCCCATTATGCATCCGTTTCATAAACTACTATTCTTGCACAGAAAACGGTCCACCCGAACTTCAATATGTAACAGGTTGAAAACTGCACGACGCGCCCTCTGCCTAACTAGAATGTAGGTAACGTTTGGTCAGCCGAATATTCGGCGACCTGATCTGGTATCCAACCAAACAACTATCTGTTGCATCTCTAATACAAACAGTTAAGCAGATTTGAAGTTCCAAACAATATTAGCAGTAGAAATTAAATATGGCACAAAAACTTTTTGAGGCAATGAAACACATCTATAGTCTATTCAGGCATTTTCAGACATTAGACTATAGATGCGTTTTGTTACTCTGAAACTGATAATTATTAAAACTATGAAATTGTTGAATGTTTCCATTTACCTTTGTTTACATTTACCCCCATTGACCTAGATATAACTACTAAGTAAGTGCAATTTCATCTCTGTCTGCCTACCATCATATGAGGTAGAAGTCGAGAACTGTAGAAAGACCTTCGTTACGGTCTCTATATCCATCTAAATATTCTATTACTCTTCAAAAAATGTTTTCTTTCTTTGTACTGCATTATGAAACTTGTCTGAAGCTGAGAAGCTTTACCACTCACAGCTTATCACACCTGAAACTGGCAAGTACGAGCAATTGCATTTCTGCCTGCACTTAACCATCATAATATGATGGGCACGGGTCAAAAACTAGCTATAGAAAAATCTTCATTCTAAGGTACAGGTCAACATCTAAATTTTCTATTAATCTTCAAGAAATATTTTCTTTCTTTGTACTTGCATTAAACTAAAAGCTGAATACAAAATATTTTGGATACTGATCTCTATAATACTATACTCCGACTTTTAATTCAATTCATAAAATGACGTTTCATATTTTTCAAAACTTCAATAAATCGCTATTTCACAGCTTTTATCGCACTTTATCGCACAAGAGCTTTGTTGTAAAATAAAACATGAGGCTTTCTAAACAAAGTTATTTTATGTAAAAATACTTGGGTTGACTTGGATTATATATTTTATTTAGCTTATCTATGTAACTAAACGACGTTTAGAAACTTTTTCTGCTCTATTTATTTAATAAAAAGTTTAATACTCATTTCACATGTCACCTAAATAAAAACACTCAAATGCACTTTCATTTTTAATAAAAAAAAAATTGTCAACATATTTGACATGTTGAAAGATTATTGAATAATATTTTTCATTTGAAAATGATAAGGTTTGAAGATTTTAAAAATAATATTGAGGTGACTGATAAATTGGATGTTAACCATGTACATGTAAATAAGAATGTCATACACAACAGCGTCCATGAAATATTTACATCTAAAACTACGCTTGAGACAAAACACCAACCTTTGGCAGCAGCAATTCTAGGACTTAATAATACTGATATCCCATTACCTGAAAATGTAGATTTCCATAACTGCTGGAGTGATATGGATGCTCAAGAAGCATATCTAATGCAGAACGCTAAAACCTTCTTGATTCTTGGGAAACAAGGAACTGGATGTTATAATTTAGGAGAATCTTTGGCAAAAAGAATTAATTGTATCCATCTATGCCCAAAAAATGTGTTATTGGATGAGATAGATCAAAAAAGTACTACAGGGAAATGCTTGGACTTCAATATGAGACATAATAATGTGTGCAAATTTAATACAGTATTAAAAATCATTAGAGAAAAGCTAAAATCCCCTGCTATAGAACATAGGGGTTTTGTGATATCAGGATTGCCTTTAGTTACTTCAAGCAATGATGCAAAATATTTATTCAATTCGTTAAAAGGAGAAGAATCTGTTTCGATTGTTGAAAATATAGTATTTGACTTGATAAACAATGTAAAGAAAAAAAAATTAAAGAAGAGGATATCTTCATTTTCTTCAATTAGTTCTGAGAATTCAGAGGTATCTGATGAGGCTAAATTAGAAGAAGAAATAGAAGTGGAACTTCAAACGCAGCTGGAAGAAAAAGAAGAGCAAATTGTTGAACTTCCTAAGTTTTTGTTAGAACCATGCAGTAATATTGTACATCAATCAAAGGTGTATTACAGCACTAAAATGTCTGTGTTGTTACATCAACTTTATGAGCTATTCGATCTGAAACCTGATATTGTAATATACATTACATGCCCAAATGCAGATGCTATTACAAAAAGAAATCGCAAGTTTTTTAACTATATGAATAATGTAACCACCTTCAGTCTGTTTGACAGTAATACTGACAATAACATAAGGTGGCCAACATCTTATATCATGTCTGAACATAAAAAACTTGATTCCCATATCTCTAATCCTAAATACAACTGTGCACAACCAATTCATTTTAAGAAAAATGCAACAGACCAAATCTGCAATTATAAAAATATTGTTATTCCATTTATTGAAGAAAAATTGAAAGAATTTGATCCGCATTATGTGATTAAGTTAGATGGACGGACTACTATTCATCAGATGATTAATCATACAATGGAAATATTACAACTTATGCCTATTAAACCAGTACTTATTCCAGAGCCTCTTTACCTTGAAAAACCTTTAAATGACATGGACGAATTTTGGACAAAAGTTGAAGAATTAAATGTCATCCAAAGTGGCGTCATGAATTTTAAAAGATATTCCTCACCATGGTATAATCGATGTCCAGTACAACTTAAAAATAGGCTATCAGTGCGAGGAAACTCCAAGTTTGCTGTAACTTTTTTTAAGCACATATATTTGCTATCTTCATTGGATGCTATGGTGTCATTTTGTAGGAATCCGCGTCCATTTTTAAAACTAGAATATTTAGAACCTACGTGTCGTATTATAATAGTAGGTACAAGATCTTCAGGAAAGACCATGGTCGCTAAATGTTTGTCCTGGATATTCAATACCCCTATTATTTGTTACAAAACATTACTAAATAATGAAAAACTAAAAAAGTATAATAACTATGCTAAAACTATTTTGTCAGAAATAATAGCTAACATTGAAGATACTAGGTTTGCTCAATGGCAAAGTAAGGAGTTAGATAGAATATCTAATTTAAATACCTGGTTTAATACAGTATCTAGCACATTATCCAGTTATGTAAAGGTACTTGCCGAAAAACTAGATGATGTTAGTAAAGAAGAGGACATGGTATTTCTAAACAAATATAATTCTTTAAGGAACCAACTTTCCTTTTTACCGCAGGATGATTTACAAGCATGTCAAGATGCATTGATTGATAAAAACTTATTGAAATATGCCCCCGCTTGTTTGACTAATGAAACAAATAAGCCATCAACACCAGTTCTTGGAGATAGTGATGTCACTGATGCAATATCTGCTTATATAACATCCTATGATTTACATAGAGAAATAGAACCAACAACTGAAGAAATAATGACTGAAATAATTAACCTAATACAGACAAATTCTGAACCAAGTTTTAAAGAACAAAAGTTTGGTAAATTTATAATTGACGGCTTCCCATCAGATCCGGAATATTGGGGTTATTTAATCGAGTCTAATTTGTTACCAGATTACACTGTAGCTTTATTCGAAAATAGAGAAGTTGACGCTGACTTAATAAAACGCTACCTCGATATAGAAACAGGCGTAAAAATATATGAAGAAAGGTATTTGTCAGCAAATGATGTTTTGGTAAAAACAAAATTACTTAAAAGAAAACCAGCAAATCTTCCTCTCGTTGATGTACAAAATATTATTGAAGAGGCTATAAACAAATCATTTAATTCAATATTTATGTATGAAGGAGTCGCGAAAATCGACTTAGAATTATCTAAATTTACGGAAAATATTGAAAAATTTCGTGAAGATTGGGACAGCATAAAATTAAAATTAGAAGAATATTTTAAGCTATTTATAGAAGTAGAACTTGAAAGCAAAAGTGATATTCAAGTATTAGATGAAGTTTTGCTAAAATTACGCAAAGGCTATTGCAAACCTTGCTTGAGTATTGAAGAAGAACCTGAAAATCACGAAAATGAAACTGAACAATCCAAAGATGAGTTGACTTATTATAATGATTATAGGATTTTAGGTGAGGTCAATATATACTGTCCTATCACTTTTTATGACTATGGTGTTTTATGGAAAGGTAAAACAGAATTTACAGCGACTTACGATAATAAACTATATTATTTCTCCAACGAAGAATGTCGTGAATCATTCCGATATGATATTACAAAGTACTTATCGTATAATAAACCTTTTAAAAATATTCCACCATTGCGAATATGCGTTATCGGAACTATTGGAAGTGGAAAAACATCAGTAGCTAAAACAATAGCCAAAGAACTTGGTCTACTGCATGTCGATTTTTCTGAGTATCTAAATAGCTTCTTAATTCCTAAACATTTTAAAAAAGTTGGGTGGCAATATGAGAACAGTTTTACTGATACTCTTATAGATGATGAAGGAGTTGTAGAATTTCAGACGGATGAAGAAAGTTTAAACATATTTTCTGATCTTCTTACTAATGAACAAGAATTACGAAGATTGGTAAGTAATTATTTTGAACGCGGGGCGTCTCTTTTGCCTATGCTTATGCAAAGATTAATCAAGAAACTCTGGTTTGAAGATCCATTTAAAACTACAGGTATCGTGATCGATGGGTACCCTAAATTGCCTACAGATGTTGAAGACATGATAAACTGTTATTGTATCCCTGATGTAATAATTGAACTAGAAGGAAGTTCAGAAACGTCTTTAAATAGACTTTCACCTATTAAATTAAAAACTTGGAAAATGCAATTAAATGATGCTAAAAATAAGATAAAAATCAAATTGGAAAACGAAAAAGCAGAGTGGAAAAAAATTGTTACTAAATCGATTGTGATTAAATTAATTATTGATGAAATTTTAGAAAATACTGTTCCCGACACAGATAATGCTATTGACAACCTGTCTTCACAAGTCAGTACGATTATCGACGCTGATCCATCAGGTTCTCCTAATATAGATGTCAATTTATTTACTTCTTACAATGACTTTATTCAAAAACACCCGGAACCTGTTGATCGAAGCGAATGGGCAAAACCTGAAGATGTTCTAGAAAAGATTAACAATAGACTGGAAAGTATTTTTGAAATTGACGAAGAAAATATCCAGAATTTGAAAGAGATAGCAGAAGAACAAAATATCAGTGTAATAGCTATAGATGCTAAAAAACCTTTATATAAAGTTGTTCGAAGAACCCTGTCTTGTTTATGTACATATCGAAATAGATCTGAATCCTTTTTTGAACAAACCTTTGTCATAAATTGCGATATAGCGGAAATGCTATTGTCAGAGGGCTTCTTTTTATTAAGCAAATTCCACAGAATGTGTCCAGTTTCTATTATGGAAAACCCTCATACATTATTAAATTCTTATAACATAGGCAAGCGTAAAAATGAAATATTTCCAGTTATTCATCGAGCCTATATATACTTCATTTCAAGTGAAGAGAATGTAAAAAAATTTAGAAGTAATCCTTTAAAATATGTAAAAAATGATGCCATCAAGTATTTGAAAAGATATACTTTAAGAATTGGTGTTATAGGACCCCCTAAGTCAGGGAAAAGTAAATTAGCGAGTAAGCTAGCCAAAAAATATGGGTTGATATGTGTATCGAAAGGAATGGCTATCAGACATATACTAGAGCATATGTATTGGACGGTTCTAGGTATGAAAATGAAGGCATTACTCTGCACAGGGGAAATCATTGATTCGGAACTTGTTATGAAAGCTGTGATTACAGTTGCACTGCATCATCGAACAATTACAAATGGTTTTATATTAGACGGCTTTCCAGAAACGCCCTTTGAAGCGCATGAACTCGCTGCAAATGGCCTTTTCCCTCTTATTATGTTTGATCTAAAAACAGATAGAGAGAAACTGTTGAGACATACACAGAACGAAATTTATTATAACATACTTAAAACAAAACCGCCATATCCTTGCACTCTTATAGAATACAGATACAGCAGTTGGTGTGAAAAATGTTCAAGAGTAAGGGATATGATAAAAGAAGATATGCAAAATCTTTATATCATCAATGGCAACAATTCGGAATGGCAATGCCTCGTTGACGCTTGCATGAATATAGAATATATAATGCCAAAAATTCATTATTACCTATCACATTGTAAAACTGAAATTGTACCTTTGGATGTTATGTGTATTTCTAAAGATCAATTCCAGAAAAGAATGTCTTGTTACCGAAATCTATGTCCTGTTTGTTTCCATAAAAATACTTTGTGCCATAGTGGTTTTCCGCCTTTCAACAAAGGCCTTGTTCAATATAAAGATTATTTTTACTGGATTTGTAAAGAACATTATGATCTTGTGTTGCAG
Source organism: Coenonympha glycerion (assembly GCA_963855885.1). NCBI lineage: Eukaryota > Metazoa > Arthropoda > Insecta > Lepidoptera > Nymphalidae > Coenonympha > Coenonympha glycerion. Next base: position 12,250,208 of record OY979628.1, read on the forward strand.
CACCCTCACATATTCCTGTGTCCTCAGAAAATTGTTATCCCAGAAATTCCGGCTGTAGTCAAATCATTCGATCCCTCACTGGTTTATGAAAATGGAATATGCATTGTAACGTACGCGGAAAATTTACCGTCACAAAAAAGTTTGAGGGGTAAAAATGAGTTTGCAGCAGCTTATAAGAAGAACACTTATTTATTTTGCAATTCTGAGTGTCTTTATAAATTTTTGTTAAAACCCCACTTGTATTACAATATCAAGGTTTTTAAAGAGATGAGCATATTCCCAAAACTGAGCTTAAAGAATTTGCCACATCTTGGTTACCTCGAGCAGACGGTTGGTAACATCATTACCAAAGCATGCTGTTCTGTGAACGTACTTCGTCCAAAGTATCCCGGTCTATCTACACGGTTATCATCTCTCATATATATAGCACTGTATTTGAAAACGCATAATTCTAATTTGGATAAATCCACAGTGTCCAGGTATACTAAAATCTTAAAAGTATATGAGGCCAGATGTAAACTTATCATTGATATCGGACAAAGATTACGATCACTGGATAACCCTTTCGCGAAATATCCAATGTCCTGTGTTAAATCGAGTAAACCTAAACAAATCTTATCTGGCTCTTTACGAAAGCCTTCATCCAGTAACTCTAGTTTTTATTTTGAGTCCGATTTTACAAGACTTGCATAAAAATAATAAGCTTTTTTAGTTATTTCGCAGAATTGATATAATTTGAATTATTGATTAATTTTAATTGTTTATTATAAATAAAAGTACCTAATATTAAGAATTTGTTTTATTTTTTGGTTGAAAAAGAAATTTAACAAATCTATTTATTTCAGCAAGTAGAGTACCAGTCCCCGACGAGAGGTTTGACTTCCTCTGCCAGTATCATAAGCCAGTCAGGTAGGTACACTTGAACTTTTTATATTTTCACACAATAAGTAATTGATTAATGCTGCCTATTATCAAGTGGGTAGGTATAAATCAGAAGCTTTTTAGGGTTCCGTACGTGAAAGAAAAATCGGAACCCTTATAAGATCACTTGTTGTCCGTCTGTCTGTCTGTTTGCCCTTTATTTCAGTAACTATTAAAAAAGATATCGACATGAAAGAACTATGGTGAGTCTATAAAAAATAGTGTTCAGCGTTTACTTAGGTGTATCATTACAAAACTAATCTAATAAATAACTTTAACTTTCAAGTTATCACCAGTTATTGGAAAGGACGAGTCAAAAAATGAAATACCTATTTTAGAAATTCCACATTCTTGACAGCTAGTGTTGCCGGATGCCAAATATTTCTACTTTTATACCTACCCCATATTTTTGACGATTAGTCCACTTTTGTACAGGTACAACGTGTGACAGATATTAAAGCAAAACATACTTTGTTCAATTGTTTTGATTGTTTTGCGCGTTGAGGGGACGTTTTCATTCCATTCCATTTCGCCGTTCATTATGTGCCGTTTTATGCTCTACATTTTATAATGCTAACAAATATGATATGCATATTTTCAGTAAAGTGCCAGCGTTCCTGAACGTGGTGGATATCGCGGGTCTGGTGCGGGGCGCGGCGGAGGGGCAGGGGCTGGGCAACGCGTTCTTGTCACACATAAAAGCGTGTGATGCTATCTTCAATTTGTGCAGTGAGTTCACATTTAAATCGTTTTAATTACAGCAGTTAAACAGGATTGAGCTCATCTGAACTTTTACGTTAACCTTTTTCATATAAGTATTGGCGACCCCGCAGGGGAAAGCGCAGTGTTGGCAGACCTCCGAACAGATTGAAAAAGTCGCGGGAAGGCGCTGGATACAAGCAGCGCAGGACCGTGCGGGCTGGAAACCATTGCAGGAGGCCTTTGACCAGCAGTGGACGTCCGTCGGCTGAAACGAACGAACAAACGAAATATATAACCATCTGTCAAAATTCCTACGAAGCGCCTGGTAGCTAGTCGAAGGGACATATTAGTAACCTTACTATGGTGTCAAAAAAAAAATGACACCAGTAAACTGGCGACATTTTGTTACGCGGTTCGCGGGGTCCTTTGTATTTATCTATTGTTCTGCTAAAATGATAATCAAACCATTACAATTGTAGGAGCTTTCGACGACGAGGATGTGATCCACGTGGACGGCGAGGTGGACCCCGTGCGAGACCTGGAGACCATCGGCGAGGAGCTGCGCCTCAAGGACGTGGAGCAGCTGATGCAGAACCTGGAGAAGCTGGACAGGACCGTCAACCGCGGCGGAGACAAGAAACTCAAGCCTGAATACGTAAGACCCGAGTTTAACTAGCATTTAAACCATTTCAGTTTTCTTTTTATTAATTTATTCACATAAAAGCAGCATTACATAAATAAATATAATATATCAGGATTCACACACATCGCAATCTAGCCCCAAAGTAAGCGATAGCTTGTGTTATGGGTACTAGATGACTGATTAATATATACACATATGAATATACATAAATATAATATATAGGTACAATAAAATTATATAATCAAAAAATTGCGAGTCGGGCTCGCGCGCTGTGTGTTCCGTACTATCAAGAAGTTTTTTTTTTATATTTTATTGGTCACTCAGGATGGAAAGAGTATTTTAAATTTTATATGTGAAATTATTATACCAATTAGCAACCTCCATAATTTTTTTTAATTCACAGGAGGCTCTATCGAAGATAAAAACAATTCTAGTAGACGAGAAGAAACATATTCGATTTGGCGATTGGAGTGCGGCTGACGTAAGTAATTACATATTCATTTTTCAAGTTTATTTATATCTCTCCAAATGGTTAATTACTATCTCATCATATTACGAAAGTGAGGAAATGTAGGGTGCATTTATCAGAGAAATTTTATTACTAACGACGAAAATTTGTACTCCTTTTAAATCATTTTGATAGATTATTTTTTTGTTTCAGATTGAAGTGCTGAATAAATATCTGTTTCTGACGTCGAAACCTGCTCTGTATCTGGTTAATTTGTCAGAGAAAGATTATATTAGGAAAAAGAACAAATGGTTAGTTCTAACTGATTTTTTATTATGCCTTTTACTGAAATAAATTATCATCATCTCTTCTGATGATAAGATAAGTGAAGATATTATAGACATTTCAGTCCATACGAATCGAATGAAAATAAGCAATTTTGACAGCGTGGGTCGTGTCTTCGTGGATTGAAATATCTATATTATCGTACTAACTTCGAAGAGATATATAACTCACGGTTGGCTACATAGTATCACATTGAAAATGAAAATCTTTATATTTTACATAGGACTAAATAATGGCTCTTATGAACAGTCAAAACTCTACCGCCAGGTTCGGAAAGCAGGTTTGCACCGAGAAGAACTGGCAAGAAACTCTGCACTCAAACTCTAAATTGCTTGACAGTACATCTTTACTGGTAGGGTGGTAACCGGTCGCGGCCAAAGCATATCAAGATGCAAAATATAGATTAAATTAATTCATTAATATAGATTAAAATTAATATAGATTGTGTTCTTTTAAAGGTTACCGAAGTTAAAAGAATGGATTGACAAGAACGATCCGGGGGCGCCCCTGATACCGTTCTCAGGAGTTTTAGAGAGTAAACTACTAGAAATGGACCCCGACGAAAAGCAGAAATTCTTGACGGAAAACAAAATCACCAGGTACTAACATTATTACTGGTTTTTTTTAAGTCCCGTACCCTTATGTTAAAACAGGGCTCTATTAGTTAGATTCCGTTGTCTGTCTGTCTGTAACCAGGCTGTATATGATATTGCATATTATGTTGAATGATGCTGTACTTTATACAGTAAGATGAATATATACAGATTATAAGATTATGATAAAAATAAATTAATAAAAAACGAAAACTATTAATATTTACAAAATAAATACACCGTCCAATTGATCATTTATGGGCATAGTGCCCAAGACGCTGGCGCTATTACCTCTTTGTACGGCTAAACTTAGCCGTTGAGCTAAATAAGCGCCAGCTCTTGGGTCACCAGACGCTTGGACCAATTTTTGTGATACAATTTGACCATGGGCCCAGCGTTTCAAACGCAAGCGCCTGCTGTACTTAAATAGATAGATAGATAAACTCTTTACTGCACACCACAGAATAAAAACATAAAAAAGAAACAAAATACAAACGAACTTAGGAGTACAATTTGACGGCCTTATCTCTACATAGCAATTCTACTTAGCATATAAATAATTATTTTCCAGCGCGCTAGATAAAATAATCGTACAAGGCTACAAGGCGCTACAACTGGAGTACTTCTTTACTGCCGGACCAGATGAAGTTAAAGCTTGGACAATCCAGGTAATATATTTACAAGCTTTTTTTATTTTGTGAGTGTAAAAGGATAATGACAATGGATATAAGGAATCCCGTACCAAGCTGATTTAAATCCAAACTTTGTTTTTATAGACTGTGCAGACGCACATTAACTTCTACAATTATAAATATATTTTTTAATTGACTTCGGGAAAGTTATAGGCAAATAAACAAGTTGTATTTCTCAATAAATTCCTTATGAGAGGAAATGTGTATTAAACAGAATGTAACTTTTTGTATGCAATATTAAATTCCGGCTATGACAAACAAATTACTATTACGGTTCTTAAAAACACAGTTTTGGTTCATGAGAAAATATGAGACCACCTTTGGTCATTCTTCTTTGTGTGTGTTTGGGTTAAATCTTGCAACTGAATATAAAACTTGTTTCGAAACTTGATTGAGCTGTGACATTTATCGCAGTATTTTTTATCTGGGACAGTAAGTAATCCCAAATTTTTTATAGAATGGTCCCGGAAAATAAGCAAATTGAAATTTCAGAAAGGCACAAAGGCACCTCAAGCCGCAGGCAGAATCCACACGGACTTCGAGAAGGGTTTCATAATGGCTGAAGTGATGCATTTCAAGGACTTCAAAGAGGAAGGATCGGAAGCCGCGTGCAAATCTGCGGGCAAATATCGACAACAAGGTATGTTAACACTCTTCGCATGCTTGAACAGTTAATACACTAATCGTCCAAATATTTTTTTCTACCGATATAAACTGGAGAATGGAGCCATCCCAAAATAAATCGGATTTACGCAAATCTTTTTCATACAAGCAAGCGCCATTTGTCAAAATTCTATAGATGGCTGTTGAGGGAACAAAAATGTTGTTGTTGGCGCTAAAATGGCATTTTTGACGCCAGTATATCTGCGACATTTTTTTGCGTTGTTCGACACGTCCAGTATACAATATGTCTATTAATCATACATTTTGTCACGGAAAACATAATAGTACCTAACGGTACAGAAGGCTCACACCGCAAGATGTTTTAAAGAAATAGCGACTAGCGCTGCCACAATAAGTGCAATTCAGTTCGCAATAGCGCCTGGCTCCGCCTCCGCAAGCAACACGCAACAAATGCAAAGTAGTCACTTTCTGTCGGGAAACTTTATTTCATTCGACGTACTAAGGTTGCCTCACAATCGGGCGCACACAGTACGTGAAATAGACCATACAAGAACTAACGCGAGCAAAGTAGCCGGTGCGCGGCGGCCGTCTGGAATTAGTACGTCGAGACGGCTACCTGTAGTTTCATCAATCACATGATAAGTGAACCTGGCCTGCGTACTTATTCTGTAACTCGGTGCCTATCAAAGAATGATAGCCACTAGCAAATGTTTTTCATCCATTGAAGTTTTGCTAAGGGTATCATAAATTATTTCATAGCAAACTTTCATTGGATAAAAAACATATGGGTGTGGCTATGATTATTTGATACGCACCGAAATACAGAATACTGGCACTGGTAGTACTATTAATTTGCAGGTCGCAATTACGTGGTGGAGGACGGAGACATAATTTTCTTCAAGTTCAACGCGGGCGCGGGGCTGAAGGACGCCAAGAAGAAATGACGCGAGAAGCTGCTGCTGCTGCTCGTGCACCTGCTGTTCCTCAACCTGGCGCTCTACTCGCTGCTGCACGTCGCCTGACGACACTCTCATACTTTATATACTTGTCATTTATTTATATTTTATATCACGTGTACGTTTTTTAGGATTCCGGAAAAATACTTCATATGCTTAGTTACCTTGTGTACTAGTTATACTCATCTTTAAAACCGAAACCCTAATTTTCAGTTAACCACTGTAATAGTTTTCTTCAGACACAACCCTAAAACTAGCGACGTGAGTGATGCTCATTTGGAGCTTGACTCGCGGAGTCCCGAGACATACAATCTCGGTCAATGGGGTTGTCATAAGTAGACTTATAAATTCTATTGAATTACATAAAGTTGCTTATTTTGATTTAATATACTGTGGACTCATCAGTAGGTATTTTATCGGAATTCAAAAACACGTTGTATTTAATATATCTATCGCTAAAATTAAGTACATAATGAAAATGAACATCTTGTTTAGACGTTGTGGTATCGGCTTGAATTTACATGCGGTTTCTATTTTTTAATACTGTTAAGGAATAAGATAGTTTTTCTCTAGTTCGCTGAACAACTAAAAATAAGTTTTTTTTAATGAAATATAGCAGTGACCATATTTTTAATGAATGATAGACAATACATTTGGAGTGAATTCAACTATGAAATGCAAATGGAAATGTGAAACCTTGAAAGGAAATGTTTCACCTAAAATTCAGCAGTCCTTGTAAACTGTGCAACAACAAATTGTCAAAAAATGGAGCTAGTAAGTTGATGCGGATTCCACTACATATATGAACTAGCATTAAAAGCTTGGTATTGTTTGTTAAATCATTTTATTATGTAAGAATCTGTAAATTAATATTGCCCTGTAACTATAATAAATAGTTATATGACTTCGACGAATTCTTCTATGCGTGTTACGGGTCCTTCAACATTGGCAGGTTCTTGTACATTGAAAAACACCTTTTCCAAGATAACGCGCAATTGTCTCAAAAGCTTTTTGAGGTTAGTCTGTGAGAGTATTTCTTGGTCAGTGACGGGTGCTAGCTTCTCTTTGTCCTTTTCCGATTTTTTTACGATCTTGTTGAGAATGTATGATGATACTTGAGCAATGGCTTCTTCCCATTCCTAAAAAATTAAAATAAAAATCACCTGCCTGTGTCACTACCAATTGCCATCCGTCGTCGTAGGTGATTTTAGGGAAAGGATGGATCCCACATTCATCAAAATTGGTTCGAGGATGGGTTGGGACAAATAATTAATTCACATAGTTTATCTTAAATAAGTAAAAAACATTACACTCCCTTCTATGTTTGCATAAAAAGAATACTCTCCAGAAAATGTTTTGATGCTATGAATTACTTACTTGAAAATGACCATTTAGCGACTCTAAAGATAACATCTCTTCAATAAGTTTGACCTTCAGTTTGTCGGTAACTGCCTCTTTTAAAACGTAAACAATAATCGATCCAATCGCTCGCAAAGTACTACCTGCTCTGGAATTTAAAATTCACAAATTATATAGTATCAGTGAACGCACGAACCTTAGAACCAACTTTTTCTATCACCTTGTGTAACTTACTCTGTGTGGTTGTATTATGTATTGTGACAGTCTTCGCAATTAAACTGAGGTCGTGACGTATCATGGCGTGTTTTTTTTTGAGTGGAAGAAATACTATGTTCTTGCGTTCACTATGTAGAATTATTTAAAAATTCTTAAGTTTTCTTTTACATACCTAACGACACAGTTTTTACTTTGCATAATTTCGTAAGCCACAGTTTTGATTCGTTCATAGGTGTCTTTCATAAGGAATTCTAGCGGATCGCAATCTCCTGGTGGTAAGGATCCGTACTGGACGAGTAGTCGTTTCTGCACCAGAACGAATTGTCTTTGAAGCACGTTTAGTTCTTCCTAAAAAATTGTCTATTGTTTTTTTATTTGGTATTTCATGGTTCAAATTGAATTGGAAGTCACGTCTTCAGACTTACCTCAAACTCTTTTAACTTGATCCTTTCCTTAGCATGTGATTCAACGCTTTTTAAAAACTTCTGCATTATTTGTCGGATAATTTCTCCATTTATCGCAACGTTTATTTCAAACTCCAATATTCCCATTCGATTGTAATAATCTTCTAGTTTATGCAAAAAGTGGTCTAACATTGGGGCTATTTCTGAAACTGCTTCTGCCTCTATTCTGTACAAGTTATCCTCGTAAGCTTTAAACGTTACAGTTTTTTGAGATGTCCTATACGCATAAGTGAGTGTGTCTTCTGAAATATAGCTCGCTAATTCTTCCTTAGTGAAATCTAAAATGTAAATTCATTTGAAATAAATAATTTCCTTTAGTAAAAGTTTATTTCATTATCATAATTAGGTTTGATTACGTGCCTGTAAATATTTCAGTCAAATCAATTTTCTTTTGATTAGTTTGAACGGTAATTTGATAACTGTTTTCTTCTATGACCTGTACGGGAAAACAATAAAGATTCAGTGGGAGTAATGCTCTTTTCGAAAGTATTCTAACTATTCCCGCATTATCAATAACAGTAAATTTAATGTTAATTCCGCTATCCGATATATCAGTATCGCCGGACAGAAAAATATAAGTTTCAACTATTTCTGTGCCATTAATGGGATCCAAACACATTGTGGTCTCTGATGAACTTATAGGCGGTATACAATCATAAGTTATTTGAAGGCTTTGCACCAATTTCGGATCTTCACACGTTATCATAACAATCAGCGAACACGTTTGCAATGGCTCTCCGTTAGTTTCTATTGCAAACTGTGACGCAAGATTGTTGATTGGTTTTCTGAGATCTATTTTAACTTTGATTATGTCTTCTATTTCAGCATCTTGAATATCCAAGGCTGGAATTAATATAAGTTATTCTGAAAATTTTCAATTGCAATACAAGATGTTCCATTCTGTTTAAATTTAACATAACAATAATATCTTTACCTCCTGTAGCATTCATAATGCTTTGCAACGATTCCTCCACAGCCTCTAATTCAGCCTGAACTTGTTTGGGATCGAAGGTGTCATTGATTGGACTAGCGTTTGGATTTAAATCAGGTTCGGTTCCTAAGAAACCGACGTTGACTATACCATCAGTCGATAATGTTACAAGTCCCCCTGGCATAGAACTTAGGAAACATCGAGAGAGAGATATTGCTTTGTGCGATAAATCACACGACCACAAAAGTGTCGTAGCTTCATAAATGTTTAACTTCGAATCCTCTGACGAAACCATTACAAGTAATCTTGAATTAGGTTCTGTAAGAAATGTCAGTACAGTGTATAGGAATGTCTTAAATGTTGAGGCTTGATTCTGGTAAAATACGTAGTTAAGTTTATGTCCATACATATTAATTTTTTAAAAATCTCAGTCTTACCATAATACCATCCTATTAAATAAGCGTGAAAGGAAATCGGTATATAATTAAATCTTATCATGTATTTCATTAAACCGTTATCTTGAAAACAATAAAGATGTCTCTCGCCCAAAGCAACAATACTTGCGAAGTTCGTGCTGGTCTGAAAATTTAACAAAAGTTCTGTAAACTCCTGCTGTTAAAAATGCCTTCATTCAATGTTCCCATCAAAAACGTACCCGAATAACTTGTATTGACATTATTTCTTCCCCTGCGTTGTAAGTCCATTGCGGAATGTTATTTTTATTTGGTCGGATGCTTAATTCACTAAATTCGCACAACTGTTGATAGCTGAAAATATTAACTATTAAAACTTTGCTACTGTAGTCTGTAGATTTTAATTACTTAACACTCAAAACAGTTGCATACAAAAATCCGTGGTCACTAGAAAGGGAAAAACCTAAGGGTTTCTGGAACTCTGGAAAAGTCATAATGCCAGAAAGAGTTGCTGCACCGACAAATGAAGTAGGTAATTTTTCATTGGTAAGGGTTTTGCACAATAAACAATTTGACACATTAAAAAAATAGTGCCCTTCTATATGAGCAGTATTTTGAAAAGGATAACACTTAACTCTTTTACACGTGTCAAATCATTATTAATTAATTTAGTTGAGAGATTTTGCGGAAAAGAATTGCCACCATAATGTATTGTTTTGCAGAATATATAGTCATCTGGCAGCTTCGAAGGGACGGCTATGCGACCCAAAATACTCCTTACCTGTAGATCTCCATTACCCACGTTGATTTGCAAATTAAGAATAGATCGCTGGTGGCCACATAATCAATGGGTCCCGGTATTACAATATCATTGAAAATGCACATGAACAAAAATGTGTCTTGGTCAAAGAAGCTCAGTGTACCGTCCAAAGCCTGTATACAAATGAGGTCTCTACTCTTGGAATTGCCGAACGGTCCGCATGTAGTGCTGTGAGCTTTTCTGGTAAACGAATGTTTTATCACAGGTGAGATGAAGTTTTGCTCTCCTGAAAATGATTTGTGTTTTTATTAACATTTAGATATAACTATTTGATATTTCAAAATGCTATAAGAACATCCTTACCAACATGAGCAGCAGCGTTTCCACCTTGTTTGTCCAAAATGTAAATCGCGTAACTATTTGGATGCAGTGTTAATATCTGACGATCAGCGCAATTCCTACAAAATATATAAGGAATAAGCTTTCATAATGAATCCTATACCTTTAAACGAGCAATTCTTGTATATATATATATTTCTACTAGCTGATGCCCGCGACTTCGTCCACGTGGGATAAAAAGTATTCTATCTTTTAAGTTGGACCAAATGACAGATATTCACGAAGTTTGAACTAAATCGGTTCAGTAGTTTAGGAGTCCATTGAGGACAAACATTGTGACACGAGATTTATATAATAAGTATATTATTATAAGATTAAGATAAGATATAATCTGGATCTCGGCAACGGCTTCAACGACTTTCATGAAATTTAGTATATAGGAGGTTTTGGGGGCGATAAATCGATTTAGCTAGGATTCATTTTTAGAAAATGTCCAATTTACCAAAAAAATAATAATAAAAATATGACTTCTGCTGCCATCTATTAGCCAGTAGTTAAACTACCGAGCGAAGCACTTCTGCTGCCATCTATTATCCAGTAGTTAAACTACCGAGCGAAGCTCGGTCAACCAGATATTAATTATTATATGCGGCAACCATTGATTTATAAACTAAGGATTGTGGGTCAGCGCTTAAAAGTGTCCGAACCGAATGACATACAAAACGCGAAATGACATACAATCGCACTTCAGTCTCGTGTTTGGAAACTAGGCTGTACCTACCTATAGTATATAGTAATTAATGGTTTAACATAAATTACAATGTTTTAGTTTGTTTATAAAAAATACTCATGTACCTACCCTCGTTTATAAAGGTTTTCTCGGGAGACTTTTTTCGTGAATTTTGTGTTACACCCGTCGTCCATAGATTAATAAGCCTACGGCGGCAATAAATACAGTCTAAGTTGGCAAACCCGAGCCGTCGCTACTAAATTTTAACGCACACTAACGTTTTCGCACCATACCAAATTGACACACTACAAAAAAATTGCCGCACTCACGGAGCTGTTTTTGTTACTCGTAGGTAGGGCTTTATCTAGTCGGAGCGCGAGCGACGACTTATAATAGATAGAAATAAAAGACGATCAATCAAAGATCTCAATAGATAGAAAATAAAAGACTCACGCTAAAAATTTTCCAGTTTTAATCTGCAACACAATCTCATCTAATTGCGATTCTAAAATTGTATTAGACTCGTTTTGCTCTTTGTGGGGCTTATAAATCTTCATAACTGACCCTTGGCCGAGAATAATCAAATCGCTATCGTTATGAGAATTGAACTTATCGACGAAAATACAGTTTTCATTTTGCATACCGTCTTCATACTTTTCACTTAGAGACTTTTCGTTCGACCACCATTGCTTAACTTTGAATATTGACATTTTAATTTTTAACCGATTAAAAATAATATTATGGTGAGTGAGTACTTTGTAATGACGTCTATTATGGGATTTGCTATATTTGATAAAAAAAAAACCTTTATATAACTAGATCTTCAATTTGATGCGATTTGTTTGCTACTGATGGCACCATGGTAACATGAAGGTCAGAATTATACCCTCTGAACAGCTAAGTTTTCGTTTAACCTCATAGATGGGTGCGTCTCCTCTTAGAATAGTGGGTAAGTTTATGGATTCAAAAAGTAATTAGTCTGCCTTCTAATTAGAGGTCAGAGGTTCGAATCAGCGCATTGAAGGGACCAGGAAGCACCTTGATTATGTCACATCCAATTTCAATTAACAAGTAATAAAGTTCATTCAAGAATCAAACCTAGGACCTCCTGCATGAATACTACAGCGAGGTGCGAGCGTGTCTAGGAAGTCAAGAAACCGTTGCTCTAAAAAGCTGGTACTCGGAGTCCTAATGTAAGTAAATTAAAAAATTACCGTGAGCTAACCACAGACCAGGAACGAGAGCTAACCACAGACCAAAGAGTATAAACTAATGCAAATTCCACTCTATTGTCTATGTGTATCAGTGTTCCCACCTTGACGGGTTTTGCCATAAATTATGGGTTAGTGTTATAAAGTGAGAAAAAATTATCTAGATATTTTGTAATTTTTTGTGAATACACATTTTTTTTCTATATCTTGCAACGATAGCTTAAATAATTAACGCTCATGTTAGGGCTGCAAGCAAAGTGATAACCTGCAGCACAGACGCGCAGTTATATTTTACCATTTATGGCTATGATCTTCAACTGAAAAATAAAATCACGATTACAATAATTATTATAATAAGATAAAGTTAATTGGAATTTACTGTACAATATTAAAAAAATATCAAATATTTATAGTTGTAAAAATGTAATAGGCCCAATTTGGTATAATATGTCACCACGACGAGAGAAGTGATGAATCGATTCGTTTGTATCAGTGCTTGATCGATTTGATTATGTATTGTAAAGTGCATTGGATTAAAGTTCTTATCACACATATTTAGTGATCCAAAATAGCATTAAGCGTGCGTATTTAAGGAAAATTATAGTCAGATGGAGGGCAACACAGTACTTATATATAATATATTTTTTATACTCTTGGTGATTGGTCTTGGGTTTTGAAGTTTGAAGTCAGTCTCTGTGTTTTAACTTTTGAAGTGACGCTGACAATCTGACATTAAGCGCTGACAATGCTGACGGCTGACAAGTGACATATTGCGAATTTATTTTGTTCAATTTTCAATCTCGATTCTCGTGTTCACTCGTGGTCAGGAGTAATAGTGTTCTGTGCTCGTGGTTCTCGTTGTGGTTATTGTGGATGCGTTTTTGTTGCTTATTTTTGATAAGAATCGGATCTATACTTAGTAGCATTTCTAAATATAACCATTTCATTTCGTAATACAATACGTGGGAGAGTTAAAAATGTCCGAAGTTCAAGACAATGGTTGCACTGAACCATCATCGATTGAGCCAGAACAAAGACCTAACGGCGGCGGCGGTGATGTGGGCGACGCCTGGGGAAGTCACGAGCCTTCATCAGTGCGTCGCTATGCAAGAATGACTGTGGACAGAAACGCTGCGTACTATAACATGAACCACAAGAACCGCGGCATGGCGATTATCTTCAATCACGAGCACTTCGACATCCACAGCCTAAAATCACGCACAGGCACCAATGTCGACAGCGACAACTTGAATCGCGCGTTGAAGAGCCTCGGCTTCCGCGTGACCATCATGACCGATCGCAAAGCTGACGAAGTCAGCAAATGCTTGCAACAAATATCCGAAATGGATCACAGCGACAACGACTGCTTACTTATCGCTGTGCTGTCTCACGGTGAAATGGGTATGTTGTATGCCAAGGACACCCATTACAAGCCAGACAATCTGTTCTACCACTTCACTGCAGATAGATGCCCAACGTTGGCGGGCAAACCGAAAATTTTCTTTATACAAGCTTGCCAGGGTGACAAGTTGGATGGTGGAATTACCCTGTCTAATAGAACTGAAACTGACGGCCTATCCAGCACTTCTTACAGAATTCCCACGCATGCTGATTTTCTGGTTGCATATTCAACTGTCCCTGGGTACTATTCCTGGAGGAACACTACTAGAGGCTCCTGGTTCATGCAGGCCCTGTGCGAGGAGCTCCGTTACTCAGGTGCTGATAGAGACATCTTGACTTTGCTCACTTTTGTGGCACAGAGAGTAGCGTTGGATTTTGAATCGAACACTCCAGACATGCCCACTATGCATCAACAAAAACAGGTGCCATGCATCAACAGCATGCTCATAAGACTCCTTGTCTTTGGAAAGAAGTAAACTGAAATTTGAAACCAAAAATGTTAGAATCTATTGTTTTAGCATGTTTTGCTTCTAATCCTTTTTTTTTATTCATTTTAGATTGCTGCATTCCTATCTTTAGTTAGAATACTTATTGTATTGTCATTATTTTTTGTAAGGTGTACACAACTTGTGTTGTCTGGGATCAAATTAACCTAAGTGGCAATATTTTCTGTGCATAAAATTTAATCAACAAAAACAAGCTTTTCTGACTATTACCATTTCAAAGACTATCAGAAAAGGCAAGGTTTAAAGAAATTTCACCTGAAAGAAAAAATAAACAAATAGGTTGTTACTGGTTTTAGTTGATGAAATGTTTGATGCTTTAAAATATTGCAGGTTAAATTCTAGATACACTGTATAATCTGCAGAAAAAAATTTAAAACTTATTCACAAATTGAATTGTGACTAACTAGCTCATAATATAGTAATATTGTGATTTGCCAGGAAAACATGCTTAGATGGAATATTGCTATATTGGTTGTCCTTATTCCAAACTTCTAAACTTCCAAACTTGAATGAAGTTTGGAAGTTTAGAACCTAGTCAAGTACTAAACTTTATTTCTGCTGGTTATAATGATCTCTACATGCATTAATTTTTTGAGATTTTCTTATACACAAATAGTTATTATTTTAAAATAAGATTTATCCTTTGGATAATATTACAGTTTAGTTTTAATTTAAAATGATAGGTAATTAATATTTCGTTTATTTTTATTTAATATTAATCAAGAAAAAAATATGTTAGTGATAATTTTAATAATAAATCATCTTTGCTGATATATAAGTATATCTAGGTTAATATTATTAAATATCACCTTAAGATTTTAATGTTGCGCTCAAATTAGGAAAAAAAAATATGGTAAAAATGCATTCTCTAGCTTTTTATAATGTACTAACAATTAAAATTTACTATTGTAATAATATAACTAGTTTATAGTTGTTGAACAAACTGTACTTAAGAAAACTGCCAGTAGTAAGCCATTTCTTGCGGTAATAGCATTTTATCATGCAGATCATTTCTCTACTTCTGTGAGAACAATGATTTTTGATCTTAACTGTTTACAAAAGTACATATCATAAAGTAATGATTTTTAATTGAAAGAGATATGCTTTTGAAAACCTGTGCCTGGCTCTGAGAAGTAGACCATTAAATTGATTTTTTTCATTGAGTTCTTGAATAACATTTACTAAATGTATTTTATTTGTATTTGGCTTCACTCTACCTACAAAATTAAATGAAGGGTTTCATTATTCCTGATTTAGTATTAGTATAATATTAGGCGAGCAAAAAGTACCTACCTACAGTAAAATTCTTGCAATATTTTAGATTAGATTATAGGGATTACTACCCTTTTGGCATTTTCATGTGTAAAACGTAACAAAAAAAAAATAAGTAAGATTAATAAGGTCTATGAAATGTTTGCCATTTTATTTATGTACTAAACATAATAATAACATTTAATGGAGTCCTTGTTTACCTCACAAAAATTGGGATGAATTTATATTGTATGTGATATCTGTTTGACTGACATTAGGGTATGCTAAGATTAGAGTCAAATATCTGTGAAGAGATAAAATATATTATATTAGGTCCCTTCAAAATGATTGTGCCTTGAAGACACTCAATTTTATAGTATTACATTAGTATGTTAATATATTATCAAAAATATTACTGGAAGAATCTCTTCATAGACTTTTGCAATGCAACGAAATGACGTATTTTGTTAACAAACCTTATTTTTGTATTTTGAAAATCTGAGCAATAAATACTTTTAGAGTTCTACTTTCGTTATTATTTAAAATACTGGGTCCTTAACAAATTAAAAATGACTATAATATCAATACATCAATGGACTAATCACTGAATTAGAGCTTACGGATTTTCGTGATTGTCCCATAGAATTTGCATCAATGAGAAAAATAAATAAATAAATAGAGGACATCACATACATTGCTCCGATCCCATAGTAAGAAGCTTATGCACTTGTGTTATTATGGAAATCAGAAACAACAAAGGTACCACAACAGACCACCCAGACCCGGGACAATGTAGAAAACTTATTTTTCTACAATTGCTCCGACCGGGGATCGAACCCGGAACCTCAGAGATGGCGGCGCCTTCAAAACCGGCACGCTAACCACTCAACCACGGAGGTCGTCGTATGAGATGAGTAGGTATGGTTAGTGACCCCCCCGATGGATTCCAATCTTGTCGCGATGGGGGGGCTCAGTAGCCGTGGTTGGGCCCCACGGTGAAGCTAAAAGGAATCCAGGAGGGGACGCTCGGAGTGGGCCTGGAGATGGGCCCGCTCTGGATGCGTCCAAGAGGGGTGCGGGGGACAGAGTTTTCTGTCTCCTGCAGCCAGGAGGGGTCGCGGGAGGAGAGGCGTGTCGGTGTGTCGTTGCCGCTCGCCCTATTTCCCGCGACCAAACGGTGGCGCACCGTTAGATGCGTCGGCGGCGGGGCCGCAGGGGAAGAGGAGTGTCGGTGTGTCGTTGCCGTTCTCCCTGTCCTCTGCGGCCGTTTGGTGGTTTGCGGCGGAGCCAAAGATCAGATCCGCCGCGGGGTATGGGAGGTCGATGCCTGCGAGGTGCAGGAGCAAGCTTCGCAGGTATCGGCTTACCCGTGCCCACGGCCCCTGGGTGGCGGTCCCGGGGGGGTCCGTCGCCTCACGGATGGGCGCCGAGGAGGTAAGGCCGGCTTAGGTGTTTCTGGCCGGCCTTGCTGTTGGAGGGGAGCTCCATGCTCCACCTCGTGGAGGGGCCGCGCAAGCGGCCGGGCACCGGCGGGTTCGCGGAGGTTTGCGCAAGCGTTCCCGTGTTCCCGTCATACAGTGCGAGGAGGAAACACCGTGGGGTTTAGCCGGTAAGAGTCCGGCATAACCCAGCCGCTCCCCCGGGCGACTGGGTATCCATGAGGATTCCCCACGATAAAAAAAAAAAAAAAGGTATGGTTAGTGAAATGAATGAATATTAATAATAAAAAGAAGATTATTACACATATAATATACATAGTTTATTTATCAACAATTTACATAGAATATTAACAGAATTGAACTTTTTCTCGCATTTCCCAGCATTGATCCCAGAACTGACTTAATCTTTGTTCATGATTGGCGCAGAAATGCTTGAAATCTCGTAGCATTCTCATCTGGAACACTTCGTCGCCAGCTGCGGGCGCCTGCGAGCCCTTCCACTTCTTGGATATCATGTGATTCCAGGACCATAAGAATCCCATCTGGAATAGAATATAAATAATTTTTCTGCAGTGCTACAAACATGCTCATCGTGTCACCTGTTGCCGCGATTAGTGTGAAGTTCTGTTTTCCAAATTCCGTAGGAATTTTCTGGGATCGAAATAGCCTGTGTTATGGTATATTTTTAATATAATTTAATAATTTTAATACATGTATTTTTAATACACTTTGTCTTAATATAGGTGCATAATCAATGTACTTACGTGCCAATTTTAAGCCAAATCAGTTCAGTAGCTTTAGCGCAAAGCAGTAGGTAACAAACAGACATGCAATTTCTGGCCTTCACCCTTTGCTTCTTTGTCAGACAATGGGGGAGTTTGCCACTGATCAAGTGAAAAATATACTTTTTACACAATCAGCTCAATGGAGTTGCTGAAGTGCGATAAATAATTTTATCAGTATGAATCATAAGTAAGGTAGGAGTACTTAAATATTGTCTGTTGTAGGCAATAGCTGCTAGCTATATAAAGATTTGTATTTTTGATACTATACTAAGATTGAGGTTGAGTGATGAGAGGATAGATTTTACCCTTCTAGTGTTGTCGTAGCAGTCTCTATTCTTCACGTCGACGTGTCGCGTTATGTAGCCCTCGTGCGGACTGGGCGCGGCCTCCGGGTGTACGGGATACCTATAGCATTACGAGTATCACATTATGATAATTTCATAAGCGTATAGGCCAGGTTACTCTGGGCTTGGTTTCGTACCCAAAGAATAAAAACAGGACCCTATTACTAAGACTTCACTGTCCGTCCGTCCGTCTGTCGCCAGGCTTGAACCGTGATAGCTACAGACTTGAAATTTTCACAGATGATGTATTTCTGTTGTCACTATAACAACAAATACTAATATTTAAGGGAGCTCCCATACAACAACCGTGATTTTTTTGCACGATTTTGAATTTGGTGGGCAGGGGTCTTTAGTTTACTTTAATCTACTTAATAGTTTAGTTTATTTTATTACTTACTACATAATACTGTAGTTAGTATTAAAAGTGCCCAATGCGAAATAATTTTCAAGCAAAAAATTGTCTATGACAGCGTCGCTAAGGATTTCTCAACTCTTCGTTCCAAACTAGGTCTTTGTTGCCAAATTAGGTCTCACCTGCCGGCATTGACGAGTTTGTTGGTGGGCTTGGCGCGCAGGCCGCGCGCCTGCGACTTGACGCTGGTGGGGATGAGTATGAACATGTTGCCGGTGACGTGCACGTACAGGTGGTCGCCCACGTCCGCCGCGTGCGACGTGCTCTCCACCGTGCACTTGATGAAGCCGAACCGCCCCACGATCGCCTCTTGGAACAGGAAAAGCCGCTGCAGCCACGTCTCCTCCGGGAAGCCTGCTCGGGAAAGTTACGGGCGTGAATGATGTTATTGAATAATCGCCAAGGAACTCCCAATATAGGCAGAATTGCTCAGTTTACAACACTATGCAAATTTGCTTTTTAATGTTTTTTTCAGGATATACTTTGGAGAGCGTACTCACTTCATAACCTTGTAATTCCATCACCTTTTTACCACAGAATTGCAAGACACCGAGAGAAGTGGCATCCTTATTTGGCTGATCTCCATTGAACTCGAAATAACTATTTTCTTCCGTGTTTTTGATACGAACCGCCCTTTGAAACACCCTTCCGTTTTCGCAGGCAAATATAGTCTCCAGGGTGTTTTCAAAAATAAAAGTGAATAGACATTTTTTAGGCAAGTGCTTTCCATCCTAGACTTGGTCATTACTTTTAATTAGACATAATTGTAGCCTAAAATATCTTGTGCCAATCTTCAAAGTGGTGAGCAAAACTCTCCATATAGTTCAATACTTTAGAGGACGCGCGTCTTCACAATTTCATAATGGTGCACTGGTGAATATATCAGTGGTTACAATCTCCATCGTCGGTTAAGCATAAGATGTTATTATTGGAGGAAAGTGCTAAATTACGATCTCACCTTCGAACAGAGCGCTCTTGCCTCTCAGCAGTGGCTCTTCGTTCAAGGGCACGTAGATGGGGCCGCGCAGGGGATCTGACTTTTCGGTGAACGGCAACGCGAGCGGGTCGGCGGGTATCGGCACCATTTGTAGGCGACACGTTTGCGCTTTGCGGAACCAGCCGATAATCTACAAGAAAGATCGATTAAACACAGAAGTAAACAGCGAGGCTAGACAAAGTAACAGACTAAAGCGTTCACGACAGTAGATAAAAATGTATGGACAAACCACGAGACTGTAGATAAACCACGTGACCGAATAGAGGAAAACACGCTGTTTTTGAAAATCGACTACGACAATTTGAACGCTCCCTGGCGTTCTCGCAGACGTTGTAGATAACCTTTAGCGCACTTCGCATGACAATTGACAGCCGACAGTGAACGATGCTAAGCATAGTCTGCTTTCATTTGTTTCATTCGGTCATGTGGTTTTTCTACTGTCGTCAACGCTAAACGCCAAGTTACTTTGTCTAGCCCTGCTGGAAAGATACTGATAGCACTATACTTATGACTAATGTATTAGGATAATGAACGCAGTTCAGTGCGTCGGATGACAATGCTACGCAAAGCCGTGGGATTCACTGCATTTGACATGAGCAAGCTGAACGTCTTGCTAGTCAAGTGAAAATTGTCGACTTGCATTAGGGTTTACAAAATCTTCTAATTAACTAAATAACCTTTCAAAACGCTTTCTATGGAAAAGGATTTTACTTTAAGACGCGTTAAATTTCTTTCAATATTCTCTAAAGAGTTTATTTGCATGCCAATAGATGAGTGGAATATTGTAATAATGGCTTATCATGATTTGATAGGTATCAAGTAGAAGAACTGATAACAATACTGTATTCAACACTGAAAGCAAGTATCTAACAAGTTAGGTAAATAGCTAAAGGTGATGTAGAATTCCAGATACCTAAATGTATGACTAACAATATAAAAAGAAGAAAAGTCATAATAAGTAGGTAACACAAAAGAGGTTTGTAGAAATCAATAAACTTCACTCGTACTTAAATAAGAAAGGTCATTCTCGTTATCGCAAGAGAGCTCGAACTAACGACCTCAGACGACTTTGGCGCATACGTATACGTTGGCCTTTAAGCAGGTCACCTCATGGGGAGTAAACTCGTAAATCCCTTGTGTATTGAACCATTGTGTCGATAGATGTTTGCGACAAACAAAATGCAACTTTATATGTGTTGGTTTAATTAAAAATGTCCTTTGACTTTATAACAATGTCTTCACAAGAACAAAACAATATCGACCTCGTGTTTTTGTTACTTTGGAAAATGATATTTAACGAAACACTGTGAAATGCAATATTTTTAAACTTGTCAGTTTACGAGTAGTTTGATGAATCAACAACAATATGAGGTCATTCGAAGGACACAATATAAAACTTCCAAAGTTTAAAGTAGACTAACATCCTTAGTATGAGGCTAATGTTAATTCACAAACGCCAATTTCAAGTCAATTTTGTGGCAGATGCAGAGAAGGGCTCCTAACTCAAAGTCAATACTTGCTACAGAAGAGCACTGGCAGAAGAGAACTAGCAGAAGAGAATTAGCAAAAGAGAACTACGAAAGAGAACTAGCAGAAAAGAACTAGCTGAGTTCAAATGTAGACTGAGTGTGATGAAAGCTTTCATTAAAGTCATTTAAAAGCTCACGTTTGTGATTCCCATTGTTGCTCGCGCCCACTGTACGAGTACGTACAACTCTTAGACTTGGTCAGCTCCAAGACGTAATCTGGTACCGCATGTTGCCAATTGCATAATGGTCTTTTTTCAGCACTTACCAGTTCGGCAACAATGTTCCCACTGGCAATAGCCCACTGTATGCACATCTCGTAGGCCTGGTCGGGGCGGAAGGTGGCCTGGTACCGCGCGTGGCCCCACTCTATGCGATCGCTCTTGTTGTTAACATCTATATCTAAGTGCGTGTTCTTGTACAAAGGCACTGCAAAGAGAAATTATTTTATTGTTTCCATTCAAAATTCAAAATACGCGAATAAACTACAAGGTATTTTTCAATATTGCGGCAAAATCGTACTAAAAAGATCTAATACACAAAATCTCTATACATATAGGTACTCGCTACTTACAAAACTCTTCTGAAGGCCCCTGAGCCAATTCAGAAATTAAAAAATTGCAAAGTGGCCCGTTGCGGGAATCGACCCCGCGACCTCCCATTCGGAGATGTCGGTCGCGACACAAGGAGGTCGTCAAACTTACTGTCATCGCTCTCCAGTTGCATATAGTTGGGGTCGATATTGTCACAGAGGAAGGCGGGGATGCCGGACTCGTTGGTGACGGGGCTGCAGCCGGAGATGTCGATCGCCCCCGACGCCGCCTCGGCGGGCAGCAGCGGCGAGCGCGGGCCCAGCACCTCCACCTCCATCCACTCGTTCTCGAAGCTCTGCAGGTCGCCTAGTGGCTTCACGTAATCTGTCAAATCTGGACATTGCGGAAGAGGAGTTAAGGTGTTTCGACCCTACTAGCCCGCGAAATTAGGCTTATTACACATTGTAGGTTTATTTATGGCAATGAATTTTGCTACAGAAACTTTGATCGAAAATTCCCACTCACCTAATAAGCCCACTATTAATTAGCAAAGAACTAAATAATATTTGAATTTACGCGCCCGTATGGTACCAATCCCCCTCAAAAATTAAAAAAAGTGGGAGAGCGCGCATTTGTCACTTTGTTACATATAAACGGGTGATGTTTTTTATGAAACTTCAGTAAAATAACTTGATATACTTAGAACATCAACATTTTATTTCGTCAAAATTACTGAGGGAGTTATAAAAATCCAGGCGGAAGAAATCGCAGGCAAAAGCAAGTTAACCGAAGTAACAGTTAACTTATGATAGGCAGAAATAAGTTGTAAGATTGAAGACAATTTTTGTACTAAGTCAACCTGAGTGTTTTACAGCTTCATTATATTATTTTAATAGAGTGTATATTGAGAAAATATGAGGAAAAATATTATTAAACTATAACCTCACCCTTACTATTTTTTTGAGGGAGTATGTGGTACATGTAGTACCCGACGACGTAGCGTTTCAAAGTGTCTCCCGACGCATGACAGATCATTTTCTCTTGCAGAAGTTTCTGGAAGAAACTCCCGTGTATAGTATATGTAAAATTAATTAGCTACCTAGAATTATTCACGTGAATTCGCCCCTTTTTCAAGGATGCCTAGCGAAGGATATCAGGTGTAAGACTCATTTCATCTCCTAGAATATTCAATAAGTGAGACCCTTTGACCTTCTAACCCGTAGTACGAGTAAGTTCTTAAGACTGTTTGTCCACCGCTACCATCATGGGCACGTCACCGAGATCAAGAGATTCTGTATGACCATACGCTGCCACAATAAATGTATGATCGCAATTTTGGCGTATTTGGGATCGTTCTTGGTTACATTGCGGTGACGGTTGCGGTTGAGCATACTTCACAAGTCATAATGTCTGAAATTGAAAAAGTAGCACTCTGGAAGTGAAAAAAAATAATAATTGTGCGAATTTTTCGAATCGTTGACTACACTACAGATACAAAGGTGTTGGTGTCGGTAAAGGTATGATTCCGAACTCGGCAACAAGCAGCAGTGCTGTCGCTGCAGTGCTGCCACTAAGGTGCTGCCGCGACATTGCTGCCAGCTCGGAATGTAATCTCATATAAGCTTATAGAGATTGTATGGGGACCAGTAGTGTCGCGACAGCACTGTTGCGGCAGCACTGCTGCTTGCTGCCGAGTTCGGAATCATACCTTAAGAGTGAGGTGTCAGTTACGATACTCATTATCGTTTCGTTCAATGGTATTTACCCATCTCGAAAATGCCCAACGCGCCTAAAGAAGTTTTCACTTTAAAAATGTACGATAATGACAGTTGTCATCGATAAGTTACGTGGTCGATCGGATGTGTCATTCCCATAATTTTTTATACTATACAAGTTAGTACTTGACTGCGATCTCACCTGATGGTAAGTGATGATGCAGCCGCAGATGTTAACTTACTAACTTGGAAGAAGTAAGTAAAATCTGTCCAACGGTTTCTACACAGCATCGCACCGGAACGCTACTCTTGCCACCTCACCTGCATAATAGTAGTCGCCTTCTCATACGTCATGTTCTCCATGTTGGCTTGCAGCCACTGGATGGCGTAAATCGACACGAAGGTGTGCGACGGCAGGCTGACTGTCTGCTGCAGAAACCCGACCCCTACGCTCGGGTGGCGCATGCGCTCTATGATCTCTTGCAGCGTGGCGTTATGTTTCAGCTTTGGTTCTATCACTCTAGAAGCAGAAAGATACGTCTGATTGCACTGATATGATTGATTACAGTGCGACAAGGCTATCTTGGCGCGTGGTCAAAATCGCAACTAACGCCGCTGTCTTGTGTTTGCTAGTTCGCTCTGTCGGTATGTTGTGGTAGTTTTGCTGAATATTAACTAATATAAAACTAAAGTTGAAGTAAGATTGGGGAGATTTTATTTTCTGACTGCCTTCGTTCTATAACAACGCCATCTTTACAATGTCATTCACGTGCCAAGAGAGCCTTGTCGGACTGCACATTACATTCCGCAATACCGCCCGCAAAGAAACTTCATCCGTTTTCGATAGTTTGATAGTTGATTAGATCTTTAATGAACGCTCTTAATAATTATCCACATTTTTTTAAGATTTACTAAAAACCATGTTTTCGTTATTTCGTAATGTTATTTCAGTTCGGGACGGTGTTTTATGAACTCAACAGCAATTCGAGTTTAGAGTGTCTTAATTTAGCGCGTCTAAAAATAATATTCTTTTCATAAAGTTGGAAATGGAAAGCAATATTTCTAAAGACTAGTGTCATACCTTCATCGCTTGTGAAAGGGATAGATTTTTCAAAGTTTAGAGGCTCTAAATCCGAATGGCAACAAATGTATTCTGTATATTATTCCAATAAAACTTACCCATCATCGTACGTATCGTCGCATTCACCCGTCTGTGATTGAGACCTCTCTAGAACAGTTTTGGCAGCGGCTCTGTAATATTTAATTGTTATTGTCAGTGAATTCGTAAGTCGTATTTTTTCAGAATGATTAAATGAAAATGTGATTATAAAGAAGGTATAAAAGTTGCATTGCGCTAAAGCACCTCAAGCTAAGAAAATATATAAAGTACTGTATGTATGCAGGAAAATAATAAAACTTTGATGGATTATTTGAAATGTGATTTTCTGCGTAACTGAAGTTACATAACAAAGTAAAGCAGATTATAATAGGATTTATTTATCGGTGCCAAAAATGCTTGTTTTGCCTCCAACAGTAAGGCCACGCTGTAGTTAGCTCAGAAGCCGCCTATACAATTTTGACAGAGTGCGCTACTATTTGCTTGTACGAAAAAGATTTACGGTTAAGGTCAAAGGCTTTGTCCATATCTTGAATTGTCTTATTAGAGGTAGAGACTGTTGTTTTGCATGTCGTCACGCTAAGTTACGCAACAATCAGCGCAAAAATGGCGAAGATCAAGTGCCTTCATTTTTACCTTGACAGTCTGTGATTCATAGAATAAAGATCAGTGATTTACCCGTATAAAGTGATTCTGTCCAATGGGACGCTAAAAAAATGTAACTTCATTTACGCATTAGAATGTTAGATGGTGAAAGCTTGACAGCTTACTTACTTGATCCCTTGGCTAGAATTTAGAGACTTAGTAGGTGAAACTTGCTGCAATGAAACATTCAATAAGGATAAGAATAACAAGCATTCAGAAACAAATCGGGGCAAGCTATTAGAAATAGACGGGTAGCAAACTGTTATCAAAAATATCGGGAGCTAAAATAAGATATTATTATTTTGTTCACGGAAAATAAAAACTACAATTAAAGTATTTAATTTTAAAAAATCAAATAAACATATCTGGTGATTAAAATGTGCAACATATACGGATAAACTCACAAAGCAGAGAACACAGAAAAAATAAATAATAATGTTGAAGAAATATTAAATGATAACATATTATTTATCTTGAATGTGCTATATCTATAAAGAAAATCTGTAGAGTTGGAAATGGCACATCTCATTTATATATCTATTGCAAAAATGAACTTAGCGCTTTTTAACATCATTTTTTTATAAACTTAGAATACATATAAAAATGTTCGTACTCGGCGGGATAATATGTATTCTAAGTTGATAAAATCATATCATAGTTTTTGAAGCATTGTAAAAACGTAGGTACCTAATTTTAATTAACTTAAGCCCAAAAACTGATACCGAAAAAACAAAATGAAATCAAAATAATGTAATAGCGTTGTCTATAGGCCTAGCTTATGAACACCAAAGCAAAGTGAATGATACGCGTAGAGTGAATGAATGATTTAGACCGAATGAAACACCTAGAATGTAAGCGCAGGACCATGCACAAAAGCAAGCCAATATTGTATTACCAATAATAAGGTTGTAAATATAACTGAGAAATCTGTGGATTTTCTCTTTCGATCCTATTAATGCAATTCAAATAGATAAAACATTGATCATGTTAATTTTATATTTGCTGAATTAAATGACCCAAATAGAAAAACTAAACAGTCGTAAGTACGTCTAGTTTGCATGTACTCATTTATAAAAAAAATATCAATGGGTTGGTAGTAATTCTGAGCTTCGTTATTGATGCTCTCA
Source organism: Coenonympha glycerion (assembly GCA_963855885.1). Lineage (NCBI taxonomy): Eukaryota > Metazoa > Arthropoda > Insecta > Lepidoptera > Nymphalidae > Coenonympha > Coenonympha glycerion. The sequence goes on from OY979628.1 coordinate 12,276,353, forward strand.
AAACCAAACACCGGCACGCATGTAGGTACTTTTATCTCGCGACAGCTTTGCGACAGGCGGAAGTCTAAGCTCTACGTTTAAGCTGAAATCAAAGACTGTCCGCGAAATTCAAAATTTTTGTGTTATTTGTAACTCTTTCGCTAGTTAGACATGGCATTAATTAGGCTTATGGCAGTCGTCAAGATGATACTGGCGTTTACGCAATTTTATTGCCATAAGCCTATTACGTTTTATTACCTTAAAAATTGCCAAAAATCACCAAATAAAAATTAATTTCGCGGGCACGCCTGTCGCATGCCCATGTCACAAAACTGTCGCTATATACGTAAAAAGGGGGCCTAACTATTGCCGGCCAGATGCGCGATTCTTGACTGTAGGGTCGACTTTAACATGACCAATGGCACACGTTGTTTGCGGAACGTTTACCGTCCTATTTGGATTGCACGATAGGAGGTTGGTGTCGTGTATATGGTACTGACATGGCTTCGATCCGAAGCCGCGGGCGGTCGGGTAGGCGTGTGCTGCCGACGCGTTCCCTGAACGGCGAGTTGGACACGCCGCCCTGCTACACCACACAACACGCACGTTACATTACAATCTACTCGCTGCTACACTACATTACTATATTACGGGTTTAAACTTCAAAACAGTGGATTTTTTTCTCTATATAAGAGATAATCGCAAATTAAATCCATCGCCGCCATATTGCGGATGAAAATTGCACAATTTTTTCTATAGGCTGTATCTTGGTTTGTTAATGTGGCGCCCCAAGTATAGGTTTTATATTTTTATGGTCAGGCCATATTTAATATTTTTTAAATTTATGCATTGGTTTCTACGCTAATTTTGTTAATATTTCTCATACCTAATGCCATTTTCACAAAATATGGACATAACTTGTAGTAAAATGTAGTCCCACCTGTATGGAGATGATAAATTATTGTGAGCTAATAACTACATGAAACAGCTTTTATACAAATAATAAAAGAACTTGGCTACTATTTAGGACAAACTAATCGATACTTGCGATTATTGCGTCCGTAAAAACCTAGGATGTCGAATAACTACCTATTGTCACAACATATCATGCAATCATAGCGTGCCTATTTACAACACTTACAATGAATTTACATATTCTAGGCAAGCGCATTTACAGCAGGTGTTTTATACAACAAAATAAAGAAAATCTTGGTGAAAGACTTGGTAACTATCATATATCAAAGATGCAAAAGCTAAGTACGATTATTTCTGTGAGGTAAAAAAAGAGAAACAGAGATCTATTGGAGATATTAAATATTTTGCATGGATAGGTTAATTATTATCAGACAAAACCAAACATTGTAAAAACGTGAAATGTAATATTTTGGTGAAATAATTACACTTTTTGTTTACTCGTAAACTGTGAAAACAATCGCCCTTTTGATACAAGATTAAATATTTTAGCCAATTACATAAAAAAATATTGAAGGCTCTAGATTTTATGTTATGCGTGCCAAAAAAGCGCTTGCAAAGTTCATGGATCTAACAAAAATCATCACTAAATAAATACAAGAAGCTAGCCAAAGTTATTACTAATTACAGGAGTGCATTTCGTGCATTATTTATCCACTTTTATAAGCAGTGCTATTTCATACGCGAGAGCATTCTTTTAATACGATAGATATCTTAAAACTATCTCATAATTATGATGTCAAGAATAAGTACAATATCAAGAATGTGTTTATCTTGTTTGCTAATTAGAAAGTTAAACCTTAAGGAACACTACAGTTTTATTGCCACTGTTACTTTTAACACTAGAAAAGCTTTAATTTTTTTATCTATTCAGTTATGATTAGTTGTAGCGTATAAGCAAAATATTTCTCTTATAAACTAATATGCTAATTTCCACACCAGTTTAGTGTTTTAGTAGTTTATAAACCCTATTCATCTACACGTAACGGCGCACATTAATATCTCGACTGCTACTGCCATCGTATTATTTAATTCTGAATCTGCGATTTAAAAAACAGTGCTTTAAATTTAATAACTTTGTGTCTGAAAATAAAGATAACTAATATAAATACTTTGATGGAGGGATGGAAGTTGAATTTACCTATAAAATTAATTTTTGTATTACTCGTATATTGGCTTGAACTTATGCAAACCTAATAGGCTAATAGGATTTCTAATTAATATTCCTCTAATGAATTGAATTGTTTTCCAGTTTAATATGTCAAACAAACACTTCATTCACTTTAGATTTGGCATAACGCCTCGATTGAAAATGGTGAATTTCAATGATAATAATGTATTGTAATTTGTAAGCTGAGTTAAACGGAATCTGTAAGCAAATAACGGAATTACTCTATCTGTAAAAAAAAATTGATTACTAAATTAAGCTATTGAGTTCTCAAAATGCTCTTAACGGTATGTGTGTCTGGAGCTACATTGGCGGGAAATTTGCGATTAATTATTTTTGCGTTCTTGGTCGTGTAACATAAGGCATGGCATAACCACGGGAGTTTTAAGAACTATGTCTGCATTTAAACGATGACCTTTTACAGGGATTTTTTTAGAAAGATGTACTTCACTATCTAGTTAACCATTGGTGGTTGTTCAGAGGTTCGGGCAGAGATCAATGGTTTGTAATGTTCATGTGATGGGTGAGAACGCTAGAATCCCGTGTACCTGCGCGTTCTTGGTGAGGATGGAGGTGGAGTGGCGCCGCCTCGTGAGCGCCGCGTCCGAAGCGCCGCACGCGCCCGCCACCTGCAGCAGGCGTGCTGTATTCCTAACCCCGACTCCGCCCCCACGTCCGGCCCTACCCTTAACCGATGCTAACTAGTGTCAAACCGATTGCCTGTCTTTACTGAACTGTAATTTTTATTTTAGAAAATAGTTTTAATTTGGTGTTAATTTTTTTAATTCATTCATAACTACCTTCGAATAAGGCTTTTTTATATGACACAGTTGGGCACAGCTAGGTCTCCTCAGAATGAGACGTATTCATAATTGTGAATACATAATATTTACTGGGTTACAGTTATTATTATAGTTATAGTTAGTTAGTAAATATGTCTTCGGTGACCTTTATAAAATTATGTTTAAATTATGTCAAACATAAGAAAATATGATCATATTAATTTGTTAAAAGTAAAAAAATTGGTTATAACGGATGCATTTTTATAGGATTACAGAATTTGCAATGCTTGAATACGAAAACTTTATTTTGAACTATAGAGTTAATCAATATTCATAATATGTAAATCGAACTTCTACAGGAAACTACTCATAAATATAAACAATAGTTATGTTCTAAATTTAAAACAAATGTGTATAAGGACAATAGTGATATATTCTTAAGAAATTGATGATTCCTAAATAAAAGACGAAATTATCTAATCAAAGAAACCGGTACAAGTTAAATCAAGCATTTTTTAAGGAGTAGGGCCGGTTAATTTGTTCGTTTGTAAGTGTCGCCTCCGGTAGATCGGACACTCAACAACTGATTGATGGCCCGCGCTCTTGAGGCATATTGTTGCTTAACTTAGCACTGAATAGTTGTACAACTATTTTATGTACAGCTTTTTTTATGAATTAAACATATATAGCAGAGCATTTAATATATTATTAAACACGCATGCGACATTGTACCTTCTCAAACACGAAATCATTATAATACACATGATTGAAATATAATTTTGTATGTGTGTTTCTATACATTGATCCTGAATTGTATGCAGATAATGGCTACACCAGTTTCAGACCTGTCAATTTAGTAGGAAAACTTCATCACTGACAATTTATGCAATGAATCTGAAATGAATTATCTAATCTAAATCATGAAAAAATAATGGTAAATTTATGTAATTCTACAATAATCGTGTCTTAAAATACGACTTCTTTATTGTATTCAAAGAGTAAGGGAAGTAAAAATTTCATGTTTGAGTCGAGTTAATAAATTGTATTATTGAAACAGTCAGTTTTGCAAGTACACATTGAACCGTCTACCTATACAACTGGGAGTTTTAACTTTTAAAAGTATAATTAAATCTTATCACATCGTTTTTAACGAAAAACGTAACAATAATAAATACATTTTAACGAAATATATAACACAGGGAAGTTAGCTAATTTATTTAAAAGTAGTCATGGATAATAATACTATCTATGATTGAGAGCTACATTGATGAAAAATAATTGAACTTTGTAGTCATATAAAAAACGGAAACAACAATTAACTAGTAAGATACATCATAATTTTTTATCTCACATTAGGCAAAAACTCAAACTGTCGATAACGGCGCGACTTCAATAGTTTTTCCCATCTCAAGTGTGTCCAGCCCAGTTTTTTCTTCAAAAATTATTTACTGGGTAATTTTACCATCAGTAACTTAGAATACAGTTCGTATTGTAAGTCCATAGACAAAAAATCAATCATTAATGAGTTTAATTTTATCACATGCAAATATGCACATATTATACTAAACATTTGATATAAATAATCAGTCAGCTAGGTGAATAGAATACAAAATACGTTAAAAAGATCAAGCATTTCAATAATAGAACTTTAATCAGTTGTAGAGATTCAGACGGTGTCAATGTGAGATAAAGCATTTTAATTTTTAATACGAAACTAAATACACTAAAAGGTACAATCAATAACGACAGTGCATTGTGCATATTATATGTAGTATCATGCGGTGCATTTGTCTACATGTAGGTACATTCGGGTGCAAAATCAATTCGCATGCTTCACTTTGTTAGACGTCCAACTAAATACTGTTAAATATTTACATTTTACGGGAGATTAGACAGAGTTATTTGTACAGAATACTTTTTGACCAAAGAGTTTTTATTAACTACTTTTTTGTTTTTTTTTTTGTAAGTACATACCCTCTGCCTGTTGGGTCGTTTGACTTTGTTAAAGTAGGATTCTGTCATTTTGAGGAAACCTTCGGTGAGATGATCGAGGTCGTGCCTCGTGGGCGTGGGGTAGATGTCGCCGTGCACAGTCTCGTCTTCGAGAATCGTCTTAGTCGCCGGGTTGTACAGCGGCAGGAGGAGTGTACGGAAACGCCAGTATTTGAGGGCCTGAAAAATAACCAACTGCCTTATATGCCGGCATAGCTAGCATAGGTTGAGGATTAAACGAGGGAAATACTATTTCTACCTTCGCCGTGCTTTAGCCGGTGGGGTAATTTTTTCCACTGGTTATAACCGGGATAAACGACCGACGACCTCCGTGGTTGAGTGGTTAGCGTGCCGGTTTTCAAGGCGCCGCCATCTCAGAGGTTCCGGGTTCGATCCCCGGTCGGGGCAATGTATAAAAAATAAGTATTCTACATTGTCTCGGGTCTGGGTGTTGTGGTACCTTCGTTGTTTCTGATTTCCTTAACACAAGTGCATAAGCTCTTACTAAGGGATCGGAGCAATGTATGTGATGTTGTCCACTATTTATATTTATTTATTTATTTATATTTAAAAAAAATTCAAATCCCTGCTCATGCTTGCAGCGAGCTCATAATTACTATCAGCTCAGTGACATAAGACATTCTACTGTTAAAGGGGAGTGTCGTGCGTTTAAGAAAACATTCAACATTTACCTGTCCAAAGGAATAAAGTTCTCGTAAAGAACGTCTCAATATTTTTTTACACTTAAGAAGTTAGTACTTGACTGCTTTCTTATTTGATGATAACTGATGTTGCAGCCGAAGATGTTATCGTACTAACTGGGAAGGGTTTAATAAAGCTCTATCAGTTTCTACGCAGCAGCGTCGCGCGAGGGAGGTTGTCAAAAATGCATTCTATTGTCGAGAAGCCGTAGAAGTCACGATTGGAGGTGTTTTGTGTAGGTTTTGTGACGCTGAGCAAGTGAATAAGTAGTAGTAATATAAACAAACTTCAACGAGAGTGAAGTCGGTGTCCCCTCTAGTGCATATGTAGTGGTCCATGTAGTTCCAGTTGTAGTTCTCCAGCTTCTCCGTGGTGAAGGACACCCACGACACCTCGTACGTGTCGTGGTTGGGCGCGTGGAAGCGGTATCTGTAGTGGATGTTGAACGGCGGGTATGGGTGCCTGGAAAAGGTATAATAAAAAAAATCCCAACTAAAAAACTTGATATATATAACTTATATTAATTTCTTTTTTTTTTAAATGAAATGAAATAAAAATGCAAAATGAAAAATAATTTTCCAATAAATCTGGGTATACCTACTTAGTTTATTCAAAACTACTTAGTTTACTGAAAACCGCATCAAAATCGGTTCAGCCAAACGCGAAATAATAGCGGATAAACATACATATATACATACGGGTCGAATATAGAACCTCCTTTTGAAGCTGGTTCATAAATTGTATTAGAAAAAAAAATCTTTCAAGTATAGCGTCATTTATATTAATATCATGCATATAATGTACTAACAAAAAAATAAATGTATAGGACTTTTCTTGCTTACCGGGTAGTCACCATTGCAATGACAGTACGTAAAGCATTATTTCTGTGTTTTGATTTAAGAATACTGTATCAGCTACAATAGTTGCATGTACTCTTACAATATGGGTATACCAAATGAAAGGGTTTTTTGAGAAATGAAATAAACATTTTGTATGAAAACTGCATGTATCTCACCTCGGTCTATATCTTGTGACAGAGATCGTGGAGCCCACTAGAGTCAGCTTGTGGAAGATTCTGCCAATGGACAGGAGGTAGAGTTTGGTCGGCGCCGAGTTGGCCAGCTTGCTGCTCTGAGGAGCAACTTTAGAAGGCGGCGGCGCGGGATTCGACGGGCCGTGAGATTCTATTACTTCGTTCTCGTTCACTCCAACTATTAGTTGGAAACCCTGGACAAATAAATATTTATCTCTGAAGGAATCATATGTTTATTTGAACGACGAAATTGCCTAAAAATACGTTTGAAAAAATTGAGTGGCTGACTTCGAGGTAAGGTAGGTTTGTGGAAAAATATCACTAGCTTAGCGGTGAAAGACTTCTCAAAGGCATGCGATGCCCGCCAGCCCGACACTGCTGGCGTGGTGGGCTATGGCCAAATCCCTCTAAAGAGTAGGAGAGGAAAGGTGACCAATTCCCAGCAAAATGACATAAAAAGGGGCTGATGATGAAGAAATATCTCTTGCTTATAGTTTAAGGAAAACATAGGAATGCCTGAGAGTTTACTATAATATTCTCAAAGGTGTATAATGCCCCAAACCAAACAAGATGTTTAGTTTGGACCAGCGTACACTCTCCCACGCACGCACGCACCCATACACGCAGCACGCACGCACGCACGCACGCACGCACGCACGCACGCACGCACGCACGCACGCACGCACGCACGTACGCACGCACGCACACAGGCACGCACTTACAAACACACAGACTCAGACAGAGAGACAGACACACTGACAGACATATTGACATATAAGCGCGCACGCACACACACACACACACACACATATATACGGCACAGCTCAAGGGGTAAAGATTACAACAACAATTAATTAATTTACCTGTGCTAATCTCTGTGACACCAGCTCTTTGAACACTTCCATTGTCGTGAGAGGTTCCTTGTAAATGGCTCTATTCCTAGCAAAGTCCGCGTTCACATCGTCCGGTAGCAGGTTGTAGTCCGACACTAGATAATCGTTTTGCAGCGAGCGTTTGTCGGGGAAGTAATCAGTCGTGATCGGCAGACACGCCGGGATCGTCAAAGACTTCCAGTCCACACCTGAATAATATTTTTGCGTCTTATACAATGTCATGTTTTTTTTACGTAATACATACATGTTAGTTACATTTTATTTTGTTGTAGGTAGGAATAAGACAATGGTGCCAATTCTGCTGTGCAAAATCTCAAATTTAAAGTAATTTTATAGGTCTAAATTAGTGTTATCCTTTTCAAATTCTCCCTATGAAAAAGGATAGTGCTATTTTAAGACGCGTCAAACAGTTTAAATTTACAGATTTTGCACAGAATTGGCAGACAAATAATAATGTAAGTTTTTAGCTGAATTCAATTTACCAGGGTCACTTATCGTAGTCATAGCCTTGTATAAAATGAAAAACTAAAGCATAAATCGTAAGACCAGTGTGGTAAATATAGGTTTTTGTACAAAACTCGAGTCGACTCGTTTCACACAAACGAACCGAATTCCTCCATACATTTACACCCAGCGCCATCTATGGACATGCGACTGACAATACTGTAAATGTATGGAGTTTTCGGTTCGATTTTGCGAAGCGAGGCGACTCGAAATTTGTAGAGGAACTTGGACTAACTATACAGGAATCATCCATGGTTTGGGGTCGGGTGGAATGAAGTAAGATTTATATGCTCCCGTCATAAAAATTCAACAAGAACAAGAACTTAGACAAGAAAAAAAATAATGGCGAAGCTTATTTATTAGTGATAATATATTATGGAGATGGCGTAAATATAATATGTATAGTTGTTAGTGACAATATCGAATGCCGCCGAAGAAAGGCCCAAAGCGTTTTTTTTTTAACTCGTCGCTTTAGTTCGTGTTAGTACTTTGATGTGTCGCATGCACTGACAATTACATGAATGGTGCCAATTCTGTTGTACGAAATGTCGGAACTCCTTTAGTGATAACAAAAAATAGTGCTATCGTAATGGTTCGTGTTTATTAATTTTAGCATTATATTTAAATCTGTTTGAGATTTTGTAAAACATAATAAAAGCACCAATTTAAATTGTTTAAAGCCAATTTTGTTTCAACAGATACACTACGAAAATTCTAAAAAAGCGAAATATATACTGTAAAATAACCCCCAGAAATCAGTAAAATTTATACTGTAAAATGGCCACTAATCAACTACAATATGATGCAAGTCCAATAAGGGATATCAAACCTATGGCTCGGTTCGCTTTGGGCCGCATTCGATCCAAACGATTTGAAGATATTTTCAATGCGACGATGTCATGAAACATTAAAAATGAAATGGGTTTTTAGTATCAGAACGCTGTGAAGACAGAATCAAGGTGAAAGGTCCGGGTTCCAGACCAATTTTCTATACAAGTCAAGGAATCAATAACGATCCCGGCTATTGATTTTTTTTTAATTTTTAACTTTAGGCGGTAATTAAAAACTTATGTTCCAGTTTTTTTTTTAATTATTATTTTCTAAAAATATGGAAAATTGATTTGGATCATCTTTTAAACATTTTATTTCCAAAGTATAAAGTAGTTTGTTGTCAAAAAAATCATTTTTTAACACACCACACGAGTTTGAGATCAGTGTAGCTTATCTAGTTTACAATCTAGCATGACTTAGTTTATTTATACCGACGGACGGACAAATTAACGCATTTAAAAGGCCTCTTACCGCCTTTAGTCATGCAACCATCATAGAGTATAGGTATAGGGTATCGACTATCGACTCTTATACATGTCTGCAATTTATTTTAAAGCCTAGTAAAATCAACTTAAATGATTGCTACATTTGAGGTCGAAATTCTTTCTTTCATGGAAGTACATAATACACAAGTTCGTGACCTCGGTTTTCTTAGTGTTATTCTAGGGATTTGTCAGAGATTAGAAAGCAATTGCCAAACTTACCGGTGGTTAAGGCGGGGGTCCACTCCTGTTCGCCCGTTGCCCCCCACAGCAGCGCGAGGGAGGCATTATTGGTAGTGGAGGGGGCGCTTAACGCAGCCCCCACTATGCCTAGCGTTCCTGATGCGCTTATCATACGTTTGCGACTCATCATATTTCCTGCAAACAAAATTATATAGTTTTGCTAAGTTTTTGTACATTTTGGAAGTTAATGTATAGTCGCGGAATGAGAAGGTTCGTCACCTTAGTGCCGATTTTCGCTTGCACTAGTACTGCAAGATTCTATAATGTCAACATACCAAAACAATCGACTAGTGGAAACGAATTTGAAAATTGACGAACCTTTTCGTTCCCTTACTGTACATTTTGAAGACATTATCAAACGTGTGATTTTATAATTATACTAGTGAATTTATAAATACACGTAACTTTGTCTTTTGCAATATTAATTATTATTAGCATGACTTCATAAGTAAGTTCTTTGTTTTTTTTAGATTTTTATACACACTAAAGAAGAAGTTACACAAATTTATCACGAATAAAAACCAAAATATTTTAGGAAAAAAATAAAGTTTTTAAGAAGCATTGGCACTATGATTTTTTTCCGGTCTAGAATGTAATTGTATGTACAAAAAGTATTGAGCAGTACAACTTGTTTATTTCTCTATTATTTTGGAATCCTAATTTTTATTCCAAAGTATTAGTAGTCTAAAAAAAAATGAATTGAAAATGATTTGAATCAGCCTCATACCTCCTCCTTGCTCATCGTCCTTTAGAGACTCAATAACTGAATCTTAACAAACTTTTGTATTTAAAAAAAAAACCGGCCATGTGCGAGTCGGACTCGCGCACCGAGGGTTCCATACCATAAAAGAAGTAAAACATTGAAAGAATCACTTTTTTTCATGAATTTACGAGTATAATTTACATGTAGGTACTTTTTTTGGCAAACCGCAAACGTAACTTTGTTTTTGGTGGATTATTGTTATTAACAAAAAAGTATACCCTGTTCAAATAGACTTGAGTTAAAAGGTAAACAAATATGGCGGATCTGATTAAGTCACTTTATTTTAACATAACCCTAGTGATGCGACTATTCCTGAACCATAGCAAGAATGAACTATTGAACGATCATCCTCAATGCAAGGAATAATGAAATTGAATATTAAATGAGGGAAATGGTACAATTTCTAATACTTAGTGACCGTAATCATCGATTCGTTATTGTCTTCCCGCCTATAAAAAATCCCTTCAAAATTCCCCATACATTTTCTATAGAAAAAAATCCGCCATATTGGATTTTTTTTCTATTCATCACGTAGACCTTCGAGTCCTGATTAACTCTTGTCAAGAAACCGTTCTTCCATCTTTTATACTTTCCGAGATATCGACGAAATCCGAATGGCGGCCATTTTGAATCCGCCATTTTGATTTTTTTTTCAGCTCACTGCCAATCGCATGACGTTTCAAATGACATTTGGTTGAGCATCCCCCACCTATCTTCAATACTTTCGCTGTGCTCTTTACCCGTCTTCGAAATCCTCAATCATCAGCTTTTTCCATATTTTTCCTCCGAACGAATTTTTTTCTTCTATACGAAATAGTAATTGAAAAAAAAATTTTTCATACAAAATTGTTCAGGGGCCTTATTCTGTATCGTTCACTTAGTTAGTTAGTAACCCTAACTGGGTTATTAACTAAGAAAACGAAGGCAAAAATCCTATTTTTGCACAAATTACCAACTTAGGTCGGTATGGTATCATATCAGTATACCATGCTAGTTGCTATCTTGTACAAAAAGAATACAAAAATGGGATTTTTGCCTCCGTTTTCTTAGTTAATAACCCAGTTTGGGTTACTAACTAACTAAGTGAACGATACAGAATCAGCACACTGGAGAGGTGATCAATCAGTCAGTGAATCAGCACAAGCAGCTATATATATATTAAAAAAGGTATAACTGACGTTTAATAACTGTACTACTTTATTTCCCCTATTATATCGTATAATCTCGATACCTACCAAATATTAAGTTAACCAAAACGCCAAATCTTTAAAAAACGTCCCTGTAAAAAAGTTTATAGCAATATTGTTGTTATTTATTACGTCAGAATTTACGACCCAATAGCATAATTTTTAAATATACGTGAACAAGATATAATTAAATAACGATTGTGATTTCGATTCTGAATGAATTAATCGATGTTACTTCGGTCACTGACTAAGTATGAATCGTTCGTTTTTTGTCTGTGGTTGCAATTGCCTCTGCGCAACACTAATGTCAATGATAAAAGTCCGATGTCACAACTAAAATTTTAGTTTGATCTGTCATACGTAATTTGTATCTTGATTCAGTTTTTCATAAAAATATTGCTAAAATAGTGGATAAAATAGTGGAAATGTTATACGTAAGATAACTTCAGATGTTGTTTGTGGACGGCAAGCAGTTTGTGAGACTTATTAATTACTTTAACAATCTGTCATACGTAATTTGTATCTTGATTCAGTTTTTCATAAAAATATTGCTAAAATAGTGGATAAAATAGTGGAAATGTTATACGTAAGATAACTTCAGATGTTGTTTGTGGACGGCAAGCAGTTTGTGAGACTTATTAATTACTTTAACATCGTGAAAAATGGTTGAGAAGTGAAGTGTACGCCAAAAGGTTAGTTTGTTTACCTTTTAACGCAATTCAAAACAAATGGACTTTATATTAGTCAGCGAGTTGATTTTATTTTTCCTTTAAAATATACGTTAACTTCTATTGATCATAATTATTTCAGATTTTTCGATTGGTAAACTTCGGAGATAAGGGGGGGAACGGTATTTTTTTCGACAGTTTGCCCAATAAATCAAAAACTATCATGCATAAAAATAAATAAAAATTAGTTTTAAAATACACAAGTAACGCCCTTTCATATGATACCCCACTCAACATTGTTATCTCATTTTGAAATTTTGTCGACCCGGTTTTCCCCCCTTTTTAAATAAAAATAAAAACAATTTTCAAATTTTTACGATTGTTATGGCGTCGGGTCACTATTACCTATAACTATTCTAAATTTCAAGTTGATAGCTTGAATAGTTACTGAAATAATCGAGTGTGACGGACGGACGGACGGACGGACGGACGGACGGACGGAGAAAGTCTCACCATAAGGGTTCCATTTTTACCATTTTGGTATGGAACCCTAATGATACAAATTTAAAAAGTAATTACCATCGACTTGGTAGACCGAGTGGTTGTTGGCGACGGAGCCGTTCTCCTTGGGCGCGGTGCTGTCGCAGCGCAGTCCGTCGGGCCGCGAGGCGGGTTCGCCGGCCGGCCGCGCCTGGTAGTGATGCTGCTGTATCAACACTCCCGTGGGACCTGTAACAAAGAGCACATAGATCATCGTCATTTACATACCCCGCGGTCGATCGCTGATGAGATATCCCATCTGCACAGGACATAGTGCCCAAACGCATTTGAACTCTCAATTGCTCTCCCTCGTAATCCCATGGGACGATAGATAGTCATGTCGGAACATGACTAGGGATCAGGCGCAGAACCAACGGCTTAAAGTGCTCGCCGAGGTACGAAGGTGAAACGCCGCCAATATTCAAACTCCAGTGCTAAGAATTTCTCAATAGAAAAACCCACATATTTTATTGACCAGGGACTAAAAATCCTGCTAAAAAAAGAAAAAAGAAGTTGCTGGCCAAGCGTAGCAGATTGGCAATATTATAAATTATACGTTTATTATAATTTAGGAACATGTGCACGTTTACATATTATATGGCCTAGAATATTTAAATACATAGTAGAATAATAACAAGCAATCATTAAAAAAAAATATATATCCAAGAGACTGACAGCGCAACTTTTCAACAAATTTCATGCCGTGAAATCAAAAATGTTACCTTTAGGGAATATGTGGGTCCACCGGCGGCGGTTGCTGGTGAGCTTGACGGTGACGTGCGAGGGGTCGAAGGGGTTGATGAGCGCGCGGCCGGTGCGCACCACGGGCTTGTTGGACACCGAGCTGCGCGGCGACAGGCGCTGCACCGACACCGACGAGTCTGTGGCGTCGCTGCGCGCTTCGTTTGCGGCGTACTTGGCTGAAATATGCAAACGCAAACCTTACAGGGTTCTGCCCGCGGCATCATGCCAAATACCACTCCCTTACCTGTATTTACAGACTTAGCCATATGACATATTGAATCGAATTGAAATAATATGCCATATGGCTACGGCTGTTGCTCGCAATCTTTTTTTTAACAATTGACTGTGCTCACATCTGATAGAAAGTGATGATCTAAGGTGGAAAGCGCTTGACTAGGAAATGCCCACTCTTGTTTTGAAGGCGCCCAAGTTGTATAGTAATAGTATATATGTTGGAGAGTATTCCAGACTTTTGCAGTGCATATCAGGAACTAGGAATCAAACCACTTGTATGTGTCTTAGGTATGTCAACTATGTAGGGGTGAAAGCCTTTTCGATGTCTTGCTGTCCTATGGTAAAAAGATACCTACTTTAATAATCAATAGCTATAGGACTTTAGCTATAGATTGTTACAGAAAATTTGTTTCTTTAAAATCCCGTGAGATCCAATGCATGGCATTTTTATTATTTTTTGGCATGGATTTTATGTTCAAGTTTGAGTTCTGCCTAAGAAGTAAACAGAATATGTACCACGACGACTTGAGCTCCCGTAACTTAGTGACAGAACACCCAGCCGCGATAAATGAGAGACGCGGGTGCAAACTCCACAGGACTTGATATCCAGATCGGCTTCTATTTTATTTCTACTGATGATTTATTAGCAGTTGCCTGTGGAGCTCAGACATTTCATGCACAGAAGAAAAAATCGGAGCAACAGGTTATTGAACTGAATTATAATTTTCAATACAGTTGTATGGTATGGCGCACTTCCAGAGGCTGTCATTAGTATTCGAAAGTAAAATCTTACGCACAGGCATCTTTCTTTTTCGTGGTCGTAACTTACTTTTACAAGCTCGATCATTACTTTTGCAAAACGTTTGATACCAAGGAGTTTTCATTGTACAATAAAATACAGAAGGAATTTTTTTTTCGTTTTCTTTTACCTTTTACCTTTTACCTTTTATCTTTTTATCTTTTTATCTTTTTATCTTTTTATCTTTTTATCTTTTTATCTTTTTATCTTTTTATCTTTTTATCTTTTTATCTTTTTATCTTTTTATCTTTTTATCTTTTATCTTTTATCTTTTATCTTTTATCTTTTATCTTTTATCTTTTATCTTTTATCTTTTATCTTTTATCTTTTATCTTTTTATATTTTTATTTTTTATCTTTTATCTTTTTATATTTTTATTTTTTATCTTGTATCTTTTCGATAGCGAATTCGAAGTCGCCTTCGATTTCGATCTTCGATATTTTATTTAAGGTTAAAACCAAACAAGATGGAAATTGGCCCCCAAAATCTTGAGCAAACATATTATCTCTTTGATTTGTTTTTTTACTTATTCTCACAACTGTATTGAAAAACGTCGTGTGATACACGGGTGTATAGGTTTTTGCAAACTTGTGACATTAAAAACCCTCGCCTTCGGCTCGGGCTTGTTAATGACAGCTCGTTTGCAAAAACCTACTTTCCACCCTTGTATCACAATGTACTATTGTAGATACTTACTTACTTGTTCGCATATCATGCAAAAAGTATTGTGTGACTTTAATTTTACTCACGACTAGTCAATATATCAGATCCCAGGCTGTGATGGATGTCGGGATCAGACATTTTTCGGTGGTGAATCGCGGACGCGGGCGGACTCCGTCTGTTGATTCCCTCTAAACCCGCCACGGATGTCTTCTTTGTACGAGCCACTTTCTGAACCCTGTAAAAGTGTCAATAATGCTTTATGTTCACCGATATGAACCCAAGGATGAGCCCATCTGAACATTTTAACTTTCCCTTCCTTTATGAATAAAGGAAAAAGGTAGAGCTATCTGACCAAATTCTCGATAATACGCCACAATTTGAATAAAACTGTCCCTGTGGAAACGCGCGTGAGGACATATAAACATAGTGAAGTGATCTGTGGCGTGGATCGCGGTCCATAAACGATACTGCGGTCGGCTTACTTCTGACGTCGTTGGTGTCAAAACACTAATTTTTGGACACCAGGAAACTGTAGACTTCTTTCGCGCGGTCTGCAGGGTCCCAACTCCCGAGTATATTTTTATGTTAGTGATGCAATTCCCGCTTTACTTTGGAATTTTGTAATTTCTAAATTGGCTCAGGTCTGGTCTGGTGGGAAGCTTCGGGTGTGGTTAGTTATCACCTTACCAGAAAAGACGTACCGCCAAGCGATTTAGCGTTCCGGTGCGATGCTGTGTATAAACCGTTGGGGTGACTTTACTTACCCCTTAGTGCGTTAACATCTTCGGCTGCATTATCACTCACAGGTGAGATCGCAGTCAAGTACTGACTTGTATGATGTAAAAAAAAAGTTAACAACTAAACTCACCATGTACTATGAGCCGGCGGCAACTGGAACACCTGTGCGTCGTAAGCGTCGTAATCGAATATAGAGTTGTGCATATAATCGTCCTCCTTCAACAATTTCCCTTTACATTCGTCCTCGTACATTTTCTTCAACGGCTCCTGACTTTTCCTCGGAGGCAGTTTGATTCGCGGTATGAAGTTCGAATAAGCGACTTTTTTGTTGGTGGAGTAAAACGACAAGTTGATCCAGTGCGGCATTGAGTAGTCGTCGATGGAGTTAACGTTGCTGTCTTTATTGTGAAACTTCAGTAAGGGCACTGCGTGTAAGGGCTGCTCGCCGACGCAAACAAGATCACTGCCCACACCTGAAAAACACGATATATTAATTAGTGATAGTTAATAAACCACAAGTACTTTTCCCCAAGGTTAATAGTCTCAGGACAAAATTGGTAGCTCATTATTTACGTAACAAATCAGCCAAGCTGTTCATCGCAGATTCTTGTAATGAATATTATTTTGTAATAATATTATTGCTTTCCTGAATAACTATATAATCATAGCGTAGATCAAACCCTTAAAACTAGAAATCTGAAATTATGCAGAGGCCAAATTCTTGTTATAAATTATTATTATTGCAGTAAAATCAATCTCACCATTGTCTATGATCCGTTGCTTGGTGACGTTGGTCAGCTCCCTGTCCACCTCGAACACCCCGACGCCGGGTGTTATCACGACGCTCAGTTGACCGGTCCGGTCGAAACATCTGTCCAAGTAGTGCTTTTCGAACACTGGAAATATTGGAAACTAAACTGACTGAGAGAATCGTTCCATGCCACCACCATCGCAAGGTCTTGCAAATATCTATACACATACGAGTATGTCTCTATGTCTCATACATAGTCGTGTCTTGGCGTCTAACAGAACGCTTGAACGTTGGGTGTGGAGGCCAGGTTCACTTATCACGTGATCGAGAAACTACAGGTAGCCGTCTCGACGTACTATTTCAGACGGCCGCCGCTCGCCGGATGCTTTGCTCTACGTTAGTTCTTGTACGGTCTATTTCACGCGCTGTGTGCGCCCGATTGCGATTTGCGAGGCAACCTTAGTACGTCGAATGAGATAAAGTTACGCGGTAGAAAGAGACCACAACTTTGCGTTTGTTGCGTGCGTGCTATATAAAGGCGTGGCCAGGCGCTATTGCGGACTGAACTGCACTTTTTGTGTCAAAATACACATTTTAAAACAAAAAATATTTTTTTCATAATAATTTCATTAATAAATCCATCAGATATAATATAAGTAGGAATATGTCTATCTTTTCTTCCTGTATTGTTGAGTCATAATACGAGTACATACCATTTAAGCTCATATTCAAGACTTCAAGGAAATTCCCCTGTGCTGCGGTGGAGTTAATTGCAGTTGGTATTTCCATGTTGGGCCTCTCATGGTATTGCAATACAATTTTTTGATAGTCTGTAAAAAGCCTCCTCAGCTGAAGTAAAACGTTTGACCAGTCTTCATACCTTTCATTTTGGACAGCCACCCTGTATTGAGTGAAAAATTACTTATATATCGAATTATTATCTCCAGACTTAGGCAATATTTAGGTGCAAAAGTGATTTATTAATTGAAACTCTTATAAAAATGTTTTGATTATATTTTTACATATTAATTGACAAGCAAATCACAATAATCTATCCCAAGTTTAGTAGTTACCTATAGAAGTCTTCATAAAATCTTCCCCGGTAGTCTTTCTGTAGGCACTCCTTCATGTGCTGGGGGAATTCTTCTAATGTCTTTGCTTTATAAAATGTTCTTGAAAATAATACAATTGTTACTTCATGATTACTACCATTTTTCTAAAAAAAACATAAAATTTTGTTATTTATGGATTTATGTATTTAAGAATGGAATGTTTGCTGACACACTACTGGACAGACTGAGGATAATTTTAACTAGGAAGAAGATAACTTTGACACAAAATATTAGTTACATTATTCATTTAAAGGCAACAGTGACTCAAAAGTAAGCAATTATTTAATAATGAAAATATTTACAAACTATAGCTTCAGTACTAAGTAAAACTAACCTTCCATTTAGCAAAAAGATCTGCTAGAAATCCATTAACAGCCTTCTCAAAATATAAGTCCCCGTGAATATCAAAGTCCCACATCTCTGAGGACATTTGGATGAACAAGTAGACCATAGATGTTGAGGATCTGAACACTATTTTAGTGTCTTCTGTTATCACGCCGCATGCAACCCTGTCACCTTGGGACCACATTTCGTACACCTGACATCTTATTGCACCTCCACAGTATTCTATTTTCTTGTTCAGGTATACACAAGTACTGACCTAAAAATGAAAGTTGCAGACTTCAATGCAGCAAAATTTCTTACTACTTTC
Source organism: Coenonympha glycerion (assembly GCA_963855885.1). Classification (NCBI taxonomy): domain Eukaryota; kingdom Metazoa; phylum Arthropoda; class Insecta; order Lepidoptera; family Nymphalidae; genus Coenonympha; species Coenonympha glycerion. Next base: position 12,294,785 of record OY979628.1, read on the forward strand.
CATTACTATATATATAGCTGCTTGTGCTGATTCATTCACTCATTGATCACCTCTCCTGAACAATTTTGTATGAAAAATTTTTTTTTCAATTACCATTTCGTATAGAGGAGAAAAATTCATTCGGAGGAAAAATACGGAGAGAGCTGATGATTGAGGATTTCGGCGACGGATGAAGAGCACAGCCAAGGGTATTGGAGATAGGTGGGGGGTGCTCGACCAAATGTCATTTGAAACGTCATCCAATTGGCAGTGAGCTGAAAAATTTTTCAAAATGGCGGATTCAAAATGGCCGCCATTTGAATTTCGCCGATATCTCGGAAAGTATAAAAGATGGAAGAATGGTTTCTTGACAAGAACTGATCAGGACTCGAAGGTCTATTCGATGGATAGAAAAAAAATTCAAAATGGCGGAATTTATTTTTTCCATAGAAAATGTATGGGGAATGTTGAAGAGACTAACAGTTGGTAATTATGCAAGGTTGTGATGCTGTTTTTCGAAGAGTTACTAGAGAAAAATATGGAGAGAGCTGATGATTGAGGATTTCGGAGACGGGTGAAGAGCACAGCCAGGGTATCGAAGATAGGTGGGGGGTGCTCGACCAAATATAACTCGAAACGTCATCCAATTGGCAGTTAGCTAAAAAAAATCAAAATGGCGGATTCAAGATGGCCGCCATACAAATTTCGTGTTGTTATATCTCGGAAAGTATAAAAGATAAGAGAGTGATTTCTTTGCAAGACGTAATTAGAATCTCAAGGTCTACGGTATGAATGAAAAAGATCATAGTGGTTGAATTTATTTTTCCATGGAAAATGTGAATGCTACAATAAACAAGGCCTATGAAAAACTATGAAAAGTATGAGAAGAGATGATGGTCTACGATTTAGATGATGATTGAGGAGCACGGTCATGGATTTAAAGATAGATAAGGGCAGTTTGAATAAAAAATACACTGAACCTCATCATGAGGTTCAGTGTATTTTTTGTTCAAACAGCCCTGAACTATCTTTAAATCCATGACCGTGCTCCGAGGTAATTCTTTTAGCCCATTGCCAATCGGATTCCAATTGGCGATGGAGATGACGGCGATTCTTCTAAAGGTGAGAAGACAGCCCGCGGGCCACATGTGGCCCGCGCTCCCACGCGCCCTACTAGTATATTATAAGTATTATTTTAGGTCAAATAGTCAGTAACAAAAAACAACAATTGTGTGTTTTCTTTAATTTCTCATTTTAATTTATTTAACAATGACTTGAGATGGTGATAATAATGTAAATTCGAAGTTGAAAATAAATCTCACCAAATGGTTCTTAAGCCTCCACATTTCAGACCTTCCTAAGTACTGGTCTTTGAAAGTCAGTTCAACAGAGTCCAAAGCAACATCTGCCACATTAACAATATTCACATACACATCTGCAAATGTCCGCAATTGGAAGGTTGTGGCAATGCTTTGTTCCACACTAATAGCATCTGCAAAATAAAAAATAAATTAGGTAATTTTTTTTTTTTACATAAAAGTGCAAAAGCTTGTTATTGGTTTATTTGATGTTTATGCTCTTCCTTGATAAAACATAGTAATGACTAAAGATAAAGACAAGAGGCAAAGTCACAGGATAATGCAGATATTTTAATATTCTTACTTTATTTATCAGTCGTCGCGCGACGTCCGCGCTGTGTACTCGTGCATTGCCTTGCAACTGAGTCATCATACGCATAGTGATGTGACACGGGGCTTTCGACATATTGTCGATAACCGGTCGAGCGACACGATGGATAAATACCTAACAAGATCATCTTCCTTTGGAAGTCTAAGCTCAAAGAGGCCAGCCGAAGATAACCTCGAAGGCTGGACTACACCCAAACGGCATAATATACAGAGTAAACAATCTAAATTTGATGGATCTCGTAACCTTCCCACGAGTAACCGATTCGAAGAACTTCCTGTGGACGACCAGTGCAGCAAATATTACCAAGACGCAGCCACAAAACCTAAGAAAGTAGGTCACATTCCCCCTATATTAGTGGACGTTGGAAACAAATCGCACCTCAAGATCAAGGAGACGGTGAGCAAATTCACGAAGACATTCCACCTTCAATACAGGAGTGGCAATAAAGTAGCCGTGATTTGTTATTCACCAGAAGCCCACCAGGCAGTTAAGGAAGGCCTCCGCACAGACGATGTACCCTTTCTAACTTATACCAGGAGTGATGAGAAGACACCCAAGGTGGTCATTAAAGGTCTACCTACCTACGCTGAAGAAGAACTTTCAAGTGAGCTTGAAAAACTTGGTTTTAGAGGAGCTAAAGTAACCAAATTAAAGTTAAGAAATGTGGTACCGTGTCCTCCATACCTTGTTCAACTCGCTGAAGGGGCAGATATTGTGAAATTTCGCCAAATTAAATATTTGTGCAATTGTGTTGTCACGATTCAAAAATACAAACCCAAAAGATCAGTGGGCACTCAGTGTTACAGATGCCAGAATTTTGGTCATTCTTCAAAAAATTGCAACATGCCAACACGCTGTGTTAAATGCACGGAATTGCATTCCACGGCTGACTGTTCCAAGAAGGATCGGAAAGAAGCTGCCCGCTGCTGCAACTGTAATGAAGAGCACCCTGCTAATTATAGTAAATGCAAAGTCAGACTAGCTTACCTTGACCGCATTCACCAAAACACTTATGCACAGAAGACCGTGCCCTTACTTAATATAAAGAAACCAGTTACAAAATCTAAGACTTGGGCAAGTGTTGCCGCTGCGACTACGACGGATGAAAATGAAACGGAGAAGGACCTTCCGAAGATTACAGTAGATCCAGGAGAAAACCCGCTTCACACAGAGGACGCTGCAACCAACGAAATGTTCAAAATTCTACTTACTTTACGAAAAATTAAGAAACAATTTACGTCTTGTACTTCCCAGTTGGAGAAGGTCATGCTCGTACTCACTCACCTCGGTCAATATATTTAATGTTTAACCGTAGGGAAATTCGTCTACTTTCATGGAACGCTGATGGCGTACGTGGTAAGATACACGAACTACTTGATTTTGTGGTGCATTCCGTGTCTGTCGATATTTTATTTATTTGTGAAACTCGTCTGACCCCTAATATTTCTCTTGGGACCCCTGGTTTTACCTGCTATCGGCAAGATAAGGCTAACAATGGTCGCGGACAGGGCGTAGCCATTTTAGTTAAAAACAATGTAAGTCATTCCTTAATTACCATACCGCGTACCAAAAATATAGAGGCAATTGGTATAAGTGTAAAAATATCAGGGACTGAACATATTCTTGTATCAGCTTATCAGTCTCCTAACTTGCCTCTCTTGCAGTGCGATCTTGACATATTGTTGAATCTTAGTTCCCACGTATTAATAGCCGGTGATCTAAATGCTAATCATAAGTACTGGCAAAGTAGCTACACAAATACCCGGGGCAGGGTCCTCTTCAGTCATATGCTGCACCATGATTATACCATTCTTGCTCCTGATATTCCTACACAAGTAAATTACTCATCCGAACTTAACGCCACTAAACCTGATTTGGTCCTTGCATCTAATATTTCTAATATTAGTGATGTCCAGACATTTATAGCTCTTTCATCAAATCACTACCCTATTTACTTCACTATAGGAGGTAGCCTACAACTAGAAACAAAAACTCGTGTCTATCGATACAATGATGCCAATTGGGGAAATTATCGTGCCCACTTAGATGAAAACATTATTCTTTCTTCAAAAACATTAAGTACAGTGAGCGAAATCGACTCTGCTGTAAACCAATTACAAAAGAGCATACTTCAGGCTCGAGACAAAGCAGTTCCTATGGTTACACTTAACAACATTAATACTCCGAAATTGCCTAGACACGCTAAACAAATGATCAGGTACAAAAATTACTTGCGCCGCGTTGATAACAAACTGCCTAAAGGTCACCTCAAAAGATTTGTTCGCTACTTAATAAACCACCTTTGCCGTTTAATTGAGCAGTATGCTCAAATGTGCACAGATGATATATGGAACCAAAAACTTTCCAAAATTGATAATCCTAGAACAGATGTATGGCGTGTCATTAGGTCCTTGAAACCCAAGAGCAACACGATACCTCCTCTTAGACTACCTGATGGAACATTGACCTCTAATACCGGTGAACAGTGCGAAACTCTTGCTCATGCCTTTCTCGAAAATATGAGACTGACATACGAATGGCCAAGTCCAGTGTCAGATGAAATGATCTATAGCTCCCTCAACACCATTGATAACTTTAATATTACCAATTTATCCCATCCAGTTCGTCCAGTTGAAGTACGCTCAATATTAAAATCTCTTAAATTACGAAAGTCGCCTGGTAATGATGATATTGTTAATATTTTGCTCAAGAATTTATCCCAAAAAGCTGTCGTCTTTGTCACAAAAATTTTCAATGGCTGTCTCTTCTTAGGATATTTTCCAACGGCATGGAAAACTGCAAAAGTGATTGCCCTTAAAAAGCCTGGAAAAGATGATTCTGTGCCCGTTAGTTACAGACCCATTAGTTTATTACCGGCAATGGGTAAGTTGTTCGAAAAGATTGTTTATAGCCGCTTACGTGCCGTTTCGGAACAATTACTGATCAACGAGCAATTTGGGTTTCGGCAGTCTCATTCAACCGCTCACCAGCTGGCCAGGGTCTGTGAACACATCACACATAACCTGAATCTTAACCAATCAACTGGTATGTTCCTGCTTGATGTAGAAAAGGCATTTGATACCGTGTGGCATAATGGTCTGTTGCACAAATTATTTACTCTTAAGATTCCGCTACCACTTATTAAACTCATCAAATCTTATCTTGAAAATCGGAGTTTTAAAGTGCATATTGATAATTCTGTATCTACCAGCCAGATGATACCTGCTGGGGTCCCTCAAGGCTCCATATTAGGTCCTTACTTATTTTTATTGTACCTCAATGATATTCCAATTCAACCCAGAACCAGCTTAGCATGTTTCGCGGATGATACCGCATCATATACGTCATCCACAGACACTGACTTGATCATTTGTCGGCTGCAGTTATCTATTGATTTACTCCATACCTTTTTCACCAAATGGAAACTAAAGCTTAATGAATCAAAAACAGAAGCCATTTTCTTTACAAGACATCGAAATCCTCCATTAAGAACTCTCAACATTGCTGGACATAACGTCAAATGGAATCGTTCTGTCCGCTATCTCGGCGTTACTTTAGATACTAAATTAAACTGGTCCAAACATACCTCTGACCTACGCATCAAGGGCGCACAAGTACTTGGCGGACTTAATCCAATCCTAAATCGTAAGAGCAGGCTAAGCTCTCAAACTAAACTCCGATTGTATAGCGCACTCGTAAGGCCAGCCCTTACCTATGCTTGTCCCATCTGGAGCAATACTTGCATTACTAACCATAAACTTCTCCAAGTAATACAGAATAAGGCACTAAAAATTGCTTATAATACTCCTTTCAAGACTAACTTAAAACAATTGCATAGACGAATAAAATTTCCGGAGTTACTTGAATTTATTCTCAAACTCACACGAAAATTCTATACTAAGAATAAGCTGCACCTAAATCCTCTTGTTGCAAACATTTGCACCACCAAGATCACTGATCTACCGTATATCGACAGATACGGAACGTATAGACTACCACATCACTACCTATTGTTCCCGCGGGCCGATGAGAGTGTGTGCACCTAACGCCGAGCGGCACACGAGCGATCATGATTTTGCAAACTACCCGCTCGCACGTCGTTTGCGCGCGGTAGACGGGCCACCGGGCGTATTGTTCTTACTTTATCGTATAGCAAGGCGCTCGAACGTTATGAATTTTATATGTTTGTCCTCTTATGTTGTAAAGCGATAATATCAACAAATATGTCGCAATCATATTGTATTATTAAAATTTAGCTATATAATATAACCGTCACGTATTGTACATTAATAATATAAATTATTATGTAGAAAATTTTAAGAGGCTTTCAGCCTGAAAATATGTGAAATCCATGTTTCTAATAGTTATTTTTAGTTATTGTAGCTATTATGTTAATTATTTATGATAATAAAGACTTTTAAAAATCAAATCAAATCAATATTCTTACACTTTTAATACATACCTACTATGTAATTTAAGTAATTCATATTTAAGTACCAAATAATTTCCAAAATTATAAAATTTTATATAGTAATATAAAACTATTGAGATACTTCCAAAATTATGCACTTGAGATATTTCTAGCAACTATGTAGATTTTTCTTACACTTATGCATCTATAATTGTAAGGTCCACTAGCGGGAAACAGGAGTTAATTATATAATTTTTTACTCTACAGTCAACGTCTCTCATTGGACAATTTTGACAACTTACTCTGGGTTAGTGTGCTAACTCTGAGCTAACACACTAACCCAGGCTGACATAAGTGGGCCTAAGCAGGTCTATTTCTTACTTTTAAATAAGGTTTAGAAGCCTTAAAGGAATTTAAATATAGAAAAAAGGTCACCTCTTCCACGTCCCGGAGCATCCACTTTAGTAACTTGCAAAAGAAGCCTTGGATAATCATTTTCGGGATGATAAATTTCAACAATATCCTTTTCCTTTAATCCAGGGTAATCTTTTAGATTAATTATCAGATCTTCAGCTAAAAATGTTAAGAATATTATAACATTATGAAAAAAACAAACAACATTTTGACCCAATCCAATCAAATAAAACTGTAATGAAATTTCTTGCAATACTTCAATATCCCAGCTAATCTCGTACTAAGAAATAAAAACACAAAAATAATACTTACAACTAAAACTAGACTGATGAACAATTAATTTAAAAGACTTCATCGTTGTTTACATGCGAATCACTGAAAATATATCACAAATCTGATGAAAATTGAAAACACAATTCACTCAAAGAGTATATAACAATTCACTCAGACATCTTGCAAAGAGTATATAATCACTACGTTTACATCTTGGTTCACGAAATCATGGACAATGGACATATTTTCATATTTTGTTGTTTTATCAAAGTTTTATATATCTAAGTCTTACTTTAGGTTATATTTACGTCTAAACCTAGCTAAATTAGAGTACAATAAATTATAGAATTATTTTTATTTAATTAATCATTTTATTTATCCGGTAGTAAAAAAAAACAATTTGTATTTTGATTCTTAATTTTTGATTTTTGTTGACAACTAGTTTTGTCATTTGTGGTCTGTGGTTGACAGTTGACAGAATGAGGCACAGATGACAGAACATTATTACTGGAATGAAGCGCAGACCATAGAGATAAGAGAACTAAGGAGGCGCCATTCATTAATTCTAGCCTAGCTTTGCGTGACCCCGGCTCCGCACGCTAGCCGAGGCGAGGCAAGTGGCTCTAAGTGTGAGTGAGAAGTAAGTACTAACCTCTCGCTCACACTCACATCCGCTCAGCTCGACTCTGAAAGCGTGTGGAGCTGGGGGACACTATTGCGGCGCCATGTTGAGCGCCAAGATTTGCTGTCAAATGTTCGTGTATAGTCCTTTTCAAGAAAGAAGTCCCGCGGCAAAAACATGAACTAAAATTGACAGCTGTTTACGAATTACGAGTGCGAGTGAGAGGGCAATATTTAATAATGTGATTACAGCGCCGCGTCTGCGGGACTTCTTCCATGAAAAGGACTATAGACAGTAGTAGTAGTCTGTCGACATCATGAGTCGACATCTACGAGGAACGAAACTAATGGAGCAGCTGTAGTTTTCTACACACATATATGCATTTATATGTTGCGTGAAATCGACATAGCTATAACAAACATCACATTGTCTCTTTCTAACTAATTCAGAATTGCTTACGTTATACGAGATAGCAACATATTTGTTTTTTCTGATTTCGGCAACACTGAAGTTGTGACGTCACGAAAAAATAGCCGGGTGGCCAATTCCTCCATAATTTGTAGAATTTGGTAGATTCGAACATGTCGAAACATGCATACAAAGTTTGCTTGCTTATTATTATTCTAATTTGCGAGCGGATTATAATTAGTATTCAGGTGTGAAAATGCCTACTCAGTGTTGTGTTGTACAGTGCAGATCGCGGAAAGACAAAAATAGGCCACATTTAACACTTCATAGGTCAGTATTCGATTTCTTTAATTATATCGTTAAATCGTTAAATTTTTTGTGTTATTGTGTGTTATGATCATATTAAATGCACTTATATAATATGTAAAAGATATTATGTTTCTTCAGGATTGAAAAAAATTCGATTTAATGTTTGTTGTTGTGTTAACAAAACAAAAACAAAGTACAAATGATGCGACCGCTGTTATACCGATATCGATAAAATTCATATAATATGTAAAGTTAAATGTTGATAGATAAGTAGGGCTCCTTATATCACTACCTTTTATTTGGACTTCAATGTTTTACACCTCTGACTTCTCGTAGTTATTTCCCGTAGACAGAGAAAAGCTATAGACAAATTGTTATCTTATGTTTCATTCACACAAGACAAAGAGCAACTTACGCCGATGTCGTGTAAAGAAAAGAAATAGAACGATAAGATCTTTTGTTTCACGTAGCGTGTCACGTTTTTTATGTTTTAGTCACACTACTTTGCTAAACAAAGTTTGACAGCGGACCAACAGTTAGCTATCGTATTACTTTATAATTCAGTTTTTACGATTATGTTATGTCCGATTCAAGTTAAATTAGGTTTTGAGCACTTTTATAAACTTACACATATTAGTACAACGATTCAAAACAAAATAATCATGGTGCGGTGTAGAGTTAATAAAGGTTAGTTTTTGTCTCTTTTTGCGACACGCTTTACCAGCGTCTATAGCTTTTCTCTGTCTACGTTATTTCCGCTTTAAGAAAACGGGCCGCGGATGCGAATATTTACTATAGGTACAATCACTCGTATCAAATGTAGTTTGGTCTCGCGGGATAAGTTAAAAATCCTAATCCGGAAACATAATATGCACCGCTGGCAAAACCTAGTTTTACTATAAATTAATTTTTAATAGTAATACTAGTATAATATAAGTAATAGTAGTTTTTAATATTCATTTTTACTCTTAAATATTTAAATACTAACCACAAACTACATCGATAATATTTCCATATCGATAGATAGCTAGAGGAGCACTTCTGATCAGCTGTCTGGTGCCTATCTGTGATTGGCTGATAGCTGTGATTGGCTATTTTTGACGAAAAGACCAGCCAAAAAGACTCACTACTGTGTGTATGGCCATCACTTCTTTAGTCATCGGACTACTAACACTATGGTTGTCAATGGTTGTCGATTTGTCGACGTCCACGTCGATGTCAATGTCAATTGTCAACAACACAGTCCACATGGCACACAGTCATGAATTGCAGTCATCGGTCTGTGGTCAACAGACAACAAGTTCAAAAACATTTCAAAAATCAATATTGTACTATGAAATTCAAGAAATGTTTATTTATATGCTTTCTCTAGATAGATGTGTAGGATCTAGAATAAATCCATTTATTTTAGTTCATTATACATGGCCTACCATGAATCTAGGTCTAAAAGAACTCATTTCATTTTCGGCTGTTGTAACCACAATCCTTCAATTTCTTTCTGGAATGTAAGCTAAATTTGTTTAGTATTTTACCAAAGATAGTACGACCTATTGCAATGGTATTTTGTAGGAATTGATCACTGTGTATATTTTAGCCTCGTTTGCAAGCAATATGTGATTAATCGGACAACTGCGGAATCCACACCGTTACCTTTTATCTGTGGGTTTCTATCGTAAGTAAAAATAATTTATTCCCCATAACTTAATAGGTTTCTAATAAAAAGTAAATTATTGTACTTAGTGGTTGTAATTCTACTGAGATTCTAAAAAATACCTCATAACTTGCTTCTCTCGAACTTGCATGAGCCCTAAATCGAATCTGAGCTTGCAATATAGCTCAACTCCACTAGCATGGGCACGTGATAAATGTTAAACCCTGGCTACACCATCTCACAGTTGATAATTTTTTTCTTCATCAGCTAAACAGTACAAAAAAGTCAAAAGTCAAAATATCTTTATTTCACGTAACGTACAGGCTCTTGTAAAACGTCAATATAATATTTATCGCATATGTATGGTGATAACTACAAGTCTACTTAAAACAGCAAAAGGAGAAAGTATTTTATAATGTGCTTTCCACCAAATTTATTATCTTGATCAGGATGCACCATGTACAGAGAGTGGATTTAGCTGTTAGAGGGAAAACTATATCCTCTCTGTGGAGAAATCCCTGTCCCAAGTCTAGCTGGAGCTCACTTAAAAAATTAAGCTCAATAGCCATTTGAACTCTGTCGTTTTCCTGACCTTTGCCTGCACCCTGCAATAAGCAACAGAAGTAATAACTATTTATTTACCACTACTTATTATTGTTCACAGGTGTGGTGTTTGGTTACTTTATGGATTAATAAAGCAAGACAATATAATAACCTTAGTCAATATACTTGGAATTCTATTAATGGTCTCTTATTCATTTGTATTCTATATATACACATTCAGGAAGTCTAGTCTTTTGAAACAGTTTCTATCAGCAGTATTATTATATGGAGTATTAATGGGATATGTCTTTTTAGAAACGGACAATGAAGTATTGTTCATTAGAATTGGTATGTATTATTTTTTATTAGTAAACTAGCTTTTGGCCCCCAGTTTTGGGTTCAGGCTATATGAAATTTGATTTTCACATGTCGTACAACAACCATTAAATGTCTGTGTTAATCCATATAATCCATCTTCATCCTAAATTTTAGTGAATTGGTTACACAGTTCAAGCATATGAACTAAAAAAACAACAAAGAAATGCACATAAACCTTGGCCTTTTAAGAATCTTCATCAACCTTCTTTTTATGTACCTCTATTAGGCATGGGTTTCTGCTCAGATTGAAAAGAATTTGGGCATAGCCGAACAAGATGGCCAAGTGCAGGTTGGCAAACTTTGAGATTTGATTGAACCCCTCGACCTCCTGATGAGGGGTTTGGACCAATGGGCCATCACTGCTTTTAGAATATTAGTGATGAAATCTCATACTATATCAGTTAGAAAATATTAAAATAGTACTGCAACATTATTGTTTTATGATGTGGTATGGCCTCTGTTCGACGAATTGAACATGGGACCTACCATTTAAATCCAAGCTTGCCACTAAGGCAAACAAGCCATTAAAGAGGTCATTGTCTCATTGTATATTGTCTTCTTCAGGTCTGTCAGCATGTGTGCTCACCTTGATGACAATTGCTGCGCCAATGAGCAAGTTGTTGTATGTGATTAGAACCAAGTGCACAGAGTGTCTTCCATTCCCGATGATTTTAATGTCATTTGTTGTGTCAAGCCTTTGGTTTGTCTATGGAGTATTGGAAGAAGACATTTTTATGATGGTAAGAAACTTTAATGTATTAATTATGGTAAGCTGGTAGCTTACGCAAATAATTTAGTTCTATACAGTGTCTTCATGAGAAAAAAATCTGAAAAACAGATTGAACTGTGTTAATAGTGCATATGAAGAAATTACTGAACCAATTTAGATGAAATAAGCAGTGTTCGCGAAGTGACCAGAAATAATTTATTTATTTATTTATTTAACACTTTATTTGTACACCACAAAACATAACTAAGACTACGAAGTAAAAAAAAAAAAAAAAAAATTAATTAGTACAAAAGGCGGCCTTATCGCTAGGTAGCGATCTCTGCCAGGCAACCTACAGATTAGGAAAATACAGAGGAACCACGGACTGCAGGTGGTGCAACACTACAATAATTATACCTAAATTCAAATAATTACATACTACTACATACACTAGATTATACAACTATAAAATAAATATAAATATTAATAAATATTAAATAAAATAAAAATAAAAAAAACTAATATATATATATACTGAATACCAATACTAATAATACAATAATTATAATATATTATGTATATAGTCTTATGTTACAAATAATACTTAGTCGTCATTAAGTAGCCAGATTTGCAATATAATGCTTTTTTACAGCGTTTTTAAATATTTTGAGGGTTTTCGATTGCCGTACCTCTAAGGGAAGTGCATTCCATAAAATAATTGCCCGCACATTGAAAGACTGCTCATACATCTTAGTTTTATGGGGGGGCATTGTGAGCGTTAATGTACGAGACGGTCTTAGGTCAGAATGCACTCCAAGAAATTTAAATTTCTCCTTCAGATAGGACGGCGTTCTAGGATTATATAATACACAGTACAGAAGAGAGAGAACATGCAGATCCCGGCGACGTCGAATAGGGAGCCAGTTGAGCTTCTGTCGAAATTCAGATATATGGTCATATTTGCGCAGGCTAAATATAAACCGAATCGCAAGATTTTGGAGACGCTCAAGTTTATTAAGCTGGTCTTCAGTAAGATTGAGAAAGCTTGCATCCGCGTAATCAAGGATAGAGAGAAGGAGAGTTTGTGCTAACATAACCTTGGTCGGAATTGGAAGGAATGATCGCAGCCGCCGCAGTGAGTTCATAGCAGCAAAAGTTCTCCTGCTGACTTCTTTTAGATGCGTGGACCAAGATAGCTCACGATCCAAATGTATGCCAAGGTCTTTAACCGTGTCACAGTAGGGAATAGCAACCCCATTAAATTTTACAGGAAGGAGATTTGGCCAATCAACTCTTGCGATCATCCCAGGGCTACCAATAATAATGGCTTGAGATTTAGTAGGGTTGACCTTAAGTCCAAACTGACAGCTCCAATCAGAGATAGCAGCCAGGTCCCTGTTGACAGTGGAGATCGCAGAGTTAAGCTCATCAAGAGGAGAAGAGCGATAAATTTGGATATCGTCTGCATACATGTGATAGAGAGAAGAGATATTACGAGTTATAGAGTTAATGAATATAGCGAAAAGTAAAGGAGACAACACGCCACCCTGAGGTACCCCAGCCGTAACATCACACCAAGACGAAAACGATTCATCCAACCGGATGCGCTGTCGTCGGCCTTTGAGGTAGCTCCGAAACCAGTCTACCGCTGATGGAGATATGTTAAATGAACATAGCAGTCTCAGCAAGATGTCATAGTCAACGGTATTAAATGCATTGCTAAAGTCAAGCAAGGTGAGAACTGTGAGCTGCTTATTGTCCATCGCCCACCGAAGGTCATCAGTTACCTTTACAAGAGCCGTAACTGTGCTGTGCCCAGCCCGAAATCCAGACTGCAAAGGACTGAGGAGTAAGTGCCTATCAAGGAAAAGTCTTAACTGCTGATAAACGAGCTTTTCAAGGACTTTGGAGAGGAAAGGCAGTATGGAGATGGGACGGAAATCAGCAGTTGAAGTAGGCTTTGCCTTTTTAGGAACAGGAATAATTTGAGCATTTTTCCATGCTTCTGGGAATTCGCTGGAACTGATGGAATGGTTTAAGATGTGAGTAAGGACAGGAGAAACGACATCCAGGATAGGCACAATCATGTTACGGCTAATGCAATCAGTACCAACGGCATTCGAGGCGATGGACAATATGCCCTTCTTAACATCACATTCAGCGAAAGACTTGAAGGAAAATGGAGTAAAGTCAGGAGTAGAACAAGCAGACAGAATATTAAGAGTACGCTCTTTTTCGGCACTATCAATTGTGTCACAGGTCGAGAAGTGTTTGTTAAGAAGTTCAATATCTATATTGACGGGAGTCTTATGAGAACATTTGCCAACTCCAAGTGACTTTAAAAATTTCCAAGTTTTGGCTATATCACCATTTTGAACTGAACTATGAATGTGGCGCCGTTGGGCATCCCTACACAATGTATTGCAGCGATTCCGCGCAATGTGATATTTTTGCCGCATGGCCTCGGTGCCATTTATTTTATATTTATATTTAGCAGCATTTTTTTTCTTCATGGCGGCTTTTATTTCATTAGACAACCATGGAGCCGGAAGGTGTTTAATTTTAATTGGCCTTAATGGGGCATGGGTATCATAAAGTTGTGTCAGGAACGTGTTAAATATTTCAACTTTGCGATCAACAGTGACAGCATCAGCGACAGCAGACCAGTCTAACTGGCGAGCATCGCTGCATAGACAATCCCTATCAATTCCGCCAAAGTTACGTTGCAGAAGAACGGTGGGCTTTATTTTGGGAGGACGAATTTTATACGATAGGTAAATTAAATCATGGTAAGAGAATGCATCCGCAGGACATTGACCATGTTTAAACACCAGGTCCGTGGAAGTTACCATGATTAAATCTAGAAGAGAGGGAGAGCAGCCAGGGGAAAAATGTGTGGCAGTAAGAGGGAGGATGTGCATACCACAAGAATCCACCACTGACTGCAGGTTTTTGGCACGAGAATCACTTTTAAGCAAGCATGTATTAAAATCACCCATAATAATACTGTGGCTGTAAACGGGAACAAATTTTTCCAAAAGTGTTTCAAGAGAAAAGAAATAGTTGGGAACTGAAGGAGGGCAATAAAAAACGCCAAGAAGTATTTTTGTGTGGGAGAGGAGAATTTCTACCAATAAGTGCTCGGCCACATCGGGCAGCGGAGGCTGAGGAGACGAACTAACGACTGAGAAAGGAATATGAGAACGCAGATAGATCGCTACCCCACCACCTCCCCTACCTACACGGTCATTACGGATTAGTCGAAATCCAGGTAAGGAGTAAGAGGTAGAAGTTAAACAAGGTTTAAGCCACGACTCGGATACCAGGATTGCATGTAAATTACGAGTGTCAAAGGACGCAAGCATATCAGGGAAATGAGCCGGGATACTTTGCGCATTAATATGGACAACATTAAAGTTTTTCACGCAGTCGGAGAAATGAGAATCAAGAGTTACAGAAAGAGGAAGGAGAGATGTACCTACTGTGAAAACTATCATTACTAGATGACGACAAAGATAGAAAAAGATCACTATCTACACCATCGATACTACTAATTGACGACATAATACTATAATATAATAATATATAATATATTTCAATATAAATAATATATAAAAATAGTTACTTACGACTAAATAAATACTAAAGTCTAAAACCTGATTCCTGTATTCCCAATCCGCCAGCTGTATAACAGAACAAGTTATTCATCTACAACTATACAATTCGCCTAAAATTATACAAATTATACAATTAATAAAATATTACTATACTTATACAATAGGAGTTACGAGTACGACTCTATGAACAATTACCATAGAAACTAAAAAAGAAATAACGGGTACAATTTTAAAAAGGTAAAAATTTTATAAGTGCAGACTATGCTTTACAATTAATCATCTGTGAGATGTCATTCGAACACTGTGGTATCGAAGTTAAAATGTCATTTGAGTAGTTGACAGTTGACAGTGTCAACTTGACACCTGTGGTTGACACTTGACAGTTGACATAGTAACAAATTCTGCACTGCACCACATTACAATAATTTTTATAACATTTCAAAAGTAAATCAAAGTACCTACCGCAAGATAGTACTTTTCAATAAGTATAACTTACAACAATACCATCGGAAAATTACTACAGCGTAAGAATCGGACAGAAAGCCAACAACAGCAAACGTCAAACAACCCTGGAAGCACTATTTCTTTACCATTCTTTTAACTCTCTGGCTGGCAGCTTTTTGAGCTGTAAATATTATAATTGTAAAGGAAAAAAAAGAGTGGTCATAATCTGATAACTTAATAGAAGAAAGAAGTAAGTAGAGAAATGCGTGGACCAATATACATACAATATTATAATATACATACTGTGAAATGTTGAGTACTGATTTGAAAGCCCTAAAAGATGATCATATTATAATGTGTATTTTATTGCAGCTCCAATAATATCACATACATGTTGAATTTGATAACATATTTTGTTGAGATTGGTTATAAAGATTGTTTTAACCATATGAGAAGCCTGGACTTTTGATATAACTAAACACCATAAGCCCAGTCCAGCTTGAAATGTTTTGATACTAAGTGTCACTTAAATTACCTTGGATATTGTGCTACATTGCTATACTTACTTACTGTGTCGAACAGCACCAATACAATCACTTGATTTCATAATTTTTGAAATCAACCAAAAACAAGCGATTCCTAATGCTAGGCCCTTATCCTGAGAAGTTGTCTGTGTTCAGAAGTAAACCCGCAGCAGGAGGTTGAGATAATAATAGCACCTATTATTTTACTTACAGATAACAAATTTCGTTGGGGGCGGACTGGCTGTGGTACAACTATCGTTGTTCTTAATATATCCAGCGACGCCGTATTCAACTCTTACTAAGACTACAGCAGCATAAACATGACTTATTTAATATTTTTATTATACATATAGATAAAAATATAGAAAGTACTATTTTAATCTGTTTACCAAGCATTAAATGCGAAAATGTAGGTATATAATACATTTGTACAAAATGTATGTTACAAATCCAGTTGAACCATAAGCAAAGTTAATATTCCCTTTGCCATTACCACATAGCTATAGTTAGGTAGGTACTTCATAAGATTACACTTTATTTTCTTATTTATTTTTAAGGGCTCTGTGCATAAAAGGGTTCTGTGTATTCTGATTAGAGCAGGGCCTTGTATCTGCTACGTCATCGTCAAATCTTTGCTTCCAGTTCAATAGAATAGCTTAAAGAGTCCTGTGAACTACGCTGTCTCCATTCATTCAAAATTAATCTCTTAAGTAATCAGAATGAACTAAAGATCTAATATTTATTTTGGTATTTATTTTTTTCGCTATTTAAAAATAAATAAAATATGTATATAAAGGATAACTTAAAAAAATCCTAAATCCTAAATCCTTTTATGCTTTATTATAAAATTCCATCATAATCGTTAAGGCAGTTTCCGGGATCCGCGAACAATTGCTTGTTTAATAAACGGATAAGATATGCACCTAGAAGTGCCATTTCTTTCATTCAAATTTTAATAAATGATAACTCAATGTTTTTCAATAATTTTTTTTCAATAATTTTAATCAATAATTTAAAGTCCCTTAAATCTTTGACTTAAACCTTTAATGGTTGTGTTAGGTATTTATGATAGAATAAAAATTAAAATAAATAGAGAGAAGTAGCCAACACCAAGTAAGAGATCATGGTGCCTATTCGGTTGTTTACGTATAATTTATTATCATCTATATATTTAGTTGTCTAATGTCCTAATCTTGCTAATTTGTAGTAGGTAAGTTTATTTATTAGGTTTTTTCTTTATTGTACGTAAAATCTGCTTGAATTTTGACTTATGACCTATATTATTATAAGTTAAAACTATTATTATTATTATAATAGTAACCTTAGTGTCGGGACATACCTGTGTAATTTACGTCGCCGAAAGATCGGCGGCCGTGTGTCTACTGCGTGCCCGTTATATTAATCTCAGCCAGAAATAATCTCGTTCTCGTGACAGTTGCGATGGACAAATGGACAACGGCCATCTAGTTTCTATGATACAAATAAATAACTTCGATCATAAGCAAATCCGAAAAAGTAGAGAGAATTTATAAAGAGTGTGTGATAACTGATAAACATTATTATAAATTATTTAAGAAATTTATCCTTGATAGGTTAATCAGTCGAAGATCTTTAAAAATCTAATGAGTAGTAATAAGAATTATCTTTCGGGTCAATAAATAATATGTATACAATGTTGTAGATAGACAAATTAATTATCTGATTTATTAAAAAAATATTTTGTACCTAGCTATAAGTACGTGTTGTGTACATGGTATTAATTTTATTGAAATAAAATATTTATAACTACTATTTAAAAATATTTTCTTTATGCAATTAATTGTTTTTGTTCAATGATTATTATGTATAAGTTAGGTACGGTAAATTTTCTCTGACGAGACATAAATGTGAAACACGTTTCACTGCAAAGACGTAGAAAATAGAGTTATTGTTTATGTTTCGTTAGTAGAAACTAGAAATAGAAACTAACTCGATCGCTATGTTCAAGATGTTTTAGGTTAATATTTGCCGCAAACGGAGAATCCCCACCAATAAATCCGACGATCTAAAGCCGCTAATCGGAGCATTTGGATACTGCTCCAGTAATAAGTCCATTCCGACGAGACCAATCTTAGAATCTACTTATTATCTATGGAGCAAAGAAAAGTTAAAAATTTTAAAGGTAAGTAGTTACGCTGCATCCACCACACTTGTTTTAACTGTAGGTACCAATAATATTTAAATAACGTTAATCAAATGTGATTTTTGAGCTTCAAGAGTATAATTATAAATTAGTAGGTAGGTACTAACTACCCATTCCTATACTTAATTAATAGATATTTGAAATAATTGTACTGTAAATTGAATAGTCATCTATTCGCAAAGGGTCACTCAAACTCTACACTACCTAGGTCAAAGGCCTCACTAAGCAAAAATATCAGTAGTCTTATAGTTTTACTTATCGTCATTTTATTTACTGTTTCCTCAAATATCGTAGGTATAATCAATGTTTTTTATTACACGTATTAGCACACACACAGAATTCACGATCATTAGGCTTGATAGCACAGCTTCCCCGAACATTATAAACTGATATTGTGTTCACTCTAAGAAATTTCAATGTCTCATTGTACTTCATGACCGTAACCTCATACGCGACGTCCCCTGGAGACATAGCAAACGCTATCACAAAGTAGTCACTCTCCCGATATTCGTCACGGTACGTGTGGCTTCGAAGAATCTTCTTTAGTTTCAACATTTCACATTTCGTACAGTGCTTCGTTTCTATTGCGGTAATTTTCTTCTGTATATAAGCTACTGATAAATCTGTGGCATTGACTACGTCATCGTTTTTGTCACTGATGTTGGTTAATTCGTGACAAGTACACCATATTTCGTCGACACCAGCCTCTTCACATGTTCTGTTAATACTAGCGGCGTTAAATATGCTCTTACAGTTGGGGCAGGCTTCGGAATTTACTTCTATAGAGTTCTCAATTTCTAACGTGTCATAAAGCGTAAGGTGTAAATCATACGGCGTGATAAGTCTATGTTGGTTGATCTTCATGTTGTTGTACTCTTGCGCTTTTAGATTTCGGAATTTCGTAGGAACCCATAGAAAGAGCATAGGTAGTCTTTCATCATAAAACGATTCATAAGGCACTCTCAATTTGCCAGTTCTTAAACCGTGATCACTTAAAAAATATATAAACGTATCGTCTAAAACACCTGTTTCATTCAGTTTTGAGAAGAAGTTCACAATATCCTCATCAAAAAGTGTCAGTACGTTGATTAAATTGTGACTGTAGGAATTTAACCAGAAAAATCCAAAAAAGTTCTCTTTATAGGTTTCTGTAAAAATTGACGCGTAATCGAGGATATGCTTTGCTGATGGTCTTTTTTTGGTACAAATGATGTTACCGTGACTGCTTTCACCAGTCAAGAACAGAGGGCGAACGTAGTGATCGGTCGGTGAAGACTTGTAGCCCAATTTAGCAAACGTGTCAGGTAGCTTCACAAAGTCTTCCCCAGTAGCAGTTATGTATCCAGCTTTTTTATATTCCGACCAAATTAATAAATGATTGCAATGGTCCATATCAGGATTACAAGTTCTGTAAATAGTAGACAGTTTCTTGCCTGTTAACAGAGCCATCAGATTGGGAAATGTGTTGTAACCTACCTGCAAAAAATATATGAAGATACACACGGAACAGAAAAAACCTGGTTTTTTCTGTTCCGTGAAGATACATAATAATAAAAATATCATACTTATTAGTAAGTAATTACACACTTTACAGATAAATGAAATTTAATGAAATAATTTATTTATTGTATGAAATAGTTAGTTAATGACTTAAATACGCCTTCGCTTCTCAATTGATTAAAAAACAACACGCTTTTTATCTTTGGGTTTTAAGAAAAACGAAGTTCATCGAACTAACGTCAAGTCGCAGACAGCAACCAACATACAAATGAAAACATCTTCAAGGTTCGTTGTTATAATTGATGTATACAACGTTATTTCACTCAATTGCTTTAGTACTAATTAAGTATAGTATTTCATGTGAAATACCTATTGAATAGGAATAATATTATTGCTGGGGTCAGGCCTTTAGGAATTAAACACAGCTTTATTCTTGTAACTCGTAATATTTATTCCTCTTCTTTCCTTCCTTATTATTTTCCCCATTTTATTGTTACACCGTTTTATACCAAATCGCAATTCCAATACAATACAACCTCCACCGTTCGTTACCCAGCACGACATATTATCTTCCGATTCCGCGCGCATCCATTATATAACTCGAATCATGACATAAAGCCGCCAGATGGCGTTGAAAGGAAGTTTCAACAATTTAATAATTTTATTTGAATGTAAAATTATTTAACGAAATTACACTGGTTCGCAATGCCGCGACCTAGCGAGAAAGAACCAGCAAGAAAACTCGGCGGCGTCTAACACTCAATGTTTAAATCATTATTTTGTTGACTTCGTGCACCAAGCAATTATTCCTAATACTCAATGTTGACGATTATTAAAAATATGAATGAGTCAATTAATTTATAATCGCATTAAGAACGGTGGTATAAAACCTAACATTATGTTACTTACTAATAATAATACTTAGCGGGTGTCTGTTACCTTTTGATATCCCCTGTAGTCTAACCAATTGTTTTTCAACATATATTTAACAGTTTTCGGCATGCTGCTGTAAATTCGTGCTCTTGACACCGTGTCCATTCCTAGCACTAAAACGTTCCAAGGATTTTTCCTCTTTTGTTCATCGTCTGCGGCTCTTACGGGTAGTTTTTTGAGTATTATGTATGCGTCTTCATAGATCACATGTTTTTTAGAAGATTCTAAGACACATGTAACAGTAATGATTTCGGTTTTCAATGCAAAATTTTCATCATTTTTAAAATTTTTGCAGTTTGAATATCTGGAGAAAAAAGTGAAAATGTAGGTAGCTATTTTTCCTAACTTTCAATCACAACTGATTACGATGTGATTTTAATTAACTTTAAATAAGTTTAAAAATCTAAAAGTAATCCAGGAATTTTTATTATAACATATTGACCTAAATTTTTTGGAAATTAAAATCAAATTACATTGTCATGCTCTTAGGTTCCTCTGGCCTCTTACCTCAGTTGCGTATAATCCTCCTTTCCCTCAACAGTACCGGGAGTGCCGAACTGATAACAGCATGAATATTTCTTGCCTTTCGTGTAAATTTTCATTTTCACCTCATCAATGGTGAAAGCGATTTCTTCATTAGATACTTTATTAATAAATACTGCTCGAGCACCACAAGTGCTTTCCTTGACAACTTTGTCTTCTTCTATTTTATATGTTTTTAAATAATTTGGTATAGAACAACCGGGAGTGTTGATTAAATAATTTGGATTCTCTTCCACAGTTTCATCTGTAAATAAACTGAAATTGTTAAAAGTAACGAATATAACTCTACTTTCGACATCTGAAAATGTATGGATGGTCTAACGTAGGTAATGATAAAATTTACTCACTGTAATAATAATCGACAGCAACATGTATATTTTCCGTTGTACTCGTAAAGTTAACATCGAAGCTGTCTTCTATTAGGGAATTTTTGGCATCCATGTCGACCTTGCTCGTACTTATAGCGTAGAGAAACGACAAAATACCGAACCAACAAAATATAAACAGTAACTTTAAGCGGTTCGTGATGTAGTACATTTTTTCAAGTGTGGTTGATTACTGAAAAAAATGGCTCTTTAAAAGCATTGTATACCTGACGCGGCAGCTTAGGTCATGAAGGCGCGCCACTCGCCCGCCTCTAACACAAGGGAATTAGGTACTTTGTTATTTTTGTAGTCTATCTTGATTGTTATTGAGTTCCGTAATTGTATAGAGAAAATTGATAGGAAAGACAGTTAACCCTAACACAGCTGTAAGGCGGAGCCTTTGGATTTACGGTGCAGCAGTGACCAACATTCATTACGATTTTTTGTATTTTTTGTTTCTCATTGGATTCGCAAAAGGAGAATGACCAAAGGTGGTATCAAGTTTTCTCATGAACCAAAACCAAAATAGTCTAGGAAAATAAAATAGTGTTTTTTAAAAACCATAGGCACTAGGAATTTGTTTCTAATATCCGGAATTTAATTTTGCATACTTGTTTGATATACGTACGTACTTTACTCAATTTTTATCAATTTTTAATCAAAGAATGATGCCTATTGATGTACGGAATCCCGTACCAAGCTGATTCAAAACCATACTTTTTTTTTATAGACTACGGTCTCTACATTAACTCCTACAATTATTATATATTGGCAAATAGACAAGTTGTACCTACTTTTCAATAAAATCTGCGTGCATTGAAAATAAAGAAACTTTTTTATGCAAAATTTAATTCCGGATAAGAAAAACTAATTCCTAGTGCCAATGCAGGTTCTTAAAAATACCATTTTATTTTCGTATTCTTAATATTTTCGCTTTTGTTCATGAAAAAGCTTGATACCACCTTTTGATAAATGTGACACTTTGTATGTTTGGATGGTTGTTACTCCTTCACGCCAAAAATACTGAACTGATTTTGAAGATACTCTGAGTAGGCAGGCTACTTTTTAGTACGGAAAATCCACCGTTCGTGCGGGATTTGTAAAAATTGAAACCGGGTAAAATCTTAGTACGGAATGTGTAATAAATTATATCTTATTTTGAAAAAGGAAACGGATGTGTTAAACTATTTAGATAAAAACAGCACAACGCCTATGCTTTGTTCGCTATAATCAGACGTAGTAGTAACCTTGTAATGAGATCTCTATGAAATAAGTAACTGGGCTAGTAATAATTATTATCATTGTGTATGATGAGTATTGTACCTATTTATTTACATACAAACGCGGATGCTCGGACTCTGTTCCCATGACGAATTTTAACCTCATGGTTGTCAAATTAAAGAACGCAACCTAAAGACTACTACCTATTTATCTGATGCTCGTTTTGACCAACACTTTAAGAAACGCCTAAGCTGATAGGTGACAGTTTTCACTTACACCAACTGACACCTAAGGACTTAGGTGTCTCTTAAAATGGTGGTGAAAACGAGCTTGAGACTCACTCTACGTCTATATTACCTGCACTTACTAGTAAATCAGTTTAAAAAACATAAGCGAATTTAGAGCCGAAATTAAAATATCTTAAATGTTAATGTTATATATTTACCGTATTAGTTTTTCATTTATTATTTATTTAATTGAATTTCAATTCACATAACAATTAACAAATATCAATCATTTTTATGTCAAGTCTATCATTATCACTCATTAATCACTTTGGTAATATATTTTTCTAAATTCCTAACCCGCAAAGAATTTTAACACATTTTTTTATTATTTTATATTCTTTTCGTAAATTTTTGGATGTTGCCGGTTTTTAATTTAATTAAAATATACTTAGTACGAGTAATTACACATTAAAAAATATGACTGTTCTCGCAAAATTTCGAATTCAAACAGCACTTCCATTCACAGTAACGCTCGTCATGCAACTGCAAGGATCTCCGACCTACGATCATAATAATACTGTATTTTATCAGTTAAATTAAAATGCTACATTTTGATTAACACGATCGATGGTTTAGGGGGTCGTTATCACTAGGTACCATGAAGGTCTACACTTCTTATTTCTATGTACCCAAATTATATTGTGCAGTTTAGTATAGGTAATTCGACACAGCTATTACTTACGAGTCCTTAAATTACCAGATTTTTACTATATAGATGCCTCGTAAATAAGGGATAAAACTAGAAAACCTAATTATGTTAAACTAATTTGATTACCTAGTTAAAATTAAAATCACTCAGAATTAGCTTTTTTAGGCTGTCCATTTTTTCTTGTATTTGAATAAGTTTTCTACGTCGATAATAATATATTTAAAATCCGATTTTTGCTACATACTACTGTTATTTAGTTTTACCTGTCCCGATGTTTGTTTGTTTGTCTGTAATCAAATCTTGCAAGTTAAATTTGAATTTGTTGTGGAATAAATGATATCCACTTACTGGTTACCGATTGAGCTAAAATTTTGCAAGCATGTGTAAATCGGATGATAATGCAAAAAAAACGGCCAAGTGCGAGTCGGACTCGCGCACCGAGGGTTCCATACCATAAAAGAAGTTAAACATTAAAATAATAACTTTGGTTTATGAATTTACGAGTATAATTTACATGTAGGTACTTTTGTTGGCAAACCGCAAACATAACTTGCCGGTTTATTGTTATTATCAAAAAAAGAATAATAGTTAGAGAGTTGATTTTATTTTTCCTGTAAAATATACGTTTACTTCTATTGATCATAATTATTTCAGATTTTTCGATTGGTAAACTTCGGAGACAAGGGGGGGGGACGGTATTTTTTTCGACAGTTTGCCCAATAAATCGAAAACTATCTGGCATAAAAATAAATAAAAATCGGTTTTAGAATACACAAGTAACACCCTTTCATATGATACCCTACTCAATATTGTTATCTCATTTTGTAAATTTGACGACCCGGTTTTCCCCCCTTTTTAAATAAAAATAAAGAAAATATTTAAAATTTTTATGATTGCAATAACGTCGCGCCGCAATTACCTATACAACTATTCCAAATTTCAGGTCGATAGCTTTAATAGTTACTGAAATAATCAAGTGTGACAGACGGATGGACGGACGGACGGAGAAAGTCTCACCATAAGGGTTCCATTTTTACCATTTTGGTATGGAACCCTAATTATTATGAGATGGAGCTGATCTGATGATGGAATTAGAAGGTGGCGGTGGCCCTTGGAACTCCGGAGTTAATTGACACAACCCCATCGAGTTTGGACTCGTTTGATCCATCTTGACTGATACTTTGTTGCTAGATGGTAACCATGGTCCGGGGTAAGGGGTCTGTTGAAATACGTATAAATGATTACTTTTTTTATAAATATTACACTATGAAGTGTCATGTAACCGATCGGGAAATATTGAAACTCAATATAATTAATTTACTATCTATTAATAATGGTTGCAACCAATGACTGAAACTTGAAAATTACTGAAATATTTTTTTAAATAATCGATAAACTAAGTATATCGTGTTTTTTTAAAGATAACTTCTTGAAAAAAAGAAACAATTTAAAGTATAGTAAATATTTATATTGTAGTAAAATTATTATCACAGATTGGCATAATAACAGTATGTTAGGTAGAGAAATAAGAAAGTAGTTTTTGAATATACATATTTAGGTTGAACGACAGTCGTTATTTCTTTGGCACACGCAGTAAATTCTATCTTCGTGTTTAAGAGAACACTCCCCAAAACCTTTGTAAGGCGTTATAATACTGACAGACCCGACGAGACTCATCTGGTCATCTCTATGTAGAACAGTCGCTTCATAATAAATGTTCTTGGGAGTCATAGAAAATGCGACCACAAAATAAAGATTTACCTTGTCCTTGTCATAGTAAAAATGAATTCTGCTTACTGTTTTGAGAGACAAACGCGTGCAACTCCAACATGACTTAGTTTTTATAGTTTTCATTACAGACTGAATATGTGAAACTACAAAGTGGACACTTCTAAGCCCCTCTGTGTCTTCGGTGTCAAGGGGATACAAATTGTGGCAACTGCACCATTTATCGTGAATGCCAACGTCCTGGCAAGTGCGATTAGGGCTAATAACCTTGAATATACTTTGGTGTTTGGAATCAGACTCATCTTTTTCTACTATATCGCACTTGGTTATTTGACTTATTTCGTAAAGAGTATCAAACAGATCATACGGAGTGACCAGTCGGGATTGGTTGATAATAATTGATTTTAGTTTATTGGGGTAATTGGTTTTAAATATTCTTGGGGGCCAGATGTATAATAATGGCATGCGATTATCATAATATGATTCTACTGCAAGGCGATTTTCACCGAAACGTATGCCATGATCACTCAAAAATATGATGAATGTGTTATCGAACGCTCCCGTATAGGTGAGACGATTAAAGAAGCTCTCGAACATTTTGTCAGCATCCTCAGGATGATTGTTCATATTATGGCTGAAAGAGTTCATCCAGAAAAAGCCAAAGAAGGGATCGTCTCTATACGTTAAGATGAAGTCGATTGCGTAATCCAATAGTTGCCGGCCGGATGAGATTTTCCCAGCGCAAATTAAAGAGTGATTGCTTATTTCGGTTTCCCCTTTTAGGAAAAATGGTCTCATGTAGTGATCTGTAGGGGGCTTTTTGAAAATATAATCCTTACTAAACATATCAGGCAATCGTAAATAATCTTCACCGTATGCTGTTACGTAGCCTGATTTTTTGAAGATAGACCAAATGAGTTTATCATTGCATTTATCCATTTTTCCCGAACATGATTTCGCAATCGTCGATGTGTTATGTCCTGTTAAAGCAGCCATCAAATTAGGAAAAGTGTTATCACCCACCTGCAAAGAAAATTACCGTCTACTTAAACAATAATTAAGTTATAATTACATCAAAGTTATAGGTGTTATGTAATTTACCTTATGGTATCCTCTGTAGCTTGGCCAAAATTTGCTGCTTAAGAATGTTGCAGTTTTAGTCATTGTTTGAATAAAACGTGATAGAGACATTGAGTCCATTCCTAAAAGCAACACATTGTGCTTCTTCCCGCATCTTGTTATGTTTGTAAACATTGTAAAGTTAGTAATTCTTTTACAAAATGCATATATGTCATCGTATATAACACGACGTGTACGATTTTTGATTCCATTTTCAAAACACTGAATATTAATGAAGTCTTGTTCTAAGACGATTATTTGTTTATCGTACAAGTGCTTACATTTTGAGAGTCTGAAAATGAATTTGTTTAATTCTAGTCAGAAATTCAAGTTTACAGTACAAAAGAGGCATTTTGAAACTAAGTGATCATTTCTGTAATTATATCTGATTCTGAAGCATATTTATTTGTAACCTGTATGATAATTAAGTTTTTGTTTAACTTACCGAAGATTTCTATGTTCGAAGCCAAGTCTCGATGATCTTTGGAAGAACCTATAACAACAGTGGTAACTTTTGCTTCTTCTTAGATATTTTCTCATGGCTTTCTCCTTTATAACCACGCTAATTTTGTCAACATCTTCCCTTTTTAAAAATATCGCTCGGTAACCGCAAGTACCTCTTTTTCTTGTTCTCGGAGTTTTATTATAATTGACCGTAGCAAGTGGAATACGGCAGCCCGGTGTATTTATCACATATTGAACTAAAATAAAAGGGCAATTATTAGAATATTTAAAAAATACTTAGTTTTAATAAATTACACCTCCTAGAAGTTTTTTTATACATAAGAGCAAGTAGCAAATTTATTCTAAGTTAATAAGTATCTACCTGGTTTTGTCTCTTCGAATTCAAGAGATAGATCCCGACCGTGGAAGGGAATGTCTTTATAAATCTCATCTAATGGGATGTGCCTCATGGGTGCGTAGAAGTTCCGTTGTGTGCTTGATGGGTGTTGTCGAAATATTTTGTTTGAATCAAGATGAGTCCGTGCGAATGACAAATGGCATAGGTGGTATATAATTAATACAAAAATTGATAAACTAATCGTTACCATCCATAAAGTTATTTTTACTGCGTTCATCTTCAATTTTCGTCTCAAATGTTTCGCCCTGCAAAAGATATTTGCAATGTCAGTTTTCATATGTCTATGTATATGTTCAGTATTAAAGACGTATAACTATAGTACACCCAAGTAGTAGTATAGGTACGTTAATATTGAGCCAAGACCGATCGGAGATCATGAATTCGATGGATATAATAACGCAGTAAGTGTATAAGTTAATCTGGCATTTGCATAGAGGTAACAAAAATCAAAATTCATAGACGTCCAATGATTATAATAATTGCTAACATGCATAAGCTGTCTGTGAAATCACGAAGTAACATAAGTAACCACGAACTTTGAAGGTTGAGCTAACTAATATGTTCTCAGATTGAGTAGGTAAGTATTGAGTACTTGACTTTACTAACCTTGATATGGGTATTAACAACCATTTTATAAGTATGGTGTCAAATAGAGACTTTTGGTTATGTCTTTCCAAAGAAGACATAACTTGGTTAGTGGAATGTAATTGAGTACCGTGGTCAAGTAGCAGGCTACGACGATGCGTCGTGCACACAAAGAGACAATTCATCGTTACGTTTTCGTAAATAAACAATTGTTATTTTGTTTACATAAATAACGGCATTATTTTTAAAAACATTTTTGCATTATTCATTAAGTACCGCTTCATGAACATTTAGGTTCTACAAAATTTTCTCTGGTAGGTAGGTTAAAACGTAGGTATAAAAGACTTTAATTATATAATAGATAAAAAATTGATTATAATAAATAGGTAGCCTACTACCTAGGTACTAGGTAACTACTCAATATATTATCTTCTGTTTGTCATAGCTTCATTGCGTAAGGATTCGAATAAATAATTTGAGACCATTTTTGGCAATGTGAAACAGAGAACTTTTAAGGTAAGTGAGGTGTAATTCGGTATTCTAAGGCTACGATGACTTCAAAAATTAATATAAAAAAAACTAAACCTGATTTCTGTTCGATCTTTTTTTTTAAAGAACATTGGTCTTTTGCCAGCTAATACGTGCATGAATTAAGTGATTTTAGTTAGAATTTTCTTTTCAATTAATTTATTTGTAGACCTCATTTTTACCTCTTATTTCGTGATAAAATTTGACTCAACTTTTTAATTCGTGAATTCAGGGTTCTTATTTCGGGATAAAATTTTGTACAATAATTCATGATATTCTATTAAAACATTTTAAATAAAAACATAACCGGAGTTTAATGCATTAATATAGCAATAAAAATATTCAATATTTAAGGGTAAAACATGTTACATTAAGCTCAATTTCAGCTTTAATTACAAACTGTCCCCTAATCATAACTGTTTCCCACGATATCGCTTGCATACCCTAGGAACAGTAGATTTTTCCGAGATAAAAAGTAGCCTATATCCATTCAGAATAATGTAGCTCTCCATTAGTGAAAAAAATATCAAAATCGGTTCAGTAGTTTCCAAGATAAAAAAATACTAAAAAAATCACCTAAAAAGTAATAGTAATCACTATACAACTCTTCATTGTTAATACCTAACCATATTATACTGTAGAGATTAATATCTCTTACACTGTAAGAGATATTTGAGTATTTCAATAGCAACATATGCTGTAAGACTTACAGCATATATTGGAATCTCCAAAATTCGAATACCAATTTCTTGAAAAAATATTGGAGTTTTGCGGTACAAAAGAATTAGTTTCAACTTGAAATTTCTAATTTTATATAATTGCGTGAATTGCGTGTTAGTTTTAGTTGAAAATAATTTCTTTTATTATAAATTAAACTACAAATTTTGAAAAATTTATCCAACTTTAATAGTAGGTAAGTAATTGAAGCAAGTCTGAAGTCTTGTAAGCTCGATTCAATTAATTCACAGAAGATTTTTTGTACGGTACTTATGTCTTATGTATTCCATGTGCCTGAAACATAACAAAATAACTTTAATTTTTTTCCTACTAATCACAAACCTTCGTGAAGTAATGCCTGCAGCTATCTGATGGGAACAGTTACTTTCTTTATGTTACAAAGGATTTTAGTTGAGTTAGTGAGGTTTGTAAAGAAACTTGAAATGTAGAATTTAATATTTATTAACCTAAGACATATTTCATCAATAAAACTCATAAATTGATAAACCATTATGAATACATTAATACTAAAGTTTAAGTTCCTTAGAAGGTTTACTTATCACGAAATTAAAATTGAGTGCTAAAATAAAAGCATCTTATTTCGTGATACTTATTTTGGAAAAGCCCTGCATTTAAGTTTGTAAATTACTCAAGAAGCATTTAAAGTAACTATTAAATAGTCTGAATATAAAGGTATTATATGAAAATAAATGAAGCAAAACGAACTATAAATAAAACCATGCTGTTAGTACGTATGCAAGTTCACCTTAAAAATTCAAATTTAGGTCTAGTTCAAACTCGAATTTTAAGAATTTTATTGAACAAATCATATACCGAATTTAGCTCATAAGATAGTTCATTACTTTCAAATAATGATTTTGATTTCATATGTAAAATATCTTAATTGATAAATTAATACGCAAGCTTTAAAAAAGAAACTCGTAAATTCTTAATTCGGTAGTGATACGAAATACTCAACCTAAGAATAATATGATGTCGGCTATTTCGTGAGTCGATTAATTGCAATTTTAAGAGAATTTAGTACTTGGATTTAGCTCTATCCTTTATTATATTAATTGTCAAGAAACACAAATTAACACTATAAAAAACTTTATTCAAATAGACTTACCTTTGTCTTTCTGTAAGCTTATAAATTTTGATGTTTAAGCTTACGGTAAATACAAGCGCGCAGGCGTACTACAGCGGTTTGCGGCCAACTTAGGGTTTAAAGAGTTGTATTGGTCTGAGTTTTTTTACCAAAATTCTCATACTCATTTTCTTAACGGGTAATATGATGAAGATTTAGAATTCAGGTTTAATTTATTAATAAGATGTCTTTATTGCTTATTTTTACGCCAGAAGCAAAAACTAACGAAATAACCAGACATACCGAATTACCCCTCACTTACCTTAAGGTAAGTGAGGTGTAATTCGGTAGTCTAAGGCTACGACGACTTCAAAAATTAATATAAAAAAAACTAAACCTGATTTCTGTTCGAAAGTTTTTTTAAAAGAACATTGGTCTTTTGCCAGCTAATACGTGCATGAATTAAGTGATTTTAGTTGGAACTTTCTTTTTAATTAATTTATTTGTAGACCTCATTTTTACCTCTTATTTCGTGATAAAATTTTACTCAACTTTTTAATTCGTGAATTTAGGGTTCTTATTTCGGGATAAAATTTTGTACAATAATTCATGATATTATATTAAAACTTTTTAAATAAAAACATAATAGGAGTTTAATACATTAATATAGCAATAAAAATATTCAATATTTAAGGGTAAAACATGTTACATTAAGCTCAATTCAGCTTTAATTACAAACTGTCCCCTAATCATAACTGTTTTCCACGATATCGCTTGCATACCCTAGGAACAGTAGATTTTCCCGAGATAAAAAGTAGCCTATATCCATCCAGAATAATGTAGCTCTCCATTAGTGAAAAAAATATCAAAATCGGTTCAGTAGATTTCAAGATAAAAAAATACTAAAAAATCACCTAAAAAGTAATAGTAATCACTAGTAAAACAACTCTTCATTGTTAATACCTAACCATATTATATTGTAGAGATTACTCAAATATCTCTTACAATGTAAGAGACATTTGAGTAATAGCTATACCTAGCGATAAGGCCGCCTTTTGTACTAATTAATTTTTACTTCTTAGTTATAGTATTATGTTTTGTGGTGTACAAATAAAGTGTTAAATAAATAAATAATAGCAATATTGCAATCTCCAAAATTCGAATACAATTTCTTGAAAAAGTATTGGATGTTAAATAAAAACTTTTGATTTAACAGCTATCTGATGGGAACAGTTACTTTCTTTATGTTACAACGAATTTTTAGTTGAGTTAGTGAGGTTTGTAATGAAACTTGAAATGTAGAATTTAATTTTTATTAACCTAAGACATATTTCATCAATAAAACTCTTAATTGATATTCCATTATGCTACATTAATATTAAAGTTTAAGTTCCTTAGAAGGTTTACTTATCACGAAATTAAAATTGAGTGCTAAAATAAAAGCATCTTATTTCGTGATACTTATTTTGGAAAAGCCCTGTACTTAAGTTTGTAAATTACTCAAAAACCATATAAAGTAACTATTAAATAGTCTGAATAAAAATATATTATATCAAAATAAATGAAGCAAAACGAAGTATAAATAAAACCATGCTGTTAGTACGTATGCGAGTTCACCTTAAAAATTCAAATTTATCTCTAGTTCAAACTCGAATTTTAAAAATTTTATTGAACAAATCATATACCGAATTTAGCTCATAAGAAAGTTCATTACTTTCAAATAATGATTTTGATTTCATATGTAAAATATCTTAATAGATTAATTAATACGCGAGCTTTAAAAAAGAAACACGTAAATTCTTAATTCGGTAGTGATACGAAATACGCAACCTAAGAATAATATGATGTCGGCTATTTCGTGAGTCGATTAATTGCAATTTTAAGAGAATTTAGTACTTGGATTTAGCTCTATCCTATATTATATTAATTGTCAAGAAACACAAATTAACACTATAAAAAAATTTATTCAAATAGACTTACCTTTGTCTTTCTGTAAGCTTATAAATTTTGATGTTTAAGCTTACGGTAAATACAAGCGCGCAGGCGTACTACAGCGGTTTGCGGCCAACTTAGGTTTTAAAGAGTCGTATTGGTCTGAGCTTTTTCACCAAAATTCTCATACTCATTTTCTTAACGGGTAATATGATGAAGATTTAGAATTCAGGTTTAATTTATTAATAACATGTCTTTATTGCTTATTTTTACGCCAGAAGCAAAAACTAACGAAATAACCAGACATACCGAATTACCCCTCACTTACCTTACATCGCAGCGGAAGGCTCTGCAGCAAGGCACAGCTCTAGAATAAAATCTATCTGCACCTTGTAGCATCTACTGTTTCAGTCAATATACAAGTAGAGTAGTATCATGTTCATCAAATGTAGAATACAATTACAAAGCCGTTAAATTAAAAGCAGGCACAATTCATTGATACGGCTCTTAAAAGACTCTCTGTAGTATAAAACAACGGACCACAAAGGAAGAAATAACTTTGGTTTGTTTAGTTTATTAGGTAGGTATCCATACATTGATAAGTATCGATATTGTCCGTAGGGTAGCAACTAGCAACTAACAAATCGCACGTGGCACGATCTTGTATTTAATATGTAATCTTGTACTTATCTAAGACTGATAAAAAAAATTGTAAATATTGTAAAAGCGAAAGCAGATTATAATCTGTAACTTGCATTATGTTTACTAACTACATCATAATTTAGGTAGGTACTATTCGGTATCATCCACATTACTAATTGTATCCATGATCGGAATACTGATAGAATTGAAACATTAAGTTAGCATTAAGTGTCTTTTGTTGTAAAATGCATGCGAACTTCCGGAACTAAAATCAATACAGCTAGTAACGATACCTACCTACCAAAATTTAGAACATTTATTACCAAATTATAACATTTAATACCAATTGCTAGGCAAAAAAATACAATGATAATCACAGAAATAAGGTTATTATCTGTTCACTCGTCGAAAATAATGCATTTACCTACTTACCAAGTTGCATTAACTCCTGGTTCAAATTTTTCCAAAAGCAATTCGATTTACCGCGGTATACCTACAACTATCAGTTATTAATTATTTATTGGAGGAAACATCAATTAAATGATTCCTTTCGTGTTTAGCCCTTTACAATAACTCTAGTAGGTAGGTACTTAATACGCATGCTCCTAGCTTGCACAAGAGCTTTTCTAGTTATCAATACTCAGTTTCATGGATGGTCAAAAAAGCGCCAAAGTTGATGAAAAGCCAAGGTTTATTTCATTCTACGGAGTTTTTTGTCGATCATTATCCATTTTATATGCTCTTGTTGTACAATTACTATCGTGCTTAAGTACATGTCAATTTTCAGATTCTTCTTTTAGACCGTACCTACTTATTTATGCAGGATGGAAGGATTTCACGAAATTTTATGATTCTAGACAGATAATATGTCTGGCTATTCTAAAGCAAGCTAACTCACAAAAAAACCCTGTGGCAAACAGACAGACCGACGGACGGACTGACTACGGAGGCTTACACTTATAAGTCTAGTATAGTGTTGCCCAAATGCAAGAACAAGACGAGACTCAGCCAGTCTTGGTCTTGGTCTTGCGCCAGTACATATGGTCTTGGTCTTGGTCTTGCACTCCTATAGTGTACCTACCGCTTTTAACCCTCAGTTCAGCAGCTGTATAGCTATGTTACTAATCTATTCCATTTTATTTTTGCTTTTGGTACGCTTATGTAACGAATTAAAAAAGTGTATGCGAATGACATATCCGATCGCAAAATAGATCACGTGACTTCCGCACAGACAACTGTCATACATACTACTTATATTTTATATTATAGTGTTTCCACACACTTAGGAAATTATTCCTATAAATTTTAAATATGCATCAAAATTTCACTCGCGGTTATTTGAATAACTGTAATGTTTTCAGATAGATGGCGTTAGTTTTGCCTAAGAACGAAAAACAATATGCATCCGAATTTCGTCGTGGTGAGACAGTATCGCGTAGCTCAGAGGAAGAGCACCTAGCCGTGATAGCTAGGGGACGTGGGTTCGAGTCCCACCGCGAGTGAAATTTTGATGCATATTTAAAATTTATAGGAATAATTTCCTAAGTGTGTGGAAACACTATAATATAAAATATAAGTAGTAAGTAACGGCAAGGCGTCATTACTCGTTCGAAGTTAGCTCCATTGGTATTAATGGGACTTCGGCATATTTGAATAACTGTAATGTTTTCAGATAGATGGCGTTAGTTGTGCCTAAGAACGAAAAACAATATGCATCCGAATTTCGTCGTGGTGAGACAGTCTCGCGTAGCTCAGAGGAAGAGCACCTAGCCGCGATAGCTAGGGGACGTGGGTTCGAGTCCCACCGCGAGTGAAATTTTGATGCATATTTAAAATTTATAGGAACTGTCAAACATTTTTCAAATTTCGTTCCAATCGTATCAAATCGAATAGTCTATTATAATGCCATAATGGCTACGGCTGCTGTTTAGTTTAAACATTTTATCGCGACATTTTATGACAGATCAAATATAATAAAGCTCGTACCGATATGCGATTTTCAAAAGGAGGTTTTCAAGACACGTTCACTCACATCGTCTTTTCGTACAGCTCAAATACCTACCTGTAACTTTGTACCTGAAACGCTGACTGGCTCAGCTCTGAGATTCCCTTTACGACCGAGACAAGGAATAAGGAAGAATTTTTTGAAATTCAGACGGAATTAGCAGGCTGAAACATGCAGGTTTATATCTAGTAAAACAAAATAAAACGTAAATTGTATTCTTAGTATTAAATAATTTATTTATCATATTTTATAAATAGGGACCTGGGACGCTTATTTACTCACGTTCACACTCACACAATATATTACAATAAATTACTCGTTAATTCAGCAGTTCATACTTTTCTAAGCTCTATCTAATATTCTTATTCTTAAGTTAAGAAAAAAAACAGACTTGTCGTCTTTCCTTACATATATTATTGTTCTTCTTTATCAAAGATTTTTTTATGTAATGCAATTTTCAATCAAACTATTTAGATTAGATACATTATTACATAAGTTCGCTGAGCAGATTTTTTTACCATATACCTAATCATCGGGTAATAATGATATAACAGCTCCTCTAGCCATATTACATACTATCGATTCTCTTTATTGAATTGCTAACGCTTCGAATACATAAAAACGTATGGGCACAATAAGTTTGTTTGGGCAAAGATGTTTTGCATGAAGAGTGTTAAATCTAAAATCTAAATACATTTGTGGGCAAAAATTTATTTGTAATAAAACTACACTTGTATTTAGAAAGAAATATTTTCTAAAGCTCGTATTTTTAGTAAATGTAATATTTACAGCAGATTAAAGAAGATTTAATCTTAGACTTATGAACTACTTAGGTATACGTTCAATGCTCAAAGTTGCTGTAGGTAGAGAAAAAGTAAACGGTTACACTAAATTGCATTCTTCTAAAATTTAATAAACTTACTCGATGGTATGAGTACTACTTTAATAAGGTGAAAAAGGTAAAACAATAGAGATTTTTTAATGTTACTTATTATTATCGAATGAAATTGTAGCTTAGTGAACAAAATTATCATTTTCAGTCTTTATTGTAGAATGTACATATTGTAATTAATAATATCAGATCTAGATAAATTACGAGAATGTGTCTCGTGCCTGATTTAATCTATGTAATGTATCCAGTATATATGTTACAGTCATAGTGATTAAACAGCTATTATTAATAATGACTGGTTACTATGGATAATAGCCAAATTGACTAGACAATTTGATAAATTAATCACTTTATCTGGTTATTATTCATAGGCGCTGGTCACAGTTGGCGAAAGTGATAATACGGTCTATTTGGCTTGTAAAACCCCCCCGTTCTTCATCCCGCTGCCGCGTAGCGTGATCCGTAGCTGACTAAATTGTTGTTACGTTGATTCTTAAAATAATTAAAATTCTTAAAATACTAATTAAAGTAAAAGTTTTCGTGAAATAATTTTTTTAAGTTTTAAAACTTTAAGGTTAATAATTTAGTTTTCCTTTACACTTTTCGAGGCTCGTTCGACGGAGCCCCGCTTCGCGGGGCTCCTATTTCTGGGTGGTCATAAAAGAAAATAACCACTCAGAAGGATGGCGGGGCCTTGCAGGCCCCGCCATCCTCTTCGTCACCTAACCCAACCGAGTCGGGGTGCCCTCAAATCCCGAGCTCGCTTCGCTCGCTCCTAGACCCTGTATTAATACTATTATTTCATTAAAATATTAGCAAACTGGCAAAGAAATACGTTAAATGTCGTCTGAAATAACCTAACAAATTATGATTTTTAATAATATTTTTTCTTATTACTTCTCGTTAATTTGAGTTATTTACGAAAGCTAGTGACATTGTGAAGGGAATTACATACAAACATTCATAAATAATTTAGTAAACAGGTAAATAATATTTATCCATACTTGTTTTATTACATTATCCAAGTCTTCGAAGATGGTATAAAAAATAGCTGGTTAATGTGATTAATTATATTATGTCAATTATCACTTTAACCAAATTGAGTTGACATTATTAATAATGGCCAGATGATATGTATAATATCCGGATTAATCGCTTTGGCTGTGACATATATATAACATTACTTGACTTAAATAGATGTACATACTTCCATAATAATATTTTTTTTTTAATATAAACTACAAGTCAGTACTTAACTGCGATCTCACCTGATGGTAAATGACGATAGAGTCGAAGATGTTATTGTACTGACTTGGGAGGTAGGTATATTCAATCATTTGCTCATGATTTTTTTTTCAACAGGGGGACTATTCACATATCGTTTTCACACACTCAATAATGCGAAACAAGAAAAAGAAAACAAAATTAACACTGAAAAATTAACTTTACGTCTATCAATTATTAAGAGTGTACAACTGAATGCATTTCATCATAGGAAAAACACTGCTCAACTTTGTCGCGCTTAAGTAAATTGCATCTCACAATTGTCACCCATGTTGCGTTTTAAACTACACTCAATTTTACGTTCTATGTCAATATCGGTAAATTTAATTTTCAGTGTACGCAAAAAATGTTTTAATTTCAATATCGTCTGCTTATACACGTAAATGCCATCACCTCTGGACATAGAAGTTTCATCCTTAAATTCTTGTGTGCACTTTATGGCGACTTGCACTATAAATAAGGTACATAGCTGAATATGCGAATGGATGTTTCCTAACTTCATTACCTCTTTCTTCTGATTGACATGAGGGTATTTTGAAAAATCCACATAATTCACTCAAGTATAACTTATAGATAGGTATAGTTAATATTAATGTTATAAAGCCATTTTTCACGTTTTCATGTTTCTTCTTATTTACATTAGGTATATCTGTATAGATATCGATTTAATGTACATAGTAGTTCTACTTGAATAAATAATCTCAATAAGTCAAAGCTGTTGACAAGCTTCATCCATACGAGCATTGAGCTGGTGTTCGGTGAGATCTGGCAGGGTTCTTCACTAGTTCCATTTTCAAAAACCTCACGGCAGCTTCGGAGGAGATGGACACCCTGAAAAATAAATAGAGTAGATACTTTTAGACCTTAAAATAGAGTTTTAGGTTTGGAGGCCAAGGACCAAGGCCCTGGCAATTCACGTTATCTTTTGACACACTGAGTCAAAAGATAACGTGATGACAAAATTCACTTCACCACAGAAAACCACGCGTGAATCTTTGTAATGACGCGAATGCCACGACTTTGTTTAATTATTTGACTTCACGAATGTAGCTGACGCGTTACGTTAATCGCTAAGCTGTTAAGAGCTTCGCAGTTTACCCATCTGCCTCTTCTGATCTTACAACTGTACCTATTCTGTTTATTAAATGACCTGGCACTGAGATAAAATTCATCACGTGCCCCTAAAACAATTCTAGTCATCTTATTTTGGAATTGTGCAACTGAGAGGTCTGTACTGAGTCGTTAAAAACAGACGTATGTATAATATATTCATAGGATCGTAGGTACGTCCATTATTACACTGAGTAAGTAGAGCCTTGCCCAAATAACGGTAAAAGATCGTGACAAATTGACAATTTAGGTGCACTGCAAGTATTTAGGGCATATTTGTGCAGGTGCTACTTAACGGCTCGCTTGACAATCAAGCCGTTTACACTTGCTCAAGCGTTTCCCAATGCCCTATTTCATTAGGACAAACAAACGTACCATACGTACCACAAACGTACTGTATAGCCAAAAAAAGCCTAGGATTGCGTACCTAGGATTCTAACCTCTGACCCTCAGACGAGATACAGAAGTCTGAAATCTGAACCGATGGGCTATCACTACTTGCATAGGATGTTACACTTGTCTGATAGTGTCTCTAGATAGTCGGCGAGTATAGACGATTATAGGTGGGCACGATGCGATAGTGTAGTGGGGGTTGACTCGCTGTAGTGTAGGGAACATGCGGTTTTTGTGAATGAGCTTTAGGTACGCCGATATTCATCCGACGGTCAGGCAACGATGTCTCACGTGCGTCACAACTATAAATAAATAAATAAATAATATAGATATATAGATGACAACATCACATACATTGCTCCGATCCCATAGTAAGTAGCTTATGCACTTGTGTTATGGAAATTAGAAACAACGAAGGTACCACAACACCCAGACCCGAGACAATGTAGAAAAGTTATT
This sequence comes from Coenonympha glycerion, assembly GCA_963855885.1. NCBI lineage: Eukaryota > Metazoa > Arthropoda > Insecta > Lepidoptera > Nymphalidae > Coenonympha > Coenonympha glycerion. The sequence continues at coordinate 12,333,779 of OY979628.1, forward strand.
TTTCTACATTGCTCGGCCGGGGATCGAACCCGGAACCTCTGAGATGGCGGCGCCTTGAAAACCGGCACGCTAACCACTCAACAACGTCGTCGTCAAACTATGTAGATGCTTGCACGATGATAGTGTCGACTGTCGGCGCTTACCACCGACGAATGACGATAGAAGATTATGCAAGTGACGATCATCGCCACTATGGTCAAGAACCCGGGAGTTGGGGTCGGTACTCACTGCAGACTGAGCACGCAATCTCGTCACTGTTGTCTCCACATCCATCCCGCCCCGAGCACGCTACCGCCGTGCTGCGGCACCGCCCGTTCCCACACCGCAGTGGGCAGAAGTCCGCCGCTCGCCACCTGCAAATCGTTAAAAAACCGTGATAAAAACTGGACTTCCACGTTAGGAAATCGAGTAGTTGTGACGAGAATGAATTAGAAGAAAAGAAAGAAAGAAAGAAAGAAAAATATTTATTTCCAAATTGTGCCACACATAACAAGCATACAGTATATACACCTATCACGCATGGCACAACCCGAAAAATGGTCCAGGCTCAGCATAATACTGTATATCTAGTGCAAGCACAAAAACATACAGCGCTGATTTTCAGCCGGAACCGTAATTCAGGTGACGCCACGGAAACTACTTGGATGTAAACTATAGGAAGCTTATATACTATGGTATAAATAGAAAAATTAAAGATTATTAAGATATGGTAGAATTAGAAAATATTCCATCCTTGGACTCCTAATATGGATATTTTTAAGCAAAGATGTTACTAAAAACGATACGAGGACATTGTCATTCCGCAATTTGACATCCTTTACCCTACAATGTATATAATTATACAAGGTTTTAATTTACGTAAAACGCAGGCATCGTATTCGTAAACCCTTCGTAAAAACGTAAAATGAAGTAAAATGTTCGTATAACAGACTACATTAATGTGGGGTGTTTAAAAGAAACGCAACATTGGTTTTTGCATAAAATACATGAAAATGATGTCAAGTGCATTAATAATTTAGTGCAATTTTATGTTGTCTTGGGTCAAAGAACTTCCGGATGTACAAACATAGCTAAAAAGATTGCTTATCGCGTTATAACATAGGTAGGTGATTGCACCATTACCTATATCTCAATCAGTGCAATGGTAAAAACATGATTTTTCTTGTATTATTAATTAAAAAGTAAAAAGATAAGATCAAAAATAGGTATGTTACAGGAAAAAGCTTTGAGAAATTGTTAAACTTAAAGATCGATTAGACGTGACAAAAATGCTCATCCATGATATTCAGTAAGCTCCTCGTAGGTAAGGTAAGTGAGGGGTAATTCGGTATGTCTGGTAATTTCGTTAGTTTTTGCTTCTGGCGTAAAAATAAGCAATAAAGACATGTTATAAATAAATTAAACGTAAATTCTAAATCTTCATCATATTACCCGTTAAAAAATCAAGTATGAGAATTTTGGTGAAAAAGCTCAGACCAATACGACTCTTTAAAACCTAAGTTGGCCGCAAACCGCTGTTGTACACCTGCGCGCTTGTATTTACCGTAAGCATAAACATCATACTTTATAAGCTTACAGAAAGACAAAAGTAAGTCTATTTGAATTAAGTTTTTTATAGTGTAAATTTGTGTTTCTTAACAATTAATATAATATAGGACAGAGATAAATACAAGTACTAAATTCACTTAAAATTGCAATTAATCGACTCACGAAATAGCCGGCATCTTATTTTTCTTAGGTTGCGTATTTCGTATCACTACCGAATTAAGAATTTATGAGTTTCTTTTTTAAAGCTAGTGTATTAATTTATTAATCAAGATATTATTTTAAATATAAAATCAAAATCATAATTTGAAAGTAATGAACTTTCTTATGAGCTAAATTCGGTATATGATTTTTTCAATGAAATTCTTAAAATACGAGTTTGAACTAAATTTAAATTTGAATTTTTAAGGTGAACTCGCATAGGTACTAGTAGCATGGTTTTATTTATAGTTCGTTTTGCTTCATTTATTTACATAGAATATCTTTATATTCAGGATATTTAATGGTTTTTGAACGATTTACATACTTAAGTACAGGACTTTTCCAAAATAAGTATCACGAAATAAGATGTTTTTATTTTAGCACTCACTTTTAATTTCGTGATAAGGAACTTAAACATAAGTATTAACGTATGCATATCAATTTATTAGTTTTAGTGATGAAATATGTCTTAGGTTAATAAATATGAAGTTCTACATTTCAAGTTTCATTACAAACCTCACTTAGGTACTCAACTCAAAATTCTCTGTAAGATAAAAAAGTAACTGTTCCCATCAAATAGCTGCAGGCATTTCTTTGTAAAGGTTTGTGATTAGTAGAAAAAAATTAAAGTTATTTTGTTATGTTTCAGCCACATGGAATATAATAAGATATACCGTACAAAAAAATCATCTGTCTTAAATTAATTGAATTGAGCTTAGAAGACTTCAAACTTGCTGAAATTACTTACTATTGAAGTTGGTTTAGTTTTTCAACATTTTTAGTTTATTTTTATAATAAAGGAAGTTATTTGAAACTAAAACTTTTACGCGAAAATTTCATGTTGAAATAATAGCAACAAAATCCTTTGTATTACTTAAATATCTCTTATATAATTGGAATCTCCAAAATTCAAATACCAATTTCTTGAAAAAAAAAATTAAAATAAATGTCCATGTTAAATCAAAAATCATTAAGTTTTGATTTAACATGGACATTTATTTTAAATTTTTTTTTCATGAAATTGGTATTTCAATTTTGGAGATTCCAATTATATAAGAGATATATTTAAGTAATCTCTACAGTTTATAATTAGGTATTAACAATGAACAGTTGTTTACTTTTAAGGGTTATTTTTTACTATTTTTTTTATTTTGAAATCTACTGAACCGATTTTGATATTTTTTCACTAATGGAGAGCTACATTATCCTGGATGGATATTGGTTACTTTTTATCTCAAAAAAATCTATTGTTCCTAAGGTATGCAAGCGATATCGTGGAAAACAGTTATGATTAGGGAACAGTTTGTACTTAAAGCTGAATTTGAGCTTAATGTAACAGGTTTTCCATTAGAAATCGAATATCTTTATTGCTATATTAATGTATTAAACGTCTGTTATATTTTTATTTAAAATGTTTTAATATAATATCATAAAATTATTGTACAGAAGTTTATCCCGAAATAAAAACCCTGAATTCACGAATTAAAAAGCTCAGCCAAATTTTATCACGAAATAAGAAGGAAAAAAGAGGTCTACCCATAAATTATTTAAAAAGAAAATTCTAACTAAAATCACTTAATTCATGCACGTATTAGCTGGCAAAAGACCAATGTTCTTTTAAAAAAAACTTTCAAACAGAAATCAGGTTTAGTTTTTTTTATATTAATTTTTGAAGTCGTCGTAGCCTTAGAATACCGAATTACACCTCACTTACCTTACTTAGGTAATAACTAATTTATCGAAAAATTCCAGGCATCTGTCGAAAGTATTAAAGTGTCTTTTCTACAATTGGTATAGTATCCTGTGTCACTACATTTTTTATGGCGGGCAACAAAGACTACGCAATGGCAACCGTGAACCAAACGCAGAGTCGGTTGACCACCAGGATGGCGCAACGAAGGAGATGGATGCATTTAATCAGCAACAGAGGTCAATGAAGAGGCCTTAGTGGATTGCGACAAGCTGCGGATGGTGAATAAAGACTACATATAATATAACATATTATCACTTTTTACCAAATTTAGGCGCTATTTAACCCATAACGGTAGCTTCAGAATGGAATGTCTAGCTCCAAAATAGAGAGGAAAAATAAGTATAAGGAGCAAGAGACAAGGTAGGTACTAGAAGAAACAAAACGCCACCCCGGAAACACGCTAACAGCTAATCAAACGGGCGACCACGAATTCAGCGCTCCCCATAACCGAGAGGTTAATTAGCCCATGAGTGATGGAAGGTTTTCTCTAACTTACAACAAAACCATCGCACTGAAAGAATAGACATGTAGCCTGGACAGGGCGGACGGCAGTTTAGCGGTACAATAAATGCTAATTGTTTTGTCACCAGTGTTAAAGCCACCATGTAATAATATTTTTAAGATGGGCACTACTGTTTGCTTGTACGAATAAGGCTCGTTCGGATGCCCAGGATTTTTTTAATCGGTTTTCGTATCAATGACTGAAAGTCAATATAGATACAGTAAAACTCGTTTAAGACGATTTCTCAGGGATCAACCAAAAACGCGTCTTATGCGAGAAAGCGTTATGAAATGTATGAAAACATGTAGACGCGCCCCACTCTGTCAAAATCGCTTATGTTAGCTACATTCGATTCGTATGGAGTTGGACCTGCCCCCTGATTGCGTAAGAAAAACGTATTCATCGTTATCGTAAACGCTAGGGAATTCTGCGCCGCGGTTGGCTGACGCAAATCAGGAACCCAATCAGCGGGTAGAACAGACAAGAACGATGAATACGTTTTTCTTACGCAATCAGGGGGCAGAGTAGGATCATCATCGTGGATTTAAATATCTATATACCGGTGGGTTTGTGATCAGCCAGACCGTCGAATGATCCCGTTAGATATATTAAGCAGTGTAAATGTGAGTAATTAAATTCACCTCGACTGCTCGTTGCACAGATGCGGCGGCTCGTCGGACGCGTCCTTGCAGGAGATGATCGCGTTGCAGAACTCGTACTCGGGCAGGCACTCGCCCGACCCGCAGCGGAATGTGTGTCGGGGGCAACTGGAAAAACACGCCCGTACTGTTATACGAGGAGGTACCCAGTACGACGCCACACGCTTAGAACATAGACAACCTGTTGCCGCTTCTTGTAGTAGGTACGGGAGGTAGCGTTCATTCTTATGGGTCAATTTACACCGCGGCGGAATGGAATGGAAGCGACTTTTTTACATACTCGTAGCAGAATGAACTTTATGTCAGTGGTTATAGGTATAAGATACAATACCATAGCTCAGCGGAAAGAGCGATCACCCGCGACAGGTGGTGGTCATGGGTTCGAATCCCGTTGGTAGCGTTAATTTTGATACACTTTTCACATTTATATAAAACTAGCTGTTGCCCGCGACTCCGCCCGCGTGAATTACGATTTTTTTACATAATATACCTTCCTACTGGAATTCCTTGATTTTTCGCGGGATTCTGGTGTGATGTTGTACAGAAACCTGTTCTTACTTTGCACGGGTTATCTTGTGGTGATTTTGAAAACTCCTTTTTCTTAATAATAATATAAAGTTTCATTAATACGTAGTTGAAAGATCAAAAGGACGATTTTAACTGTCGATATTTCGACCCAGTGGCACTCACCACTGTATCGCAATATCGACAGTTAAAATCGTCATTTTCATTGTGATTTTTATTCTGAAACCACGAAATATGTCAAAAATTATTAAACCATGTGAAAAGTTGTACTGGTGGTAGAACTCTTCTTTCAGAGTTCGACCGGGTAGGTACCACTGGGATAAATTACTCTACTAACAATATTCCCCAGCCCAACATAATATAAGAGTCTTTTAAAAATCTTTGCTTCATCTCAATACAATCCAAAACATCAGAATGGACAATGGCTATATATTTCCTTACGTATAAAAAGACCTTAGATGACAGTCAGTCGGTTAGGATCGATAAGGAGTGATCTGAGGATAAGACCTAAGAGTTAAAAATATTTGTGAACCATTATTTTACCGTTTCCATATTGCGGATGATAAAGTTTAAATCTGTTCATGTCTGTCTTAACAGTGCCATCTTAATATAAAGTCAGGAAACAGTAAATAACATGACAGTTAATTTTTATTTAAAAAAATTCGGTAGTACCTATCTCAGAGTTTTACATTCAAGTTCCACATAAATTGTAGAGATGGCGCTAAACGGTATAACGTAGCGATAACGCCAGTTACATGATTTTTGTTCACCCTAAAAGTGAAAAATTTTAAACCATACAAAATCTCCTGCTAAGCCTATTTATTTACGGCTGTAAGGCGACTCCAATCTTACTTGAGCCCTACGTCCTAGCCCTAGGTTCTTTGTGCATTCCGAGTTTCAAGTCACCTACCTACTTGAACTTAAAGGTTCTGATGTCTGTTATTTCTGAACTACAAAAGTGATGATGATAAGATTCGTATGGAATAATCTTTAAAGAACCTCCTTTCTAACAAAAAAAGAATGAATGGAATCGGACAACGCGTTAATGAATTATAACTAAAAAACGTTTGGACTTTGATGCCGTCTTCCAGGGAAACCATGATGAATTTCGGGACCAAAAGTATCCTATGTCCTACCTCGGGGTATGAACTATAATCATGTCAAGTTTCATTTAAATCCATCCAGCGGATTAGCCGTGATGCCCGGTCGTGAAACAGACAGACAGACAGACAGACAGACAGACAGACAGACAGACAGACAGACAAAAATTAAACAAATTACAGTTTTGGCTTCAGTATCGACTAAATAGTGTCCTCCAACAAAAATTTTCAAAATATCTTCAATGTACAGAATTCGACCCTTTACAGTTTTATTATAAGTATAGATTATACCTAGTGTGTGAAGCACTATAACAATAAAGTAAATTATAAGATACAAAATAAATATTCTTGCGCGAGGAATTCCCCGGAAGACGCACGACGTTTTTTGGCACCTATTTAGTTTGTGTCTTATGCTATTGTAATAAAGTTGATTTTGATATGTAAAAAAAGAAGTGGGTAATTGTAATGATGACATGATGATGAACTGCACCACTATTTCCCATACTATCTGTATCTACTGGGATCCATTACACGCATTTTCTCGTGTTTTTCGCCCTTGGGCTGCGTTTTAATGAGTGACCGGATTGCCGACATGGGAAACATGCGTGGAATCTAGAATGAAGGTAAACTGAAGAATGGCTCCTAGCTGTTTAACGTCCTGTCTCATTCTTGGTAAGTTTATTAGTTATTGGTACCGTAACCTATGGGGGAATGCTTTTTAAATGATCAACATTTATTGTTTTCTCCACGTCCATAGGTTATTCAATTCAAATTGAATCCTCTTCAATGAAAATCAATAGTTTAAACTTCCTGAGTTATTTAGAAATGATGGAATCCTTAAGTTGCCCGTGGCGGGAACCGAATCCGTAACCTCCCACTTTATTCCGAGCTTGAGGGACGGCGCCAGGAAGGTCGTCAAAAACATGCAAATGAGAAAACTGCCCTCAGCTACGGAAGACGTCCATTATACAACGCTAGACAGCACCTATGGGACACGCAAGGAGAACCCGGCCCTCGACAACGGAACTTGCATCGGACAACGCGCGCCTATACCGTCTGTAATATGTACAAGATGCTTACCCTCTGCTCTTACTTGCTCAGCAGTTCTTCTCGTCTTCCCCGCCGGGGCATTGTACCTTCCCATCGCACTGCGATGCTCGGGACACGCAAGGAGAACCCGGCCCTCCGCAACGGAACGCGTGCATTGGACAACGCTCGCCTGTATAACCGTCTGTAATAGGTACAAGATGCTTACCCTCTCCTCTTAGTTGCTCGGCAGTTCATCTCGTTTTCCCCGCCGGGGCATTGTACCTTCCCGTCGCACTGCGATGCTCGGGATACGCAAGGAGAACCCAGCCCTCCGCAACGGAACGCATGCATTGGACAACGCTCGCCTGTATAACCGTCTGTAATAGGTACAAGATGCTTACCCTCTCCTCTTAGTTGCTCGGCAGTTCCTCTCGTCTTCCTCACCGGGGCACTGCACCTTCCCGTCGCACTGCGATGCTCGGGATACGCAAGGAGAACCCAGCCCTCCGCAACGGAACGCGTGCATTGGACAACGCTCGCCTGTATAACCGTCTGTAATAGGTACAAGATGCTTACCCTCTCCTCTTAGTTGCTCGGCAGTTCCTCTCGTCTTCCCCACCGGGGCACTGCACCTTCCCGTCGCATCGCGATGCTCGGGACACGCAAGGAGAACCCGGCCCTCCGCAACGGAACGCGTGCATCGGACAACGCTCGCCTGTACCGTCTGTAAATTAACAGGATAAGAAGAATAAGAGTAACGTATTTTTTCTAACCAAATAAGTTCTTCACTGCAAAATTACCTAATAATAAGTTTCAACGATGCAATCGATAATAATGAATTTTGCAACTCTTTGCTTACATAGGGTAGTAGGTACAAATCAATGTTGCTCTTTATAATTAGGTATAGCAGGGTGTTAATAGAGGATGTATAGTTGAAGGGATACAGGACAAGATGTGCAATGAAAGTGAAAAGTGCATAGATAATTACCTCTACCAGTACCTTGACATTTTTCGTCGGAGCCGTCCGGGCAATCTTTGCGACCGTCGCACACGAAGTACCAGCTGATGCACGTACCAGTTGACTTACACTGTTAACATTGAAATAAGAACAACAGGTAAATCCCGCAGCTTTTGGCAGGGAGACGATACCTAAGTAAATTAGTTTCAGAGAGTCACGTAACCGTGGCATTTAGCGATCATTAAAGAAAGTTCTGCTGATATTTTACTATTTTATAGGTATTACTTAGATTAGTGCTTGTGTTTATCAGTTTGAAACATACTGTTTGGAGTTTACAGTTGCCTAATTAATATGTACAGGCGTTTTGGTGAAAGCAACATTATGTTGTCCAAACCAAACGGAATCATTTCGATCATGATGGAAATTAGCCCATTAATTCAGCTTTTCTAAAAAGGTAAGTGATTTAATAGATCATACTTGACATGAGATTTACAATTCTTATTAGCAACGCCTTTAACAGAAACAAAGAAAATGTATTCCGAGTTCCCAAGCCAACAACACTGTATTATCTATGCTTTTGTTGAGATGATTAAAAAGCCATCAGTCATATCGCGAACGCCACTCACTTGGAATGTTCCAGGTAAACATCCTCTGTTGCGCGCCGAGCAAGCCGACGTGGAATTGGTTCGATACGCGCAATCGCATCGTTTATTCAGACATCGCGTGTTTGGATCCACCATGTGACACTGATTGTCTGTGAAACAGGGCATCCCCAGAGACGCGGGCCCCAGCTCCGACGGTGATACAGCATCAGCCCGGATACGATTTTTATCTGGAAAATTTTAAAACTTATCTATCAAAGACACCCATAACAAAGACTACAGATACTAACCGAATTTCTAGTGCTTACTTCATATCAGCTAAAAATATAATTTTTGTTCACTGACCTTTTAATGACGACTTTTTCTGATGACCACCTTTGGATTTGCTACTGATCTGCTCTTTTGATGAGCCTTTTTTACTCGGTTTCCTTTCTGTGGAGGGCTGAGTGACAACCCTATAAATTGGTTGGTCGTTAGCGTGCAAATTTGCTGTCATTTCGTCTACTCTAATTAATTCATTAGGTTCACCGTCTTTTCTATTCGACACAGGTAGTCGTTTACTTGGCTCTGCCGTCGGTACCTTCAACACGGCTTGCATTAATGGACTGTCTTCTTGGGTGCTAAGCACGTCGTTACTACTTGAAAATACAGGCAAATTACTGGGTTTCACGACCTCTGTGTCTAAAGGGTCAATTTTTTTAAGTTCTTCCTCAGGCTCAGAATTCTTGGTGGGAAGGGTTGTTTTTGCAGGTATCTCCAGTTTCAATAAAGTTCCTTTGGTTTGACTAACCGCTGCGTCTTGTTCGACTATAACGGCCTCTGTTGCATACGATGGAATCTTTTGCGCTATACACTTATCTCCTGTCTGCTTGTAAAAGGGATTGCAGGCGCATCTCCCGAACAGATTTGGTATAACAAATTCACAATGACTTTCCTTATCCCATAAACGACAATGCTCGTTACTGTAACACACGTGACCAGGCGGTGCAGCTATAAAGGAAAATAGTGAAGTATTATTAGCTTGCGGTACTTAAACATAAGCTGATGCTCGCTTCGATAACAGTAGTGGACTTATGAGCCGTGAAAATCATTAACTAGTGTATTGGAGAGTTCAGAGTTGGTACTTTAAAACCGCGGACAGCAATTTTCTTGACATTGAATAAACGACATGTCGTTGTATGGTCTAATAAGCTGATAAGCTGTTTAATGATGACAGTAGGTACCTAGCATTAGTTACTCGTAGGTAGGTAACCCGTACCAGTCTAATAACCACCGAAAGGTATCTATTCCATATCGATAAATATAATATAGAGTAGGTAATTTTAAACTTAATTACTATTAAGTATAATCTTTCGATCAATCAATCAATCAATCAATCAACCTATAGTCGTCCACTGCTGGACATAGGCCTTTCCGAGAGCGCGCCACCACACACGGTCCTCCGCCTTCCTCATCCACCCGCTACCAGCGACCTTTTTCAGGTCGTCGGTCCAGCGGGCAGGAGGTCTTAAGATGAACGTGGACAAAACCAAGATCATTCATCATTCATCTTTCGATCACCGAGCACTAATTTCAATACTCTAACGATTACCATAATTGGTTTATTGTGTCATGAATGTAAACCGTGAAATAGTTATATTCAGTTATTTTCATAGATTCATCTATGTAATTGTTGCACGGTTAATCATCACGCAATTTTGAGTGACACAGATCTAGTCTGCCGTACGCTCTACATTTTGAAAATGCGTCTATTTTACCATTTTGTATATTGAACTACACACTTACACTTATACTTTAAAGTTTATAGTTTGCATACCTATTAAGTAGTTGTCTGCACTTATCTTTAGGTAAATATAACACATGTATTTTTTTATAATCTACCATAAAAAATATTTATTACATAAAATTGCATAGGTAAATACCCTTGTACACATATTTTATAATTTTCAAAAAAGAAAGTAAGCCTTTCTACGATTTTCATAATAGGTAGGTACCACCATCGTGGGATTTAAAGAAAGTACAACACAACGCAGATGAACATGCGGAAAACGATTATTTAGCGGTTAATAACATCCGCATATACATACAAAAGACGCCGCATTCATTTGCCGGAACAATCAGCTCACTGTTCTCACAATTACAAGACGTGTAAGTTACGGATTGCTCACAAATCTAATTTACAATAAATCATAATATCAGAGGTGAGAGATACCTATTACCTCGTCTCCGAATTCGGTTTAAAAATATTAAAACACAATCTCAATTATTCTTGGACGCCTAAATAGTGTACCCCACATTGTTATCTCAACTTTCATCTGGTTTTATATCTCCGGAATTACATGGTGATTTATCTGCTTCCAAAAGATTGGCTTGCAGCCCGTGACGTGACAGATTTGGCGTCAGTTCATGCCAAAGAAACCGAAAGTAAAACACGCTCTATTGAGCCGCTTTTCTCTATCGTTGCATTGAGGGGCTCTGCGACCTCACGTCCCCGATAGGCGATACTTAATCAGCATCTCTCATCTGACCCCTTGTAACCTATAGTACCTATATTATTAAAGCGATAATGTTTATTTGGCATCTAAGTATCTACTCGTATAGAAGTAATGAGTGGGAATTGGAAATTCTGAGACGTATATCTAAGGCGTAGGCATAATTACGAGACAAAATACAAAAATATAATATGCAACTAGGCACTAGCTATTGGCATCGGATCTCGGATAAGGTCTTGCATACTCAAAATATGTAAATAAGATAAAATATACTTACGGGAGAGACACGTATGTTTCCTGAACTGCAAATGCCCGTCCGAACATCGACAAACGTTATCCAAACAAGCGCTATAGGCAACTTTCAGAGTGCATTGCTCTGACACCACGCACTCCGACCCCAGGAGAGTTGCTGAAACAAAAGGATAGTTATTTTTAACTTTTTGTTAAAGGAAAAAAGGAAAAGCAGAAGGTCTGGGTGACTAGCGAGCAGGCCAGGGCGGTACAGTGGTAGGCGCAGGGCAAGATGCCACACTGCCGGAGGTACCTATGTCAGTACTGTCACACCTCACAGAACTCCATTAAAAGTACTAGGGTCCCGTTTTTACCCCTTGGATACGGAACCCTAAAAACTACCTACTTCATATAGCACCAATCAAAGATTTAAATCGCTAGATGGGCCCTAAACCTCCAAAAACGTCCACGTTTTTGTCTTGTGTGACACATTGTCACTCTCTTTGACACATTAGTGAAACTAAGTATAGCATGTTGAGAGCACTCACTCAACATATTTGTGGACGTTTTTGATGAGCGCAATGTAGGCTTAGGGCCCATCTAGCGATTTAAATCTTTGGCACCAATGAGATAAAAATATGCTTTGTATCTACCTACTACCTAATCTAACTCTACATGGGGTCAACTTGCCGATATTTTCTTGATATTGAATGACAAATTGATTTTATTGATCTTGGTTTAATAGGTACTAAGAAAATTGTAGATGGAGTCGATCGCCTATTGAGGATTTCATGATCTACACTCTGAACAATCGAGATAGCATTACGAAGTTTGTCACCTGTCAGTTGCAGTTAGTCGATAGCATTGATATAAATGGTCGATAGGATCAAAGACTGAATAAGGAAAATATTTCGGCATAGGAATAAAAAGCTGGTGGTGGAAGAATAGAACAGAAAAAAGGACGTTTACATTGTTATTAAAAAATCCGTTCAGAGATTTTTCGATATTATTATTACCAACACATTACAACATTTCAATTAAATCCATTGTAGTTTCCGATAAAAAAATAGAAAAATGGAGGTGTTGGTGCAACTTTTGGGAGAATTTTTATCGAGAAAATTTTATGCAATCGTATTTTTGCTTTACAGCGATTTTAGATTAAAGACCAAAATACAATACTTATGATGTTTAAATTTTAAAACGCAGACCGTTTATGGTAAGAGGCGTTAGCTGTCAGCACTCGAGGCGTAATCAATGAAGGTGGACAGCGAAAATTGAATGACGAGGTCGTGACTCGCGACCGCTCGGCGCTCACGCGACCCTATTCCTCACAAGTTCACCGATGCGGCGCAACGCGACCTTCAATTTACATCCAATTATTATTTCATACATTTTATTCTTCATATAATAAACACAATTAGGTATACTTTCATTGTACTGGCAATTTCGCACTTTTATTTATTTTGTTTTTTAAAACTGACCACCCTGATGGACACGCTGTCCCAGCCTACCTCCACGCCAAGCTTCATTCTTTTATTGTGCGCGGCAATGAGCACTCGACTACAAAAACACGTCTCGTTTTTGTTAATTTAGGTTCAAAGTAAAAAAAATTAAGTGTTCAGTGTTAAAACTTGCTTAATTTTCTATACTGATAATGCTTAGACGCTAGTAAAATTTATTATTATAACAAAAATAAAATCAAACCAAATCATATAATTGTGCATTCATCTTCGTCAGACTCCGAGGAAAGAGGGTAAGTGAAAATTAACCTTTTTTCCCAGATATCACATCAACTCAAATATCAATGCTGACGAAAGTGTGTCCAAAAATTGAAATCCTAAGGCATCTCTAAGCTAACTTGGAGGGTATCACATTGAGGTTATCACGAAAGTATAGCATGATGCGCGAAATAGTCCAGGCATCTCTAAGCTAGCTTGGAGGGTACCACGTTGAGGGTACCACGAAAGCATAGCATGATGCGTCAATGCTCCTGGAGGTTGACTGCGGGTCAACACGAAGGATTTTAAAAAAACCTCAAAGGACTTTGCGGATACCAACGGGGGACGATGTCGGTGTGGCGCTGTCCTCGGCTTCACTACAAGTGGCTCCGCATGACCTCCCGGACTTTGATCCCGAATTGCTATCGGCGCTCAGTCACAAGAACTATATTAATGGTTAGTCCCGACAGTTGTAAAATTCTAGCCGACCTTCATTGCAAAGAATCAAATAGTTTATTTGATATACTTGCCTGGCTTATGAATAGCCAGTTAAATGTGTGCCTTTTATCAGTGATAACTATTTCACGACTTAAAAACTAATTCCACGAGGGTAACAACGCGTCGAACTTTTCTAACTATGTACCTACAACAATAATGTTTAGATTTTGTGGTGGAAAATAATTTTACTTACTTTCGAAAATTAATGTTCAGATTGTGTAATGAGATGATAATTTAACTGTTAGCTCAAAACTCAATAAGTTAACAATATTATGTATAATGTACCATTAGTCTGAAAGTTTCATTGAAGTGAATTGTTAAATTCTTTCTGAAACTAATAAAAATCTTAAACCACAACGCGTCCTGAACTGAGAAGAAGCTTAAGTATTGACAAATGACATTTTGTTTCGACAAATGACAAGTAATTAAAGTTCACGAACGGGACCAGATGTTTTTTCGGAGAAATAGTTTCGGGCATTATACTAGTTTCAATGGTTACTGATCGTCAGGTGTTGTAAATAAAGAAACCAGCAGGGCGCGGCGGGCGACTTTGCTATCGACACCCACCGCTGGGACAGCGCAATCTCGTTTCTCGAGAAACTAGCTGGCCCCCTCTCGTTACGGCTCGGCCAGCAGGGGGGGCGTGACACACTTGAGTATTGGCGATCAGCCGCGAGGAAGATGCGACGTGACAGCGAGTTTCCAGCATCAGCCACAACATGGACCAGGTTCATCGACGACGCTAGACATTAAGGTACCTATATGCCAGTTATCTTCAACATTTTGAAGTTTATTGGTTACATATCACTGACAAGGAATCCGTCACGATCTATAACATGATCTAGAATTTCGGGAGTTATAATAAGTGAAGACTATTTTTTTTGACTTTCACTAGGTGTACAAATGTACGTACATTCAATAAAATATTTTAATGAATTGAACAAATTAAGGAACTAGCTCCAAAAGATTATTATTACATAATACCATTTTAAAAATCGTACACTAACACAGTGTACCGCCTTACACGTTCACAACAAAGAAAAAGCGACAAATGTCTTTGACAATCGACATTTCTTTTTTGGATGAGATAATGTGGGAGTGAGTCACTGCATGTTCGATTATAGTTAAGATGTGTCTAACCTCAAAATCTTACGTGGTAAAAGATATATTCTAAATTTAAAGGCGTTGAATGAATTTGTAGTTCAAAATCCTTTGAAATTGATAGTTCATAGAACAGCTTACAAGCGAATACCTAAAAAGGGTTTTATGCCTATGAACTGAAGAATCTTATTTTAAAGTACCGATTCATCCTTGGTAAAATACATAAAGAAGTTGTGACTCATCTCAGATACTTACCGCGGTTTTTTTCATGAAGATTTGTTAGGTGTTAGTGTTAAAGTTATTTACTACCCTCAAAACATGCTCAGTTTCCTGGTTTTATTTTAATTTCTGACGATATGGCAGTATCGTTACCCAACCGCAAACTATGACGTGAATTATGTAACAATTCAAATTCTGTAAAGAATTTTATACTCTTAACTCGTTGTATCATATAAGAGTTAAGCTTAATTCCGATTAAAAGTCCTAAAGTCCACTTCTCCAGCTATTAGGTATGGATGGGGTTACACAGAACGTCTGTAGAAACAAAAAATGTAGTAAGAAAAATTTGACTTTAGACGCAGCTGTTCGTCCATCATCGGTTATCCTATCAGATGGCCAGTGGTTACAAAACATTTTTTTAAGTCATCTAACTCCCTTAAACCTAAAAGGTTGAACTAGTGATTCACACGATTTCCCGGTCTAGATGAAGACTAATTCTTTTCATTAGAGGGATTTTTGTTTTTGTAATAATTAACGTTAAGATGAATCGAAATACCTCTTTACAGAGTTGATGGCCATATTTTTCGATACATCTATTTTGATACACATGATTTACATCAGTTGCATAGAGGATATCAAATATCCTCATTTAAACGATTGGGTTAATTGTTTCTTATATGGAAATTAAAGATAATCAAAAGCGGACCAAGAGTTACATCCAGTTAATGGGATTAAGCTATCGCTGTAAAATTATATAATTCAAAGTTATTCTAAGAGTTCAATCCAGTTATTGAATTTATCGCTTCTTACAATAATGCGAAATGTAATCAATACGAACCCAGACGTCTTAGAAACAGACGCATTCTGAACATTTTGGAACACCAAGTTTACCTTTGCTCTTCTATACATTCTTCTAGAGGTAGAATGCTTAAAAATACTATTATAGACAATGCTTTAGACATACATCGTCTAAGGACCTTTACAACTTTGGATTTTCTTCTTTTACATAAGGTGTCAAAAGACTTACTTCTTATAGTACATTTATTGATGATAAATAAATAAATATGGTCTTTCACTAGAGAACCACAATTCATAGGAATTACTGGAGGAAGTTCTCTGAAGGCATTTAAAAAATTGGAATGGAATTTGTAATAATTTATATGTTTCAAAAATTTTGTGTTATTTACAAAGTTTTGTGGCAATACTGCTTTAATAACGATTGAGATCCGTACAATACGTACATTATAAGTCAACCTCGTAATTTCCAACAGAACAACTTGTTAACGACGTAGCATATAGTACGATTACTTGTTATCATTCGGCATTGAGTTTAATTTCTGCTGATGATTTTGGGTCAAATAAAATATATATATATTATATTGCGAAAATGAATAGATAAATTAACATCAAACACCACATAGTAGCACACAATATAGTATGCTAACACATTGCTCAATGGGCCTTAATAAGAGTTCATTCATTCCGTAACTTTGCTTTGCTGATCTTGTAACTTTTTTAGCTTTAGGCAGTAGACAGAGCACAGAATGAAAACATTAGCATTAGTTAAAGTTAGTATTATTGTTTTTATATAATTCAAGGGAATTATTGAGTTTATACAACGCCAGCTACTACTCAGGGCGAACCAGTTTTAATTATACCATAATAAAAACTGAAGAGAAAGTATAAAAATTTGCCACAGCTTTGAAAAACAAATCGATATGTCGTTTACAAAATCTTAGACCAAGATATATAATAGACAACCTCCTGATAATGTTGAAGCGACCTCATAAGGTCGCCTGCAGGCAGACCACCGTGAGAACGTGTCTGCCGAGGAATATAATCTCTCACGAGAGAGGTCCGCGTTTCAGTGCACTCAGCACTAAGTACGCAACACTTCCTCGGCGAACACGTAGTTTGTTGCTTGACCTCATCAGAAAAGCAGTCTGCTGGTAACAACCATTACGGACGTTACCTAAGTTTTATAACCTCTTATTGAGCGATGATGCTTCTGTCGCAATAGCTCTTTTGCTCTCTAATCATTAATCATTATAATCTATCTAAATATAAATTATTTAAACCTATTTATAATGTGACTGGTTTATTGATCCAGGAATTGAACGAAAAGATTGTGTTAATTAAATACTTCTGTGGTATAAAGAGGACCTATTTCCTATTATAATAGGAAACAATTTACTATCTGTTAATGTCCATAATTTAACAAAAATTTTCATCTCTAAACATCTACCTAATTGTGTTTATTATATGAAGAATAAAATGTATGAAATAATAATTGATGATTAAACGAACTTACCTGTAAGTGAAGTTCTATCACAATTATGTGAATACATTTTATTCGAATATAATAATATAAGGTCCCTCCCATACCCAAAACCCATGAGTATAATACGAAAATTTTGTTAAATATTCTCTAAAGAATGAAGCTTGGCGTGGAGGTAGGCTGGGACAGCGTGTCCATCAGGGTGGTCAGTTTTAAAAAACAAAATAAATAAAAGTGCGAAATTGCCAGTACAATGAAAGTATACCTAATTGTGTTTATTATATTCGAATAAAATGTATTCACATAATTGTGATAGAACTTCACTTACAGGTAAGTTCGTTTAATCATCAATAATAAACGTATTCTTTATATTTTTTACACCGTTCATATTAGATTATATTTATTACCTAAGTAAAATCACCCGAACGGTTTCTACGCACCGGAACGCTAAAGTGCTTTGTGGTACGCTTTTGCTGGTAGGGTGGTAACTAGCCACGGCCGAATCAGACCAGACCTGAGCCAATTTAGAGATTATAAAATTAAAAAGTGGGCCCCAAGGCGGGAATCGAACCCGCGACCTCAAACTCGAATCCAAGCGCGAGTCCCCTGCGGTAGGGAGGTCGTCAGAAGTAAATACTTAAGTAATAAGTACCTAAATAATAAATATATAAATAAACGTTTATTTTAGACGTTTCCATCCATATGTAGTTAGTAGGCATGTTAGTAAAGAAAAAGTACCTAATTAAAATTATAAATTAAAATAATAAGTACCTACTAATCATGTCCGTGCAATGTTGACAGTGTAAATTATAGGATTCGGAAAGTAATTTTCTAATTGTAATACTACGTAGTTTAATGATAGTGCTACTAACTTCCCGTTTGTGTAAACATAGCACTTTCCAATGATTAGGTACCAACTAATGATGTTGCTGTTTAGCAACTATGGAAGTAATTTGGATTGTCAGCGAACTATAACTGAGTGGTCACTGGTTAAGTAATAATTATTACAGATCCACGTTATATATACTTAAAATGAGAGGTAAAAGTTTTAGAAAATCATGTGTTATTTTATTTTGGTAGAACATGATTATGTTCTCAAAGCTTAGATACACGTCTCACATGCGATGTCAAGTTACCTAACTAGATATAAAACTCCCTATTATAAGGTAGAAAATTTATCAAAGTGCGATTGCGAGTACCTAGCTATGTTTATTTATTATCATAAGTAGCCAGGTTCGTACCTAAGTTTAAATTAAATTACTTACGTAGGTACCTACCTATCTACTGGCTGTAATATAATGTGTATGTTATGATTTACAGTAATTTCAGAATATGAGCGATAATATAATAATAAATAATATGATATACATACATAGTGGGTATCTAACCAACCACGAGTATGTAAAAGAACCTAGATTTAACAAAAAAAAAACAAAAATTACGATGTTTTCAAAAAGAATAGGTTGCGTTTATTGTACCGGTTACAAATGGACAGGCGTTAAAATTTAATTCGAGCGGTTTTCGATTTCCAATCATAAGTCAGTTTTTAATCTGAGGTCTGATTTGACAGAACGCCTTAGTGACCGCATTTTGTTGTTACTTGTTATAGGTTGAACCAGAACGTCTATTACACGATCCAATTTTTTTTTATGGCCGAATATAAAGGAGCTGGCACGAAGACCGAGTTGAAAAAATTCGATTCGCATGCCATCAGTCCATTCCCTTCGCTTATGCAGGAGAGTTCGGCCTTAGCTTCTTAGTTCTTACTAAATTAAATAGTTAAAACCTTCCTACCTATTTATTATTACTTATTATACCTATATACTTTGTCATTTCGCTTTTAATTGATTTAGGTAATAATTTAATAAGTATTCCATAAACTATAATAATTTATAGGTAGGTAATTAGGTATAATAATTAATATCTATAATATTTTATATTACCTACATATCTGACGCTTATTAATAAATAATATACCTACTAAAGGTTATTTGTAGGTATTGCTTTTTTATATAGGTAAGAGGTACCTAAGTTTATTTTAAACAAGGTATACTTATCTTTTAATTTTTGGTGAAATAAATTTGTATCTAACTTCATTTTAGTAGGTAGTCAGATCTCTATGAATACCGTTAAGCTAAAGCTGCTCATACTCATATATCACATTTGAAGATGTTATACAAGACAAACTCATTTCACAAATGAGATAATTTCAAAAGATCCAAATTGCTTTCACAACGGTTTTAAATTTAAATGTGATTAATGACTCTGCTAATGGTAATGTTTCGATTGAGTTGTGTTTTCTTTACGAAACACATTTAGGTAAAGAAGATGACATGTCGTGTTTAGAAACAATCTACACTCGATCGTTCATCTTCATAGCATCATAAACTCTCACGGATGTAAGTATGTATAGCACCTGGTTTACATTTTATCATTTTTCAGGTTTCTGTGTCATCTTTTATCTGGGTACGTATAGGGCAAAGGTACTAATAGAGAACGAATAATGGCACGCATCGATCTAGAATATTTAGGAGCATATTATTATAGGTATTACGCAGAAACTCTGCAAAGTCCTATATTATAATTATTAGTATCATTATAGGTACATAATATCAACTTTATTTATAACTAAGAAATGCTCCTGCACACAGATATGTATGCTCCTGCCTGTTGTCAGTTTGGGCTTTGTATAAAAATATGAAAATTATTTAAAACGTTCGAGTTTCTACAATACAATAGGTACAACATGCTATAGTACCTACCTACCGTACATTATAGATATTATAGCACACCATAAAGCCACAGATAGCGCGCTTAGAGACCTATTATGATAAAAAAAATATTCATGAGGTACCAGTATTGTTAAGGTACGAGTTATTGCTATTTATTATCAGCAATTTTCTTTACTAATAATAACAATGTTGTCAGATTAGTATATTGTCAATAATTACCCATGGAATAGTCACGTGCCTGGATTTAGGTAAGTACCTACCTACACTACAATCTAAACTAATTTGACGCGTCTAAAAATAGTGATATTTTTTCCAAGAGGAACATTTTGGAGAGGATAGATCTATTTTAAACAGATAATTATGACATGTTTACCAACAAAAAATACACGAAAAAGCGATCTAACTACCATTAATATTACCTACTCTAGAAACTTTTCATTTCATGCATGCCTTGTCACTTTCTAAGATCGCGAACGCTTCGAAAATTAAACAAAAAATTATGGGGACAGGTACGAAACACTTCGATAAGTTGATCACATGTTATATAATTCCATAATTAATATGAAATGATTTTACGAAATTTTTTCCCATTTAATAGTATAATGTCATACAATACGATAAAATTCTGTTAGGCGTTAAAAAACGTTAAACGTGTGCAAGTGGATAACAGTTAAGTAATTTAACAAGTGCGAAGCTTAATACAGATTTATTGGCGTATATTGTTTGTTCATCGCCAATAAGATGAACCATTGGGGAGATCGTAATCTTGTCTGAAAATTGTTATACTTAGGTACAACTTGTGTTTCCTGCATCACTGTTGTTTCATAGCATAATGTGTTTTGTAGAATTGGTATAAGGTACGCTATACACAGATTTTAGCTATACCATAGATTAACTAATATACCTACCTGCTATACTCATACTAAGGTAAGGACATCGTTCACCACCTCCTTGATAATAATAGGTAAGTGTCGGATAAACTAAACGTCACTTTCTTCTAAGGTGCGAAAATATTTTATTTATTTTTTCGCAAATAGCGGACTATTTATACATCGTAGCCCGTAGGCTTATGGTTCCCGTATGATTATTTTTTGCAGTTTCCCAGATTTGGAGCTATCGGGAACTATAAATATATGAAGTAAAAGTATTGATGACCAAAGTTTTTATGAAAAACATGTAAGTAGTTGCGTAAACGGTGTGCTCGCAAAACTCATTGGCATGAGCTTACGATGTGTAATCAGCCTACTATTTGCATAAAACTAAATAAAATTTAATTTCGCGGGCTTTATTTGGGCGGAAAACCCTAAAGTCAATTGACAAAGACAAAACATGTAAATATGTTAAGAAGGTGGTAGAACATGCCCTTTAATACATGAAGAGTGAATGGAAAGGGGTTCCTTACGTTTTATGTCGACCTAGACATTCCAGATTATCTAAAGACTAGCAGTTTGATAAATTATAGTAGGAGTAAAACGGAGGTACTACCTACTTACTAGGTAGGTACTCTATATACGTAATACTTTTTACTTTTGAACATAAATAAAATAGGTACCTACTATAGGTATCTAAATACGTTTATGTTCTCCGAAATTATTTTCTGATCTCTGAAAGAAAGCAACACGATAACGGACGTAACGGGCCCACTTAAAATTCTTAATACATATTAATAAAACACCAAAAATACATATTTTTACAATTAAACACGAAGTAAATATCATAAATAACATGAACGATTTAATGGGTTTTAAGAATCATATTTACATAATAACGTAACAGAAAATATGAATAGAAAACGAAAGTAACTTAAATACTTAAACACTTCTACTTTCCTACTTAGTAATTATGACTGTAATACCGACAAGTGTAAAGAGATAATAAATAATAATAATAAATTTGTTAAAACTAGTGTATGACAGCCTCTAATTAATTGCAGTGACATGGGAAAACCGGCTTATTTAGATTAGTACCAGTAAAATAGATTTCTATGGTTCCGTACTCGAAATGGTGGCCCTCAGTCTCTTTTAAATATGACCGTGTAAAGGTACGAAATTGAAATTGGTATCAAATGCTAGGCTAGACTCGAAGAGCGCTAGAGGTATCTGAAGTCCCCAATCTATGAGATCAAAAGTAACAAATAACAAGAAAACTGTCAATCTGTAGTGTAGTAGCAATTGTAGTAGTGAATATGGCTACGCTAGAGCCCCTAGATTGGGTTCTTTATTTGCGTCGCCAATCGCGGGGCCCAATTCGCTAGCGATTATGATAATAATGAATAAGCTTTTCTTACGCAATCAGAACCCACGGGGGCTAGACAAGGTAACAGTCGTTTAGCGTTCACGACAGTAGATAAAAATGTACGGACAAACCACGTGACTGTAGAAAAACCACACGATCGAATAGAGGAAAACACGCTGTTTTTGAAAATCGAGTACGACAATTTGAACGCTCCCTGGCGTTCTCGCAGACGTTGTACTTGTACTTAGATAAGTTTAGCGTACCTACTGCGTGTGTTAAGCGACAGCGGTAGCAGCTGCAATTGAGTAACGCTACGCATAGAGTACATTCTGCTTTCATATGTATTGTACTGGTAGTCACGTGGTTTATCTACTGTCGTCAACGCTTAAACGACAAGTCACTTTATATAGGCCCGTAGGTCTGTGTGATATAAGGTACGAAACCATTCATGCTCGAGGCACGTGTCCGACTCACACTTGGCCAGTTTTTTGCCTCCTTCTGATTAATGAATTAATGGTTCATGTCATGGACATAATATATCTAGTAATATGGAAACGGTAAAAGATGTTATGATAAATTAAATTATGAACATTACGATCGGGTAAATGTGCCTAGCGGAAAACTAGCAAGATCTTGAATCCAAAGGTCGTCTGACTGGATTAACGAGTGTCCAGTGGAATCGTATTCTCTAATCCTATTCAAAAATAGGAAAGTAAAGCCAGAAAGATGAAAGATCACAGCTAGCTAGGTAGGTATTTACTTGTTTAAAACTTTTATAAGAGATTTCTTTTAATTTAATATTTAGGTGTAGACGTTAGGTAGACATACCTAATAATATTAAATCAACATAATTATATTATTTACTATGTGCTTTGGTACCTCTATGTTATACCTACTATTCTAAAGAAAAATAAATAAAAATATTCGTGTAATTTTAAACCTACTAATGGCAAAATTATACTACTCGAGACAATACAAAAAAATCTTTAGTTATAAATAGATAGTAGGTAGGTGGTAACTGACCAGTGACCAAAGACGAGTAAACTGTTAAGCATAATAATTGCATGATGCATCATTAAAGGTAGGTAGCTACGAGTAGTTACGATAACCATGCTTTTGTGTTTGAATAAAAGCTTGTGAAACTTCAGTGATTCTGTATCATTATAGTTAGTAACTCACACTGGGTTATTTACTAAGAAAACGTAGGCAAAAATCCACTTTTTGTATTATTTTTACACCTAGGTTGGTATGGTATCATGACACCATACCATGCTAGTTGCTAATTTGTGCAAAAATACTCGTAATACAAAAATAGGATTTTTGTATTATTTTTGCACAAATTAGCGTTTCTTGCGTCCGTTTTCTTAGTAAATAACCCAGTGCAAGTTGCAAGGTGCAACGATACAGAATCAGCCCACAGAACTTAGCTGCAGTTCAGGGTATGTATTCCGATTAGCCAAATCAGATCAGTCTTGTGGTTAATAGGAATAAGAGAGTTCATATTATATTCAAACAAAGATATAAACTTGACCAAATTTTATAACTGAGCTTTCACCGAGAGGAGGTCGGAGCTTTTACGCTACTTATATAATTCTTAATTTCTGAATTGAATTGAGGTTCTACCCTAAGGACAGATATACCTATAAATCTATTATTTAAATCGATCTCGGCGAAATCGTTGTAGCCTGAAGAAGTAGCAAACACACACTCACTTTTTACCTTTAAAAAAATTGTGTTAATAATATGATTACCAATTCATGTTAACTTACATTGGAGGCAGGTATTGTCGTCAACTTGCGCGTAGTACGGTTGACATGCGCACGCGCCGCGGGTGCAGTGCGAGTTTGTTGCGCTGCAGTCCGCGTTGGAGCGGCAACTTGAGCCCAAAGGCGAGCCCTGGACTAGCACTAACTGTAACAGAAATTGTCGTTATTTAGGTGTTCAATGGTATATAAAGCAGGTGTTTATATGTAACACAATTCATAGGTATAATTGCAATGGGATCCTTACAGCATTAACCCAGGGATTGAGATCGAAATGGACGCCTAGTAACAGGAAATGGGAGTGAGAATGCAGAAATATAACCTAAAGGCTAAACATAATAATTTGTATTCTGCGTGCTTGCATTGGCACATTTAAACTGAAATAGAAAATAGTGTATTTTACATGTTTTATGATTTTCGTGAGAGAAAAGTAATAATATTATGTACCTACCAAAGTTTGAAGTACCGAAGATAATACTAGAGGTCTATATTGTTCTTATTTGTAGATACCTACGTCTGTATCTTATAGCGGTCGTAAAGAAAACAATCGTAAAACCTTAGTCGAGATTAAAAGGGGGACGGTTCCCTAAATTACGTCCTGCAAATGACTGGTAATAACGAATAAGTACATATCAGCGATTCTCTTAGGGTGTGAATCTGTTTGAAGTTTGTGTGAAGGCCAAAAAGCCACGTGGCAGATCTGCAACCTGGTGGTCAGGCGAACTGACAGGAACTAGCCCTTATAGTATCTGCAAAGCTGTTCACATAGCTGCTGAAAGAACGCAATGGAAGATCATACACTGGAAGAATAAATTCGCCGTGATTGATAGTCAAGACTCATGATCCCTCAGCCATGGCTCAAGTCAAATTAAGGAAGCGACCGAAGAGGCAAAAAAAGCTCATACGTGCAGCCGTAAAGTATCGCTGATAGCAGTTTGTGCTTGGAATTACACGTCTACTGGCGAAAACCGTATCAAAATTGGTGCTTTCAGGCTCAATCATACATGATACATGTCATGTCCTGGAGATCTCCAAAGTTTTGCGATGGCCATATTATAATGCATGTGAACGAAAGCCTTTCAATGTTTTGATAGTGCTCTGTCTAATATTACTTACTCAAGCCATGAATTAGATATTGCACCTTCATTTTTGTATCTTCCTACAAGTTTGCCAAACGATCGCTGGCTTCTGAATGTTAAAGTGGTAGATCGTGTTTCGCGGTTGATCGGCGTCAATAACTGAGCATCCCCGATCTATAAGAAGTGTACCTACTGAAAGTGTTCTCATGCCACAGCCAAAGTAATTACCTTCCTCATTATTTTTATTACATAAACTGCGATGGTTAGGTACTACTTACATTACAATGCTACAGGTATTTACCTACATCGCCAGAAGTTATTAGGACACCACGTGACACAACAGCAGCGCCAGTGTGGGCCTGATGGCGGACATCCTCATATACGTGAAGACGCGTGATTGTCTCACCAATTGTCCACTATGACATAACATGCAAAATAGACTAATAATGGACAAACTTGAGCTGAAGCATGGAGGTACGAGAATCTGTCTGTACTAAGGTAATTTTGCCACAGAAACAGTTTCTCATCAATTTACTAAAATCTAAATAGACAACTATTTGACTGGTAAATTTCTACTGACATTAAACTACTTGTAACATCATTACAAACTCATCTTACTCAATAAACTTACGTATACGTAAGTTTATTGAGTAAGATGGAAACATGAAATTATTCAGAGAGGAAGGAGGGTCCGACATGTTGCGATGCTCCATAATTTACGAGTCAGTTTCTTTCATAACGTATACTTGATAGAGAAAATTTTGTTTTGAATAAATAAAGAGGGAACAATACTGGTATGAACTAAGAGCAGGGATAGATTTCCTTTGACATAATGCCTTTGTTTTTCTTTGACCTCCGGTGCTCTGTTACGTTTATATTTCTATATTCAACCTTGAACTGTGGATATAATTTCATTTGTAAAACAAATTGTAACTGTGCATATAGAGTTTCAGTTGTAATACATATTGTAACAGTATTCTATTCATAGTTTTCTAACCTACCAAGAGTATAAATTGAAAGTAGCGCCTCGCATAGGTTCTTATACAAGCGGGATCTAGGAGTATGTACTTAAGTTCGTAGAAAAAATAACTTGGTAAGCGTCATTACGTATTCTTGGAGTATGACACTTGCATGCATTAGATTTAATTTAATTAGCATTACAAATCAAGCACAGCTCGACGAGACACAAACTTAATATTTTATGAGATGGTTCTGTTCTAAGTGTTAATATTGCATAGGATGATTTCAGGATAGGTTTTTTGTTTTGAATCAAGAACCTATGCAACCTATGCAAAAAAAACAAATTCTAAAACCGCAACTTCCAATACGGTCGTGACTAGAGGTAGTACTCAGGTAGTACTCAAAGATACCTCATCTATCATTTCCTCACTATCCAGTAATTTGTGAGAATATCTGTTTTGGATGTTCCCATATTAACTTCGTCGTGTCGGAATACTCAAGCTTTTTACGCAAATGTTACCTGAATTTTCCAAATTTTAAAACGTTTCTTAATATAGGTACCTACTGTTTGCATATAATCCCTGAATTTTTAGTTTAGTAAAACATCGTAATACAATTCTTTATAGTCTTGCAAAAGTATTGTTCAGTATCAATACTATCCTATAATAATATTCATCAGTCTCTCTGTTTCTAGTTTCTACCAAAGATTATTAATATTGGTAGGTTTCTACTGATCTGACTCTACTTCGTCGTCCACGATTCTCTAACATGTTAGAAATGAGAATGTTGTGATCTGTGGTTGTGGCATGTTAGAAAAACATTCACGACATCGATACTCGTATTGTTCCATTTTCTTTTTTTAAGTTCTAAAAATGTTAATGCTATCTACTAGTATGTTAGTGCATAATATTCATACATTTGGATACTACAATGCTAAAAATAATAGCTTAATAAGTATTATAATAGTATTCGGTGGAGTCAGACAGCAATAAGCTACTTGATTGATTAACTGTTGTTTTTCAAACGG
This sequence comes from Coenonympha glycerion, assembly GCA_963855885.1. Taxonomy (NCBI): domain Eukaryota; kingdom Metazoa; phylum Arthropoda; class Insecta; order Lepidoptera; family Nymphalidae; genus Coenonympha; species Coenonympha glycerion. Next base: position 12,360,986 of record OY979628.1, read on the forward strand.
TTTCCACTGTAATGGTCTATAATTAAAACTTTCCGTGATGACACAATATGTGATTATTTTGTACATTAATTAGCTTAACATCGAGATAAGAATGTGAGATAATAATCAGACGTGAATGTTTCTATTATTAGAGGCAAAGAGCGTGACGCGCTGTCTCATCTCCCATGACTTGCATCCAGGAAAAGGATGTTGTATCGTGTATCAAGCTGAAGCTAGGCTTTCATCGAAGGCAAGAAGTTTATTCGCCATGTTTTGTCGCTGCGTAATTTCCGTACCGGTAATACATCTGGAACTGTAGGCACTGATTTCCCTCTCTATATCTTCAACATGTAGAGATCGTCTTATTTAAAAATGAACGCCACTTTATTTGTAACTATGTAAATGTAAAATGAAGATAAAAGGGCTCCCATACAACAAACGTGATTTTTGTGTCGTTTGAAAATTTGGTGGGCAGGGGTGTTTAGTTTGCTTTCATTCTATTGAGAATGGGTCTTGATAGTACGGAACTCTCAGTGCACAAGCATGATTCGCATTTGACCAATTTATTTTTTAATTTCGTTCCATTAAGCGCACCATAAGCGATCTTAGAAATGGAATACATAAGTCATGACTACAGTTAAATGCACTCGTAGATTACCTAACCACCGCAAGTTTATTGTAAGTACATAAGCTCATTGTTATGTTGTTATTTACCACCATAACACTCATTACCTGTACACTACACGGCACATTGTACAATAAGCTACTGAGTAGCTATTCTGTATTCAACAAAAACTTAACTGTATCTTTATGAGCCTTGAGAAAGCTTCGCGCAGCCGCACTATTCACACATGACAAACTACAGTAATATGATGTAAGTAATAAATAAACTTGTGACGTAAATTATTAAGAAGTTGCATGTAGTTGGTAAACTGGCGACTAAAAACTGATCCTATATTAATATTGTAATTTTGCAAGTTGAGTCTGTATGTTAAATGTTTGTTCACTTACATGTTGGAAATTAATCTGCTTACCTTTAGCTAAAATTTGTGACGTAAGTAACTTTAATGAAGTGAAGGTAAACTCTCTTAACTAATATTTATTGTCTTATGTGTGCCTGAAGTAAAGTAAACCATTTAAACTGCAGAATGAAAATTGAAAGGGCGTAAATCATTTCCTGCTGTACGTTTTACTTAAATTGTCGCACCTGCTTTAATTTACTTATTTGAGAAACTACTCTTTAATATTTTCTCATAATAGGGTTAGAGTGCTTTACTTCGTGGTTATTAGGCCATGCAGCTTTCTGTTATACCTACTTAAATTGATACCAGATCAAAACCTATAAAATTTTATTATAATTAATGCAAACGTCGTATTAACTGTTTAATGCAAACATTTATTCGTGTACGGCGTTGGCCAATTAAAATTTAAGAGCCATTCTGGTTAAGTATGTTCAAATATTGCAGTATGCAATCTAAATGGTGTCGATGAGTTAAACAATACAAAGTTTTAGTCCATTATATTAGGGTTCAGTCATTTGATCGAAGAAACCTGTTGCTATGACCGGAAACTAACGTGCATGCGAACGCTTCGAGCTTCGATAATGAAGCTAGTACTATACTCGTAAGTATTGTTTTACTAGATTGTGCCCGTGACTTCTAACAATGCGTGTCTCAAGTGTTTATTCCTTTTGTGAATATGTGATTGCCGCGCTTTGAAAATATTTGCCGTATCAATAAATGATAGCACTCCTCACTCAAAAGAAGATATTAGGTAAAATCGATAAAGCTTATCGATTTTACCTAATATCTTCTTTTAAAAGAATGTAAGGAAATACGTAATACGTGGGTATTAAGAACAAAAAATCGTGTAAAAATTTGACCTAGCGTGGGTAAGATTATCCAAATACCAAATAGAGCTCGCACGTAGAATGTGACAAATTAGCAAAAAATAAAACTGGCCAGGTGCGAGTCGGACCTGCGTACCGTACTACCAACGAATATATACTTAATATTACGGTACTACTAAGGAAATATTACGATCTAACTTTATAGAAGAAAACAAAATTGTCAACGATTAATAATATAAAACAGCTTTAACAAAGGAATGTAACAATCTTATTTGGAGAAAGATATATTCTAATTTATGCACGATGGTTCGTTATTAACATAATGCTGAAGGCGTCGAATTGCATAAAGACATTTAAATGCAAGCTAGATGCGAAGACACTATGCATGTTTCTCATGAGCGAGACATATTCAGAATTTTAACTAAACCCTTAATTCGAGCCACATGTGCAGATTTACAAAACAAAGAAGCTACAATTAAAATGATTAAAAAGAAAAAGGAAAGAATACATAATAATCGGTACCTAATGTCATTAGAAGGAATAACACGCGTTTTCTTAGTGCTAACTCAGAAACTTAACTTGTAGGTAATCGACAATCGGATTTGGTTCGTACTTAAGTCAGTACTTAAAAGCCATTAAAATTCTCAAATTGTACCTAGTATATCATTTAAAATATCACTGTTACCACAGTAGTCCGATTTTCTAACCTTAACCTTCTTAATTTTTATAAATCTTTAAATGATTAGATAAGCATCAGCAATAATACGGAGGCAGCAAGTGGCATAAGCGATCAAGACGTAAACTCTAAGAAGCCAACCTGATTTCATTGAGCTTATAGGTTCCACGAGTCGTGCGACTTATGAGCCGCATGAATGGTCGTTGACCGCACGCGCCCTGCATTTAACCTTACAATTTGTACCTAGATAAGTAGATAAGTATGCGAAGTTACTGGTTACACTGTCATTTTGATAATCTTTACTAGCACCTTTACGTAGTCTGGCATTAAACTTACTTCTCTGATCAGTTGTCTGGTAAAACCTTATCGATACTGGGAAAAAAATATTTAAGGAACAGGGTTACAGAAAATAATATGTATATTATAAGCTGGAGTTTTAAATTATTTAGGTATCAAGACAAAAACTGACGATGTATCCAAGATAGATTGCAATCAGGAGGACATGGTTAAAAGAAGGAAGTCAAGAATACAACGTGGATGAAAGTAAAAGGTTAAGGTTGTAGCTTCAAAGCAGCTTCTTTTTTTCGTCAACTTGAAAATTAAATTGGTGGCACCATTTATTGCATTACTTTCTGATGTATAGCAAACGGTTTACGTCGTCAAGTGAAGCCACAAACCATTAACACCAAACCACTAACAGCTACTTGTTAGTTAAATACCGGTTAATCTGTATCCAATTTCCTGTTTTCTATGTTTATATTTTCCCAAAGCGCATTACTCTGAACGGAATTTAAATGAAGAAGCCAATTAGCTATTGCTAAGAAGGTAAGAAACACTAATTATTGTAGATACGTTCGTAAGAAAGGATCGTGACTCCAAAGGATTCAACCAGTCCAAGTTTAGTTTTAGAATTGATCAAGCCATACCATTTTTACAATGTGATCTGCCTATTTGCGCTTGCGCCAGAGAATCGTTCACATGCTTGCTCTCTTTCTTATCTATTTCACACGTCACAGTGCATCTTGAAGAGTTGTACTCACGATCATCGTCACTTCCCGCGCTTACAATAAATGGCCGTTGACCGCACATGCGCCTTGCGGTTCTGCTTTTAATGTGCTTAGAATTGCCTTAATTCTTTCACCGATAACATCTTTATCTTAGTCAATCACGTAATTTTGAGGTCCGCGCTGGTTACTTTGAGAAGATATTATGCGTTTTCGCTTTTATTTACTTCACAGTAATCTTCTGTAATCTAGTCTATGGGTTGACAATTTTTTTATAGTTAGGTTTTGTCAACAAACAAAAACAATTCAACAGTCTACACCGTTTTTAATGATTAGCCAACCACCTCATAAAAGATTATACGTTTTAACACTGTAACCTATAAATTCAACAATGTGCTTCGTATTCTAGCCATGCTCTGACACAGCACTTGGTATTGTTGATAGATTGGTGCGAACTTTTTTCGTTTACTGTGTCAAAGTTCAGGTTGACCGTTAGATGGGCGGTCGCGTTCCCAGAAAAGGCCGGAATGGAATTCTTGTAACCCATCACCGTGCCTACGCATCACCACCTGTTTAGTTTTACGAGTGTTTAGAAGGTAAATATGTACTTAGTTTAATTTTTAGTAGTAAGAAAAGTTTTCTTTACACAGGCGGTGACACAGGTGTGCCTATATTGGGTAACCTACCTACGGAAATGACCTATTTCCTAAGTACCGTTTTTAGGGCTCCGTACCTCAAATGAGGAACACGTTTGCTGTCTGATTTCCAAAAATCATGAAAGATAAGGAGTAAGGTCTTATAGTATAATTACCTGAAATAAATCTGAAATTGGTAAAAAACTGGACTAAGTACACTGACGCCACACCTAATTGGTCTTGATAAGGGGTCTAGAATGTTGATAGAACGGAACTCTCAATGTGCGAGCTCAACTCGTAATGGACCAGATTTTCTTACCCTAAAAAGATGATAGAAGAATCTGATTATATGAAATACCTACTCGAATGAAAGGCTAATCTGTCTCTCGGTGATTTATGTAAGATTGTGGTAGCTTTCCATTACTAGCGATGAATTACTTTTCTTTTTATGATTAGGTTCATCTTTTCGATCGACACAAGCCAGTGGCTCGTGCTGCGAAAATTACAGCAACTTTCCCGTGCCATGATAACAACATAATGGGTTGTGAAACGATTCAATACTGGAAAACAACCTCTACCTAGTACCTACCAACTACCAACTACTCGCAAGTCTTCGCCTTGGTATTTATTTAGTTAATTTTTAATTTATAGATTACCTATAGGTTAAAGATACATAAGCTAAGATAATCCTTGTCGATTCTTATTGATGAGTTTTGGTTGTCTGCTTAGTGCTTACCACAAAAAACTATTTATATATATTTTTATTAAAAAACATAATAGCCATTAATCATTAGCTTACAGGTACCTGTGTGAAACATTTGACTTCAGCTAAAAACATCGCGTTATTATATAAAAGCTCGTCAACCCGCCCTGAAGGCGAAAGCTCTAAGCTCAATACTAAGATATTGTGTCGATGAAAAAAACAATTAATTACTAAATTAATATCTAGAGCAAAAGTAAAACAAACTTTGAAGTAAGTACCTTCCTGTTATGTCTACAAAGAAGTAGATAAGTATTTCTATAAAGATAGTATTTGAAGAAAACGTGAAAAGCTCATTTTCACATTGAGTTTAGTAAAAATTGTACAAGTACTTTAAAATTCATAAGGTCGAGGTAATATTGAATGTCAAGTTATTACCGTGTCAATATCGCGTCCCAGGGGTCGCCGTCTAGACTCTCGTATCAACTTATCTAATTTTAAGCGTTCGCAAACATCGCAGTTGACGTGAACTGAAAGCCTTTTTTCAGAAAGTTTCAAAGGACGTGCAAACATTGTTAGCTCTTGCTGCCTAATTCACGTAACTACGTTGGTACTTGGTAGCACCTAGTTGTATACCAACATCCCTACATACAATGTTACTCAAGCGGGTAAGTATTCTACTTAGATACCTACAGCCATCTAAAGCTATGAGTACTTTCTTATTGGGCTTCACTTGGAATAAATTCTACTAAACATTAGGATGTCGATTATTGGTACCTATACATTTTTATAAACTTAACATTTTTACAAAGTAAGTTATGTAGTTAGAACAATCCATCTGAGTGTAGAACTAAAATAATAATAACCAATGTTGAGTGTGCTATTTATAATAAATTATAATTATAATTTATAATAAAAAACCAAAAACAATACATTTTGCAATTTAATGGCGTTACCCGTTAGGTCTTTAATATTATGTATACTACCTCTACCATTGATTAAGTAGCGTATTTCGTCAATGACATCTACCCACCCAAGGAAAATTGGAATAGGAGTAGGATAGTTCCTACATGAACATAATTTGAATTTCCAATTTTAACAAGCATTTAAATCGATACCAATTTGTCGATGTAATTAATAATTTGCGACGACAGCGTCGCGTGTAGCCATTGTGCGTATTTGTGTTATAAACGAACGCGTGTTCGACAATCAGGATTATTTGCCAACTTATAGAAATTCTCTACGTATTTCGGACAGTGATTTATAAAGGGGGTGTGCCACCCTCGCAAGGGGCACCGGCCACCGCAACATCACATCACAAACATTGATTTCTGAAATAGGAAGAAATTTTGAGATGTCGTGATTGAATGATGCGAGAGAAATACATTACCTACCTACATTCGTACCTATTAATACGTTTACTAGAACAGTCTCTTGTTAATAAGTTGTTTATAATTTTACAGATAAATGTATATCCTTCAGGAGGTAATGTGCAGAAAGTGAATCTATAGAGATGTGAGTAGGTACAAGTTCTCGAAGTGACTATCAAAATAATTATAATAATACAGCAGGTACAATAAAAATAAAAACACGATACTCAGCTTTCTTTAATATGTACAAAGAGATAGAAATCTTTGAGTACGTTACGCATTTACGTTTTAAATATGTCAGCCACCTTTTTAGTGGGTGCGTTTGTGTTGTGATACACTTTTAATTATTTAGGTACAGATTATACCTACCTGCATACAATTTCTCTTTTATAATAACAAAATATAATTTACAATTATTCACTTTTCCTTGCTTACGAAAAGTCCATACTACAATGGCCACGTGAAAACAAAACTTCCGTTATGCTTTTATAATATGTAGGTAGGTACGTACTTATTCTTTCACTCTTTTGTCTGCAAAATAACTGTGTTAATTAATTAGTACATCATCCTGATTAGATTCTCACTTAGCTGAAGTGAGTAGGTCATGTCAGATCTTAGGAAGACAAATTATTGATGGTATCGATCGTAACAATTTTTTGTGACCCGTCTTGTTTGAATGGTATGCTGACACCGCCTGCCATTTCTCTAATTGAATTAAACGCCTGCGGAGAGCAAAAAATATAATCGATGTACCAATTAACATCGGCAAATATTATGCCATTATTTTATATTTAAACATCTTTACAATAGATCAACTCATGACAGGAACAAGTAGGGCGACAAGCGAGGTCTTTATAAAATTAATTGAGAACAAACTTTCGAGGCTGACCGTTAGGCTTAAAAGCTTTTCTTAATAAAACGTTTAATTAGTCCTTTAGATATTGGAAAAAATCTTCAGAGTAAAACACTACGATATAACTTTGTACTTATATACCTAATCCCACATGCGCATGATTTTATGATTTCAAAATACATTAATCCACATTTTTATCTCTTTTTGGACTTGTCTATTCCTTTGTCGTTCACTGTTGTTTTTACAAATTCTTTCCCAGGTACAGATGTTTACTAAGAATAATTTATGTACACTTAGTACCTACTGATATTTTTTTTTGCATGTAGTCTAGTTCCTACTCAGAATTGCAGTTTCTCACGTCCGCGGTTCGTCCTAAGCCATTCACTAGGTCAGAAGTTGTAAATTGTAACTGAAGTGTGCTTGGAGTTCACAGGTCGTAAATATTAGATAGCCAGGGCGCATGGTCGCGCCACTTCACCATCATAGACATTGCCCATTGGAACGCACGCAACGGTACTATGACCAGTCAATTCACCAGCACGCCAATACTAGATTTAATGCCTTTAAACCACAGGTTCAACTTGCCACAAAGGTGCCTAGATTAACTGCATTCAATAAGCATGGAACGTAACTTGCTGATAAATTTAATACGTAAAATCTTCACACCTCATTAAAAATATGTATAATAATCACAATGTGGCATTATTATGGAAAAACAGGGCCACGAATGAAAGGATATCCGTAGATCAACTATAGTAGCGACTGCATAATGCATAAGTAGGTATTATGACAGAAAATAACGACGTAGCCAAGTCATTAGTCAAGTGCTTTGGTATAATAAGAAGATGCTTTTTTTGAAGTTCCTTCGTGCTTGGCGTCCAACACTTATATTGGACCTTTTTGTAAGAAATTCTTAAGTATAGCTCTAGAAGCTCCATATTCGTACCTATACCTATTATACCTGTAGCTGCCATATAAAATGGGGAAACACGCACGACACCTATTGCCCGAAAGGCCTGCGGTAAAGCCTAAGCGTCAGAGACCGCAACAAAGTCTGTTTCCCCCTTTTTATTTCCCTACGGGCAGCGATTGTTTATAACTTTTTTTACGCTATACAAGTTGGTACTCGACTGCGATCACCACTACCTAATGGTAAGTGATGATGCAGCCGAAAATGTTAGGATACTAACTTGGAAGGGGTAAGTTATGTCACCCCAACGGTTTCTACACAGCATCGTACCGCAACGCTAAATCGCTTGGCGGTACGTCTGTGCCAGTCTCCCACCAGACCAGACCATTTAGAAATTATAAAATTCCATAGTGGCCCGTGGCGGGAATCGAACCCGCGACCTCTCACTCGAATCCAAGCGTGCGTCCCCTGCGCCACGGAGGTCGTCAGTTACAGTAACAATAGTATTGTCGTTAGCAGGACTGATTAATTTGTTTTGCTACTATCCGCTTCTTGAAAGGATTCTGTATGGTGCAATATGCAGGAACACCATCCACATGAAACACCACACACAATTTTCTATCACTTTCTTCGACGCACGTTTCGTCCCGACACCGGGACATCCTCAGGAGATGTTGACTTCACAATGCGAAATCGTAGAGTGACTGTCGTGTCAGCGACGCGTTCTTATATACCCTTTCTACTGACTCACACTAACGTTCGCCCCACCCACTGCGGCTGGATTCGTACCCCCCGAAAACAAACGAAGCAGTGGCGAAGTTGATACGTTAATTTGTTCATTAAGTAATTGAAATTGATTATTATTGCTATGTTTTATTATTTCTAATTGTTCCAGCATGCTCAGACGAAGCCCTTTATCACAAGTATGTAGGATTTTATATGAATGATCGTTTGATAATTGGTGTCCACTGTCTAGAAGGTGCTTTGCGAAATGAGACTTTTGGGGTTGGTTGTTTCTAACTGCAGCTATATGTTCTTTGTAGCGTGTATCAAATTTACGACCTGTTTGACCAATATATAAACCATTACATTCTGAACATTCGAGTTTATAAATTCCCGATTTTTGTTTATTGTTTAATTTATCTTTACCATTACATATATTTTTCAATGTATTATTTGTTCTAAAAGCAACATGGATATCATGTTTTTTAAGTGTCCTAGCAATTTGCTTTGATACTGGTCCAAAGTAAGTTAGACTCGATTTGTATTTATCTATTTTGGCAGGAGATGATGAATATAGATCCTTCCTGATCTGCAGCAATTGTTGTTTCCTAATTATATTATTTATTATATTGGTGCTGTATCCATTTGCCTCTGCCATGTGGTAAATTATTTTTAATTCTTTAAAATAGTTTTCCTTCGTAAGTGGAATAGACATCATCCTATGTACATAACTGTGAAATGCTGCGAGTTTATGCTGCCAAGGGTGACAAGATGAAGCTGGTATATGTACTGATTACTTAGTGTATGTAGGTTTTCTGAAAATTCCAAACTGATGTTTGTTATCAGCACGAGTTATAGTTAAATCGAGGAAATTTAGAGAATTATTTTGTTCTACTTCTGATTTTTTTTTTTTTTTTTTTTTTTTTATTGCACAAAACCAAACACAACAATCAATATGTATACAGCTTACCATCCTCTTAAACTCAAAGAGTTTATGTGAGGATGGCGAGTTCACATAGACACATGAATATAAATAAAGGAATCTAAATTCTACGTAATTTATGCAACAGTCACTTCCTAGACAATGCTTTCATAGGAATAGGCACCTATGTCCAGGAAGTGCCTCTTACATTGCCTTAAAAATAATTGTTTTTTATGTTTTATAATTAGAAGGGAGTGTGGAAGTTTGTTTAATATTTTAGGTAATGCATATTTATAGTTTCTTTTTCCGTGGATATTGTTAGTTCTAGGTACATTATATTTTTTGTAATTTAATAGTTTACGTAAGTTCTTGTTTCTTTCTATACTTATCAGATCTTTGATATTATCGTACTCTTCCCTCAGAACTGCCAGCTGAACTTTACTGTGCACTGGCAGCAGTTTACAGTATTTGAATAATTCGGTATAATCATTTGAGAATTTACATTTAATTTTTTTAGGTACTATGGTTTTAATTAGTCTTAGTTGTAAGTTGAATATCCGTGCAAGGTAGCTTTTAAAAGTTCTTCCATAACTGCTAAGGCCGTAATCAATAATTGAGTCTGCCAGTGCCAAGTATAGTAATCTCAGCGTACCGTAGGGAAGTTTAAATTTAAGAACATATAATCTACTCAGGATAGCTCGTAATTTGTCACAAATGTAATCGATATGAGGTTGCCAGTTAAATCTATGATCAATTTTAAGACCAATATACATATGTTCATTTACCTGTTCAATTGGCGGGCAGATACACGTCTTTATGTTGCCATGAAGGCAGTCATGTGTATGCGCCACTATTGATGCGTTATAAGTTGTTTTATTATGGGCCGTATGTATATGCATTGCTTTAGTTTTTTTTGTATTTATAACTAAACCTACATCATGCGCCCATTTACATAGGGTGTCAAAGTTAGTTTGCATAAGTCGTTCGGCCGCCCGCAGATCCTTCTTGGCAACAATCAGACATGTATCATCCGCGAACTGATACACGGATCCCTCCCCGAATATATTACACATCTGATTGACGTACATTAAATATTCGGTAGGGCCAAGAATCGAACCCTGGGCTGTTCCTTTGGTCGTTCGAATACCGTCACTAATCGTATTATCAATTTTAACATGTGTTAGTCTGTTTCGGTGATAGTCTCTAAACCAATCGAGGAGGGCTCCCTGTATTCCATTGTTTTGTAGTTTTAAATATAACGTATCATATACCAGTAAATCGAACGCTTTGCTAAAATCAATAAAAACAACGAGTACATGCTTTTTTTCATTCATGTACTCGTTGATTTCATTTGTAAATTGACATAAAAGTTGTGAAGTATTTCTATTTTTTTGGAAACCAAATTGTTTCTTATTAATAATATTATGCTTTTGTAGGAAAAAATTTATTTTATCGGCAATATACTTTTCAACAATTTTATCAATGCAGGACAGTATAGTTATTGGTCGATAATTGTTAAAATCCTTATGGCTCCCCCCTTTATAAATAGGGCGAATTATCCCTATTTTTAAAGCATCTGGGTAGGCAGAAGAAGATTTGAATTTAATTTTAGGGTGCAATTTATTAAGGTTATTAACAAACATATCCAGCTGTCTGTCCGATCCTGTCCAACATATAATAATATCATCAACATATCTGTAATAATATAGAATATTATTATTTTTGACAATATGTTTATTTTCGAAATCATCCATGAAGATATCTGCCATTAATGGACTTAATGGTGAGCCCATAGCTAATCCCTCTTTTTGTTGATAAAATTGGTTATTGAATTCGAAATAATTCTGTTTCATACATATTTTCGTTAAATCTATTACTTCGGTGATTTCGTTGGCATTTGTACGATTGTTTTTCAGTAATTTGGCTAAAATGTTTACTGTTTCATTAACTGGGACGTTAGTGAATAGGCTTTCCACATCTAGTGATATTAATTTACAACGGTCTGGCAATGTTAAATCTTTAATATTATTAACTAGTTGGAGACTATTTTTCAATGAATATGTTGGATCGAATGACGTCTTTTCTTTAATTATTTTATTTAGCTCTTTGGCTAATTGATATGCTGGTGCACCAATATATGAAACTACTGGACGGATCGGAACATTATCTTTGTGAATTTTTGGTAAGCCATACAATGAAGGAGCATTAGTGTTCATTAGGATGACGTTTTGTTTAGCTGTATTTTTGAGAAAGATGTATTTTGATTTATTTAAATAAATATATTCATTGAAAAATAGTCTCCAACTAGTTAATAATATTAAAGATTTAACATTGCCAGACCGTTGTAAATTAATATCACTAGATGTGGAAAGCCTATTCACTAACGTCCCAGTTAATGAAACAGTAAACATTTTAGCCAAATTACTGAAAAACAATCGTACAAATGCCAACGAAATCACCGAAGTAATAGATTTAACGAAAATATGTATGAAACAGAATTATTTCAAATTCAATAACCAATTTTATCAACAAAAAGAGGGATTAGCTATGGGCTCACCATTAAGTCCATTAATGGCAGATATCTTCATGGATGATTTCGAAAATAAACATATTGTCAAAAATAATAATATTCTATATTATTACAGATATGTTGATGATATTATTATATGTTGGACAGGATCGGACAGACAGCTGGATATGTTTGTTAATAACCTTAATAAATTGCACCCTAAAATTAAATTCAAATCAGAAGTAGAACAAAATAATTCTCTAAATTTCCTCGATTTAACTATAACTCGTGCTGATAACAAACATCAGTTTGGAATTTTCAGAAAACCTACATACACTAAGTAATCAGTACATATACCAGCTTCATCTTGTCACCCTTGGCAGCATAAACTCGCAGCATTTCACAGTTATGTACATAGGATGATGTCTATTCCACTTACGAAGGAAAACTATTTTAAAGAATTAAAAATAATTTACCACATGGCAGAGGCAAATGGATACAGCACCAATATAATAAATAATATAATTAGGAAACAACAATTGCTGCAGATCAGGAAGGATCTATATTCATCATCTCCTGCCAAAATAGATAAATACAAATCGAGTCTAACTTACTTTGGACCAGTATCAAAGCAAATTGCTAGGACACTTAAAAAACATGATATCCATGTTGCTTTTAGAACAAATAATACATTGAAAAATATATGTAATGGTAAAGATAAATTAAACAATAAACAAAAATCGGGAATTTATAAACTCGAATGTTCAGAATGTAATGGTTTATATATTGGTCAAACAGGTCGTAAATTTGATACACGCTACAAAGAACATATAGCTGCAGTTAGAAACAACCAACCCCAAAAGTCTCATTTCGCAAAGCACCTTCTAGACAGTGGACACCAATTATCAAACGATCATTCATATAAAATCCTACAACTTGTGATAAAGGGCTTCGTCTGAGCATGCTGGAACAATTAGAAATAATAAAACATAGCAATAATAATCAATTTCAATTACTTAATGAACAAATTAACGTATCAACTTCGCCACTGCTTCGTTTGTTTTCGGGGGGTACGAATCCAGCCGCAGTGGGTGGGGCGAACGTTAGTGTGAGTCAGTAGAAAGGGTATATAAGAACGCGTCGCTGACACGACAGTCACTCTACGATTTCGCATTGTGAAGTCAACATCTCCTGAGGAACTCCCGGTGTCGGGACGAAACGTGCTTCGAAGAAAGTGATAGAAAATTGTGTGTGGTGTTTCATGTGGATGGTGTTCCTGCATATTGCACCATACAGAATCCTTTCAAGAAGCGGATAATAGCAAAACAAATTAATCAGTCCTGCTAATTATGGATTTCCGCAAAATAACGCCTGCTTCCATTCAGTATTGTCGTTGTTTTTCATTTCAATGAACATCGAACACACCAAGTTGATTATTTTGTAATGGCAAGGAGAACCTACACAGCTCAATGCCCTTTCTAGGCAAGTGTCACGTAGAATGAGGAGAATTTTTTATGCCTGGGTATGTATAAAATCCAACACGGTGTGACTTCTTTATAGTCTACATAGATAGAATATAAAATATGTGATTGAGCGCGATGCGGTCAATCTAACAGTGGTTTATTAGGTCAGTGGGAGACACGCAAATCATTTTATACGAGGTTAAAAGTTTTTTCTGTTTTTTAAGCACAGCACGGATAACTCAAGGCAATTTAAAAATAGTTCATCACGTCTTTTTATACGAAACGGTTCAATATAACACGGCTAATACCTGTGTACTGATTACTTAGTGTATAGTTTATCGGATGAGTTGAAAAGCTTTTGTCACCGCGTAAAACCTTGAACTTTTTAATTAGTTAAGGCTCAAGACGGTCTTACCAATAAATACGTTGGTGGATTCGACAGATAGCATTACGGGAAAATACCTATCACAAATTAATTGGTCCACTTAGGGTTCCGTACAATCAAGACCAATACAACCAAAAAAATTGGCGCCTTGGATGCATAAAATCGATGCAAACAATAACCAATCAAAGCCGCGACTCGACTGATGCAACTGCAAAGCTGATGCAAGCTCGTCGCTCTTACTACAAGCATTTTTGCAGAATTGCATACCAGACGCATAGTTGTGTGTGATCTACCTAAATATCAGTTAAACCATTTAAAAATAACAGTGCCGTTAATTTGAACCAAAGCCGTGTCGATAACACCGGCTATTATGTTCAAATGAAATTCGCCTTATGAAGTGCAAATTTTTATTTTTATTTCTCAAACCAAAATGGAATTGGACCGACATTTAAGAGTTCGTTGTGCTCTCATAGATGGACTAATCGATATTTGAACAATATATTATGATAAAGTGAGTTAATAAAAGAGATGTTAGAGGCGTTACGAGTAGCAGCGCAGAATGTAGGTTTAAGATGATTGCCTTGTAGGTATACCTAATTTTTTAAGTACTCTTATTCTTGTAATGAATTAATGACCTTAGGAGATAAATACTTAAATTAAATAATTAATAGCCTACAAAAAGATGATTTGTAAAAGTTTTTGAATACCTAGGTATTCAATGCAAAATTGGCAACAATAACATTCAATAAAATAGAAAAGTCTCGGAAACCATAATGATCGCTTTTAATTCAAAAAATGTTTCTCAAGATGTGTATCGGCCAAGTCACGATCTTAGCTACATAACGCAGTTAACTTTCACGTTTATTATTTTTTAACAACGTTTTTGATGGCATTTTAGCACAGATACTTAACTCCGAAACAAATTTTTGGCAAACCGTCCTTATCGGGTAAAGAGACCGTTCAGTTTTCGACCGTCTTGAATTGATACAATCTGGCAATCTGGCTTCAAATTTACTAAAAGTAGGACATGCTCCGAAATCTTTTATAAAACTTTTTTTGCAATCGGATCTTTATTGACGTGTCTGCTAGACATCTACTCCCACATCAGTTATATTATGGACTCTATGATGCTATCAAATGGAAGCGTAATTGGTTAAAGCTTGAAAAAACCAATTTGCTCTACAATAAAGGTACGTAATGTTGCGCCAAAGCGCACGAAACTATGAACCTATCTTCTGTTATGCAATCTATCTATACTTATAATAAAACTGTAAAGGGTCGAATTCTGTACATTGAAGATATTTTGAAAATTTTTGTTGGAGGACACTATTTAGTCGATACTGAAGCCAAAACTGTAATTTTTTTAATTTTTGTCTGTCTGTCTATCTGTCTGTCTGTCTGTCTGTCTGTCTGTCTGTCTGTTTCACGACCGCGCATCACGGCTAATCCGCTGGATGGATTTAAATGAAACTTGACATGATTATAGCTCATACCCCGAGGTAGGACATAGGATACTTTTTGTCCCGACATTCATCATGGTTTCCCTGGAAGACGGCATCAAAGTCAAAATGTATATTTACTGATAATTCATTAATGCGTTGTCCGATTTGATTCATTCTTTCTTTGTTAGAAAGGAGGTTCTTTAAAGATTATTCCATACAAATTTTATCATCATCACTTTTGTAGTTCAGAAATTACAGGCATCAGAACCTTTAGCGATAAGTTCAAGTAGGTGACTTGAAACTCGGAATGGATAAAGAACCTAGGGCTAAGACGTAGAGCTAAAGTTAGACTGGACTATCCTTACAGCCGGAAATAAATAGTCTTAGCAGAAGATTTTGTATGGTTTAAGATTTTCACTTTTAGAGTGAACAAAAATCATGAAACTCGCTACGTTATACCGTATAGCGCCATCTCTACAATTTATGTGGAACTTGAATGTAAAACTCTGAGATAGGTACCGTACTACCGAATTTTTTAAAATAATAATTAACTGTCATGTTATTTACTGTTTCATGACTTTATATTAAGATGGCACTGTTAAGATATAACCATTACATGAACAGATTAAACTTTTCACTTCTGTCGACATTCCCGGAGTGCCGCGTCTTTTTTTATCATCCGCAATATGGAAAGGGTAAAATAATGGTTCACAAAACCTAACTAAACTGACTGAATGTCATTGGTCTTTTTATACGTAAATAAATATATAGCCATTGCCCATTCGGATATTTTGGATTGTATTGAGATGAAGCAGAGATTTTTAAATGACTCTTATGTTGGGCCGGGGAATATTGTTAGTAGAGTATTTTATCCTAGTGGTACATACCCGGCCGAACCCTTAAAGAAGAGCTCTACCACCAGTACAAATTTTCACATGATTTAATGATTTTTACATATTTCGTGGTTTCATAATAAAAATCACATTGAAAAGGACGATTTTAACTGTCGATATTTCGATACATTGGTACTTGAAGTCGTGGTCACTACGTGACCTGTGCCACTGGGTCGAAATATCGACAGTTAAAATCGTCCTCTTGATATTTCAACTACGTATTATTTATTAATGAAACTTTATATCATGATTAAGAAAAAGGAGTTTTCAAAATCACCACAAGATAACCCGTGCGAAGTAAGAACAGGTTTCTGTATAACATTACACCAGAATCCCGCGAAAAATCAAGGAATTCCATCTCCGGTATATATGTAAAAAATCGTTATTCACGCGGGCGGAGCCGCGGGCAACAGCTAGTACCTAATATATCTACCTAATCGAATCAGTTCGTTGACTCCAATTCAACGTTTGATCAAATTTATAAATAAAAAAAGTTAAATTTAATTATTTTTAGACGCGCGCTTTCGGGTTTTTTAACTGCGGAAAAAAGTAGGTCTTAGGTTAATAAACGAATAAAAATTCAAAACACCGATTGGTCACGAATATTTACTAGTCCACCGTAAGGAACCCTTTATGTATTAAATTAGTTTATCAACTCAAGGAATTTTCTTAGTGGATTTTTAGGGTTGTGTACGACTTTCTTTGTCTGCCCGTTAAACCGAAAAAAAAATCTTATATAAATACCTACTCCTATTTAGGGTCAACAGCAGTATTAATACTTATAAGAATTATGAAATTTCATAGAAAAAATAAAACCAACGCTAAGAAAAAGAACGTCAAAATAATATCTATAAAAAAACTTATGCTAACTAGTAGGTAGCATAATGAATCTTTGTCAATTATTTTCTGTAGTGGGCACCTGCGGAACCCTCGGTGCGCGAGTCTCACTTGCACTTGGCTGGTTTTCTTAGTTGAACCACGTCTCACTCTCATTGTTAGAACAAGAGTTGAGAACAAACCGACCATTCAAATAAAAGCTTATTAGCTTTAGTAATGGACGTTTCTTAGTAAAGCTAAAGATGCATCGGAAACGTTGGTACTCTTGTAGCCTCGCGTGTAAAATAATCCCAAGACTCAATGGCAAAAATACCACAGCGCTACACCGACAACCGACCACAACAATTATTACTTTGTTACGTGAACTCTACCGTAATAATATGGTATTGCACTAAAAGTGCAACACGCAACGATAAAACACACCGGTCTAGGTGGATAATTTAATTTTTTTTTAATTAATGGCGCCGGCTGAGTTGTTTTAGCCTATTTATAGCTGTCAAGTCAGCCAACATTACAGTTTTTCGAATGTTTTCTATCAACGATATTTATCGTCGATATTTTATTGACTTTTCATAAGTGCCTGTTAACTTAAGCCTATATATCTGAAACTAGTAGGGCGCGTGGGAGCGCGGGCCACATGTGGCCCGCGGGCTGTCTTCTCACCTATAAAATAATCGCCGTCATCTCCATCGCCAATTGGAATCCGATTGGCAATGGGCTAAAAAAATTACCTCGGAGCACGGTCATGGATTTAAAGATAGGTAAGGGCTGTTTGAATAAAAAATACACTGAACCTCATCCGATGAGGTTCAGTGTATTTTTTATTCAAACAGCCCTTAACTATCTTTAAATCCATGAACGTGCTCCTCAATCATCGTCCAAATCGTAGACCATCATCTGTTCTCATACTTTTCATAGTTTTTCATAGGCCTTGTTTATTGTAGCATTCACATTTTCCATGGAAAAATAAATTCATCCACTTTGATTTTCTTTCATTCATCCCGTAGACCTTGAGATTCTAATTAGGTCCTGCAAAGAAATCACTCTCCTATCTTTTATACTTTCCGAGATAGAACAACACAAAATTTGTATGGCGGCCATCTTGAATCCGCCATTTTGATTTTTTTTTCAGCTAACTGCCAATTGGATGCCGTTTCGAGTTACATTTGGTCGAGCACCCCCCACCTATCTTCGATACCCTGGCTGTGCTCTTCACCCGTCTCCGAAATCCTCAATCATCAGCTCTCTCCATATTTTTCTCTAGTAACTCTCTGAAAAACCGCATCACAACCTTGCATAATTACCAACTGTTAGTCTCTTCAACATTCCCCATACATTTTCTATGGAAAAATAAATTCCGCCATTTTGAATTTTTTTTCTATCCATCAAATAGACCTTCGGGTCCTGATCACTTCTTGTCAAGAAACCATTCTTCCATCTTTTATACTTTCCGAGATATCGGCGAAATTCGAATGGCGGCCATTTTGAATCCGCCATTTTGAATTTTTTTTCAGCTCACTGGCAGTTGGATGACATTTCAAATGACATTTGGTCGAACACCCCCCACCTATCTGCAATACCCTTGGCTGTGCTCTTCACCCGTCTTCGAAATCCTCAATCATCAGCTCTCGCTATATTTTTCTTCCTCATGAATTTTTCCTTTCTATACAAAACGATCAGTGAAAAAAAATTTTTCCATACAAAATTGTTCAGGAGAGGTGATCAATCAGTCAATCAGCACAAGCAGCTATATATATATTAACTAGTAGGGCGCGTGTGTGCGCGGGCCACATGTGGCCCGCGTGCAGTCTTCCCGCCCATAAAGGTATCGCCGTCATCTCCATCGCCCATTGGAATCCGATTAGCAGTGAGCTAAAAAAATACCAAGGACCACTGTCATGGTTTTAAAGATAGTTAAGGGCAGTTCGAACAAAAAATACGCTGAACCTCATCCGATGAGGTTCAGCGTATTTTTTTGTTCGAACTGCCCTTAACTATCTTTAAAACCATGACACTGCTCCTCAATCATCATCCAAATCCTAGATCATTGCCTCTTCTCATAGTAGATATGTACATTTTCCATGGAAAGATAAATTCCGCCACAGTGAATTATTTTCCATTCATCCCGTTGAACTTGAGATCCTGATCACCTCTTGCTAAGAAACCACTCTCTTATCTTTTATACTTTCCGAGATAGAACAACACGAAATCTGTATGGCAGCCATCTTGAATCCGCCATTTTTTTTCAGCTCACTGCCAATTGCATGACGTTCCGAGTATTTTTTGTTTCAGCAGTCCCCACCTAATAATACCTTGCCCATGCTCCTCGACTGTCTGCGAAATCCTCAATCATCAGCACTCTCCATATTTTTCTCTAGTAACTCTCCGAAAAACCGCATCACAACCTTGCATAATTACCAACTGTTAGTCTCTTCAACATTCTCCATACATTTTCTATGGAAAAATAAATTCCTACATTTTGAATTTTTTTTCTAGCCATCAAATAGATCTTTTTGTCCTGATCAGTTCTTGTCAAGACACCACTTTTCCATCTTTTATACTTTCCGAGATATCGACGAAATTCGAATGGCGGCCATTTTGAATCCGCCATTTTGAATTTTTTTTCAGCTCACTGGCAATTGGATGACATTTTGAATGACATTTGGTCGAGCACCCCCCACCTATCTCTAATACCCTTGGCTGTGCTCTTCATTCGTCTTCGATATCCTCAATCATCAGCTCTCTCCGTATTTTTCCTCCGAATGAATTTTTCCCTTCTATACGAAATGGTAATTGGAAAAAAATTTTTTCATACAAAATTGTTCAGGAGAGGTGATCAATGAGTGAATGAATGAATCAGCACAAGCAGCTATATATATAGTAACTAGTAGGGCGCGTGGGAGCGCGGGCCACATGTGGCCCGCGGGCTGTCTTCTCACCTATAAAAGAATCGCCGTCATCTCGATCGCTAATTGGAATCCGATTGGCAATGGGCTAAAAGAATTACCTCGGAGCACGGTCATGGATTTAAAGATAGTTAAGGGCTGTTTGAATAAAAAATACACTGAACCTCATCATGAGGTTCAGTGTATTTTTTATTCAAATAGCCCTTAACTATCTTTAAATCCATGACCGTGCTCCTCAATCATCATCCAAATCGTAGACCATCGTCTCTTCTCATAGTTTTTCATAGGCCTTTGGGTTTATTGTAGCATTCACATTTTCCATGGAAAAATAAATTCAACCTCTTTGATTTTTTTTCATTCATCCCGTAGACCTTGACATTCTAATTACGTCTTGCAAAGAAATCACTCTCTTATCTTTTATACTTTCCGAGATATAACAACACGAAATTTGTATGGCGGCCAATTTGTCTTGAATTCGCCATTTTGATTTTTTTTCAGCTAACTGCCAATTGGATGACGTTTCGAGTTACATTTGGTCGACCACCCCCCACCTATCTTCGATACCCTGGCTGTGCTCTTTACCCGTCTCCGAAATCCTCAATCATCAGCTCTCTCCATATTTTTCTCTAGTAACTCTCCGAAAAACCGCATCATAACCTTGCATAATTACCAACTGTTATTCTCTTCAACATTCCCCATACATTTTCTATGGAAAAATAAATTCCGCCATTTTGAATTTTTTTTTCTATCCATCAAATAGACCTTCGGGTCCTGATCACTTCTTGTCAAGAAACCATTCTTCCATCTTTTATACTTTCCGAGATATCGGCGAAATTCGTAAGGCGGCCATTTTGAATCCGCCATTTTGAATTTTTTTTTCAGCTCACTGCCAATTGCATGACGTTTCAAATGACATTTGGTCGAGCACCCCCCACCTATCTCCAATACCCTTGGCTGTGCTCTTCATTCGTCTTCGATATCCTTAATCATCAGCTCTCTCCATATTTTTCTTCCTCATGAATTTTTGTCCTCTATACGACATCATCCTTCAAAAAAATTTTTTTCATACAAAATTGTTCAGGAGAGGTGATCAATGAGTCAGTGAGTCAGTGTTGAATCAGCACAAGCAGCTATATATATATTAATAAACATCTTTTGACTCTACTTCATTTAAAGAAACAATACCTACAGAGTTCTATTTAATGGAGATGGTTCCAAGAGTAAGTAATAAAAACAGATCGCGTAGGTAATTGAGCACCCTCCCGGCATTCCCTGATTGCACGCTCCTTTCCCACGCCTTGGATCATCCTGGCTTCTTATGTAACTTAATCGAAATTCCGTAAAGGAGGAAGGCTATTAGGGGATCGATTATGACATGGGGTGACATAATTACTGCGCGCGGTCTAGGTAAACAAGGCGATACTTACTTTCTAAGGTACCTAGAACCTTAATTGCGGTTTTCATTATAAAATTATAAAAACCAACCCATATAACTAAAATATGTACCTACTAGATTTCGCCTAGGGAATTTTTCTAGGATATAAAAAAGTCTGGTTATCCAGGATTAAGTATGTAGTTCATCTGAAACCAAACTTCGGTCAAATCAATTAGATAGCTTCCTTCGCCTTGAAGGACAAACATACGAACATATATTATCTACACAAACACGATGCGAGTGTGGAATCGTTTTGATTGAAGGTGGTGGTGCAGCATCAGACGAAGTCTAGTAGTTTCATGCAATATAATTGAAGAAATATGATACAGGAATATTTAAAACGATCAAACCTGTGAAAGTTTTTAGAACTGATGAAATCTCCAAAGAACCAAACAGATTTTTCCGGGACTGGTAGATAGGACAAAAACAAAAATAAACTAGGAAAATCTGAATACAGTTTGGAAGCTACACCGACACAGACACGAGTAGGTACCTACCTACAAAGTAAACTATTCTCGAAATTGTTACCTACCCGTAAAACATGAGCGCAACGTTTATACAGAAACAATAAAGCTTTACCTACGTGCAAGGAGTTTTACTGAGCCGTGTAAAGTACTTCGTGCAACACTAAACTGACCCTCGAGCCTCCTTCACCGGTTAAGTATACGAGCATAATCAGGGTTTTAAAACACCATTAAGAGTAAGGGAACGACGGAGAACCTAGTAATAAAGTTGGCTAGGTAAAGTAAATTAACACGAACTCCGCCGCGATTTCATTACTCAACAATCACCTAAACTTTTATTTGAATTTTATTTTCAGCAGTAAGATATGATATGAGACAAGCGTAAGTACCTACACAAGTACGGAAGCAAACCACGTAAGGGCTCTAGATGTACATTTGGAGAATCTTAAAAGCTCGCGTCGTCCTCGAGGAGTGTTCCTGTAATCTTACGGTTATGAGTAGGAATCATACGAAGGCAAGCGGAGCTGGTAATTGGGTGCACCCGAGCGACTCTTGTAATTGATACAGCAACCTAGCGGTTCTTCAGCTTTGTACGTGCATTCTACGCCCTTGATTGTATACGGCTGCGATATTTAAGTACTTGCGGCATGCGGCAATCGGACTTCTGGATGAAAAGCAATTTATCTATAAAAGATGTTGTAATAGATGGGCAAATGGGTACAGTTAGAAGACGTTTGAGTTCAAATGCGAGTCAATATTTTGTATTGACTTGTAAAACTATTAACAACCGTAATTATCAAAGGTTGATTTATCCATTTTGTTCTGACAGCTGCTTAATTTGTAGAACGCTTTTAAGTTTTACAACTGGCGTAGATATATAACTCTTGATATGATTGTTTAAAACTTGTTTAGCAATTCCAGTCTTGCCTACTAGTTTTGTAGATCTTATGTTACGCTAGTAATACATAATATTATTTGTGTGTAAGGTAATTTGAACTACCTACTATACCTACGTTTGTGTGGTATAAATAATACATTTACATAAATAGGTAGTAGCTTAGCTAAAAATTAAAATTAAATTGGAATTTGGAAAGCAAAAGTAGACCGTGCCAATAGAAGAACGCCGGGAACTTTTAACTTTGGAATAACATTTTTGAAGTGTGCTTGAGCTTGGGAATGATACACCGAGACACAGATTAAAATATAATAGAGGTAAGTATGTAAAATGGGTGATATGAAATAAATTAAAGGGGGGGGCCTTGTCTCCGAAGTCTGAACATTACAAATCGTATTAATCTGAAATAATTATGGTCAACATATTTTATTAACAGAAAAAACGAAAATATTTAGTTTTTTGATATCTACAACAAACCTCTACAAACAAAGTTAGTTTGTGAGTCTTACCTTTTATCTCTTCTTTAGTAGTTGCGGTGCACGAGTCTGACTCGCACTTGGCTTATTTTTTAAATAAGAAATAATATAACCTACCATAATAATTTGTTGGAAATAAAATCGTTTATTTATAAAAATCGTTAATAGTGTAGGTATACTTAAGCTTACCAAAATATTAACAACGGCGAACCATTGACAAAGCGTAGGGGCGCCGAGTTCATACATCGTTAACGACAAGCACTTATGGTTCAATAATATGTGGATTTGTGTGTTACGATTTCCGCCGCGATTCCCGCCAAAGATGTGGGAGCAACTTGTACGCGAGTGTGCTTCGCCGGTTTGCCCGCTAAACTGAAAGAATAAGCAGTAAGCAGCGTGAGAGCTTCGCGAACGGTCTCCGCAATAGGTACGGCGCACTCCACGGAGGGAGAAATGGCGGGAGGGACGATCTTGTAGGGGAAACCGCGTCAACCGCCTCCGCTACCTAATTCACTAAGAAATGTTTTTTTTTATTGCTTCGTACAGGGCCATCGGATAGTAAAATTTTTAAGGCAGCTTTTACGCTTTGTGTACCACATTATTATTCTCTATCCTTAAACCTAGATAGGTACCTACTTATGCAACAGACTAGGTACAGAGTCCGAGAAGTAATACCTAGTAGGTACCTATATGCCATATTATACTGGTAAAGTATGGCCTACTAAACCAATGGTGAAATTGCTGAGTTTTTTTTCTTCAAAGAAGTGCTCCTTGCCAGACCTTTTCGGTATACCTACAACATAGGTACATTCTAATCAAACTTCGGACTCGCTGTATACACGCGATAACCGATGACGGTAAAGACAGGTAAAAGTTACCAAACCATGTGAAAAAAAATTCAAACGAAATAATTATTTAAGTAACTACCTACTTAAATTGCAATAAGGGTGGGTTAATGGGTGTGGGCAAAGAGTAAGTACCTAGTCTTCATTCTTCGTCTTGGAATTCTATTACCTACACTCCAACCATCCTTGAACCAATCGGGTTTAGAAAACCGCCCGATACTTCGCATTTGAACTTAGGTTTTATTTTTTAGGGTTCCGGAAGAAAACACTTATTTTAGCAGCTTGCATCTCCCCAGAATTATAACGTTGCTATTGCGTCTAACTAGGCGCTTGCACATTGCGCCTAACAAAATTTTCTTTGCTTGTAATTTTAGACACTAAAGGGCAACTCAGTCAGTATGTACTACGAGTATCGAGTATTGTACGCGCGGCGAGAGTTTGGCTTTGACCTTCGGGTGGAGGGGATTACTGCGCATGGGTACTGTCACGCACACAATACTTTTCCTTTTTTATGTACCAGGTTGGATATTTGAGTGGGTCAAAATTCATGTACAGTGGTAATAATGCTAGAAAATAATACGAAATAGATAAACTTCTTCATTTATTAAAACTATTGATAGTTATTTTACTTATATAAAATGTTTATTTCCTTTTAAAGTTTAGAGAGACAGCGATGAAAATTCTAAATAATTGTTTTTTAATAAAATTATTTATTCCAAGATACATGTAAAATTGGTACATACAAACATTTGCCTTTTTAAAACAATGTTTTTTTTACGCATTTTCAAATCACTTTTTAATATTTAACAAAAAAAACTTAACTGACAAACTTAAACAAACAAACTCAACAAATAATAACAATCGACAACAATAAACAATTAACGAAAATTAATTGTTTATTGTTGTCGATTGATTGTAAGCAATTCACTTGTGAACGTGATTGTACAACAGGAGTGCGCGGTACGTCGTATAGATGCGAGAGGCAGGGAACGACTGGAGCGCCAATCAGAGCACCGCGTGCGCCTACACACCCGCCCCACACCCCGCTAATTGCCCGTTGATACCCAATTTCTGATTTCTGCGCAATAACGGTCAAAGCCAAACTTTCGCCTGAAAGATGATCGTAGCTTACTTTGGGATACAAAAAAATCCAAGACGACCTATATTGCAAGTTCAATGTTACATTCGATAATATAATATGTAGGTAGGTACCTACTACTCCATGATATTGATAGTAAAAAGGTATTTATCTAATATTTTGCACATTTCGGGGAGCGTTTGAGCCCCCTAACCTCCTATTTTTCATCTCGGAAAATCCATGGCTCATGCGGGTTTAATATTAATCATTATTATTGATTTTAAGAGAGTGCCATATTTTTTTAAGCTTATTGCAGGCCAGATCAAGAATTTATCTTTATTAAAGGGTGACAGTAAAATTGGAGTCATAAGTATGTTTAGTTACCTACAATCAGCTCCGTTAGGATGACATGAGTTTGCTGGGTCTATTGCCTACAGGCTACATGGGTGCAAAATTGGGCTCAACCACGTGTCTCCTCTTTACATTACTTACTAACAGAACTTAAGTTTATTCATGCCACGGACTCTACGTCTACGTCAGAACCTTAGATCAGCTGTGCTATTCTACAAAATAAAATAGCTGCCAGACAGCTGCCAACCCGAATATGGCATGCAAAATTGTATCTACTCTATTACAACTGACAAATTCATAGATGCATAGATGTACGCTCGTCGCTGTTTTGCAGAATAGCACGGCAGTACGTATTACGTTAGTAATATTATATATTCGTTGGTATTACGGTCAACTGCAACGATTTATGTTATTTGTTGATATCTTTGATGTAACCTTATCAAAGGTTAATAATATAGCGCCTTGCAATATAAAATAGCAATAGATAGGTTGAAGTAATAATAATATTAAATAGCAATAGATAATATCATTGTTTTTCAGTACAAACAAGTTAGTTACTTAACACTTTTTTTATAATTTAAAATTTTCGGTTTTTCTTTACTGGTCATAGGTATATAAATCTATGGATGAGGGGTGTAATATAAAATTCACGAAAAAAGTGTCCCGAAAAAACCTATATAAACGAGGGTACATGAGTATTTTTATAAACAAACTAAAACATTGTAATGTATGTCTTAAACCATTACTACTACGGCCTAATTTTCAAACACGAGACTGAAGTGCGTTTTGTATGTCATTCACTTCGGACACTTTTTTAGCGCTGATCCTAACTCCTTAGTTTATAACTCAATGTTACTGGTGCTATATTACCTTGTTTATGTCCATGACTTTTGGGAAACGGGATTTTTATACCTGGGTCCATAGATGTGCACCCAAATAATTTCAACTTGGTAGCTTTACCAGTTCCAGACAAAAAAGCTGTAAGTGATGGAAAGATGGACAACAGAGTTCCAAGGGGGTCTGGTTCGTATTTGAGAACGGGACCCTAAAAAAATGAAGTTATAAGAAATACATACCCTACGTACAAAGTTCGTAGGTACGTAAAATACTGTTCTAACTTTGGTATTGTCAATCTAGATAGTATCATGACCACGATGGCCGTAAAATTATTCTTATCAGTCAGATAGTTTATCTCACTCTCAATGTGCTAGTTACTGCATTAAATATAGGTGTGAGGGGTATGAGGCTTCATGATAATTTTGATAGTACAGCAATGACAAGTAGTGTTTATGGTTTTATGAATTCTCACATACATTTATATTCAAGTACCTACTCAATAGGTATCTACATTAATTTATGTAGGCACTAGGCATACGTTCTATAAAATAAAATTGTAAATGAGTATGTAAATTGAAACTTGACAGTAGTAAATAATTCATTTATTATAAACAAGCAAGAAAATAAATAAATGCCGTAAAAGATGATATCCTTGAGCCCAAAGTGTTAGCTTAAGTAACAAGGTAATATAAAATATTACAAATTGCTGAATATCCGCTTAGTAGTTAGTCATTGTGTCAAACTCTTTTTCAAATTCTCAGCCAATTTATCCATAAACTCAAATGTTTCATAGTAATCAGATCTCTTAACATTGTTCATGCCCTTGATACAAATGGCGAGATCTTTTGTCATGATACCAGATTCGATGGTATCAACGCAAACTTTCTCCAGAGTTTCTGCGAATTTCGTGAGTTCAGCGTTGTTGTCTAACTTAGCACGATGCAGTAGCCCTCTCGTCCATGCAAAGATAGACGCGATAGGATTAGTGGATGTCTCCTTCCCTTGCTGGTAGAAACGGTAGTGTCTAGTGACCGTGCCATGAGCGGCCTCAGCTTCTACCGTTTTACCATCAGGGCAAATCAAAACAGAAGTCATAAGCCCCAAAGATCCGTATCCCTGCGCTACGGAATCGGACTGCACATCTCCGTCGTAGTTCTTACAAGCCCACACAAATCCACCTTCGGATTTCATGGCGTAGGCGACCATATCGTCAATAAGACGGTGCTCATACCAAATGCCTGCAGCATCGAATTGCGCTTTGTACTCCTTATCGTAAATTTCCTGGAATATGTCTTTGAAGCGCCCATCGTACTTTTTAAGAATAGTATTCTTTGTGCTCAAGTAGAGGGGATACTTTCTTTCCAGTGCATACTTAAATGACGAATGCGCAAAATCTACAATAGATGCGTCAGTATTGAACATACCAAGTGCAACGCCAGCACCTTTGAAGTCATTCACCACATGCCTTATGGGTTCGCCAGACGTGGGCGTAAAAATAAGTTCTAACTTTCCCTCCCCGGGAACCACAAAATCTGTGGCCTTGTACTGGTCAGCGTGAGCATGACGGCCAATAATAATGGGCTTTTCCCATCCCGTCACGAGACGAGGAATATTCTTGCAGATGATAGCTTCCCTGAAGACAGTGCCCCCGAGAATATTACGAATCGTACCATTCGGACTCTTCCACATCTTCTTCAACTTGAATTCCTCTACTCTCTTTTCATCGGGAGTAATAGTGGCGCACTTAATGCCGACATTATACTTTTTAACAGCATTCGCACAATCTATTGTTACTTGATCGTCGGTCTTGTCGCGATTTTCCATACCCAAGTCGTAGGTGTGTAACTCTATGTCCAAAAATGGCAAAATGAGCTTATCCTTAATAAGATCCCAGATGATTCTGGTCATTTCATCGCCAAGGATGTCAACAACTGGTCCAGCCTTTATTTTCGACATTTTTGATCTGAAAATTAAAAAAAAATATGTATAAAATAACTAATAGCATGAAAAACATGTTGGTTTTCTTTTAATTATGTTCCCTAATGGTAATGTATTGATCAAGTATGTAGCAAATGTTTATATATTATACAGTAATGAGAAGTCAACCTTGAATAATACAAACTGTTAAGGAGAAGTAAACAAATTACATAACCTTTGAGCCTTGGCACTATTCAAACAATGACTTAAAAAAAATTAGATTATATATTTTTATTATTTGAATGAGTTTGAATTAAAAAATATCGTACCTACTATGAAACAACATTGTAGTGTTTCAATTTTATTTTTATCAAAATAGTTATACACTCGGCGTCAAAAAAATCGCACCTTTCAAAAAATCTACTTCAAACAACTTTAGACCTTATTTGACATCAATAATGAGGGTCATGTTGCATATCATTTGAAAGGTGATGAAATGGAGTGTACAAAAACAATTCAATTGATTATTTTTCTTTTACTGGAAGAGCACAAAAAAAGAAGAAGAAAACACTTACAATTTTGCTCCTTAAACAGCCGCTAGTTGCGCTACCTTTTGCAGGTATAAAAGGGTCAATACAGGTTCAATCGGGATCATTCGCTATCCAACCGTTGAAGTGGACACACGAGAAGCTCATTCCCAAGAAAAATACCCTTGAAGATGGATACCACTGTCGATGAGGCCGCCCAAGTGATTGCACTACTGCAATCAGGCATGCGGCAGTGTGATGTCGCTCGGCAACTCAACTTGAGCCGTTTTTCGGTTCGAAGAGTGTACCAGCGTTTCCTGGAGACCGGTGGCTACGTCCGAAGACATGGGTCTGGTAGACGTCGCTGCACCTCGGAGAGAGACGACCGATTCATCGTATCGACATCTTTGAGAAATCGCTTCTTAAATGCTGTTGAGTTGCGACAGCAGCTCCAGACAGCTAACAGAAGAACCGTGAGTGTGTCTACGGTTAGGCGAAGGCTGGGGGAGAGGAAAATAGCGGCGCGAAGAGCTGCTACGGGTCCAAAATTGACCGCAGAGCATCGGCGAGCCCGCTTGCAATTCGCTCGCGAACACGTCAATTGGACCCTCGAACAATGGAAAGCTGTTCTCTTCTCAGACGAGACGAGAGTGTGCCTTTTCTGCAACGACAGACGCAAAAGAGTGTACAGAAGACAGGGTGAACGTTTCGCCCAAGCCTGCATCCAGGAGACGGTGGAATATGGAGGCGGTTCTTGTATGTTCTGGGGCGGCATGTCTGCCGACGGCAAAACCGACCTTGTTTGCGTCTCCCGGGCTCGAGGTGCTTGCGGGCAAGGGTCGCTGACTGCTCACCGGTACATCACAGAGATCCTGGAAGACCATGTGGTCCCCTATGCCAGTTTTGTTGCCGAGGGGTTCACGTTGATGCATGACAACGCTCGCGCTCACACTGCAATTATTGTGCGCGACTACCTTCAAGATGTTGGGATCTCTGTCATGCAGTGGCCAGCGAGAAGTCCAGACCTGAACCCGATTGAGCACCTATGGGACCATTTAAAACGCAAGGTTCGGTCTCGTGATCCCGCTCCTACGACTCTCCAGGAACTCAAAGATGCCGTTATTGAGGAATGGGACACTATCCCTCAAGAAGAAATTTTAAAATTGGTAAGATCCATGAGGGATCGTATGGAAGCCGTCATCAGGGCAAGGGGGGGTAACACTAGATTTTAGATTAGTTTTAAGATAATTTTTGTATTCTTTTTTGTGTAATTAATCTGTTTTAAATTAAGGCTTAATTAAGGATTTTTACTGTTTTATATACTTCTTTTTTTTGTGCTTTTCCAAAAAAAGAAAAATAATAAATTGAATTGTTTTTGTGCTCTCCATTTCATCGCCTTTCAAATGATATCCAACATGACCGTCATTATTGATGTCAAATAAGGTTTAAAGTTGTTTGAAGTAGATTTATTGAAAGGTGCGATTTTTTTGACGCCGAGTGTAGTTTCCTTAATTAAAAAAAAAAAAACATTTAAATTGTTGCTATTTAATGACCGAAAAATGTAATTAAGTACTTCATAAATAAATAAATAAATAGTGGACAACATCACATACATTGCTCCGATCCCTTAGTAAGTAGCTTATGCACTTGTGTTATGGAAATCAGAAACAACGAAGGTACCACAACACCCAGACCTGAGACAATGTAGAAAACTTATTTTTCTACATTGCCCCGACCGGGGATCGAATCCGGAACCTCAGAGATGGCGGCGCCTTGAAAACCGGCACGCTAACCACTCAACCATGGAGGTCGTCAAACTTTACAACTAGCAATCAAAATTAATGTTTAGTAAATATTCTTGAGTAAAAGTGTTATCTTACCTATATATATATAATTTAGTTAAAAACATAAACATTCAATGACAACAGAGAATTGTTTAATAACATAGCATGTTGAAATGAAAATACTAGTTTACGATATACATAACAGATTGCTTAATGTATTTTCTTTTTATGTCTTAATTACTTACAAACAAAAAGGTCATTATACAGTGGGTCCAGGATCAAACTAGCGATATTAATTGTAAATCCTGGTTTCAAGCTATTCCTATTATTTTTGTTAACTTGATTCTATTCATTGTAACGTGAAAGAAACATTAATATCCAAATAGTTCCACTTGAAACATACCTTTCATATTTATAATATGAAAAACAGGATATTTTATGATGACACCAAATTAGGATATAACAACATGAGAATTGAGAGCTTAGTTTATTTTATTAATCATGGGAATGAAAGCAATAGGGAACAAAATTTATTTGATTCCATGAGATGTTAAAATAATACCTACAAAATATAAGAAGTAATTAACACAGTTTCTGTACCAAGCTTTGCTTCAACACTGAAGCATCAACAGATGTTGACTTATACAACGACGCTTTTGACTTACTTATAAGTTTTTAGCAAAACTGTATTTGTACATTATTTTCTCTGGCCATAACCCAAAATATTTATGTCAGTATGTATGCAATATTAGAGAATGAACAGTACCTACACACACTTTAGTAATGATTAGTTTCAATCAGTAATCATTAATTTAAAATTGACTATAACACTAAGGCTCGGTTGCTTGACTTGACTTTAACCGAAACGTTATAGTTAAATATGGCGGTCTGACTCTTATGTCTTTCGAAATAAGAGTCAGGCCGCCATATTTAACTATAACGTTTCGGTTAAAGTCAAGTCAAGCAACCGAGCCTTAGACTATTCTGTCTAAGTATAAATGTTACAGTCTTTAGCTTTGGTTGGTAATTGCGCTATTACAGAACATAAAATTACATCATTGACACCAGTTCTGTTGACCTTTCTCCTTCATAAAAACTACCTTAATGCAATACCTACATACTTTAGTTTTGTGACTTTTTGGAGTTAATTCATTTATATTGACATATTTACAAATTTATTTTTCAATAAAATTTAATTAATTTTCGAACAAATTATTCTGCAATATGATTATCGGTACCTTACCTATAATATAATAAACATTTATCCAAATAGCCCATCCCTAATTGCTCCTGGCCCAAGGAGTCCATCGTGGTGATAGAAAGCCAATGGACCAGGAAGGCACAAGATCATAGGTCAATATCTCTGAATGCCTTCAACAAATTAATAGTACAGTACCTGAGTAAGTGAAAATTGGGTAATGAGAAAACTTTATTAATGAGTCAGGTCCTTTGCCAGGTCCCGTCATTTTGCTATCCTAATTCCTAACTCTGAAATTCAGGTAAGTAAGAAACCTACATTAGAGAAAAAGAGAGCTCAGCCCCTTAGGCTATCACTAATATGACTACCACAGGGTAGAACTTGTATGTCTAGTCTATAGTATAAAGTTCAAGGTCAGTAGCTTGTTATTAGTTAATACTATAAGTACCAACAGAGCGACACTCTTGGCGCGTGGCCAAAATCGGTACTAACACCGCTATCTTGTGCTACTGTTTGATAGTCCGCTCTGTCAGTATGTCGCTATTGTATGTTGTGTTGTTTTTGCTTACTATCAACTATTTTAAACTAAAATTGAAGTAAAACTGAGGAGATTTTATTTTCTGGATGCCTTTGTTCTATAACAGCGCCCTCATTCAAGTGCCAAGAGAGCCTTGTCGGACTGTACTACAAACAAATTCTTCACAAGGCAAAAACGCTTAACGCTTATGCAAATTGCAAAGGAAAAATTTGAAAGTAGGTAGGTAATTTAAGTACATAAATAAAATTTAGAAAAGTAAACTTTCCTTACCGATTCTCTAGTTTGTAACAGCTATTTGTGTCGAAGCCGAATAAAGAAATCTGGAAGTGGTTTAGTTGAAACTTAACAGGCGAGCGAATGATTAATTAAATGATAGTAAATTGCGTTAGCGCGCTGCCGTATCCACGTCCACAACGGTCCACAGTCCAACACAACGGTGAACGGTTAAAACGTAGTGATTATAATATACTCTTTGACAACGGTCAACGAACATGGAATCACCATGGATTATGGAATGATAAACGAATACGTCATTACAACCACAGACCAGCGCCCGTATTCTGTGTCTCGGTGCCTATCAAAGAATGATAGCCACTGGCATATGTTTTTTATCCATTGAAAGTTTGCTATGAAATAAAAATAACATTTCCTTTGCAAAACTTCAATGGATGAAAAACATTTGCTAGTGGCTATCATTATTTGATAGGCACCGAGATACAGAATACGGGACCAGGAATGATTACAACGAATGGCCACTAAAACGAGGCACAGAAAGTTCAAAGTAGATCACTTCAAGTTCAATAAAGTGTCCCTACAATATATAGTCATTAGTCACAGACCAGGAACCGAAAGTGTTAGAGTCTGTCTACTGAAAGTAGACACTGAAATCGCCCGGCAAATTTAAAAAAATTTTGTAGGTCATCCCCAAAACTATAGTGCAAATATTGGAATAACTCAGTTTGATACTTGCAATTCAATTTTTTTTTATATCGGTATCACACTAATCTTTATTAATTTGCTTACCTATTTATTATTTCTACCTCTCATCAGGGGGTTGGGGGTTCGAGTCTCGGGTTCGCGCCTTTTAACTGTTTGGAGTAATGAGCGTCTTAGGACTAAATATTACTTTCGTAGCTATGAAGGAAAACATCATGAGGTAACCTACATGCCTGAGCACTATGTTTTCAAAGGTTTAAGAAGCCCACCAATCCACAATCACTAGACATAATGCACTAATTATTACTTGGCTTACTATTATTATTTAAAACCAAGCATCAAACTGAACTGTTTTACTTACACAAGAAATCGACTACAACATGTAAACAATCTTGTTTTTGTGTAAACGCAGCCTGTTTTTGTTGTTGTTTTTCTTTGAATTTTGATATTAAACAAAACAGTAACTCCCGCACTCCACTTTTAATTGTTTTATTCATTTTATCACCCGATCTCAGAAAATTCGGACTAAATAAGATCACAGAAAAATATCAACAACCGCCATCTTCCTTTTCCCGATTGACGTGTCAGGGTTGCCATTTAAAAAGTTTTGAAAAAACCCGAGTCTCTACTTTCATTAGACAGACTCTAGTTGGTGTTAGTTGTCACTTGTCTATGTTCAATAAGCTCACTATAGATCAATGGCTCACTAGCTCACAGACAAGCAGTGTGACCGTTTCAAAATTGGTGAATCTGCCAAACTCTACCAAAAAATCTGCCAACTCGATTTCTGAACTGTAAAAGCACTGTACAATCTATACCTACTTCCCTACTAGAGTTTGGCTAGCGAATGGTGAACCCATCATTTTTTTAAGTTGCAACACTGACATTTTGACACATGCTGTCAACGACCTCACCCGTCTACAATATCCAACCTAGATAGTTTTGATATTCAAGCTATCAGGAACAAAATAAATGAATGATGAATAAGATATGGGTGTAGAATATTTAGAATTAGAATTTGATCACAGTGAATAAAATACAATCATGTTTTTATTGAATGAATGACTTTGATTTTTACCTGATTATTTAAGTGATATTCTTATGTAAGCAATTATTTTCATACAAATTTGCTTGAACCTGCTGTGTCTTTTCACACCATTAATCAATACTTAATCACACAAAATTGTTGAACAAATTTGGATGAAATTTTGCTTACACGTAGTTTAATCCTGGGTTAACACACATAATACTTTAATCCGAAAATTTTAAGTTCCGGGAGTAAAAATATATTATTAATTTGTAAATAAAAGTATCAAAATCGTTTTTTCCAACTATTTTCTGTGTTGCCTTCTTCATCATTTTTGAATTTGCCGCGCTTTGCTAGGTTCATGTTTCGCTAGCCAGACTCTAATATTATAAAGAGGTAATCGCAGGATCAAATGATTTATTTCATACATGTTCTTATTAATATTAAGATAACTATGTAAGTGATAACTATTTCTTACTCGACTTAAAAACTACATTTACAACGGTTCTAACGCGCCCTGAACTGTCTGCCTGCAAAACACTCAGCCGATCATTATTTTTAGTTGTCACTAGTAATTTAGAACAATGTGTTACTCCTATGGCTTATATTCATTTCAGTTTTATTTTGCATATTTATGAGTTTTGGCTTGACAAAAGCTTTTAACTGGTTGACCGAAATGTCGAATAAATTGAATGGCAGCTTATCATAAAATCTAATACAGCAATGTCGAAGTCAGCCAATTGGTTTTTTAGGACATCCATTGAGGTTTTTGCCGGGCGTAGAAAACACAGCATTATTTTTGGATCCTTCTTCTCCTCATCTTCTAATCGTACTTTCAGATTTTCCTGAAATAAAAATAATTTCACTACATTAACAAGTTTTTGAACTTCAATCTGTAACAAACATTCAAACTTGAAAATTTTAAAATTTATGTGTTTAAATCATCATCATCATTCAAATAAATCAACGAATACGTAATAATTATATTCTTTGTTAAAAGATCTTACAAGACTCGATTCTTGAACTATGTATAATATTATGTACATTGTAGCTGTAAATTAAAAATTTGTAGGGAACCCTCAGCGAGCGAGTACGACTCGCTAATGTCCGGTTTTCAAAATAAATATGATTAAAAACAAGTACTGGATATTCTATGATGACAATGAAAAAACGTTCTGCTTAAACTATCAAATCAATCTGATCGCGCTACAAATTTGATGAAAAAATCATAACAATTTAATAACCTCAAAATACTAAGAAATTTACATACAAAAGAAAATAATGAATTTCTCCAACAACAATCACAAAAATTACTTCACTTTTGTATTAGTTATAAGCAAAATACACTCAACATACCTACCTCTCATTTCAGCAACTCTCTAGCAAACATCGGAAAAGCCATATAAATTTGTGCCAGCTTGTTAATCGGCAAGACATCGCAAATACCAAAGTACCTATAAATTGTTCCATATGTGGGTATTTTCATAATTAATAAAACAGTTCTGTCACCGACGAGCCGGTGTTTTATTGTCGCTCCGCGTTGTAATCAATATAATAATTATTATATTTAACTGGCGACGAGGAAAAACATTATAATTTCGTGTAATTGTGTGTGCTTATCACGATGCCAATCGGGAAAATCGAAAGTTTCGATTTAAATAGTAAAAAATGGTTGGCGTACGTCAGACGCGTGGAACAGTTCATCGAACTCAATCAAATTGAGGAACATTTGAAAGTTGCGACGTTAATCACAGTTGTGGGACAAGTTACTTATGATTTAATGTGTGACTTGTGCGCTCCGGAACACCCGGAGACGAAAACTTTTGAAGACCTGGTGAGGTTAGTCGGTGAACACGTGGAACCGAAGCGGTCGGACATCGCGGAACGACACGTTTTCCGCTTGCGGCGGCAGAGGGACGGCGAATCACTCAGCCAATACCTACAAGCGTTAAAGCACCTAGCGAGTACGTGTAATTTTGGTGCGAATCTGGAAGAGAATTTAAGAGATCAATTCGTATCGGGATTGAATAGTGACGATATGAGAACCCGTTTATTTGCGGAGCCGGATTTGACGTATAGAAGAGCTATCGAATTGGGGTTCGCTCTCGAAGCTGCAGACCGACATGCGCTAGTTAGTGTTGCGACGGGTGGTTCAGCCGGCGGCGGCGACAGCGCGGCGGCTGCGACGGCGGCCGCGACGACGGAATCTTTGCATCGTGTAGCGACGGAGACGCGCGCGGGCCGTGCTTCGGGTGCGGCGGCGGCGCATGCGGGCCGTGCTTCGGTTGCGACGACGACGCGCGCGGGCCGTGCTGCGGACACGGCGGGCGCGAGCAGCGGGCAGGCTTCGGTGACCTGCTGGCGCTGTGGTCTCAGAGGTCACGTGCGGTCTTTCTGCCGGGCGAGGCGAGTGCGAAGGCGCGGGGCGTGTGACGGCGAAGGTCGCGCCCGGGATAAAAACCAGAATTATCTGGACAGTGATAGTGATGGTGATGGTGAGATGTATAGCTTAAACGTGTGTGGTGCGGGTGGTCAACCGTATCGTGTGCGCGCCCAGGTGAACGGGTTGTTATTAGATTTCGAGCTAGATACTGGCAGTAAGTTATCTACTATTAACTTCGATTGTTATAAGCGGTATTTTAAAAACTGTAATATTAATAAAAATAATGTTTGTTTACGCTCTTATACGGGAACTTTAATCGAGCCTGAGGGATATTTGTTAGTCGATGTGGTAATCGGGAAGTATAAAGCGGATCGGTTAAAGTTATTTGTAATTAAAAATGGCGGACCGCCACTTCTCGGTCGTTCTTGGCTGCGTCGTTTGAATATTGGCTCGGTACAGATTAATGATTTTTTGTGTAATTTGCAAAATGTTAATATAGTCGAAAGCCTACGTCACGAGTTTCCTACCGTTTTTGCAGCCGGGCTGGGAACGTGTACTGTAAAAATGTCATTAAAATTAAAAGATACGACGCCAGTGTTTTTGAAAGCGCGACAGTTGCCTCTGGCTCTGCGTGAGCCAGTCGAGCGCGAGTTGACTCGACTCGTGGCCGAGGGTACTATTTATAAAGTAGATTATTCCGAATACGGCACGCCCATTGTGCCGGTAATAAAAAAAACGGGTGAAATTCGTATCTGTGGTGATTACAAAGTAACCATCAACCCCAAGCTATTGCGCGAGCCGTACCCCCTGCCACGAATCGAAGAGTTATTCGCCGCGTTGAGCGGCGGTGAACAGTTTTCTAAGATCGACCTCACTAATGCTTATCAACAATTATTACTCGAGGATGAGTCACAGGCGTGTACGGCGATCAGCACTCACATAGGCACGTTTGTTTACAAGCGCACACCTTTCGGATTAAACTGCATTCCCGAGAAGTTTCAAAAGTTTATGGAGGACACTCTCCGGGGTCTGAGTGGTGTTGTGGTATATCTCGACGACATTGCTGTGACTGGTCGGGACCGGAATGAACATTTGGCGAATTTAAAACGTGTTTTGGAGCGTCTGCGTGACGTCGGTCTTAGAGTGAAATATGAAAAATGTTCGTTTTTGCAGGACAGTATAACTTACGTTGGGTTTGTTATCGATAAATACGGATTGCATCCAGATCCAAACAAAGTCAAGGCAATCGTAGATGCGGCCGCGCCAAGTAATGTATCCCAGTTGCGCTCTTTTCTGGGCCTCGTTAATTATTATTCAAAATTTATGCCCAATATTAGCACAACACTGGCACCTTTATATGAGTTACTTAAAAAGGGCGTTGTTTGGAACTGGTCAAAAAAATGTAAAAAGGCATTCGAAGTTGTTAAAAAAATAATTTTAAGCAAAAATGTGTTAGCTCATTATGACCCGGGGCTCCCGTTGGTCCTTTCTGTCGATAGTAGTGAATACGGCATTGGCAGTATTTTGGCTCATCGATACCCTAATGGTGAGGAACGTCCGATTTGTTTTTCGTCGCGAACCTTGAACAAACAAGAACGTTCTAGAAGCGTTCTCGACAAGGAAGCGCTCGCGATAGTCAGTGGAGTGAGTAAATATCATCATTATTTGTATGGCCGTCATTTTATTATTAAGACGGACCACAAGCCTCTTTTATTTATTTTTGGCTCTAAATCTGGGTTGCCACAAACAGTTGCCAGTAGATTACAACGTTACGCTGTGAAACTTGCAGCTTACGACTTTGATATTGAATATGTGAAATCTAAAGACAACTGTAGTGATGCCTTGTCTCGTCTGCCATTGCCGTGTGAACGTAAAGAACCTGAACGGGATCCGATTGTGTATGTAAATTATGTCGAAGCTTCGTTCCCGATTTCTGTTAAAGAAGTCGCTCGTTGTACTGCCAGTGACTTAATTTTAAAAAATATATATCGCTATGTTGTATCTGGTTGGCCTTCAAAGGTAGCGGAGACAGAGAAGCCTTATTTTTACCGTAAGGATAGTCTAACAATAGAAATGGGTTGTATTTTGTATAATCACAGAGTGGTGATACCGACTGTTTTGCGAAGTCGCGTTCTGAGTGAACTGCACGAGGGTCACCTCGGTGTGGTCAAGATGAAGTCGATGGCCAGAGGGTACGTATACTGGCCTCAGTTAGATAAGGAAATTGAAGACTTATCTCGCGAGTGCTCGGCGTGCTGCCAGCAACGAGATGCACCACCGCGCGGTCAATTGCATCCGTGGGCGTTTCCTGCCAGTCCCTGGTGGCGTTTACATATTGATTTCGCGGAATTTCAGGGTAAACGTTATTTAATTACCGTCGATGCTCACAGTAAGTGGATTGAGGTTCAGAAAATGACCGAGGGCACCACGGCTACCGCTACTATCAGGAAGTTAAGAGAAACCTTCGCACGCTTCGGTCTTCCTTCTGTCGTGGTTAGCGACGGGGGCCCGCCCTTTAGTTCGTTTGAATTCGCCGAGTATATGCGTAAAAATTTGATCACACACACCATCACAAGCCCTTACAGACCACAGGGTAACGGCGCAGCCGAAAATGCGGTGAAGTCCGTGAAACGGGCTATGAAGAAGGCGATCCACGAAGGTAGGGACATAGATTCGGCGGTAAGCCTGTTCTTATTTCAGTATCGGAACACGGAGCACGCGAGCACAGGTATCGCACCAGCCGTGGCTCTCCTGGGCCGGCGCCTGCGGGGTCGACTCGATGCGCTGAAACCCAGCGCGAAGGATCAAGTGGAAGCCTCGCAAGAAAGATCTGGAGAACGGAAACCGGGTTTTGATAGGAGTGTGGAGGTTGGTAGCCAAGTTTTAGCTCGTAACTATAATCCAAGTCAGGAAAAGTGGATATCGGCGGCCGTTACGGCGAGGGAATCGCCGTGTTCTTATCGAGTACGTGCGGCTGATGGTCGTGAGCTACGACGCAATATAGATCAGCTTTTGAGTGTTAAGAGGCCGACTCGATACTCGTTAGCTCCTAATATCGAACCACCGGTAAGAGAGTCGGGCGTGTCCAATGAAGGCCAACTCAGTTCAACTTTGAAGTCACCAGTGTCAGGTGTTAGTGTTGATGTGGGGGAGCAGTCCGAACCTGTTGAGCGTGCCTCGCAGGGGACAGAGCAATCGGAGCCCGTGCCGGTATCGGCTGATAACGAACAGACACCTCGTGCACGCCCTTTGCGTGCA
Source organism: Coenonympha glycerion (assembly GCA_963855885.1). Classification (NCBI taxonomy): domain Eukaryota; kingdom Metazoa; phylum Arthropoda; class Insecta; order Lepidoptera; family Nymphalidae; genus Coenonympha; species Coenonympha glycerion. The sequence goes on from OY979628.1 coordinate 12,400,991, forward strand.
TGTCGTGTTCTTAAAGGTTCACATCCGAAATGTTAATTCTAAGGATTGAAGTTATAGGGTCTCGGTTACATTTACTTGTAGTTGTGGCAGGGGTTTCCTCATTAAATTTAGTTAAGATTTATTTCACATATTTACTAACAGCTACTTTCTTATTATTGTTTTTTTTGTGTATTTCTTATTCTTGCTTTTTTTTGTATGTTCATTTCTTTAAAATAAGTATTGTCTTAAAGGGGGGCGTGTTCCATATGTGGGTATTTTCATAATTAATAAAACAGTTCTGTCACCGACGAGCCGGTGTTTTATTGTCGCTCCGCGTTGTAATCAATATAATAATTATTATATTTAACTTTTCGCGTTCTGCTTCGTATTGTCCGGTTCATAGTAATAATGGTGTTCGTTTTCTTTTTTGTAAAAATAACAAACTTTCTAAAAAAACTGATGTTTTCTTTTAGTGCAACTGAACCAAAGACTATAGAACTTGAGTTTTGTAAACAAATGTTAAGTTAGTACTTATTTAAAAATGGAAGTAAAGTTATATTTAATGCTGGCATTAAATATAACTTTACTTCCATTTTTATTAATTTCTACACTTTATAGATGGACTTGTATGTCCTATACCTAAATCGTGGACTGTGGTCTGTACTCTGTGGACTGTGACCTACTCTGTGTGAATAATTTATTTTTCAACTATTTAAGATTTGAATGAAATCAATAATTTTCGTTTTTATCAAATATATGACCTTTTGGCAAATAAATAGACTTTTAAGTGTATGCTCTACTGTGTATGTGACTGCGAAATGAGAAAACTTTCAGTCAGAAATTTCTTGTTGTGATTATCGAGAGTATGCGAGGGGTTCGAGGTTTTCAATCAGTTTTCGAGTTGTGTTCATTTCGAAATGGTTGTTCAAAAGAACAAAGAGTCAATTAATCCATCAACACTCGATAGCGCCACAGGCACATGGAATTTTCAGGCACCACCTAAAATAATTAACATACGCACGAGCTCAGCAGGAAATATGCAAGCGGTACTTAAGACTTGAATTTTTAAAATTAGCTTACCAACTTGGTTGAGTAGGTACCTATATCAAACGTTTTATAAAACGAGTAAATAATTTAAAAATTAAAAAATATGTTACCTACCTATGTTACTCGGACTGAGATTTAAGGATTCTAACAATACCCCATATTATGTCCAAATCTATTCAGCTGTTCAGAAGTTATGGTGGAATAAAGGAACTCACTACATACATACATACATGAACCCTAAAAACAATACACTCCTTTTTTTGGGAAGTTGTGTAATTAAAAATGACAATGGTTATGAGAAAGTGGATTGTTACTTCATCCACTTTTATCATCACCGGTTGGAGGTGTTTTATGAATTGACTTTACTGCAATTTTAATTTTTGTTTCACCATGAAAATAGTATTATATTAATAATTAATAATAATAATATAATACAGCATTCCTTGAATCATTATTTATCAGAAAATTGGAAAGGTTTGTGTTCATCAAAAATAAAGACTTAATTGGTTTTCTTGTTATTCATTATTGGATATTTTTCTATGGTTGAATGTGAGACATGGAAACTTTCTAAAAATATCTGAAGTTTTCCTATAAATCTTTAACTCTTGTTATAGAAACAGCCCATAACGAGGCAGATAGCCATAAGTACGCTGGCAGCAATGCACAGACGTTTCAGCCTACCAGGCCCAGTACAACCTCACTCAAGACCCATTGCAGAGTTCAGAGCCAGTGCTAATAAATCTCTGGACATGTTGCGCCAGACCATACAGTCTGCTGTCACCAGGGAAATTGATCAAGTCATCAAAAAGTACTTAGAAGTAAGTAAACATTCTGACCCATAACATAACATTCAATACTTCAATTGTCTGCTAGAACAAAAGGTGTAAGATAAAAGTAAATAATTTTTTTTTAATAAATGAATGTAGTTTAATTAAATATTGTTTTCAGAAATTCTTTGTTCCTGCTGTAAACAACATTAGACTGAACTTGGGTGATGAGTCAGTGAGTGAAGATCAGGTAAGTGATTCAGGCCTAGCTATTTAATTTTTTAACAGGGTCACAAATGATTTTTGTGGAAATAAGACACCATTTACAATCTAAGCTAGGCTTAGAATTACAAAACAGTTACCATATATGTGTGGAATCTTGAATGCTTTTCTAAGAGACAATGGTGCTATATTTTTGAAGTTAAAAACTCAAAATAGTATCCTAGCCAGCCAGCAAAGTCAAGGAGATGTACATTATTCAGATTCTTAACTTTATAAGTATTTATGAGAATGGCTACATAATTTAAGATAATATTTAACTTTTGTCATTATTAACTGGGAAAGGTTAATATTTAATAAAAATTAGATTGTGTCATCACGATAGTATCAAACTAGTTCAATAAATCTGTATAAAAGAAAACTGAGTAACTGAATTATCTATCAACTTAAGATAAATCACTAGAATGATTAGTGAAAAATTTGGCATGCATATACATACTCTTATGACACAGGCATTGTCTATGAAGATTTTTGAAAAGTGGTAATAAGAGGTCATGAAGCCATGGGAGTCTTCTAGTAGTAACTTAAACTACCATTTATTTCTGGCATCAGTTGTTCACTCTCTAAAAGGGATTGGGCTGCTTTACATTTAAAGCCCCCTTTATAGTCTTTGATCACTCGATTAACCCAACAAAGAATGCTTAACACCACATTTACAGTTTGAATTGACAAGCAGGTAGACTACATGCACTCCAGATCAGTGTAATGGCATAAATCATAATACTGTAACTACTACTACTACTAACTTAACGTACTTACGTAAGTGACTATATACTCATGCCTTCTTATTCAAACTATAATAAGCTGCAATGTTTATTTAACCAACAGGTGAGAGCAGTCTGCCGAGCCATGTTAGATGCCACTCGGTTGCTATATTCCACTCCTCCGAGAGCTGCAGCAACTGGATTGGCTGATGTGACAAGTGAGGCAGAGGCCAGCAGTTCAGATAATAAACTGCCACGACAAGCAGTTAGTACTTAATTTCATTTTGTCATGTCTTGCAATTCTCATTGTGCTGATTGCATACATTATTTATCTTATTTATGTAGAGCCCAAGAAAATTTGCTAAGTTCAAGTGAAAAAAAAAATCTTAATTTTTTTTTGATAAAATGGTAACAGCCGTCACTGATATGTTATTTCTGAATGAGATCAAGATGACGTAACGGGCGCGCGGAGGCACATACACAGCCATATTAAATGTATAACTGTTACTTCAGCTCCATTTGCTTGTGATGTGATGGTGATGGCACAACTTCAGCATTCTTTAATCTGTCACACGCGATTATTTAAATTAAATATAAGACTTGCTTGAACACAATCCCATGTGATGGAAACAAGACGTTGAAGTTATAGCTATGCACGTAAAATAAGATGAATGAGTATGACAATTTAGTTCCAGAATTCATCACAAAAACGGAAGGACATAGAATTGGATATCGACTTTTCAAAAATTAAAAAACTAAAGCAAGAGGAAAGCACTGACAGTGGTTCGTCGTCGCCCATCCCGTCACCGGCCGTGCGGGACCCGGAGAAATGGAACCCGGCCCGGCTGACTCAAGACACGCTTTTCATTATGGGCTCTCATGCACATAAGGTGAGTACTGTTTATAATAGCTATGCATCTGCTAATGTAGCTGCATGTTGCACCCACCAACATATTGATAAGAGTGAGAAGGACAAAAATAAAATCAGATCCTCTTAACTACTCATCTTAAGTCTAAGCAATGGCAAGAGATCTGAACTTTGGTACCTAGGTTTATCTGCACTAGATATACTTTCTGATTCAATTTTTTTCCAATTCTTCAATTTTTTTCTCAATGTGTGGCACATATATTTTTATTATTTATTTAATTGTTATGGAAAAGGCAAAAAATAAAACCAAAATTCACATGGATATAAATTGCAAGCGAAACTTTATTTTACATAGTAATGTAGTAGTTGTTTTTTACTAACCTTTTAAACTTAGCAAGTGGGTAATAATGGTATTAATGTCATGTACACATTGCTGGACTAGCATCTTGGATTCATTTCTGTGATTCAGACAAAAATTGTTCATTATAAATTGTCTATCAACATGTTTTAGGTGTAAGCTTTGAGTATCCACCAGGGGCAGTACCATTTGTATTAGCAGTGAGACTTAGTGGGCTGAAGATGATTATGATGTTGATGAATATATTCCAGGTGCTAGGTCTGGGCAACTCGCGCGGTCGGCTGTACACGAGACACGCGGGCTTGCTCCGATATCCAGCTGACACTGCGGATAAGGAGTGGATCGCTACACACAATCTTGTCAATGCAGTTGGCGGCAAGACATATATTATGGTATGATGGATTTTTGTATGTAGTTTGTTCATTTGTGTGTGAAAATTACGAATCGTATATGATTCCTAGAAAATCCCGTGATAAAATAGAACGACAAAAACATTTACGAAGTGTGTGGGTTCTTAATTCTACGCGTAAATAATAAGATATATGAGTTATGGTTTGTTTTGTGGATACACCCACAATAAAACACAGTCATGACCCTATCTATCCCTGAAATTAAAGAGCCCACCCCTGCCCATGTTAGATGCAGTGCGTACCAGGTATCAGGGGGCACGGCAGTGCCCCCGCCAAAGTCAAAGCGCGAAGCAAAACTGCCGTACCATCTTTACAGGAACCATTTCGCCGCATTTTCGGGCTCCTATTTAAGAACCTCTGGATAAGACCAGAACGCTGAAATTTTCGCTATCCAGTAAGCTATAATCACATACTTAAAACCCAAAATTTCAAGTCTGTAGGTCATATAGTTCCGAAGTTATGCGAAAGCAAAGTTTCGCATTTTCGACACTGACTGACTGACTGACTGACTGACTGACTGACTCATGATCATCAAAATAGAACTAGTACTTCCCATAAACTCAGAGAGCTGAAATTTGGTACAGAGTTAGGGTTTAATGGCCACATAAAGGGAAAACTATAAAAACTAGGATAATCGAAGATCTGGAGTACCTGGTGATCACTGCATTAATAACTTTGTAATTCCATATAAATTATATGAGATTACAAAGCTATTTATGCAGTTAATGTATCTAGAAAAACGGACAGAAATATTTTGTAATATTTTGAAGTTTCTACAAAAAGAAGTGAAATCCCAACAAAAAACATTCTGTAAAAAACTAGCCAAAGTCAAAATGGAGCTGCTTGTTTATCTCTAAAAAGTACTGAAATCTAGACAAAGTCGTGCCAAGTCTAAGGTTCCTTACTGCGATTTCTTTATTATTATAGTTAATGTTGTGTGACTTGGCCGTTGAAGACCAAGAACCGCTACTCATTGACGATGAATTCTGGCGACAGATTGGTGCAATGGTGTCATGGAGCAACTGGTTTGAACCCTTGTGTACCTTTCAACGGCCAAGTCACGCAACATTAACTATAATAATAAAAAAATCGCAGTAAGGAACCGTAGACTTGGCACGACTTTGTCTAGATTTCAGTACTTTTTAGAGATAAACAAGCAGCTCCATTTTGACTTTGGCTAGTTTTTTACAGAATGTTTTTTGTTGGGATTGGTATTACTGGTATTGGTATTATTGGTATTGGTATACGACACTGCTTATGTCTGTTCTCAATTCTGCCTTGTAATTTTAAAAGAAAATTATATGTTTGTTTCAAATTATTATTATGTTTAAAACAGAAAACTACTTATAATAACTATTTTTGCTTTTAAACTTACTTATTATATTTGTGATCAGCTTAGAGGCTTATTATGTAACAGTTCCATAAACTACAATAAGGTACTTATGAACTTATAACGTAGGGCGTCACTATAAAGTAAATATGAATTTAATAACTTTAGGTTCTGGAAGACATTGAGGAACTTGCAACCAGTGACGCCTATAAACACAGTTCTTTGCCCTTGTTGGGTGAATTAATAGGCTTCAAGGTGCCGCCGTTTATGTTGAGAAAAATAAAGGCGTACGTGTTAAAACGAGCGCTAAGCGGGGACCTGAACGCGGACAGCCCTCAGCCCTCCACGAGCTCCGCTCAAGAAGACAAGTTCAAAATTGACGATATAAAACTAGAAGCGCACGATGACTTCGATTCCGCCAATTTTAATGCGAGCCAATATATGACGAACGCGGATAACTCGAGGGACTTCCCAGAAGATCCACTTTTGAAAGAAGACGCAGACTTTGCTGATATAAAGGTAAAAACATATACAATATATAAAATCACACATTTCGTTTTTTAGACCTTTCCAAAGTAAGAAGGCTTGAGATAACACACTTTTACACATTTTAGTTTTATAAACAGCTATTTTGGAGTATTTTTAAATCTGTACCAAATTTAGTGAGTGTACTCTAGCCAATAAATAATATTGATAGAAAGCTATAATTGTCGGTTGGGAGGCTTCGGCCGTGGCTATAGTTACCACCCTATTACCAAAGACAAACCGCCAAGCGATTTAGCGTTCCGGTGTGATGCTGTATAGAAACCGTTGGGATGAGTTTACTTACCCCTTCCAAGTTAGTACGTTAACATCTTCTGCTGCATCATCACTTATCATCAGATGAGATCGCAGTCAAGTACTAACTTGTGTAGAAATTAAAATACAATTGTAATAAAAAAACAAATTCTGGACATAGCTTAGCTTTTTTATCCGGAAAAATGAAAAAAAAAAGTAGCGATAGTATATCATTATACTCGTAATCGTTAAATTTCGTTTCATGTTAAAGGTCGAGGATATAGACGATATAAAAGTCGACGGCATAAAAATGGAAGATCTGGGCGAGATCAAAGTTGACGACGAAGGTATAGAGGTGAACGGTATTAAAGTGGAAAATATCGACGATATAAATGTTGACGCGATCAAAGTCGAGGACATCAAGTTGGAAACCGATGACGCGTTTGATCTGTGCAAGCAGACGGATGATGATCAAAACCTTGTTGAGGGGCTCTTGGAGGCCGACATAGAGTTCCTGAGCCGCAACCTGGGCAATATCGAGAGCGATGCCGACGCCAGGAAGACCATCGAGAAGTTAACAGGCGCTAACCCTGATACTATCACTCTTGTTGGCGACGAATTCGATTTGGGTACAACTCTGAACACTAGTAACGTAAGTATTCATTCACTAGCTAGTGACAGCAGTCTAGTTAATTATTATAGACCTAAAATCTAAATGATCAAGGGGCGCGTTTCAAACATACAAAAAACATTCGAGTTTTGCAAAATGAACGCACCACAATTGATTTCACACTTATTTTCTTGAAAAATAATTGGCAGCCTCATTCTCAGACCTATTGAATATACCTGCACAAAAAATTCCTAAAAAAAATAAGTAATTAATAAATTAAAAAACACGACTGCCCTGTTATAAAACGAACTAAAAAGTAAAAAACAAGTTATTTTAGTTGAACCGATAAATTCATATGGCTGTCGGGGGACCTCTTAGAATAGAAGTTGTTCCTTAGATCCTAATATGTTAAGCTACGAAGTTCCAACTCATAAAAATCAAAATACCATCAACAATTTTTAATGCTATTAATAAATAATAATAACAATCTCTGCCTCAAGAACCAAATGAATGTGTATGGAATTCAAAACTTTGTTGTGTCCTCAGTTCACAGGCAACCAAAACACAAAATGTATAACAGTGGCATCAACAACCAGCGGGATGGTACACAGCGTGCCGGTGGCCCACTTAGCCGCGCCCCCCCGCATCACTGGCAGCACCGTGCACTACTACACGAGCAGCGGCGTTCAGCCCGCCGGCCAGAGAACGATACACCATCTCCCGCAAGCTACTGTCACTATACAGAGCATCCCAGGGTCTACTTCTCATATGATTCGAGGGTAAGTAACAGCCGCAGGTTTTACCCTTCGAGAGTACGGGCTTCGAGGCTTGCCTCCTTGCCTGGGCGATATGTTTTCTATACATTTCCTAGGTTTTCATAGATGTCCGGTCACATACATACATAAACATTGATAACTACTCACCGATACAAACCTGTGGATGCGGTCATCTGAAATCCACGAATGTCCATCTACGGCTATTCAGTGAATCTAATAATAACATGATGGCCTTACTACTGGCAACGAATATATAATATTACTAACGTAAAGAAGGGACATTCACACCCTCCCGTCAATGTATTACCCCAGAGCGCCGAGCGCGACGCGTCGGGTGGTACTCGTGGGCGCTGTCTTGTATTTCAATAGGTTTGCCACAAATTCATAACTTTATCATCATAGGGCTACTGATTGTAAATAAAAGCATACCTTTTTAAATGACAATTTTTTTATATCAATTTAATAAAAAAATCATATGGGTAAGGAACTGTAATGAATTATTATTTTGTAGTGATTTTGATAAATATCCCATTATATCCTATTTGTCTAATATGATTAATATGGAAGCTTGTGGGTTTGGATATTTGTAACTCTTTCGTGCCGCAACTAGGTAGGTACTGTACCGATTTGGCTGCAAATTGGAATGGAGATAGAGTAACTTGGTGTTTGCGCTTTACGCTAGCATTCCGGTTTATGCTAGGCCTATCGCGTCGACGGCCTGCACGCCCCTCTCCCGCGAGCGGTTTGCGATCAGCGCCCGCGCGCGCCCCGGCCGCGTTGGCTCGCCCAGTCCGGTGCAAAATCCCGACGGAGTCGGTCGGTGTGTGTGCCGCGTTCGCCCGCGTAAAGTCGCCCGCCACGCCGCATCGCGCTGTCTTATTATTTGTGAGGAGCTATTTATCGCGTACCATTTTGTTCCGCGTCGCCCGCGTGTTGTTTGCCGGCCACGCCGCCACTCCGAGTCCGTTTCTACAAGCCGACTGAAACAGTCCGCGTTGCCCGCGTGAAATTTGCCGGCCACGCCCGTGTCGTTTAGTTTACGAGCCCCGATTTATTGAGTTCCTTAGTTTGCCGTGTTGGCCGCCGCGTCCTTCTAACGCTGCGGCCCTTTTTACTATCAGGAACACTGTTTTTTGTGCTCACGTGCCACCTGGACACCTTGCCGCCGCGGACTCACTTCGCTACCCGCGATTTCGTACCGCCGCCGCGAAAGATCCCTCAAGAAAGGGAGAGTGTGTTCCTATTTGCATTTAACACCGCAGACACCACACACTACATTCATCCTACACGAACACACTCCCCGGATTCCACGTGCTGGCTGTCTCCATGCGCCGGTAAGTACCTAGTAGTAAGTCACTCTGTGCCGCGGGATTAAACCCAGTGCAAATCGCCATTTCCTTTTTTTGGCGGGCCTTTTTCGACCCGCCACCGCCGCTGCCTGTGGGAGTCCGCTGGCCTGCTCTGATGGGCCCGGCAGTTGCCCGCTGATTCATCGTGCACAGGCGCGGTGCGTAATCATTTTTGGTAGCAACGAGCGCGGTTTGTCTACACCTCGCTTTGCGTTTTGCGCTGGTTTTGCCCGCCGCGCCGTTCATTTTCTGCGCCGCTGGCATAAATCCCGCTTTCCGCCACGCGCCGCGTCGTCCGCCGCGCTGTTAGCGGAAATTCCGCAATCGCCGCCAGTTCCGCTGCGTTAACGCCGCGTTTCGGCCGCGTTCCGCTTATTATAATTATAAGTTTAATTTTTATTTTAAGTTTTGCTTGCGTGCCGGTACCGCCCGCTCGCCGTAATTTAACACGCGTATCTACCACGGTCGCGCCGCTTTGTTCATTGCGACTACGGTACGACCACGACCGCGATACGACTTGTTTACTATTGCTTTAATTTTATTATTGCTTGCACTCGCGCCGCCCGCCGACTTGCCGGCCGCCTTTTCAATTTATTGTTGCTTTATTTTTGCTTTTGTTTACATTTAATTTGTTAGAATGTCCGCGAACATTAAAAAGCTAGCTGTACAGATACAGTCTGAGCTTCGCTGGGCGACGTCCGCCGCGGGTTTGATAGGCCGCGAAGATAGAACCGCCGCCCTATTACACCGAGCGGACCAGGTGCGGACTCGGCAGGCCTCCGTGGAGCAGGCCTTTCAAGACCTGCTCACCCTCGGTCCCGAACAGGAGGTACTGAGGACGGCTCAGGCCGATTACGACCAGTTCTTCGAACTGATGGACTCGGTGGTGGAGGCCGCCCATGGGATCCGGACCGCCGCTGATGAAAGGCGTCGAAGTGGCGCTTTTCGAGACTCCCCCAGCCGACCGCCCACACAGCCGGCATTACTCGGGAAACTGCCCACGATCGAGCTGCCCAAATTCGGTGGGCAGCTTCAAGAGTGGATGGGCTTCCTGGCGTTATTTGACAGTCTGGTCCACGCCAGGAAGGACCTGTCCCCCACCCAGAAGCTGACATACTTACTGTCCTCGCTACAGGGCGAGGCCCTGGATTTGGTGCGGCACCTCGACCTCTCGGAGGAGAGCTACACCACGGCTCGGGAATTGCTGGCCAGGCGCTATGAAAATGTGCGCCGGTTGGCCGACGCACATGTAGCCCAGCTACTCGCCTTGCCCGCCGTCACCGGGGTGGCCGGCCTCAGAGAGGCCTTGCTAAACCCTTGCATTGTGGCCACCAATGCTCTCCGTCGATTGGATCTCCCCGTCGACCAGTGGTCCTTCTTGTTGTTGCACATAGTGCTCTCCCGCCTGCCGTCGGAGCTTAAGCTCCGCTTCGAGCAGCGCTTCGGAGGGGACGGTGCAACCTACCTGCCCCCTTTCTCCGACCTCCTGAAGTTTTTGGAGCAGGAGTGCCTCCAGGCCGATAACTCTGGAGTTACCGGCCCTCGAGTAGCCCCTGGGAGGTCCGAGCATGTCCGAGGGGGTGGGGCAAGGACTGGCCCTTCGGCGGGGACCGGCCCCAACCGGCGAGGCCGTGGAGCCGACGCCAGAGAGGGTCGCCGGGTGTCACAGTACAGCGGGGCCGTGGCCACGAAGCCCCCCCTGTGCCTATTGTCGGCACCCCGGCCACCAGGTCTCCTCGTGTCCGCACTTCCTGGCCAAACCGGTTGCGGCCCGGAGAGATTACGTGGCGACACGCCAGTGGTGCTTCTCGTGCCTGGGCCAGCATCTCGTAAGAGACTGCCCGCGCCAGCGGCCCTGCCCACATTGCGGCGGTGCCCATTCGGCCATCTTGTGCGCTAACCGGAGTGGTTCCGGTCGCCGGGACGTTGGGTCGCGCACCCCCCCATGGGCGGGGGCGCTCGATCGCGCACCCCCCCATGGGCGGGGGCGGCTAGTCCTGGCCACCCGGCCAGTCCCGTTAGGCGTTCTCCGGTGGACCACCAACCTCCTAGTGGAGGTAGGGGTTCCGCCCCCCGGAGGAGGGCTTCACCACCCCGCGTCACGGTCACATACCCCTCGCGTCATCACGACGGGGATATCGCGTCCGCCCCATTGGGCGTCGTCCCGCGTCGGTTCTCGCCGCCACTACACGAGTGGCCGCGACTGGAGCGCCATCCTCCCACCATAGGTCGAGGCGATCCCTACCGGGTGCCGGACGTTAGCCGCATGGTGCGGCCCCAAATGGGTGAACGGTCCCCTGCTGATTACCAGCGCCCTAGGGGCGGTGGGGCTTCACCCCCCCAGGGGGGGGTCACACCCCCCCAGGGGAGGGTCACACCCCCCTCGCATTTTTATGACGGGTGTCTGACGGCCGCTCAAATGAGCGTCGAACCGTCTAGGTTTTTGCCTCCCCTCCATGTGTGGACGCAACTGGAGCGCCATCCACCCGTGCTAGGTCGAGGCGCTCCCTACCACGCCCCGGATGCTAGCCGCATGGTGCGACCCCGGGTTGGTTATGCCGGATGGTCCCCACGTTGGGTACCCTCCCCCTCTCTAGCAGCGCCCCAGCCGGAGTACCCCCGTCAGTGGGCTCCCGCTGGTGAAGGCGCGTCGCGCTAGGTGTCCGCCACCCTAGCTGCCACCTAGCCACCTCCCCTGAGACTTTGGATCTACAGCAGTCAGTATGCCAGACCATACTTTTGTCGACTGCCTCAGGGAGGTTAGGGTCTCAGGCTACAGGAGTGGCTCTCCCTTGTGGCCTCACTTCCGCATGTTAATCGGATTTCGATGCCTCGTTGCTTCCTACCGCCCGGAAGGTGCCACGCCAGTCTCCACGGCTTTTGTGATGCGTCCGAAAAAGGGTACGCAGCCGTGGTCTATTTGCGGACTGTCAGTGACACCGGCGAGGTCGCAACCCACCTTGTCTTGGCGAAAAGTAAAGTGGCCCCAATTAGGTCACGCTTGACGATACCCAAATTGGAGTTGTCTGGAGCCGCTCTTTTGGTGCGCCTTCTCAACCATGTGCGTACGTCCCTCCTATCGATTGTTGACCTGACGGACGTGTACGCCTGGTCGGACAGCGAAATTGTCCTTTGTTGGTTGCGAGCCGCTCCCCACAACTTGGAAGTCTTTGTTGCCAACCGGGTTTCCCAAATCCAGAATTCGGAAACCCCGTTGACCTGGAGACATGTGCCAGGGGACCTGAACCCTGCAGATTGTGCTTCCCGCGGATGTGAAGCTTCCGACCTTGTCAACCACTCTCTTTGGTGGGGCCCTGACTGGCTGACTCGGAATGAGTCCGCCTGGCCTCAGAGTAGGTTCTCCGAGCCCGATGTGTTACCTGGCTTGCGAGTCGGAGTTGTGGAAGATAAGCCAGCCAATTCGCTGAGCTATCTTCAGGAACGCTACAGTTCCCTTTATAAATTGATTGGGGTGACGGCTTGGATTCAGCGCTTCACCCACAACGCTCGGAACCCACGCGACAAAATGTCGAACCCGGTCTTGTCGCCCCTGGAGAGACAGGAGGCCCGGACCTTTTGGATACGTTTGGTTCAACTGGAGCATTTTGAGTCCGCTATTGAGACACTGAAGCGAGGTTTACCTTTGAAGGGCTCGCTCGCCCGCTTAAACCTCTTCCTGGATGACGCCGGATTGATACGCGTCGGTGGACGCCTCCGGAATTCTGATTTACCCTATGGGGCACGTCATCCCTTGTTGCTTCCGAACAATAGCGCTTTTGTAAAATTGTTGGTGACGCATTACCACGTCAAAAATGCCCACGCTGGCTGCAACGCCCTTTCGGCCATATTGCAGCGCGAATTTTGGATTTTATCGGGACGACGTTCCATCCGAAGCGTCATTTTTAAGTGCATTCCGTGCTACCGCCTGAAGGCCAGCACCATGCAGCCCATTATGGGGGACCTCCCCACCGACCGTGTCGTGGCCTCGCGCCCTTTTTCGGCGGTCGGGACGGATTTTGCGGGGCCGTTCTTCGTCAAGAGCTCCAGCCTCCGCAATGCTCGTTCCCTCAAGGCCTACCTTTGCGTTTTTGTTTGCCTGGCTACCAAGGCCGTACACTTAGAACTGGTGAGTGCCCTCAGCACCGAAGCCTTTGTAGCCACGCTAGGCCGCTTCGTTTCACGCCGAGGTTATCCGCACCTGATCCGATCGGACTGTGGGACCAACTATAAGGGTGCCGATAGGTATTTGAAGGAAGTCGCCCAATTTTTGAATGAAAATAAGGTAGGCATCGGCACGGCAATGTCCAAGATGGGGATAACTTGGACCTTTGACCCGCCAGCTTGTCCCCACTGGGGCGGGATCTTTGAAGCCGTCGTCAAGGTCTCAAAGACGCATCTCCGACGCGTGATAGGTGAAACTATTTTGACTTTTGAAGAGCTCGCTACCGTTTTTTGTAAGATTGAGGCTGTCCTCAATTCTCGGCCACTCTGCCCCTTATCGTCCGATCCCAATGACCTGGAAGTTTTAACCCCCGGTCATTTCCTAATTGGTGAACCCCTTAACGCCCTGCCCGAGTACCCCTTCAGGGACGTGAAGGTCTCACGGTTGTCTCGTTTCGAATTGCTACAGCAGATGACCCAAAATTTCTGGCATCGTTGGTATTTAGAATATTTGCATCTCTTGCAGCAGCGCGTTAAGTGGTCCGACAGGACCGACCCACCTAAGGTTGGTGATCTTGTCCTAGTTAAGGAGTCTAATTTGTTGCCTTTGTGCTGGCGTCGTGGACGCATTCTTAAATTGATATATGGATCCGATGGGGTTCCCAGAGTTGCCGAGGTAATGGTCGGAGATTCGGTTTTGCAGCGAGCCGTCTCTTCCTTATCCCGCTTGCCCATTGGTTAGTGGACCCCAAATCCTTGGGTCCACTGGCGGGGGTGTTTGCGCTTTACGCTAGCATTCCGGTTTATGCTAGGCCTATCGCGTCGACGGCCTGCACGCCCCTCTCCCGCGAGCGGTTTGCGATCAGCGCCCGCGCGCGCCCCGGCCGCGTTGGCTCGCCCAGTCCGGTGCAAAATCCCGACGGAGTCGGTCGGTGTGTGTGCCGCGTTCGCCCGCGTAAAGTCGCCCGCCACGCCGCATCGCGCTGTCTTATTATTTGTGAGGAGCTATTTATCGCGTACCATTTTGTTCCGCGTCGCCCGCGTGTTGTTTGCCGGCCACGCCGCCACTCCGAGTCCGTTTCTACAAGCCGACTGAAACAGTCCGCGTTGCCCGCGTGAAATTTGCCGGCCACGCCCGTGTCGTTTAGTTTACGAGCCCCGATTTATTGAGTTCCTTAGTTTGCCGTGTTGGCCGCCGCGTCCTTCTAACGCTGCGGCCCTTTTTACTATCAGGAACACTGTTTTTTGTGCTCACGTGCCACCTGGACACCTTGCCGCCGCGGACTCACTTCGCTACCCGCGATTTCGTACCGCCGCCGCGAAAGATCCCTCAAGAAAGGGAGAGTGTGTTCCTATTTGCATTTAACACCGCAGACACCACACACTACATTCATCCTACACGAACACACTCCCCGGATTCCACGTGCTGGCTGTCTCCATGCGCCGGTAAGTACCTAGTAGTAAGTCACTCTGTGCCGCGGGATTAAACCCAGTGCAAATCGCCTATAAAATTTATTGGCGGGCCCTTTTCGACCCGCCACCGCCGCTGCCTGTGGGAGTCCGCTGGCCTGCTCTGATGGGCCCGGCAGTTGCCCGCTGATTCATCGTGCACAGGCGCGGTGCGTAATCACTTGGATTAACACATCTTTACGCTCTTATCCCGAATAATCCATAGTTCCTATGGAATTTGTGAAACTCCATAATTCATGTGGGTGAAGCCGCGGAAAAAAGCTATGTACTTATGAAAATAAATAATATATTATATTTCTGTTATAATTTTATTCTTAGAAATTAAAAAAATTATAGATGCAATGCAACACAATGCAATATAATTAGTTTTCATGAAATAACTAAACAAAGCATTGCATTTGTACCGCAATTCAAATGTTTTACAGTGGGCTGCAAGTTGTCACTGTGGCATTGTGCATCGGTCGCGTCGTTGCCACGTACACCTCGAGTTTTGCCAGCCCTACGGGCTACGATGACATTTACTCACACATACAAATGGAATGCTTATGGGGCCGGCATTTTAGTAGTAGTGTAGGTAGTTAAGTCACGTCATTTGTACTGAGTGTCACCGGCCTGCTACTGGTGTGAAATCAAACATTTTTGAGACCAGAAAACTGGCAACAAATTGTCGCGCAATTTGCCGTGATCTATGTCTATTTAACTAATTCAATATTTCCTTTCCTAACAGGATTCCCATCAACACGAAATCCGGCACAATCAGCACAGTAATGTCTCAAGGCACCGCAAACACCATCATCGGCTTCGGGACGCGGACGTCGAACGCCACGTTGATCTCGACGCCTCAGTATGTCAATGTTTCATCCAAATCATTCCCGACAGGCAACATCCTGCACAACGCGATCGTGTCAAAGAACATCATCAACAGGGCTGTCACTTCGGGAGTTTCCTTCAACGTGACCGGCGGGAGACCGATCTTGCATACGACCACCCCTAAGAGCACTCTAACAACAGCATCCTCCACCGACTTCGATACTATATCCACAGCGAAAGACATGATCGATAACGCGTGCAACTCTTCCGTTATGCTGAAAAAAGTTTTGACTTTAGGCAGTACGGGCGCCACGAAGTCCTTTATGATGCATAACACTCAAAAGGTGTTATCGACCGGTTTCGCTAACGGAGTCACTCCACCTCCCAATGTCACCATCGTCAGCTCAGGCACCAGTGGAGGTATTCTGAATAACAATACGAATATTGTGTGCCCGACTTCGGGTAACCTAAGCGCTACTCACGCGACTCTGTCTGCTTTGTTAGCTTCCAACGCCGAGAACACGCAAGTTAGTAAGAGTAATTGAAATGATTTACATTCTGTTAAACATTCCATTCAGTTATTGTCTTACAGTCTGATTTACATTCCGTTATTGTCTTACAGTTTTTTGATCTCATCGGTATTGATATTTTTTTTTGAGTTACGAGTATGTTAAGATCTCACGAATGGCTTTTTTCTACAATAAGTTGGAAAACGCGCACAGTGCGCTTACAAAGTGATCACAAATTTGAATTGGTTAACGAAAATTAGGAGTAATTGTTAATCGTGAATCTATGACCATTGCTTAGCACTAACTTGTTATTGATTTTAATATTATAAGTATTTTTTTTACTATTTTTCGGTGAGGGCCATGTTATTGCCTTGATGTATTTTTTTTACATGGTTGTATTGCGTATAACAGTAAGTTTTTTTAAGTTTGGTTTATCTTTTTGTTGCAAAGTTATTTTTTTGTGAACGATAGTTATGTAACGATAGTTACGTCGTGTTTCTGTTTTAAAAGCAAAATGTCGGCATGAATTATATCTACCTCTTTAAGTTACCTGATGAATTAGTTTGTAATTAATTAATATATCATATTATGAATATAATTATAACGAAGTATATTCTAAGCTTTCATCAGTGTTCAGAGCATTCTTTAAATTTAGGTGTTGTGCAAATGTGTGTGTGCATAGTAAGTAAGGGCGCCTTCAAATTAGCCGCAAAATGAAGCGCGGCGGAATCGCGTCTGCAACGTTGCCGCCGCGCTACTTTGTAAATCTATCTAAATAAACAACGCGCGGCCGCAGCGCTGCAGACGCGCTGCCGCTGCGCGTCAGTTCATCGATCGACTAGTGCTGCGCCCAGTTATTTTTTTGTACAAATCAAGCAGTGTTTTTTGTCAGAGTCCATCGTGAAACATCGTACAACACTACGATTCTCAAACCTAGCGACAGAAGCGCGTCTGCAGCGCTGCAGCTGCGCTTCCGCCGCGCTTCACCTTGCGGCTAATTTGAAGGCGCTCATATATTACGTTAAAATATAAACATGTAGTTTTTGTGGACACCACATTCTAGGGGTCTAGTACGAAACGGACCAGTTTGCAGTCCAAAGATTTGCTACTTGACCGTTTACTATAATAGGTATGTCGAGTTAGATCCACAGCATGATTATTTCAATGTGTTTCGTAGAGGAATCCAAAAAAAATTATATAATCCTATAGTATTCCGATCTAAGTAACTTTGCTCAATTTTTAGTTAAGGCGGTCTTATGTTTGATTCCACCTATTTTTTATTAAGTTACATTTTATGTGTGATTCTTGGCTGTGTAACTTTTGGATAGTGTTAAATATAATATATCTCAAGTTAACGATAAATTAAAACGCTTAATATTCTTATGAAAACATGTATCTATCAAATATTTCATCTAATAATGTTGCATACAGGGTGGATATTAAAAATATCGTTTACTCAAAGGAAACTTTATTTTGTTTATAAAAACAATAACCCAATTCAAACAAAACAAAGCTTATTCTAGCCAACAAACAAACCTACTTAATAAGTTTAAAGGCGATCACTATTTTATAAACAAATATTTAGATTTATAATCTGTGAAAATTTCGAAAATTGTCAAGTAAACATTAACATGATCTATAAAAATAATAAAAAAAAACTTAAAATCTTATCATATTTATATTATAATTATTTTTTAGTTAGTAAAAAACGTTTGTTTTAGAGGTATTATCCTAATTATAGATCCTGACGACTGATTCAATAAGGTGATTGTCTGTTACGTATATTTTATTTGGTTCAAATTTCGACTTAGGAAATATCGTAGATATATTTCTTCTTAGAAAAAATAAAATAAAAGAAAAATTATTAATTCAGTGAAAATTTTTATTTTCAGTATTTTTATGCTCTTTTTTCTCGTTAGATTTTCCACCCTGTATTTTAATTTGTTTATTTATAGATAGGTATGAGAATGTGTTCGCAAATCACAAAGATCGTATTAGAATAAGTTATTAGGTGTTCTGTCTCACGATAACAGGTTACCTTACTTGTAGTTGTGACTAGTGATGTGTGTGTAGATGTTATACGCATTAATGCGATAAGAGTGTTTGTGTGTGTTCACGAGCTTTAAGTACACTGTACACAAACACTATAAGGATTAAATATAAAACTACCAAAATGTAGTTCTTATCATTAAAACTAACGAGTTTTGTTCTACCGCTTAAAAACTCTGTATTATTTTATACATTAAAAATAATTCGATGTCTCTAAAGTGTAGTTATCCTGTGTAACAAAATACGTGCGAGCGCAAGGTCAGTGACCTTTGATCGCTAGGCGGCAGTAAGTGTTACAGGATAATGAACATCATCTACATCTAGTCTAGATGTACGCGTCAAACATTATTTTTGTCATTTGACATTGCAAAAAATATTGTTATAGTTTTAATGTAAGGAATTACAGTCCAACAGAATTTTGATATTTTTTATGTAACTGTGTGTAAATGCATGCATTGACGCAACGGTGCAGCTTTATTTATGTTATGCTAAGCTTTGACTGACTGTTAGAAATAATTGGCTTTAGCTACAGGATTACAGATTTATTTTTAACGCTTGTATTTTTGGAACGTAATATGAAATTGTCAACAATAGTATTTTTAAAGCTTTTGCCATGATTTTGTTGGCAATTAAAGGTCTGTTTAATAAAGAGTTTACAATATTTTCTTATATAGAAATTACATTTAATCTGAATAAATGGAGTCACCTCCAACATAATCTTTTCAAGTTTGATGAAAATCAGCTTGATAAAAGTCTTAATTTTGACTTGTTTAATATTTACGTTCTAATATTTACGATTATGTTAAACTTTTCTATTGTGGCAATAATAAAATATGCTTTTGGCAATTTTAAGCTTTAACAACTCAATGAGTTGTACGAAAAGACTGCTGTTTTATTTAATTTATTTTTTGATATTATCGCTTAATAATATGGCTTTTGGTGCAATTTTGCTTTTATTTTATTGTTTATTTTTTTTTAATATTTATGTTTTGGCTTATTTATGCCGTTTTATTATGCTTAGCTAAAGAGGCATAAGCTTAGCTTTAAATATCGTTTTAACGATATTTACGAAATTTTATTTTTTATTTAAAAATAAAAAATAAAATTTCGAAATGGTCTATTTATTTCAGAATATTTTCATGTACCATAATAATCGATTACTGTAATGATTATTTTGTAGCTTGTATAATTTCGTTTGGCATTTAACTACTATTTTATTACCTCAAACTTAATCTTCAACTAACCCAATACTTTGAAAGGAAATTTGGTTTGCCTTTGTATTTGAAGTTAATAATTGAAATATCTGGGTGACCGAGCTTTGCTCGGTAGTGTATCTACCCACTAATAGATGGCAGCAGGGGTTAATTTTTTTTTGGTAAATTCGACATTTTCTAAAAATGAATCCTAGCTAGATCGATTTATCGCCACCAAAACCACCTGTATACTAAATTTCATGAAAATCGTTCGAGCCGTTTCCGAGATTCAGATCTCGTTTATACTTAAATAAATCAATACTTGCAAGGAATATTTACTAACATTCAATTACTCACGTTTGCTCAATGAACATCGTCCGAGCTGAATATTTCTTTTTATTTTATCTAAGTATGACGACTTACATGGTGCACTGAGAGCACAATTATTAATATCTGGGTGATAATGTCTAAAAATGAATCCTAGCTAGATCGATTTATCGCCCCCCAAAACCCCATTGTATACTAAATTTCATGAAAATCGTTCGAGCCGTTTCCGAGATTCAAATTTTATAGAAATATATATGTATACAAGAATTGCTCGTTTAAAGTTATAAGATAAGATAAAACCCCAACGTGGCCGAGCCGTGGTTACTTTGGAGTTTTATAATTTTTAAATTGCCTCAGCTGTCTGAGCCATGTGACGAATAACGTAACGTTGCGACGTATAGAAATGTAAAAAATTCAGAATATCGCTATTTTGACACTTGGTGACTGACTGGTCACTTAACGTCAAAGTGCATACATTTTTGAATATTTTTTCCATTTCTATACGTTGCGACGTTTAAGCGTTTATTTGTCACTTGGCTCAAGGAGCTGGTCTCGTTCTGGTCTGGTGCGAGAGTCTCCAGCTCCGGGTGATTATCACCTTACTGGCAAAGACGTTCCGCCAAGCGATTTAACGTTTCGATACGATTTTTTATGCCTACTATTAGGGACCTCCCCCTTTACAATTTCATTGTACCCCTGTACAGTGTACAAGTTCTTTTTGTTTGCTCTTTTGATTGCATGAAATGAGATTGCAAACTGCAGTCAACCAATAACTTGTAGTGAGTAAAAACATCGTTACAATATTATTCCTTGCAAGTAATTGTCGACAAGTTAATATCTGTTACATGTCGTTCTTTGTATTGTGCTGTTGCCCGTGATTCGCTTACTTGTTGTGATATTGTATGTGTTTCATGTATGATCTGTTGTCATCTGTAACACTGGTTGTGAATTTCTAAAGACTATAAATTTTCCTTATTTATACTATTTGCACTGTAGCATGATGCGGGTGACAGATGAGATGGAAATAGCAATAGGGAAGGACCAGATTGAGCCAGAATGAGAATGTACTATGCGAATGACAGCTGTCACCCGCATTATGCACCAGCGCAAATACATATAGGATTGAAATGTATTTTCTCAAAATCTGATTAGGCGTATATATTTTTCTACAGCTACATTCATTTTCTCGATCTAAGATTTTAATTAAGATTAATTAAGATTATTGTTAGCTTGCACCCTGCAGCGTATTATATTTTTAAGAATGTTTTAAATATTACTGAAAGGCATTTAGTTTGGCCGAGGTCTTTAAAATTGTTCATCGTTAAAGTTAGAATGATAGGTATGTAATCTGATTGTTAAAGCTACTTGAATAAGTTAAATTTATAAAATTCACATTCGCAGAAACGAAAGACCGAGATAAAAATCCTGCATAATAATGTTATATCATCTACTCTCGGAAATCGTATTCAATAATCTACTTAAGGTGTTGCGGCCCTACCAGCCCGCGAAATTCAAATTTTATTTAGTTTTTCGCAAATATTAGACTAACTACAAATTATAGATTTATGGAAATGCATTTTGCGGGCCTACTTTTTATGCATCTACATGTTTTTAATAGAAACTTTGCTCGAAAGTTCCCACTCATCTCATATTGGTTCCCGAAAGATAATTTTTTGCAGTTTCCCAGATTTCGAGCTATCGGGAACCAATATGAAGTAAATGAGTATTGTTGAGCAGAGTTTTTATGAAAAACATGTAGATGCATAAATTCTGTGCTCGCAAAACACATTGCCATTAACCTTCGATGCATAATTAGCCCACTATGAGCAAAAAACTAAATAAAATTTGAATTTTCGCGCCCGGATGTTACCCATTGCCCTTAAAATGTACGATTTTAATTGTCAGACAGAAAATCCTGTCTTTTGATTGGTTTGCGACTTCGCCATTACAAAAATTTGTTGAAATCATGTGTTTTAAGCTGTTTGAACCTATTTCAACAACAACCAGGGGGCAGTCATATGCGATAAAAATAACTTTACTAATAACTTTATTAGTTTTTTACTCAGTGTTTTGTACTCGTATCGTATCATTGTTATCAGATATAATTAATCCCAGTGTCCTGTAAAGTACATACACGTACCTATATGTTTTTTCCTACCTTGTATCATCTTCACCACTTCTATTTGTTATCACTAGATATAAATCGTTTTAAATATTGTGGCTGTGTAATAAATTTTAACTTAAATGTATCATGAAATGTTTCTTTTTACATTAATACACTAATTTCATAACAATATTATTTTGACAAAAATGCTTATTTTAATGTGTCTGCTAAAAGTTTTATACTAGTATATGCAGGCCATTGATGAGGATATAACATGGTAAGAACATGGTAATAACTTGTTAGAATACTCTTATTTTTAATTGCAAAACACATTTTTGCAAGAATGCCTTTTTGGGCCAAGCGTTTAGTATCCAAGAATCCTTCGCAACTCAGCAAAGGATTCTTGAGCGCAGCGTAGTATTATGACTTCCGTCACGTGGTATCACTATATTACCATACTTTTAAATATGCTAACAGCTGTGTATGTACAAGAAAAAAATGATGAGCAGAGTTTTAAATAGGAAAAGAAATCGTTATTAAACTGTCACTAATTCTAAGATGATGGTGAGCAAACGAATATTCTGTTAAACTCACGGTCTTCCAATCACATTATATTATAAGTATACCCATTCGACTGTGTGAAGAAAAGCGAGAGAAGACGCGAGTTTTAATCCTCAGTTATTGCTTTGACGCGCAGATACTCAGTCGTAACTATTTCTACGAAAAATCGAAAACTGCTGCAATTCTCAATTAAGCAACTGAAACAACTGAAACCCAATCGCATCGCCATAAATTTTATTGATATAGAGAGAAAAGTTTTAGTTTTGAAGTATCCATCAGGAAGAATTCCCGATGTAAGCTAAGGGACGCAAATTACTTACTAACACGTTATAAAACCCAGCTTATTTAATACCTAGAGATTTTGAAAGCGATCGTGATAGTCGCGCAGCTTTGGCCTTTTGGATTGCGAAGGATCAAGTAATATTGAGGTGGCGTGAAAGTTTGTATTCCAGGCTTTTTCTGGACCCCTTCGAGGTTTTAGCGTTAATATTGGTTTCATTAGATACGTAGATTTTGAAACTTCTTTTTCGTATTTATTTTTGAGACTTCTACTATGTAACAGGGTACTTCGCTTCACTAAAATCGAAATTGAAACTAGAGATTCCCGCTATACGCTATAACAAAAGTGGTGGATTATGGTGGACTAATTGATGTTATGGGCCATATCTACGTAATTAGCACTTGTGAGCTCCGAACTAATATTTGGTTTAAAGCTAGATCTTATTTTTATCACTTAAATATTTTCGATGTTTATCATTGCATAATGCAATAATTGCAGTCAAGAATTGTTAATCTTTTTATCATTAAAAAAAACTATTTTAAACTAAAATTAAAGCTATTTTAGACGCTATGGACAATCTGCACTTATGTGTATCGAGGGTTTCAACAAAATAATTATCGGTAATCGTTTACGTAAGTACGCTTGATTCACGGCCTAAACTACACTATAGCAAAAATTGTCTCAATCGAAGGTTGCAAGGTCTACGACCGTAGCGCGCGATTATTGTGTAGCGCTGTAGCGCGTAACGGACGGCGCGGTGCGCGGCGTAGACATTTGGTCGTTATTTCGCTATATTGCATCAACTATTGCTACGCACGATTAAAAACGGGAAATAGTGGCGTAATCAAAGTTAGAACTAATTATGTATACGACTTTTGGGCACGTTTTCATGAGAAAATACATACGAATCATCAGATAAGATTTCAGTTTTCTCAATTACTTTAATGTGCCGATTATTTATAAATACTTTTTCGCTGACTGCATAGGTATGCTGTCTTCCTGGTAAATATGTGAAATTGTTTTTATTTCAGCTCTTCTAATGTGGTTTTTAGAAGTGATCTTTAGATTGGGTGTTGAAGTGATGTCTATTACAGGTGACTGTATCGTGTAGCGAATGGGTGCGTGGGGCGCGGGGTGGGTCGCGCGGTGGGCGTGCTCGGGGCGGCCGCGCGGCGCGTGCTGCGGGCGCGGGGCGGGCGGCGCGAGCACGTGTCGCGCGCTCACGTGGTGGTGACGAGCGCGCTCGCACCCATCGTGCGGCGCGTATGAATAATTGTGTACCGAGTGAATGAATCGATGCGGCGGAGCGCGGGAGCGGCGGGCGCGGGCGCGGCGGGCGCGGCGGGCGCTGCGTGGCGGGGTGCGCCCGGCGCCGACCGCGGCAGTCTCGTGCCGGTAGTCGGTAGTGCAACCGAGCGACTCCGGGAGTAGTCCCCGCCGCGCCGCCGCTCGCTCGTAGTCGTAGTGCGTCCGCCGGCCCGCCCCACGCCGCCGGCGTTCGAACCCATGGAAACCCAGAACCAGGATGTGGCCCACAGCCCCGCCGAGGTGCCCAACGACCCCGGGTACGTCTCGCCCCGTGTGCAGCGGCGGACTCGTTCCGTTCCGGTTCCGGCGTCTAACCCTCATGTTTATCTTGCAGGAAGATGTTCGTCGGAGGTCTCAGCTGGCAGACTAGTCCAGGTACGCAAGTCGAACACCGGCCCGGCCGCGGCGACGGAAGTGCATCCGATGCACTCGCCGGCGATGGTTGATCGCCCACTTAGATTACGGCAGATCTCTTTCTCGGCCGTGCTAAACTGTAGCGAACGGTAAATGCGGCCCGATTTCAGTGACAAATCGTACAGTCGTGAAATAAACATCGGCAAAAGTTTGGTAATCAGCTGATACGTCGTGTTTATAACTTTTCATAGACGGTGGATGGCGTGTAGTGCGCGTTGTGGTATCGGTCTTAAATGATCGTTAGCTGCAATTAAGGTGTCGAAAACGCGTTCATATAGATAGATGCAGTAATTCAGTTAAGATGTCAAGGTGTATTGGTAGTCAGGTGTGCAGTAGCGGCCATGCCGGCTGCGCGCGCAGCTTCCTCGGCTGCTCTGACTTGTCCCTCATTTCAAGCGAAATTCGTCCGTATTATCAGGGTCTTTCAGCATCAAATTGTAACTGAAAGTTCGCCGGTTTTCATCTCAAACAGTTGTCACAACATAACCTCAATTGCAAGTACGTATACAGACGATGTAGAGCGCGGCACCGGCCCTTTGAATTGCAATATCTGTATTAAATATCTAATTGGCAATTAACTGTAAATAAAGAATGATTGTTGAAATATATATAGAATTAAAAAATTGTTTTATTCCAATCCTAAGGCGTTAAAAGAGTCTTGTCTGCTTATCCATACATTTACCTTGAAGAAATTTTTTTATAGAATTTTATAATTTTATTTTGGATCGAGTGGATCGAATTTTAAAATTATATTTTTACCTTTTAAATAACTAGGACAGATGATAAACAAACTCAATTCAATGTGCAGTTGGAGCTAATTGCTCTGACGTCCTTTATAAAAGGTCCGGTGCGCGTGCGCAAGTGATGAGCTGCTTGCGGTATTGGGTCGTTCGCCCACGCTGCACTTTGATCCCTATATCTATGCCAACTTTGCTCTTCTTTGGAGTTATCTAGGCCGATATATCAATGATTACGCGAAAATATAATTCATCCATTAATAGGGCCATCCATCTATTTTGTGCATAGGTATAGTTTGAAACGATTCATTCACTAGATGTTTATGTAGCATCGTAAATAACAACATAATATCTGGTAGATAAAATATACCTAAATTATTATTGCTCATAAAATCAAGAATTTAGTAGGTAATATAAACCTAACAGTTCAATATATTTACAAAACGCAAACTTTCCCTCCTATACCTTGTTCCATAAATGTCTTTTTACCCATGGTTATATCGACTGCTTTTTTTACAGAATTCAACTTATGGCGTGGTGCCAAACGCTACTTGAGCAGAGATGCTAGGGGATTTTAGAGATCCATAAAAAGTAGAACTTTAAGCATTTAGGAGAAAGCTGTGTCAAATTAGTGCTTGTAACTATTCGACACGAATTTACAGTATACTATACGGGTACTAAATTATACGGGTATTAAGAGACAAGTACCCTTACAAATAAACGTGGAATTAAGGGGGAATAGTTATTCTCTGTTTTGACTTTTTCCTTCGAATGTCAAATTGCTGATTACAGAGAAGGACAAAACAGGGTATAACTCTTACACTACTGTTCCACTTTTATTTGTTAGGTGATTGGTGTGTATCCCAGGCTAATCGAAAGAGAAAAGTGAGAGCTATTTTCGCTCTTCATATAAATTAGTGATGTCCAAAAATCACTGTATGATTACTGGGTCACAGAAACATAAAAAAATTATATAAATAAATAAATAATAAGAAGCCTGTTTGATCCCTTTGCAAATTTTCTTAAAAACATAAATCAGGTAGAATATTGTAAAAAAATGATTTGTAGATAATATGGAAACATATTAATAATATGACCCTCTGGTTTTACCCGTAGCAAGAACACGTATATCTAACTTATTTATGTAAAGCGTGGAACACTATTACTAACGTTACATGTTAGTAGAAGATGTTTGCTAGTAAGTCAGTGGTGATAAGATAATTTTAAAAATTAATATCACGACACCTGGTTATCGTCAAATAGATAAGAGTTAAAAAATTTAGACGTTTAACCTAATCTCGGACGAAAATTCCACGGTTGTCAATATTAAAGTGGTTCATAATATAAATACTCAATCAAAACAGATAATATTGACAGGCAGTATTTATTATGTTTACACCAAAGTTTACTACTGACTCCTATTTACAATACGAAAATTTTTGATTTTACAATCTACGTAATAAATATGCGAAAATTTTAATAATTATAAGTATATTTTGTAATATTATTAGGAACAATTTTGGGCGCTTGGGTTTCAATGTCGGTTTTCGCGAAGAAAGTTACAAAACAAGTTGTAGATATCTAGGTTTAAATAGATACCTACTTTTTGTTATCTAAAACGATTTTCTGTAAAACGGAGCAAGGTTAGTTATAACTTTGTTTATAAAGGAGAAACTCATTATTTCTGTTGCGAGTATAAGCCGTTTCACGCCGAGGTAGTTTGTAGACAAAAGGTTGAGCTCCATTATCTGGCTCACATCGCGCGCCTGGCATATCATTGACACAGCGACTCGAAGATTAACTGTCCGACTTTAACATTACAGAAATAAACATTGCTAAAATGCACGTCGTCGAGCGTGTTTGCGAGTCCTTGATGCATCACTAACGCATTATTTTATTGTATTGATGCCTTCAATTTGGAAGACCTACTAGCTTTGGATGATGAAATGAAAAAGATACTATAAAAAAATGGTACGAATCCCACAGCCAAGTTTCGATGCTTTGACGTTGCTACTACCTAGCTTTGTAGGTACTAAAAATTCATGCGCAGCAATTTCTTGTCACGGGTCACCTGACTGAGAATAGACAGGGTTTGGCCATAGTTCACCAAGCTAGCTGATTGGCAAACTTCACGGATCCACCAAATGAAAGAACTTACAAGAATTATGGTATCCTCACAACGTTTTCCTGCACCTTTGAAAACCCTACCTACGTAGATGCCTCAAATTCAGGTTACCATATCTATAGAATTAAGTACTCTATTTTATCAAAATACTAGCTTTTGCCTGCGGCACCGCCCGCGTCAAAATCGGTTTTTCATATAAATCCAGATGGAAATGTGAATTTCCCGTTTTCATTTCCGCTCCCAATTGGGACCTTTATACCTACTTTATTCCATGGGCCTAAAAGTACCCCGTGTCCCTTCCCAAGCTCCAGTCTCTTTGCCAAATTTCATCAAAACTGGTTCATCTATTCACACATTGACAGCGTAACATACAATTTGAAATATTATTATAAGTAGAGATTGTAGGTAAAGCCAAAGATTTAAATCGCTAGATCTAAACCTCCAAAAACGTCCACCGTTGTGTCTTGATGTCTAGATGTCTTTGTGCGACACGTCACTCTCTGTGTCACAAATGCAACTATAGCATGCTGAGAGCACTCACTCAGCAAGTTTGTGGACGTTTTCGATGTGCGCAATGAAGGCTTAGGGCGCATCTTGCGATTGAAATCTTTGGGTAAAGCGAATTTTCTTTTGAGAGGTCGCAGTTGTAAAGTGAGCTTTAGGCGGTTGCGTGGTCGGCTGGACGCGGCGCGACACAATGCAGGTGGGAACGGGATCAGGCTGCGCTCGTCACGGTTATTACTGTGGCGATTGTTTGCGCGGCCGTTCGCGACACGAGCAATGAGCATTGCATCTACAATGACTTAATGTTACTCAACTTTTCTTTGTTACTCAAATTCCATTGACCGGTTTATGTGACGCTGAATCGTTTTGTCTTTCGTAATTCTATTAGAGTTTCCAAAAGATTTTTTAAACGTAACTAAGCTTGGAAGAGTGTTCAGATTGGTCTCTCGTAGCCCTCTAAATTCAAATTTTCTTAAACATGGCAAAATTTTCAAGTGTCAACTGTTTCATATTAGTATAGCTTCGCTTAAACATTAAGTTTGATGGCTCTATATGATTCTCTTGACGAGGTTCAGTATTCTTAAGTGTCGAAGAGGCAAGCCATAGTTTAAGGTATAGTTTACGGCAAGTCAAGCTAGTCAAGTCCGGCTAGGCAAGCTTCATGCCAGTATAGGCTGCGGAAAAAATAACTTTCGTTGATCCGTTTTAACTTACTTTTATCATTGGACGCCTTAAGTTCACTTGCCTACTAGATTTCTTTTAACACCCTGTTTAGAAAGCCTTTAGTATTTACCCACGTATTATTGGGTTGAAATATGTGTACTTTATGCAAAATCATGTACACCTAATCAATAGTTTTGTTGTACTCATCAACAAGTTTTTTTGAGTCACCATATCTTGATGATGCTCCGATTTTATGCAGATTCAGGACTTCAGCAATATAATAAGTTTGGTTCATGGATTTACACATTATCTAATAATAATGTCTCTACGTTGAACATGACATACTAAGTAGGTAGAGCCGATTTCTGGTTCTAGGTATATTCAAAGGTTGAGAGATGAACACCGGTAATGATCTAAACTCGGCTACAAATGTGGCTTTCCCGTGCGGGGTCGCCATTCCAGCACTTTGGGTCCCCAACGTCCGTCGGTCCTACGAGCTATGTGCCCCCGCCCATTGCCACTTTAGCTTCGCGATACGTTGAGCTATGTCGGTGACTCTGGTTCGTCTACGAATCTCCTCATTTCTGATTTGATCACGTAGAGAAACTCCGAGCATAGCTCTTTCCATCGCCCGCTGAGTGACTCTGAGCCTTCTTATGAGACCCATAGTAAAAGACCATGTCTCGGATCCGTAAGTCATCACTGGCAACACGCACTGTTCGAAGACCTTAGTCTTCAGGCACTGAGGGATATTGGACGAGAAGACATCACGAAGCTTCCCGAACGCTGCCCAACCGAGCTGGATTCGGCGGTTCACCTCTTTCTCGAAATTGGACCTACCAAGCTGGACTGTATGTCCCAGGTATATGTATTCGTCTACAATTTCGAGTGCAGAGCTCTCAACTACTACAGGGTGGAGCGGAACGTGGGAGCCAGGTGATGACGGAATCACAGCAGAACTCCTGAAAGCAGGTGGCAAACCGGTGCTAAAAGTATTTCAGCGAATGTTCAATTCCGTCATCCACGGGGGTTCAACGCCAAAGACATGGCACAGGAGCGTGGTGGTTCTTTTCTTCAAAAAAAGTGACAATACCTTGTTGAAGAATTACAGGCCCATCTCGCTCCTGAGCCATATCTACAAGTTGTTCTCGAGAGTTATTACGAATCGTCTCGCTAGCAGGTTCGACGACTTCCAGCCTCCCGAACAAGCCGGGTTCCGAAAAGGCTATAAGTACCATAGACCACATCCTCACGCTTCGGCAAGTTGTACAAAAAACCGAGGAATACAACCTGCCACTATGCCTAGCGTTTGTGGACTATGAGAAAGCCTTCGATTCGGTGGAGACGTGGGCCGTGTTGAGGTCGTTGCAGAGATGCCGAATTGACTATCGATATATCCAAGTGTTGAAGTGCTTATACGAAAACGCCACAATGTCAGTCCGTATCCAAGACCAGACTACGAGACCGATCCAATTGCAGCGAGGAGTGCGACAGGGAGATGTAATCTCCCCGAAGCTGTTTACCGCTGCATTGGAAGACGTCTTTAAGCTTCTGGATTGGAAGGGATATGGCATCAACGTCAATGGCGAGTACATCACTCACCTTCGGTTTGCCGACGATATCGTAGTCGTGGCACAGACTCTGGAAGACCTCAACACGATGCTCAATGACCTCAGCAGAGTTTCCCAACAGGTGGGCCTTAAAATGAATATGAGCAAGACGATCATTTCATTAAATTGTTGTAAATATTTAGAATTTTCGAGAAAAACTGATGATGGGTTTATATATGTACCTACTTTTTTTACTCGGAAATAACTGGAAATACTTTTTGCAGAGTTTACTTTAAAAAACCTCAAAATTCTCTATAACTAAAAAATCTATGGTATTTTATTTTATTTTTTTATTTTCATTCACGTATTATTTATATTTATTATTAATTTATAGGTTTGCATAGGTTGAATAATTATAGGCATTATAGGCGACTGAAGAAGGAACGGAACTTTATTTAATTTTATCACTGAAAAAACAATGATGTTCATCTACTTGCAAAGTTTCTAAAATTATCGATCTTCTGTGTTCCGCAAACACTATTTCATCTCGATTCTCGAGTCAGTACTAAGCCGGTATCAAATGGTTTACGGCTTCAGCTGTTTTGTAAACAAAAAAGTACACTTATGCACTTAGATGACTCGCAGACAACAAGTTACAGATGGATTGTATTGTTGGACCAAAATTGTTAGAAGACGTGTTCATTGATGTTATCGACCTTCGTACTATGCGTACGAGTATCTATCTATTTTTACCTACACAGATATATCTCAAATGAAATATTTCTGGTAAATTTAAATGAGTTTTTCTAAATTATATTATTATGTAATTTAGTTGTTATGTTCTTCTAATCATTATACCGATTGCTTAGATTCGTGAGGTTATCAACATTCTTAACTTGAAAACTAAATCTTTTTTGTTATTTTGTATCCAATATTTGCTACTGACAAAGTTTAGATATTTTTCATTTTGCTATTCAGAATTAGATCTTTACTTTAAATTTGTACGTAGCCAACCTACCCAATCATCACAAAAGCCTGCTTTAAAATATTTTTATAACCATCCAAGGTATCTATTAACCATCCTAGGTATCTAAAAAAACATGCTCTTACTTTGTTTCAAAGATAATGTTCAGACGTAGGCTTTTATATTTAAACCACACAACATATTAGTTAGAGAGATAGAGATGACGAGTGTTGTACATTTGATGTAGTGAGATTATTTTAGGTCTTTGTAAAGAGGGATTATAAACAAAAAGGTTAACCGCGATGTGGTAAAATGCTAAAGGTCAGACAGAGTTCACAGTATATTCTTATAATGTAGGCACATTTTCGGGATATATTTCCGCTCGCAAAATATACTTGTTGGACGAACTCTCGCCAGCCAGCGGGCGAGGCGGCTCGGTTCGATGCAGACGCGATTTGAGCAGTTGCTATATGTACTAGTCCGTAGTCTGGCGTGAGCTTTACCTAAAGAAACATTCTTAGAACATTACTCACTTTACTTTTGGTCAATGTACTCGTATATAAAATTTGATTCTCATGCTTTTATACCCTTAGTATGTAATATTATCTGTATGATGTAAAAAATAGCCAAGTGCGAGTCGGCTCGCACTCTGAGGTTTCCGTAGGTACTATCAAGACTATAATTCTCTATAGTTTTAAAGTCAACTGAACACTTTTTCCGGCCAAATTCATAGACGACAAGAAAAATGTTACGCTATGGAAAGTGGCAACCCCTCAATATTTTTTATTCTATTTTTTGTAGGTACTTACTAGTTATATTATCACTGGCACCAGAAAAACATCAATTTTATGAAAATTTTAACTATCTTATAACATGATTCGCGAGACACAGCGTGGAAACAGCGGACAGACAGACAGACGGACGGACAGTCTTAGGGTCCCGTCTTTGAGTAGGGACAACCCTCCACCACCCATGGCCCAATCAACCTCGCGGTTATGGGGGCCGAATCTCGGGAGGGCGCCCGTTCGGTACTTGCTGCCGATGGTACGTCTTTGAGTAGTATGGTAATATTAAAATACACTTAACTACTGTTATATCTCTAGCCTAACGTTAGGTAAGTACTTTCAATCTCACATGTGTGTTCGTCGGGCTATACCTACACGCGACTGCGTTGTTGTCATTACTCATATGTCGCGCACACGACTTCGCGTTACCGACCCGCTGTCGCATCCATGAAATGTCACATCTCACACCCACGTCAACGTCACAGACATTCGACTTTAAAACTAACGCCATAGGGAATAATTTGCATGCATAATCCTCCACGAGTGCTTTACTGCCTTTTGGAATGCCAAAGAAAGAGAGCAGCACATCTTCAAACGACATGCTAATTGACGGCGGCGTGAAGCGACAACTAAGAGCTGAGACTATTTTTTAGTTTTCAGTCTCACAGAACGTTTGTTCTAAAGTAATAGAAACTTATTTCAATCCTTGAAAGCCGGAAGGATCATAAATATGCATCATCGTACCTATTCTTGCTTAGTTTTCTTTGGTTTCAACCGGTCTCATTTTCTAGATACTAATAATACTTAATTGTCGTTGATTAATAGTGTATTGAGCTTTGAGCATATTGCTTATGATAAATGCATGCATTATAATATTATTCTTAGGTCAGAAGGTACGTAGATCCTACGTAAGTACTTCATATCATTGCTAACAACAACTAACCTTACGGGCAACTCGGTGCAATTTCCCGGGGCCCTAAAGCTAAAGACACGCTAAAGATTACTTACCTTTAGCTCGATCACTTCCATAAATTACATCCGAATTTACCAGGAAGGTACCTACATTTTCATATCAGAATAGGATGGTCTGCGCTAACTTACTAGTCTATACCTACTAATCAGTCTGTACTACGGACTACTGTGCTTTTATAACATACTTTAAAAATCCGAAAACCAGGATTTTTTCAAACAAGACCCGAATAAATAACCGGTTTATAATTCTGACGAATTTAAAATTCCCTATAGTGTCTGTACCTATACAATACATGAAACTATTCTGTAGATCCTGGATTTTTAATTAGTATTAATATTTATTATTATAATCATACATTAGGTAAGAAGAGATTAATACGAGTAAACGGTTTAGGTTCTATTACAATGTAGGTAGCTCGATATAACGATGTGAGTAGACCTAGGTACATTCAGTACATAAAACGTAAACACTCTAAATGAATATCTATTCTCAAATATTCTCTAGTAATTTATCATGATTTATAAGCGCATCAATCTATTTGGTTTGACGCCACTGTTTTCGGGACGGGTTCAGTCGACCACACACTGTCATATTTGTTATTCTGTTTTGATAACTTTATTGAATCAACTTAATGGGTCCCGCCGTTCAAATTTTAGCTATACCTACATCTAATCTTAAAATAGTAGTTTATGTAACGGATGCATAATGGGGGGTATTAAAACATGAGTGTGAGTTTAACACGTTCACTGCATTATGAGGTCTAAAAGTCACAAGCGTGACTTCTCGCTGGTGCGGCAGTCAAAATCGCGTTCTTTCACACTGTGCGGGAGGGGACTATTTTAACATTTCTTTGTGTATGACAGAGACAAGTACATAAAATTGTTTCTCTTGCGAAGTCACGCCCTGTGGCGAAGTTAATTAGATATGAGGTCGAAGAGCACTCATACGCACTAAATAGAAATAATTACGCTACTGTGCGAAGTGAGGTCTAATCTGTCTCAAAAGATGTAGGCCTCATAGACGCACGGAGTGAAGCGCGGGCGGCGCGGGCGCCACGTAGTGATGGGAAAAGTTTTGATAGGAAAGCACGCTTCTCGTGCATGCGACTCGCTCGATTTTTACTGTTACTGCAATTAGTTGTTTTGGTGTAATATGGATCCTTCATACCATAAACGAAGCAGAATAAGGCTCATATTATGCGATTCAGATTCGTCAAGTGAAACAGAGGAGTTAAAGCAGTTAAAAAATAGAAAAGTGTTACAGAAGGTTGCTCCAACCAAAATTACTTCTGTGAAAAAGGTAAACATTCACACAAAAAACAATAACACAACACATACTTTAAAACTGAAAATGGTATGTGTGGTAGGTTTGGCACTTAAGAATCCTATAATTTAAGTGTTTCATTTCAGGATTTCTTAGCGGCATATGTGCTAAACATGTGCTTCAAAAAGGCAGTCAACGCAAGCGCTGCCGGCTGCGTAGGTTTCTACGATAAATTAAGGCTCAGCCTAAACAGCATTCAAGCTGCAAAATTGTTACTTTCTGTGTGCAGTGTGATAAATCATACCGTTTGCCTTGCTTCAATGCAAATTTTGATTATTTATTTTAATTATCTTTTAAAAAAATAAATTTTATACTCGTCGCACCTGCATATCTCTTTTATGTACATCACTAGTAGAGACACAAATTGAACTTCTTTTTAGTGCGATGTGAGGAAGAACCGATGACAAAAATATTTTTTTCATTTATTTAATACCGAAATGTCACAACTGCGGGCGAATCCAGATTCAACTTGAAAAACTATTTAAGTTTATAATGGTAAAGTTTCAAGCAATTATTTTCAATTTTGAGCTATATTTAGGGTTTTTTTAAAAACAATATTTTGTGAGGCCAAAAAGCTCTCAAACGCACTGTAAAGAAGTTCAACTTTGCCTCGGAAAGACCTCATTCGCACTGGCTGAAAGGCCATCAAAAATAGTGCCGCAGTGAACGTGTTAAAAAACGAGCCGCAGGCGAGTTTTTTAATAGTATCACACGAGTGTTTTAATACCTAATTATGTAGAGTTTCATACACTACTTTATCTACGCTCAAATTATCATAAATCCAAACCATAAAATCTTGCTAACGTTTGTCGTAAATCCTTCACTTTGTCGGTAAAAGATTGTGGGTCATTTTTGTTGCAATTACTAAAATGTCAGGTGGAGTAAAATTTTCTTTAGTAGGTTTCACTGCTAGACATTTTTCCGCGCTAAGTTTCGACTAAGTAACAAAAATAACATATTGAAATTTTAAAAGTTAGGTATGGCGCCAAAATTCAGTTGTAAACTGTGTATAGTCTGTTAAAAAAGTCATGAAACAAAAAAGAGTAGAGAAATATTTATACAAGTCAGATAAAGTATATTTTTAGTGGATAATTAAATAATCAAAAATTAAACATAATTATTTTCAATATTCTGTATGAACACACTTTTTAATCAGTCATATAAGGCAGGGAAAAATTATTGTTTCCGTGAATTAATTGTTGTCTATGGTCGATCGTGGCCCATCCCATGACTACCGACTAAATGTTGTCTGTGGACTCCATATATAAAAAAAAAAAAACAAAATTGAGGATTGGCTCTATACTCTCTTTTGACTATGACGACCACATAGAAAAGAAAGTTATTCTCTGGTCTGTAATGACGACACATAAAAATACAGGAACCCAGAGCCGAGTATCGTAATAGAAATTATTCAACTTTCTAGAGATATTTCCATAGTAAAGCGATGTTATAATGAATAACTTTTTAATAATTATAGAAGTCTGTGAATAAAGTAGGTCAATATGTGACACATTTTGATTTCATAATTCGAACTTTAAGCAATGAGCGTAGATAAAATATATTATTTTGAGAAAAGCTAGTTTACAAGATGATGAAATAAAGTAATATGTGTAGGGTGTATCGTCTCTTTTATTTAGCTAATCTCATGGCAGTCAATAACGCTATCAGTAAATTTATAATGACCTACTAATTAGTTATACTTGTATTGGTTGTAACTACCTTGAGATAATTGTCAATCAATCGTTCTTTGTAAATCGAGCAGCAACCCAAGTCAACGCAACAATTACAATTCGATTGTTCTAGTTTTTTAAAAAGTAGAGCGACGATAAGCGATTCTATTCGTTTTGGATCGTAGTAGTATTACTTATTGGTTTTAGTATTGGTTTATTCCACAGAACAGAAAATGAGTTTTATATTGATAAGGTTAAAAGGTTTACTCTATGGTTTTCTCGTTCGATCAATTTCAATAATCAAATATTAGACATGCAAAACCTAAAACCAAAAATTTTATGCGATTTTATATACCTAATTGTTAATGTATTTATCAACCTTTGACAACCTTTCTTTGAATTGGCCAATCAGTGGTCGGCAAAAGTCTGTCGTGGTTTAGCGGTTAAATAAATCCCATAGAAAACTCATAATTGTCATGTAATTTAAGAATGGAACGATTTTTTACCGAACAACATTCTAACTAGCTTGCAAATAGGAAGCTGTTTATTGAAAAAAAAAACCAAATGAGCAATTTAACTCAGGAAAAATGTTGTTCGTTGTTCGTCATCGATTTTGAAATATAATAATCATTTCATTTCCGTGTATTATTTGAGAAAAGTACTTACTATACCAGCCTGGGCATTGATGGACGAACGTGTGAATGTGGGTTGAGCAACGGCACACATACGTAAGTCATCTTTTGCTGGCCACGGTCGGCAGTTTAAAGATCTTAGCCTAATTTTTTTAAGGTAGGTATAAAGGTCAACTAAAGTAGGTACTTAGGTAGAAGTGAGATAAAACCACGCGCGAGAAATTATTTAGTGAAGCGTTGCTGTTTAGGCGATTCCTAAATTGCACCAAGTTATACTTTGAATGACATCAAATAGATTTCAGAATTGTAAAAGTTCTACCTTACATAATTCCAACCTACTTATCCGAGTTATTTACCAATCCGAGTTATTTACCAACTCGTTGCAGAATCGCGCGGAAGTATTTATCTTCATAATAGCTCTAATGTTTCCAGTCTCTAGTCTCTACGTCAATAAAACACTTCATACGCAATACAAGTTTGCTCCTGAATCTAATCTGCACTCATTGATTTTGTAAATATCTACCGGGAGTCGGGACGCAGCTGGCTCAATAGAATCACATAATATTCAGCAGACGGAGCCTGAGTATTTTGATCCAAATACAAGTCAGTGTTTTGTTCAGCCATATAGTTTATAGTTAGGGAATGCTAAACACGGCTTTATTGACTATAGACCGCCCCGCTTGTACGGCGGATAAGAATAAAGATGTGAGATTATGAGTCAAGACATTCTCTGACAAATAGTAACGTTCATTTTTAGGGTTCCGTACCAAAAGGGTAGAAACGGGACTCTATTACTAATAGCTCGTGATAGCTGCGATATGTAATTTTCACAGATGATATATTTCTGGTGGCGCTTATAGCAACAAATACTAAAAAATATACAACATGCGTGTTTTTTTTTGCTTGCTTTTGCACTTTAAAAATAAATAAGTAGTTCACTTAATAGGTGAAGTGGTAGGTTTAACAGGTAAAGTGGGCTTCCCTACAACAAAAATAGTTTTTACCCTTTTTTGAATTTAGTGGGCAGGGGCGTTTCGTTTACTTTAATATAGGTACTCGTATTATATTGAGTATTGGTCTTGATATTACGGAACCCTCAGTGTGCGAGCCCAACTCGCACTTCACAAATTTTTGCTATACCAACAAGCACAGATAACGATACCGAGAGGAAATAGACATTCCCTTTTTTCATAAGGATTCAGCAAATCCGTTGCGCACTGTTTTTACTCACATCTAAAAATATTATACTGTCTTTATCTTAACCAAATATTTTTGTTAACACATCTGGTCCCTCTATATTTTATTTATGAATCGGGATCGTTTCTATTACTTGGCCTTGATTCTGAATCAGTCTGATATCTCGTGGTTTTTGATTTATATTTTAATTTTCAGTGAGTTGTTTTTGTTTCCACTTCAGACGTAGGTAGGTATATCTAATCATCTTCTGAAATTATTATACTTAAAGAATTTAATATACTTATCCTCATTACACTAGTATTATAAATAATGAAGTTTACGTTTGTATTTAGTGTGTGTATGTTTGCTCCAAGCTAAAAGCTAATACTTCACCGATTACGTTGAAACTTCCACGGATGAACACATGCTAGGTACTTTCTATCCCGCCAAAATCCATGTGGAAAAATCCATCCTGCATCTACGCGGGTAAAATCGCGGGCGACAGCAAGTAAGTATATGGGGTCATATAAAAAATACTAAATCGTGTGGATCTAGAAAATAGCCTTGACCCCAACATTGGAGCCCGCTATTTTCTAGATCGATTGGCCTTACAGAGTAGTAAGAATTAGAGTATCTCCGTTAAATATTGAATATTT
Source organism: Coenonympha glycerion (assembly GCA_963855885.1). Classification (NCBI taxonomy): domain Eukaryota; kingdom Metazoa; phylum Arthropoda; class Insecta; order Lepidoptera; family Nymphalidae; genus Coenonympha; species Coenonympha glycerion. Next base: position 12,439,189 of record OY979628.1, read on the forward strand.
GATATTTCTCAAAGTATTGAGTTACTTAAAAAAAGTCGTAGGACAAAAGTTGTTAGTCTTAATGTAAATAACTACAAGCCGAGAGCGATATCCTATACCTTTAAACGAGTAATTCTTGTGTATATGTATGTATATTTCTATATAATCCGAATATCGGAAACGGCTCGAACGATTTTCATGACATTTAGTATACAGGGGGTTTTGGGGGCGATAAATCGATCTAGTTAGGATTCATTTTTAAAAAATCACAAATTTACCAAAAAAAATTGACCAATGCTGCCATCTATTGGTAGGTAGATATACTACCGAGCAAAGCTCGGTCACCCAGATATTGGTATTTTTATATAACCATGTATAAGTCAATAATATACATAACATTTGATATATAAAATGTATCTAAAAATACGTAATAAATAACTCTTAAGATAAACTGCTAATTATTTCTTGATAATATTATGGTTACTGCTGTTACAATGAGCTACAGTAGTAAATTGTTTCAATAGTAAAATTATTACATTGTAAACAATCCTTATCTAAAGCGTTTACTTTTGGTCAAAGTCAATAACTATTGTTAAAAAACGGGGTTTGTGTAGACTTTCTGAGAGTTTCGAAATTGGTAGTGCACAACTTTGTTAATGATTTTTTTTTTCATTTTGTTTCAGCTCTTTTAGAAGCTTCAATTTGTCCCTTCTTGTTTACGAGTATGTCTGTAGCTCGTGCCTTCGTATTACAAAAGTGGCTATCGTGTGCCTACATACACCTACACAATTTGTATAAGTGTTTACTTCTAGGCACATAATTTGATTACAACCTACCTACTTATAACATAGTTACATAGCCCATAGGTACATGAAGTAAGTACAATCGGAAATCAATCAGTGCAGTTTTATGAGGATTAAGCCTTATTTGATAATCGTAATAATCATCAGTCCGTTCGTGTGTCGCGTAATATTAGGTAATTAAAACTTTATTGAGTTCGATGCAAACGAAAGTAATTAACTCGCCGATACAGAAACTCGTTTTTATGAGTATCGTCTGTTATGATAGGACTCGTTCTGTTCATGTGAATTGTTCGTTGATAACAATCAGATCATACTTTTATAGGTACTAGGTAGCAGGTAAACATTTTTCAATGTATCACTAGTTATCTCTTTTCCGACACGCATTTGTCAGATATTTACGACTAGAGATACCAACAGCATGTGAGACTTCCAACTCGCTGAACTGTATGTAGAAATTTTGTTTATATCTACCTATTATACCTAACCGGTATCTACCTACTATAGCTGGTAGAATGAAATATGGAAAGCTTATCGCTCATAGAGCTTACAAACATGCTATGAGATCAACTCTTTCGTATTTCAGAATTCATTCATCACTTGACTGAAAAAATAAACTGACTATGATTTCTCTGTAAGTACTATCCTTACTAAGCCTTACTATGAGTGAAAGCTGAAAGTTAGAGAATTGAAAATCTACGTTTTCAGCGAAACTGAAATAAGCGACGCATACATTATATTGTACTTAATTAAATAAGTACCTAGGTATAACAGAAGATAGTAGGTATAGCGTCGTATAGCATTAAATGCAATGAACCTATCTTGAAAAATATAGCCATGTCTACGAGAAAGAAAATATGAATTCTTTTCCAATGCGGGGAAAACGATATGTCGAAGATCATAAATAAATATTAGTACATTAAAAGAGTACATATGTTGCAATTTGTTTTAATATGTAAATATATTGCTGACCATCCGTATTATGTTAGCGTTTTATTACTTTGGCCTTCGTTCATTTTCATCGGAATATGCATCACAATATGCAGTAATATAACGTTAATCCTTGCCAATTGACGATGCTGAGAGATTCACTACGTCCAACTTGAGAACTAATTTATTTATTGCAAATAGTAATTTACAAATAGCTACTTACATTAAGAGTCCCATGAACTACGATGTCTACATCCATTCTTAATACCAAATCATTTGTAATTCCAGAAGAGTCCCATGAACTACGATGTCTACATCCATTCGTAATACCAAATCATTTGTAATTCCAGAAGAGTCCCATGAACTACGATGTCTACATCCATTCGTAATACCAAATCATTTGTAATTCCAGCAAATTTTGAACATGTTGTGTTATTCGGATTCATATAGTTATAATCTATGCTCCTGCATATTTTAGAGAAGTATTTCCTAACCAAATATGGCCAAGAGCATAGATAATTCTTATATGAACCCGAATAACACCTTAACATGATCGAAATTTGCACGAATTATAAATGATTTTGGTATTACGATTGTACGGGAAACATTGTAGGTTAAAGGGCATCCTTAACTGTTCTGGACAGCTTCTGCCAGAATTTGTAGAACTTTTCTTTCAAGTTTTTCTTTCAACTTTAAACGTGTTTTGTGTTGAAACTTTGAAGTGGAAAATTTGACTAACCGTCATTATTATTATTATAAAAGCGTTAAGATAAAATAATAATTGCTTTCAAGAATATTACTGATTCAAGTAGGTATCCCTATCGAACTCGTTCTTCTAATCGAAATCCTTCTAGTCCTTTCTAGTGAGTCGTACATTTTTTTTTCTATCTAATTGAAATTTTGTGTAAATTGAAGATGCTGAAAATATCAATATATAAGGTTGAACAGTGAACAAATTAATATTATTTTAAAAATTACGTCAGTTTTTGGACTATACTTAAGTATTACTTTCGCTTTGATTTGTAATGGTCACTGTTTTTGAGGTTTGACCATTCTAAAGTTCTTTGCACTGCGCTAAGAATTGAAATTAATTAATGAAATTTAAATAAGTAGGTATAAAAAAGTTAAAAATAAACATAAACAGCGCACCACCGAATATATAATGCTTAACCAGGCCCGTGACACTCAGTACAAATGACATGACTTAACTACCTACACTACTACTAAAATGCCGGCCCTATAAGCATTCATTTCTATGTGTGAGTTTACTCACACATAGAAATGAATGCTGACATTTATGTCATCGTAGCCCGTTAGGGCTGGCAAAATTCGACGTGTACGTGGCGAGTTGGCGACGACGCGACCGATGCACAATACCACGGTGACAACTTGCAGCCCACTGTAAAACATTAGATTTGCGGTACAAATGCAATACTTTGTTTAGTTATTTCAAGAAAACTAATTATATTTCATTGTGTTTATCTATAATTTTATTAATTTCTAAGGATAAAATTAAAACAGAAATATATATTTATTTTCATAAGTATATAGCTTTTTTCCGCGGCTTCACTGACCTGAATTTTGGAGTTTCACAAATTTCGTATGGACTATGGATTTTTAGGGATAAAGAGATAGTAATGTGTTAATGAAAGTTAGTATATCTTCAATCCAATTTGCAGAAAAATCGGTACAATACGTACCTAGTTGCGGCATGAAATAGTTACAAACATCCAAAACCCACAAGCTTTCATATAATTCATATTTATTAAACAATAGGATATTATAATCGGATACCTACCTTTAAAAATCACTGCAAAAATAATCAATTACAGTTCCTTGCCCATATGATTTTTTCATTTGTAAAGCACAATCTGAGAAAACTTTATTAATCCTCCGGTTTTTTTTCATAAATTTTACTAATAAAAAAATTGACATCTAAAAAGGTATGCTTTTATTTACAATCAGTAGCCCTATGATGATAAAGTTATGAATTTGTGGCAAACCTATTGAAATAACGCACTCGCGAGACAGCGCCCACGAGTACCACCCGACGCGTCGCGCTCGGCGCTCTGGGGTAATACATTAACGGGAGGGTGTGAGTGTCCCTTCTTTACGTTAGTAATATATTATATATTCGTTGGCTTAACAGAGAATCACTTAACTATTTTGAAGAGATAAAAGCAAGGCAATAAAATGGTTGAGAGGTGAGAATTTTTAACCAGGGGATAAATAAGTATAAGAGATTATACCTACTTGGGACATAGCCAAAACACGCGTCTTCATTGTATGATAAGATCATGAACATTGTGAAATGAACACTCGGCTGATTCCGTGCCTGTCATAAATATAACATCGTAAAACTATTAGCGAGCGCTTTTTGTGGTTCCAATGATTAATTTATATGCGCACTAATTGACAAGTGTTTGTACTTTGATTTATGTGAGACAGTGCAGTTAGTTTTAGAGTAATTCCATGCTTCACGCATAATTTTCGAGCTGTCTACTAATATAGATTACTGTTGATAATAATTAATAATATGCATGCTCTTACTGACTTTAAACTCTCAGAAAGCGTTCCTAAATGTATAATAATATACTTAAATACGGCAGGTATAGAGGTGTAGAGGATTTGCATAGCAATGGTGACCTGCGATGTTCTATTAATGTTATTAAGAATTTATAAGAGCAATTTGATATTACGTCAATTAATTTCTGAATGATTTTTTTTATTTTATTAAACACAGTTTTAACTCTTAAATTGCATCGGATAATAATTGTAAAGTCATTTTATAGTGTTATACGATAACTAAAACAGGAAGAGGTTCCCGTAGCTCTACGCGTATTTTTCTGTGTGACTCGTAGCGAGGTGACATCGTTCAGTTGTGCAGCTTTGTTTTTTCCAAACAAGAATGGATTCGAAATTTTTGACGAATGACATGTCGTTCACAATAGGCGGGTCGATAATGGCTGCCTCTTTCCACAGCGCGAAGAAAATTATCTATTTCTGTCGTTAGAGAATGAATGCTAGTGCTGAGAGTCAATGCAGTATGCGCAAGCGACCTTTGTTCTGCGCGCACGCAATGCGATGCCGTCGTCAGCCCCTCCGATAGCCCGATGCACTAATCCACTTACACTGATAGACTCGCTCACGCTGTCATTAGAAACGTTATTGAACTCTGTTACGCAGTTAATGCTTATCAGTTTTCAATGAAAGATCACAAGTTAATGGCAACAAACTAATGAGCAATCATATCTATGAAAATACCTATCGTAATATGTCATTATGTGCAATATTAATTAAAAAATAATAAAATAAATAAATAAAATATAAATAAATAGATAGATTTAGCGGACAACATCACATACATTGCTCCGATCCCATACTAAGTAGCTTAAGTATGCACTTGTGTTATGGAAATCAGAAACAACGAAGGTACCACAACACCCAGACCCGAGACAATGTAGAAAACTTATTTTTCTACATTGCCCCGACCGGGGATCGAACCCGGAACCTCAGAGATGGCGGAGCCTTGAAAACCGGCACGCTAACCACTCAACCACGGAGGTTGTCAAACCTTACCTTCGTTGTTTCTGATTTCCATAACACAAGTGCATAAGCTACTTAGTATGGGATCGGAGCAATGTATGTGATGTTGTCCGCTATATCTATCTAATTACTCGTCAGTTAACTTCACCAAGTAATTTTATTGTTTGAAAATTCTGATCTTCGCATTGTTGGCACATGCATGCGGACGTATGCAGAAATAAACAAACAAAAGTTGAGTCCATTCACTCTGCGTTGACATTTCTACTGAGCGTTCCGTGCCAGTCCTCTCCAATTGTATAAATGATGCATAATGATAGGTGCATTTTATTGTACTGTTATTTCTTTTGATAACGACCTAGCGGACGCCCACAGGTTTGCTCACGGGACCTTTTTCCATGTCTATGGGTTGAACTTCAAAAAATCCTTTCTTAGCGGATGTTCATGATAGGTATCTGAAAGTAAAAGGTAGGTATATCAAATTTCAGCCTGATTCGTTCCTTTTCCTATATTATACACTGATGAATGAACTATAATTATGAGAATAATTATTACTATTCCTCGAATTTTGTGAATGTTAGGTTAGGCTTATTCTTTTTTAATTTAATCATCTTATTAGTTAGTTATACCACCTTATATAAAATATTACTAACGCTATACATTACCAAATAAGTATCTACATGATTTTCAATTATTTTTATTTAAAATTTTGCACGACACAAAAAGCTATAGGTAGATATGTATTTTGTTAAGGAAATCTGAAAAATTACGTACTATTTTTCTTAAGTATCCAATTCTATTATAATTTTATTTAATGAATTAATGACAGAATCCTTCAATATTGCATTTAAAATTGGAATTATAAAAAATACTGATGGCAAAAATTTAAAGATTTCATTGAAGCAATATAGAGTGGCGGGAAAACAAAGGCTGGCACCAAAAACGGAAGCCGTATTCTCTTTAACCGACAAATATTTCGATGAAAATCCGACGAATAGGCCGGAAAAATGGTACGGAAACACCCTCCAGGTAGAAGCTCAAACTTTGATAAAATGGTTTTCAATAAAATTAAGCAAAGAAGCGTTATTGTGTGCTTGATAACATTTCGTAAAAAAAAAAAAAATCTTTTAGAATATTCTCCACTTTATCTAAGTACTCGTAAGTACTCATGATCATTGATGAATGGCTCCACTCCTTATAATATTCGAGTTTTCAAATATCGCGCGGGAACCGAGAACTTATTTAAATCTATGATAATAATATAATCTTATACACACATACACGTATGTATAATTGTATATTCTTTCAATTATTTTTAAATATTCGTGTAATGAAAATGATTTCCAAAATTTTGTAAACATTAATTTTGTGTTCAATTCGAACTGGCTGTTACTTGTGAACTGACTTCCAGAATGGGTCAGATTTGTTTGTCTACATGCCCACACAAGGAGCACACCATGGGTGTGCCCGCGAAATTCAAACTTTTTGTTTTTCGTGATTTTTAATGTAATAAGACATCGAAAACACAACAACAACAAGGCTTATGGCAGTAAAATTACGGGAATCCCAATATCATCTTGACGTGTTTATATAAAAATCTCTGTTTGAAAGTGTCGAGTTAAAGAAATTAGTTAGTATTTTAGTAGAAGTAGAAATTAGTATTTGCGAGTTACTCACATAAAACTCGACACTCGGACTGATTTCCTAATATGCACATTTTTATGCAAAGATTTTTATATAATCATGTAAAGATGATACTGCCATTCTCGCAAATTGACTGCCATAAACCACTGATGTGTAATTAGAGTAAAAATTGCAAAAAACCATGAACATTTTGAATGTCGCGGGCAGAGTCGTTGATTTCGCCTTAAGTTTAAATCGCCTTTAATAAATAATTCTTCTTCTGTAAATATTATAATGGTTTATTTCTCATAATTACAAAGAGCGGAAAACATACTAGAACTAACACGTGTATAAAATGTGTGGGCATTTATGAGTAGGAAAACTGTTACATAAATACCTAAATTTATGCAAGTACAGATAAAGAGACACTTATTGAATATGCGTTTGAATATTCAAGAGAGTCCGTTATTTTGTAAGACCGAATTTTCAATGAAACTGAATTCGTCCATCTAACTCCAAAGTCAAGCGAAATCTTCTCCCACTTTACTTGAATAATGAAAAATAAATAACAGCACTTTGCGAGAGATCACGGCGCTATCGAAGCAATATTTACTGTTGACCTTAATCCTTTGAAGATATTAATGAACAACCACGCATCTTCTGTAAATTTTATTAACTTAATTTATTACAGCCATTAGTACTTACAATATGGCGGTTAATAGCAATTAGTGTACCGGCAAAGTAAACAACACTTTCAATTTTGAAAAGAACAATATAATTAGAGACTAAAGTGACATTCAGTGATGTACCTACTAATGTAAAGAGGCAAGAATAAATCAATAAACATAAAATCTGTGTATAAACAGTACACAGCTCTTTTACGATAGCCAATTATGTTAAATTCTATATTTGTATGCCTATACGTTAAAACTTAACAATTTTATATTATTCTTGCAATTTGTGCAAAACAATTTTTAATGTTAACAATTTACTAAATCATTAACGATGTGTAGGTACTTTTATTAAAATAGGAAAGTAAAAAAAAACCTGGATCTCGTGTAATGTCCACCTAACTCCCGTCCAAAATCCGTTGGATATTATAGAGTTTGCGGCAAGCACTGATCTCTATCTCTGGATTAATCATTCTATACATCTGACAGTTCCTTTTTTGTACCGCTTTGAAGCGCCACCCCCGAACGTCCACGGTACTAAATTGACATTTCTTGGTAGTGGACTGTCGTTTTGAATGTCATTTAATTTTAGTTCCATAGACTAGGTTACGCAACAATCAGCGCCAAAATGGCAAAAATTAAGTGTCTTCATTTTTACAGTCAACAATCCAGAGATAGAGATCAGTGGCGGCAAGAGATACTGACAAGCTTCAGTCATTCGTTACTATGGTGTTCTGTTTCAGTCTCTCGCTGCCAAGTGCCAGTTGACAATACATCCCTCATATTGTTATATTCTATTTTTAAAGTGCGAAGAGAGCCGACGTCAAAAATAGCCGTTAGTGCGACACCGTAAATCTCGGACGACGAAACTCATGTTATAAATCATCAACCAAAGCGTGACTAAATGGTACACTGAATTTTATTACTGCATACGATAATAAAATTGTACCAGATTAGTTAAGAAGTAATTGACACTAAATTTCACTAAAATGTATTAACGACGATGTAGTTTTATCTTTTCGCAGATTATCTGCGCATAGGGTTTGGTAGTTTTAAGTTTATCGTGCGCGTGAGTTTAGGTGCAGGTAGGTGATTCACGTAATGCGTCGGCTACATTTTGTGAAGTGAAATGTTTAAAAAGGTGACATTTACATTTTGCATCATCACTTACCATCAGGTGAGATCGCAGTCAAGTACTAACTTGTGTAGCGTAAACAAACTTTGTGCGATAAGTTTGAAGGATTGTACTACTCTAAACCAAAATACGTAGAATTAATTTTTCAGTGTAAAGTTTTTATTTTATTTTTTGATTCACATCACTCAGTACATGAAAAAGTTACGTGAATTGCCCCCAAGTTGTGAATATCATGTCAGTGTCGCTGATACGATTGCAATTTGCCATTTTCTGAGCATCATGTACTCGAAGCTATGTGTGCGTTGGTATGCCTTATTTACAACACGTACACGTCACATGTCGTACATAGATGAGTTGTATATAAATGACAGTATGTAGCAAAGTAGTTGACTTTGCTATCATACCTACATTGTTATTGGTTTTTAAGGAGTACACCACAGATGTGCCCGCGAAATTCAAATTTTTTTGCGGTTTTTCGCAATTTTTAAGCTAATAAGACGTAATAGGCTTTTGGCAGTCAAATTGCGATAATCCCAAGATCATCTTCACGTATTTATATAAAAATCTCTGCCGAGTTAAAGAAATCAATCCGAGATTTGCGAGTTGCTCACTTAAAACTCTTTACTCTGACTAATTTCCTAGGATAGACATTTTTATGCAAAAATTTTGATATAAACATGTAAAGAAGTAACTGCCACTCTCGCAAAAATGACTGCCATAAGCCTATTATGTGTAATTAGCGTACAAATTGCAAAAATCCACGAAAATTTTGAATTTCGCGGGCAGACCTGTTGAGTTCGCCTTAATAGATTTTAATGCAAGCCGTTATTCTGATATTCTTGATGTGGATTCAATGATACGAGTAAACCGAGAGCCAACAAGCTAGTTGCAATAAATGGTCAGTAACTCAGTAATCATGTGCATTGCGGCGATTATCTCAATTGGCGACGCAATGAGCGACCTCCAGCCCGGAGACCGCGCCCGTCCGCGTTACCCCACAATGCGCGTTTGTTACCAACAATGTGCTTTTTGCCAGTTTGTATATGTTGCGATATACATAAACACAGGTAACTAACATAACACTAACATTATCATAATCAATGGCAAACCCTTTATAGGCCTTGGCTTCTCTGTTTTTATCATTGCGTACAAACCGCAACTTTTCTGCCATAGATTTATCATATTCTACCATAGGTCGATGCCCGCGCTCCGACTGTTGTTGTTAAATAAATCCTTACCTAACAACAACAACTCCGTGAGCGCAGCAACTTTTTCTTGTAGTGTGTCAATTTGTATGGTTGGCGGATGCTATAGCTTGGCAATTTCGTGTGGGACTCTCCCGCGTGACATACTGTGGGTGTCAGACGGTGGGGGAGGCAAGGAACTTAGATGTCAGCGGTTAGCGGGCGGTGTAGCAGGGAAGGAGACACTTCTCTGCATGTATGCGTTACCGCGTCCTCCGGCCGTCTGTCACCCCGCAGGAGGGTCCCGAACGAAGTTGCTAAGCTATAGTGTGCGTGAAAAATTGTGCAGCGACGCCTCGGGTTTCAACTTAAAATGTTTAATGCCACACTTTCGAAGTCGCCGGCAGCCTCTTGGTCCTCTTTATTCTTTGCCAATTTTTTATGAGTCTTACTTGATATCATCGTATCAACAAAGCTTTCACTACCACTGTTCGACTTGCTTTCTTCGTTAGTAATGTAGTGTATTAAGTGTTTGAGGCTTGCCTCGCTATAATACCAAACGTTATTCAAATAATACTTAAAGCATTATTTAATTATTTATTTATTTATTAGATTTATTTTTTAATTAGATAGATTGACGTTATATCTACACTTACGTACCATTTAAATTTTATCAACGGCATTTGATTATGGCAATGATTTGATAGGTGTATAATACCTAATTATTGCCATAATAATAGGTACCTACTTTAACCTACCTATTAATTTGCTATCTAAACGTCGTAGTATCCTAAACTCTTATATTGTTTACCTAAACAAAATAATAATAAACACCTTAACTTGGCTTTAACGCTCACGAAGATTTAATAGAAACCTATCAAAAAAAAATAACTACTTAGAAAACATTTCAAAAGAAAATGTAGATAGAAGTTATTCGATTTCAGAAAGGTTTTGAATATTTTATTGACTATAAACATTACAGACCAGTGTCACTTAAGTCTGACTGATTTAAATTTATAAAAGAAAATGACGGTCTTTCGTCCACTAAAAATTTCTTAAACATTTATGCGTCTGATAACACCAAGCTTACATCGTATTAGCTGATACATACAATATACTTAATAACAAATTGTTGTCGGAGTATATTATTCTCGTAAATACTATTATCGACTACTTCCTGTGTATTAAACCATCTTTCATTAAATGTGTAATTTTTAAGTTTATGATAATACTAGTAGGGTGCGTGGGAGCGCGGGCCACATGTGGCCCGCGGGCTGTCTTCTCACCTATAAAAGAATCGCCGTCATGTCCATCGCCAATTGGAATCCGATTGGCAATGGGCTAAAAGAATTACCTCGGAGCACGGTCATGGATTTAAAGATAGTTAAGGGCTGTTTGAATAAAAAACACACTGAACCTCATTCGATGAGGTTCAGTGTGTTTTTTATTCAAACAGCCCTTAACTATCTTTAAATCCATGACCGTGCTCCTCAATCATCATCCAAATCGTAGATCATCATCTCCTTTCATAGTTTTTCATAGGCCTTGTTTATTGAAGCATTCACATTTTCCATGGAAAAATAAATTCAACCACTTTGATTTTTTTTTCATTCATCCCGTAGACCTTGAGATTCTAATTACGTTTTGCAAAGAAATCACTCTCTTATCTTTTATACTTTCCGAGGTAGAACAACACGAAATTTGTATGGCGGCAATCTTGAATCCGCCATTTTGATTTTTTTTTTCAGCTATTTGGCAATTGGATGACGTTTCGTGTTGCATTTGGTCGAGCACCCCCCACCTATCTTCGATACCCTGGCTGTGCTCTTCACCCGTCTCCGAAATCCTCAATCATCAGCTCTCTCCATATTTTTCTCAAGTAACTCTCCGAAAAACCGCCTCACAACCTTGCATAATTACCAACTGTTAGTCTCTTCAACATTCCCCATACATTTTCTATGGAAAAATAAATGCCGCCATTTTGAACTTTTTTTTCTATCCATCAAATAGACCTTCGGGTCCTGATCATTTCTTGTCAAGAAACCACTCTTCCATCTTTTATACTTTCCGAGATATCGACGAAATTCGAATGGCGGCCATTTTGAATCCGCCATTTTGAACTTTTTTTCAGCTAACTGCCAATTGGATGACGTTTCAAATGACATTTGGTCGAGCACCCCCCACCTATCTTCGATACCCTACACGTGCTCTTTACCCGTCTTCTAAATCCTCAATCATCAGCTCTCTCCGTATTTTTCCTCAAATTGAATTTTTTTCTTCTATAAGGCCACATCCGTGAAAAAAAAATTTTTCATACAAAATTGTTCAGGAGAGGTGATAATCAGTCAGTCAGTGAATCAGCACAAGCAGCTATATATATATTAATGATACCTATTGTAATATAATACTGATATTAATTCGAACAACGTTTTTTTCAGGTATTCAGAATAGCATACCTAGGTTCTCCTTTAGATCTTAATAATGGGTAATAACCTTAAAACGATTTGAATTCACTTATTTTTCATTTAGTAGCGTAATCAGTTATTTTTTCCTTACTTATATCTCAGTCTCTGTATTATTAAAATAACATTGTCTAGTAACAAAAAATGTGTGTTAGAATATGTATAAATAGTACCAAAGTAAATATTTTTTGCGTCATAGAGTTTATTTTCTATAGTATGTACCGGATAGCGGTAATTTAGTATACCTATTTATTTTGAATTTTACATTGAAGTAGATTATTTTGTCCGAAGCAGTTTTTCTTAGAGTAACGTAACACTGAACTGTATTACGACCCACGTATAGTTGATACCCTCAAATTGAGATAGTCCCCGTATTCACTTATATTTAGAGATCAGATCAGAGCATGTTAGCTGTAAGGTACCGATCACACCATGAGCAAATGTATCACAGAGTATTGACATCCGATGCCCTATATTATAAGAACCCATCACTGTAATATGAATAACTTACACGTTAGATTCACGGAAAAATATTTTTCCCAGGGTTACGCAAGCGGTAATTGTGGTGGAGCACCTTAGTTGCCATCCTCCGAAGTTTGGTAAGTGAGGCACTCCATTATTACACAGTCTGCCCGTCGTGATTCCGGAGAGAAATATTTTGTAGATTGTACCGCTCGCGCCCCGCTGCCGCCTGTCGCCTGCCCCACAGCTTGACGCGAACCGAATCAGTGCGGAACATCAAGCATAAATAGATCTTTCCCGGGAAACAGCGGAAGCATATCTCACACGTAGACTAGCCGCTGTAGCAATGCTTCTAGAGTAGAGTCTAACGATCGATGTCACGCTATGCATGATTGTAATACGATAAGAGCACGTTTAGTTATTTCTAATATTGTCATTAGTTAGTCTTATTTGTAACAGTTGATTAGATTTACTGCACTTTTTATATTTTTACTTATCACCTTTTTTACTATTTTGTCACGTGTCTTAAGAGTCTACATGTACGAGTTACGATTGAGTTGTTCTCCGTATTATTAAAACGTAATTTTGGTTAAATTTGAAGGAAGCCATCGATGTAATCGCGGGTGATCCAGGAGGGCTTTACTCAGTGAACCTGAGCGCAAGGTGACTGGCGCGTGTAATGGGAGTCTGCGAGTTTAGGCACGCCGTTTTCCCTCGCCGGTATTTTCTTTATGCATATGGTAATGTCTATAGGTATATGAGTAAGTACAATCTAATTTTCTTTTATAATCTCATCATTCTGGGGTTTATTTCGTTCGAATTGGGCCAACGCATAATCGCATTGTCGAATCATTTATTTGTGATGTTTTAGGTCTGCCGTCTGGGGTAAAGTAAGTAAATAAATAGTAAAAACAGACCGACTCTATGAAAACACAAAGATTATTTTTGAAGTTAAATGCAAACAGAACGTAGTAAGTACGTAAATCCCGCGGAAATGTATTTATATGCGGACGTCGTACAAGGCGCGTACCCGGCGGACGACACTCACTAATCGGCTTATGTGTAACAAAATGCTTCGACGTCGCCCGCGCGGTAGCCAGTTTGCCAGACAACCCTATAGCTCGTAGTTCTAGAATACTCGAGACCAGTAAACTGGTTAACATCGTCATCATCTTTATTCTTAGCCCCCTTAGCACGAGTCCCTTTCAAATACAAAGGGTTGACTTGTCGTTCACTAATTGTTGGCTTCTTGTTTTAAGTACATACTCGTATTGACATACTTTACACACCTTTGAAAACTTTCAACAAGCTTACCAGAATTATTTATCGTTTGTACTTGAGCCACTTAATATTAGTCATTTACCTCACGGTCTCCCGAAAAGATCTGTGCAGGCCAATGACAAAACGCTACGCTAAGAGGACGGGAAAGATGTGACGTATGTTGAAACCAATTTTTTCAAATATGGCATCGTGCGTCGTACATTTCGGTACCGCTGACAGCACATACCGCTGTCGATCGCTTACATTAGCGCCGTTTTAGAGTTTTGACAAATTAAAGATCCGGCAGGGTGGAGCCTAAAAATACACGCGTGACGTCATTAAGTGCTGATCTTATATGCTTAATCAATGGTGCAGACACATAAGCACGGTTCACTAGAAATGTTCTCTAGCAGGTGCAACAGCCTACATCAGCCTCTACTCGTAATTGTGTCAAATAATGGAATATCAAGCGGTATTCAAACATTTGGCTTTTTATTACACTTACGCTGTTGTAGAATTTGAATATATTTGCAACCATCTCAGAACTTCCTATTATAAATTAAATCTCATTGTTCACTTCGTACACTTTATTTCATGTGACAATATCTCGTTTAGTAAATAAGCAGCTTGTTTGCTTATACATCTTAACTTTCACATTCATTTGTAAATTCTAGTATTACAATTCAATAGCATATAGCTTTACTTTCAAATTAAATATTAACTCAATTACATATTCGCTCTACTCAGCCTCTCTCCATCATATCTATTTTTTTTTCAACAGCTGTCAATGTCAATGGCGGGAAATGCTATGATTGGTCAGCATTCTGTGGTCTCAAAAATGGAAGTCAACATTACCATAGATTAAATAAATCATGACATTCGGCCATCCACTCTTGTGCAACCTCCCGGTGCACAATACTTAAATTTTCAAGTAAAATTTTCTACCACCAATCAAGCAACGCCACCACGCCATTATTGTAGATCTAACAAAATATTGAAGTTGTCGTTTCAATATTATGTTAAGTAACTACTATTATATCTTAATGATTAAACAAAATGACAATATATATTTAATTCAATCCTCTTTTTCTCTTATAATATTATTGCTTAAAATACAACTCAATTCAAATACTTTATTTCACATATGCCTAACTCACATCCACTTACTTATGAATAGTCAGTATTGTTAAATTACAATATCTAAATAATACCACCAAATAAATAATATATGATAATGCTGACTTTAATATACATCTAAATCTCTTTAAAATAATCATGACATTTGGTTTCTTAGATTTATATTATTCCTAACAATATTATTATAATGAGTTTCCATAAAATACGGAAATTATCCATTAAAAATTATTAATAACCTAAAATGTTAGAAAATTATAAATACCTAACTCAAAATTATTAACATAACATCACTTGTTTGAGACGGGTGACTCAAATAAATTGTTACGTTTGATTCAGACATACATTGCTTAAATGAGGTCTGCTGCAAAACTGTTGTTTTAAATGGATTTTTTTTTACACTTGTATATGACGAAGGCATATGACAAAAATAAAATAAAATAAAATTTCAGAAGCAGTAAACAGGAGTTAAAAGATATTAGTGCGGTAAATTATCATTCATTTTTCTATAAAATATATCAAAATTCATTCTCAATAACATTACAGAATAAAACTACTATAATATTTTTAAAATAATCTTTAAAAATTATAACAGCATAAACCAAACTCCATTTTTCAGAAAAAGATCATAATAATTTTATTGTTCACATTTTCTTTAGTATAAAACGACTTATCTATAAAGGTTCCAATGGATAGTCAAAAAGTTATCTGCGTTAGAAAGTACTGTATGCCCATTACATAGATCTTTGTGTGTCCTGAAAAATACTTCAAATCAGACTTGCGCAGTTGTGAGTACTGAGTACGTACGTACGAGTACATACAATATATCAATTTATTAAAAAAATATTAGTCTATTTTCTTACAAATGTATTGAAAAGCGTCGTCCCATAGGTTAAGACGATCTCATAGTCACACGTCATAACCCATTTACGACCCTTATAATATCACAATAGATTATATCAAACTCGGTTATAGCGCTGTTTCTGTATTGTCAATATTAGCTGTTACTCTATGGTATTGTATCGTTTCCATAACTTCAACAATTTCGTAAGGCCCTAAAAATTTAAATTAGGTATAGGTAATTTGTGGTATTAACATGTAGACAATATTGGATACTTAATTATCTGAAATCAAAATATCGAAACTTTAAATTTGTTTTAATAAATATAATTATCAACTAACAAAATGATTACAAAAATGATAAAATCGATCAATTAATTAAAAAAAAAATCATAAGGAAACCAATATTATAAAACTTCTATTTGTCGAATGAAAGTGTTTATTGTAATTCGAGTCGAATGGTATTTTATCTTTGCGCGTCCCAATTACGTTCGTCTTTGAATGAATTACTTTTGGTCCATCCATATATTCATGTAAAATAGGTCGTCGCTCACAAGTCACAATCCAACTAGATAAAGCCCTACCTAACAACAATAGCTCCGTAAGTGCGTCAACTTTACATTATACTGTGTGTAATATAACTTCTAATTTAATAGGAGTGCGGATGCTACGGTGCGTTAAAAATCATTGCGAGTTTCGACGGCTCGAGTATGCTAACTTAAATAGAGTATTTATTGCCGCACTTTTGATGCCACTGGCGACCTCTGTCACATTTATGTATTGGTCAGTGAATTTAAAATGATCTGATTGAAGCGTTCGGCTTGGTTGTAAGTAAGCTCGTGGATAAGCGACTGTCAGACTGTATGCACTGTGATAGGGTATTTTTTTTATATTACGTAATTTGGACAACCAATACCGATGGAGACTGACTAACTAAGTTGCATACTTCTAACCTAGTGCTACCAGATACCACTATATACCTACTATATGACATAACTTATCTTTCACTTTTCTCTGTACTTTATAATTTTACTAACAAAATTCCTATTGATATCCTTTGATTACTCACCTATCCGGGTTTTTTTTTTATATTTAGTGACGTGATTGACGCCCGGTAATGCAAATTCATATTTTGTCTGTATTGGTTCTTTAAAAACGGTCACAATCTTACGTGAAGCAGAAACCATGTTTTGACATTAGTAATGTTCGTCAATGATAGAAATATTTCTTAGAAATAATTATTCTGAGATAATAATATTCAAATGATACTATAGCTGAATCCTCATTCAATCAAGTCAGCTTCAGGAATTATCTGTCTTATTGCAAGGTATTATTGGTAAAGAATATTAGGTTAATAATTATAATGATTAAAAACCAAAAAGAAGTGTGTATCTCTTAGAGCTTGCTGCAACGTCATTACTAGTAATAATGAAATTAAACTACTATTTGAAATGGGACACGACAGAATTGCCGAAGGCCTTTATGAAAGGTTAAAATCTCTTGAATAAAACCTAGATAGCACTTCTGTAGGTGTTATCATCCGGACTATTATTGTTAGTTAATATCACAAAATACTTATTTATTTCAGTTTCACAAATCTCACAATATATAGTCAAGGGAATTTGTTCACTGGTTACAAAATCGTGACCAATTCTAAACCATTTGTGACACATTAATATGGATATTGGACATTTCTAAATAAATCTCTTCTAAATAATGTCTCCTCATTAAAGTTCCATTATCACTATCATTTAATGGAATAGACGAGCGAATGTTTTTTTTTTTGTGAAATAAATCTGTTAGCTAAGATCGCTATTAATTTAGGAAAAACAATATACCTTGATTTTCAGGTTCCTTACAATTCAATCCTTGCGCTCTGTTCCGAACTAATTTACCGTGAAAGATATAATCTACTGCCTTATTACCGCTAATTTAAAAATGCCAATAATAGCATTGCTTTAAACTTCTGTCACCTAGTGAAATGCATGCAAGCATCTCATCCAAAAGACGACCGTTATTTTGTTCATTTGAATGATTTTAGAACCTCGCCTTGCCATTCGTTCCAACTGTTATATGTACGGAAGTTAAGCCTCGAGTCACTTTTTTTTTTTAAACCTGAAGTAGGTTTATGACGCAAAATGTACGGTACGCTTTTGGCCCCCTTATTGATGACATTCACGCACATACTTTAACAATTAGTTCGACTACGCTAAGTCCTTTGCTGGGCCTGGACGGATCGAAGTCTAGAATTACATTAAGATGATCGTTGTGTCTTGTCAATCTTTTGATGTAAAGATTTAATAAGTATAACCACCTCGTTTGTTGGGAGGCTTATTGCTTGCTGTTGCATTGCTGCTTGATATTGGTACCTATTCCAACAGCGGAAACGTTTTGGTGAGCCGTGAGCAGTGCCGAAGCTGCGTGTGTATACAACTGACGTACGTCTTGATTTAACATTCTCAACATGTCCATGATCCTTGATGGGAATATTTATGTGCTTTGTGGAGAAACATCTGTAGTTATCTGGAGTTATGACGGGGGTCGCGTTTACACGCGCTTGCCTCTAAGCCGCGTTCGTACACGGCTAGCTCGTTCCATGCATCTCCCTTCTGTTGACGGAGACTGCGTTCACACGCGCTTGCCTTTGAGCAGGGTTTTCCCATGACCAGCTCGTTGATCGTGCCGTGTTCCCGGAAAATGAAATAAACAAAGATAAATTAATATAAATCAATCAGTAGTAATACAAAAAAAGATTATTCATAAAAATATATTTTATTATTAGAAACTATTTTCAAAAATACATCTATTTTTAGTAAAATATTGTTCCAAATTCCATTAATCATTCTACCATTATTTTTTTGTCACTATTAATCAAAATATAGTCCAAACAAGTTTATTTCCCTTTTCTGAATCTTTCAATCACAGTAAATTGTTAGTAAGTAAGTAAGTAAATAAATTGTTAGTATTGTTATTTAGTGTTTTAATCCACCGATAAACTGTAACTGAGTACTCATTATTATCATTTTGGTACTATGTGTACCCAAATAATTGTGGAACATACATATAGTTCTATCTTGGCACACATAACCAAGTAAATCTTGGCACACTTAACCAAGTAACTCTTGGCACACATAACCAAGCAACACTTGGCACACATAACCAAGCAACACTTGGCAAACATAACCAAGTAACTCTTGGCACACATAACCAAGGACATTATTCATCATAGAACATACATAGTTCCATCTTGGCACACATAACCAAGGTCATTATTCATCATAGAACATACATATTTCCATCTTGGCACACATAACCAAGGACATTATAGAAAAATTAAATATGGCACTCATAAACGAATGATATTATAATTTAGTCACGGCACTCTTAACTGCCAATTAATTTAATTAAATCTTTAATAAACCAACACCAAATCAACATTATTCAAAAATTGCTTGACATTACTAATAAACTCCCATCAATTGTTTTAAATGCCTCAACCAGAATCACATTAATTTTATCGTCATGCCATTATTTCATAATTCCTGTCTAAATATTTCAAGTACTAGGGAATTGCAAATGAATTAAAATAATAATATGTTTCTTTATTTCATAATCACTGCCACGGCATATCTTTGAAGAACTATAGAGAATTGCAATAAAAAACAAAATCGTACTTAAAAACATAATCATAATCAGCTGATGTTCTTAATGTCAGTTTGAAATTGTTCACCGCTTCTTTATTGATTCATATCTAAGTATAACTTATGTTGCTCAGCGGAAAGGAACTAATTTATTTCCATTTTCACTATACGAGATATGCCTAGTAAAAGTTTCTCTGCTCAGGTAGTTTATTATATACCTACATCATTTATTTATTTTTTTGAAATTCCTAAATTATTGCTGCGTTACATAAATTATTCAAATTACTTGAACTTATGTTGAATATAGATACATACTATAATCCGATAATACTTAAAACTGAAGTACAAAATGTTATGAAAATCCAAGAATGTCCCTATTCTTCTTAAAAACTTCAGCTATATGCGACATCACTAGCAATGAACAAACTATACGGCGGCGCCAATATAACTCTAGCATAAATACCTACTTGCTTAATTTTTGAAGCAATTCATAGTCGAATGACTGTCATTATCAATTATTATTTAAATAAGTCCCAGAACATTGGGCTATGTGATAATATTATGTTCCATATGTAGACCATTTTATTTTTATTTATTTTGACTTACGTAGGTATGTCCAGTATGAAAAAGATCTGTTACCTATAATTAACCTAGAAAACTGCCTGTTTTCATAAAATAATTTAGTCAAAAATAACTATGTATGTTTATTCACTCTATGCTCTAATTTAATAAGAATACAATTGTTAATGGCGCTGTCACTAGATGGCGCTGTACTATCGCACGGTACAATTGGTATGAACAAAATATTTACTCGAATTAAACCTACAAGCAACAAAAACCACTCTAATCCTCTAAAGCGACACCCTATTATTGCACTCTGTATTCGTAGTAACAAAACTCATACAGTTCAATAGAGATTAAGGCATTGCTGATTGCAAATAAATCAAAATTGTTATTTTATCTTCACCTTGACGAGGTTCAACAAAGTAATTACGAATTTGCCAAAGACTTCACCTAAATAAAAGTCTTTGGAATTTGCTCTACTTTGACTTTTATGTTTTCGTTATGAGTTCTAGCTAGGTTCTATTATTATATTATATCTACTTTGACTAATGTTTGTAAGAACATTCATATCTACCTATTTAACACGTCAAGGTATAACAAATTGCTTATTAAAACATGCAAATAAATAATCGAAATGAAATCAGAATAATATCATACCTTAATAATATGTGGGTTTAGCAGTTCGCGTAGGTTCTGTCACTTCTGAATTATTATAAATTAAATCTCATTGTTCACTTCGTACACTTTATTTCATGTGACAATATCTCGTTTAGTAAATAAGCAGCTTGTTTGCTTATACATCTTAACTTTCACATTCATTTGTAAATTCTAGTATTACAATTCAATAGCATATAGCTTTACTTTCAAATTAAATATTAACTCAATTACATATTCGCTCTACTCAGCCTCTCTCCATCATATCTATTTTTTTTTCAACAGCTGTCAATGTCAATGGCGGGAAATGCTATGATTGGTCAGCATTCTGTGGTCTCAAAAATGGAAGTCAACATTACCATAGATTAAATAAATCATGACATTCCTAATAAGTTGACTTCTTGGTAAGGTTTTCATTTCTAAACATCTCGTTTCTCAACAAAACCCAAAAAAACATGGGTTGTATGATTTCAAACCGCATTTCATTTTATATGCTGTGGGCGTTTTCAAAAAAAAAAGAAGAGCACATATACACCACTATAACTGTTAACTGCATCTTTATTCCTGAACATGGTCCTTTCCGTCAATCCCACTGTGGGATATGTGCAAGCTCGTATGTGACCACTGATCTTAGGATATGGATCAAACATTCTATACAATTGATCTTTCATTTCTTGTGCCGATTTGAGGCAGCCCCCTCGAAGGCACACGTTACTAAATTGTCCAAAATTTTTTATTTTTCGCTCCCGCTAGGTTTCGCAACAATCAGCGTCAAAATGACGAAAATCATGTGTCTTAATTTTTTGTTAACAATTTCTGATTCAGCATAATTTACATTCACCAGAGTGAATGAAATAAAATAGTCAATTTACAATTTATTTGAATTTTTTGGTATTTATAGACTAAAATAGAATTTCGGTAAGATATTTCCAAGTGAATACGAGAATTAGTTCAGATTTTGAATTTAACGAAAAAGTTCGTATATTTCCGAATATTTGCAATTCCGGGCACAGGTAGACGTATCCGGTAGGGACTGTAACTTGTACTCATGGCTTATGTTAGAATTTTTGAATCCTTGAACAGATTTTGAAAATTTATTTCAAAATCTGTCCATTCTTTTATTGAAATAGGATGTGCATTGTCCATTTATGTTGAACGCTCTTTTTACATATCAAAACATTAATTATTAATAATTAAAATGAGTAATTTTATTAGACTAAAGAATTTATTGTGTAATTTTATTTTTAATGTGATGACTGAATATTGTTTAACTTAATGACTAACCCAGGGAAACGTATTGGATTTTTCTGTAATGTGTTCCTGGTTATGTAATACTAAATAAGTAAATAAATAAATAAATAAATAAATAAATAAATAAATTAACTAACAAAACTTTCAGCTTCCAAACGTAAGAAAGGAGTATTATTTCAAATTAAATAAGGATTGTCGTCCGTTTAAGCTGGTTACGAGAAAAAAAACAAGCCGCGTCCAAATGTACGGAGACGCTCTCCCAAGTTCTGTAATCCGATTACGTGACAAAATGTTGTCACTCCCGTGACCTCCCGGCCTTTCGACATTTCGTTCAGTATAATGTCTACTAGCAAGTGCTCTTCGCTTATTCACAATTAATAAATATGATGAGGATTTTTTAAATAAAAAAACGTGAAGTTTTGAAAATTCTCTGACATCTGACGACCTCCGTGGTTGAGTGGTTAGCGTGCCGGTTTTCAAGGCGCCGCCATCTCTGAGGTTCTGGGTTCGATCCCCGGTGGGGGCAATAGTTTTCTACAATGTCTCGGGGCTGGGTACCTTTGTTGTTTAGTGCATAAGCTACTTACTACTACATACATTGCTCCGATCAATGTATGTGATGTTGTCTACAATTTATATTTATTTATTTATTTATCTTACAATAAGAATACAGAAATCCAAGGCTTGGAAAACGGTTTTAATTTTAATTGTTTGTAGGCGAGATCCTCAAATACATTTCACTCATAAATAATTATAGTGTGATATTCTTACATAAACAATATTCGCTAATCCAATAATAATTAATAAACCTGCACTAGTTTATATAATCTGCACTAGTGTAATAAATCATAAATAACACCCAGTTAGTGATTCAGACATAAACGTGCAGGCCGGTCATGCAACCTATCGATTTTATTTCAACAAAATCGCTTACGCTCTTTAAAACTATAAAACGTATGGAAATGACACCCGTGACATAACGTTAGTCATGTCACTAAATATTGAGAAATGTGTGTATGTCATTTACACACATTTCTCGGTTTTCTATAGCGTTAGCGTGCACACACTAGGTTAGGCCTGATGATGGTTAAATTTCACGTCAGCTAAAGTGGGCTTTCATGAAGGGACATTGTAGTGTCGAATGACATTTATTTCGGGAATCCGGTGGAGTTCCGGAATTCGGGTTGTGTACAGCTTGCTTTCTGGGAATCGAAATTCCAAGAGAATATCATAATTATTTGAAAATCAGAAATTATAGAAAAGCTGAAGCTAAGTTTTCATTGGTAACTGGAACATTTGGTTAACTGATTAATATAGATACCAGCTCTGCTTACAAACGCCCTAATTTCACTGAGCCTAATAAATAATACCTAACCATCGTTTATTTGCTAAGTCTCTCTTTGACGGTAGCAGAAGAAGTACTCGCGTACGACGAGAGCAGTATGAGCACGAAAATTTTCAGAGACGTCCGTAGACGAAGCGGTGTTGCAGCGAATCGTATGAGGCGTAATTGTCGTACGTAGCGTAATAACGTAACGTTTGCGTGTGCGAAGGGACCAACCAAACGGGACTTGGTGAAAACAAATTCTGAAAAAAAAACATCTAAACTTACTTACTTAAACTACTTACTTAAGTCGGAAATGTGTGGTAAAATCGAAAATTAGCAGCGTTGCTCTTTATTTTTTCAGATGATCAAGAGACTGGAATAAACGTTAGCTAAATAAAGAAAGGAGGGATAGGCAAAGAAACGAATCGCAGCGTATTAGCTGCCATTGAATGTAGGAGACAGTATGTTACCATTCTTTACTGGGAGGTTTTTTCTTGGCTCTGCATTATTTTGTTGTACTATAATATTGAGTGTCACGGATTTAAAACGTGTTTGATATTATAACACGACACGGTGTATCTGTCGTTGAAATTACCGGGGTTTATACATATAACTCGGCGCGACGAGAGGTGATTTAGTTTGACAAGTTAACCGCGGCACGCTCCTTTACATCTCGTTTGGTACTAATTTACTTTTATGTGCTGCAGCTTGTTTACACTTGTCTAATGACAGTTAAATAAGAATGACATCGGAATTGTTAAACTTTGAACTGCTGTTATAGTAGGTTTTGTCTTTGACGACGTCATTAAATTCATAATGAATATCTGTATTCATATGGGTTTTTTATAGAACTTTTTAATCGTTTAAAATTTATCTTCATCATCTCAGGAGCTAATTTTTTGTCAATTTCAAAATAAATTTAAATCATCTGATCAGTGTTTTTCGTTTTACGATGATTATTAACGGTAAACTGTTAAAAAAGAACCTGAAACAGTTTGGCCCAGATTTTGTTTAGTCAATTACAAAAAATTATACCTTATTACCTTTAGAAATTATAGACAGCAATAAATATAAGGTGTTCGTGTTAGTAATAAAACCTCAAACGAAATATTTTGGCTTATTGTTTTAATATAACTGTATTAATTAACCATATTTAATTTATAGTACAGTTGCCATAAGTAGACTTACCTAAATACTTAGTGAATAAAAATAATTACTCCCTTCAGTACTTATAGTGATGAAAAAATATATAAATATCCAATTTATAATTTTAATAGACATTCTAACGAGTAAAAAACGGCATGGCATGAAAAATAAAGAAAAATATAATCAAAGCTTATCCTTTTTAAAAATTACGTGGCACAGCTGAAAAATGACTTGCGTTTCATTTTATCCTAATCCGGTTTGCAATTGATTAATGTCTTGCGAGTGAAAAACATAAAATAATAAAAGCTTGGGGAAGCTAATTCCTTGGATTTCTGTTTAAAAGTGTCCTTATTTAGAAGCCCAGTAATTTAAGTACGTAGCTTATCATTTCCAAGCCTCTTTTGTCGTTTCTACCGATAACGATGTATGTGGAATGCGTATAGTTTTCAAATATGCAGAAATTTTGAGATTTTTTCCCCATAAATAACGGGCTCTATTTTTATGTTTGAAGTGACTACCGCCAGGTTCGGATAGCAGGTTTCCAGTTATAGTGGGATGTGATATGACGAAATAATAAAAAAAACATTTTACAATTCTCTTTATCATGCCAAACACTTACACCGATTTTTTCAAATTTGAAACAGAAGCCAAACAACATCTGTCGGCGATTGAAAAATCAGCCCTTGATAAAATAAATGTCACATCCTTACTTTTATGTTTTTTATGGGCAAACACAAAAATTTAGTCAATATAAATCCAATTTCCTTAATTTTGGTACGAGAATTAAACGTGTACGCACGAGTACCTAGCTAATGAAATATTGTCAAAGATTTTTCATCATAAATCTCACTAAAACTAATTAATTATTACAATGTCCTCTTTTCGTGTAAATTACCGTAACAAGCGTTACATCATGACTCAGAAAACTGGCAACAATTGGAATAACAAATGCCACGTCAACACTCACTTCCGCGACAGGAAAGCGACACTTTACTTGCATATTGTGGACAAACTTTAGGCTATTTGTCCACCGTTGCCGTCACCGGACCGCCACCGAGGTGTCACCGGACTGTCACCGGACTGTCACCGAGGTCTCACTGAGAATGAGTAGAAAAGGCTACCACCCATACATATTCGACGTATCAAAGAAGCGTGCAAGCGGTTTGATTCCTCGTTCCTGATATGCACTGCAAAGGCCTGGAATACCTTTCTAGGCACTCCCTGCTACTTACAACCTAGGGCGCCTTCAAATCATCAGTATAAATAGGCATCTCCTAGGCAAGCGCCTACAAGTAAGGGTGTTAGGTTATTTTCGTTACGGAATTGCTGGATTCGGTCTCCCCGCTCAAGGCCCGCGATAGAAGCTATGCAATAGCTTAAAAACGACGCCCAAAGATCGGTTGCAAAACCATGGCCGTGAAAGGGCCGTGTGTTAGTCCATACCTTCTGCGCTCACTGACCTCAGCTAGAATTAATCGTCTTCTCGTTAACGGCTGCAGTGGACAAACGGCCTTAGTGGTCACCGCAGACGGGCCATGTCGCAAGTCATATTTTTTCTGACACAAGAATGTATTACTTGTTACAACTTTTTCATCGTCTCGTCACAATTTTAAGTGTCACCTAACATGTTAAATACAAACCGCGACGTATTTATTACACAAACCTAGTCGAACCTGGTTGATACTACATTTATGTAATAAAATAATATAACTACGTATTCGGACGTTTTAATAGAATTACCTATATTAAAATAATAACGTAGTTAATTCCTTAATATATATTTTTAATTAATTAATGTACACTTTGCATTTCCAGGGTGAAAAACGTAAAGTTGCATGGGTTTTTGTTTCTGTATTAAAAATATATTCTACTAGTAAACCCGGCGAACTCCGTTTCGCCGCCAGATGGCTTCCTTTTATGTAACATTTTTTAATTTTAATTTTTTTTAATTTTTCCTTAATATTCTTTGCTACAAACCTCACGGAGCCCGAGACCTTTCCAACGAATGCAAAACCGTGGAAATCGGTTCGTGATTTCTGGAGTTATAGCGTCAGGAAGGAAAACCTGACTTATTTTTGTATAGTAGATTTATTATATTTGTTTCTATTAAAAAATAAACTATGGAAAGAATGATGCATGAGGGTCCTTACGGTATTAAAGGCCTTACCTAAGTTTCATTTTCGCCAACTAGCTCTTGTTTCGATCTTCACTAGGCAAGCTATCAATACCTGATTGATTACATACTTACTTTCAGGCATTTTGAGACGATGATAATCGTTAGCTCTCGTAGAAGGTTAGGTTATCTTTAAACATAATAAATGGTAGGAGTCCTGATATTATTCTCTACTATTTCCAAATACAATCTCTAACATTCTGTGGATATCTTATAATCTTCATTGTAATAAAATGAAACGTTACCAAACTCTAGGTGTGTAGTAGATATCAGAGTAGATAATTACAGTTTCTTTTGCATCCTTCTGAGATACACTCTGATTCAAATATTTGTAAAGTTGCAACAAGCCTTGTTAATGAATTAATTATTTATATTCGTGTTCCTCGTATCTTCTGAAAATAAAAATATTGCTAAGTTATTATTGCTAGCATTCGCCGTGTTTTAGAGGGTATTTTATTGGGAAAGTATGGTGACGGATCAAAGGCTAGTATCGATAACGTATTGTATAATGTCAATTCACTCTTAGGCTAAAACGGTTTCGAGTGCATTTGTGATCGTGAATAATCAGTGAAAGCCGAACCATCTATCAGATCGAGAATAGAACCAACGCGATTTATCTGCAAGAGTATATAATATTGAACTGCCGTGCTATTCTGCAAAACAGCGACGAGCGTACATCTCTGCATCTATGAATTTGTCAGTTGTACTTTGTAATAGAGTACAATTTTGCATGCCATATTCGGGTTGGCAGCTGTCTGTCAGCTATTTCATTTTGTAGAATAGCACAGCTGTTTGTTTAGTGTTGAGAATCGCTTTTACCGTTGTATATATTTATCTAATCAATGAGGTACTAGAAAACTGAAATAAATTTAAAACAAGCACCAAGAACAACTTTAAAAACTAAAACCCAACACGTAAAAAAATCTGAAAAATAACAACTCGTATTTTGAAATATGCTTATTGCTTATTATGCGCTTTTATTTGATACCACTATCACGGTAAATTTCAAAAATACTTTTCGAAAGTCTCCAGAGCGCGCTTTATTTAATTTAGAGTGACGCCACATAGCCTTCCTTTAACTAGCGGTAATGATTACAAGTCGTTTAGAAATTACCTATGCGGGAACTAATGCGCGAATTAATAACAGACTTAACATTAATGGCAAATGGTCTCATTCTCTTATCTGTGTAGGCACAGTGTGTAGATACTTACCTGTGTGTAGCCAGGAAGACTCGCTACTCGCTAGTTGTAAACATCTTGAAACAGCGATATATTTTTTTCTTTAATTTTTGTTTTCAATGAATTATTTATACAAAAAAGCATTTAAAATGATAATAATAATAATCTAAGATTTACTAAAATAGGGAATAATTAGGAATTATAAATAGAGCTAGTATACCTACCATATATACCTACAGGGTTATATAAAAAATACCAAAACGCTCTCGGCCATTAAAACTAACAACTTTGTTCTACGTTTTATACTCGATATTTTAAGAAATATCAAATATTCAATATCTTATAGAGATACTCTACTTGTTCCTACTCTGTAATGTAACATCGGCAAGCGGCAACGTGTAACGTCGTCGTCGAAAGTCTTAAGAAATAAATTAATTCTGAATTTTAAAAAGTTTTAGAACAAAATTTGTTAGGGTTAATGTAAACAACTAGCCGTGATCGATTTGGTATTTTTATATAACCCTGTATATACAATTAGCCTCAGAAAACCTTCAGAAAAACAACACCAAAGCCCTAGTTAATATAAAATCGAAACAAAGTTTATTCGAATAGGTGCACTACGAATACAATGTTGTAGATATAAATTTGTAACAGTTTATTGAACTCCTTGTTTACATACGAGTTAGTATCGAGTTGAGAATAAACGGTGCTGTCAAATTAATAGCCTCAGACACTTTGTTGCATCATGATATAGTCTAACAATAGGAGCGTTAGCTGATTGTTATCTACATTGGCTACCAATTACCTGTAATGATTTAATTCGAGGACTGTTGCTATATTAAAATAAAATCAAGCTTGTCTTAATAATGATACAGTCTGTAGTTTATAGAAACCCTTTGAAGTTCTTTAAATTAAAAGAAGCAGGAAATACGGATGTCGGAAGGGCATCAAATCCGGCATTCCGAGCGTAAAAGCATAATATAATATTACGTTATTTTAAGTCATTTGAAAGCAGTAATAGCCTATTGGTACAGTTTGCAATAGCCTATTGCACAGTATCAGGGGTTTGAATCCGGGCAAGCACTTCTAAATTCAGACTTTTGACGGAATAATGTGCGTGTAATGGGTTTGTAGAAACTAAATATTACTTGATCAGCGTCTAAGAAAATCCTGCTTGCTTGATATGTTCTCGAAAGTGTGTGAAGCTCGCCAACCCACACTAGGCCAGCGTGGTGAGTAATGACCCTCATTCTGGAGAAGAGACCAATGCCCAGCAGTGGGACATAAAAGGGGTGGATAGTGGTGATATTATAAAGTCATGTTTGCGTATTTAACTTTCGTCGAGTACCAAGTATGCGACTTGAAGTGCGAAAATCCTATATAATCGTTATTTGTATTTCACAACAATAGGGTATTTGACTCCAATTTTTTTATTACTTTATTATAAAGTAGAATTAAAATAATGACGTGCACTGAAAGAACTAATTAAATCGATCAAATAACAAAAAAGTTATAAGCATTTAAAGATTTGTGATTAGACAGAGATAGCAACATGACATTGTGACGTCACACCTTACCAATGCCATAGTAGCTTCGTGCGGCTTCATACAAATTTTCGTTTTGCGAGAAAGGGATAGAAGATCCCCCCACTCCAAAGTTTAAACGCCTGTAACTTTGTAAATCTTCGTTGGATTTTAATATTTCTTTCACTGCATGTTATTATTTTTATCCTAGTTTATAATAAAGTAATATTTTTTATCAAATTCAAAAGTAGTGTAAGACCCCATTGCATGATGTAAAGTTTTAAGCCTCGAAATACCTGGCGTCAAGTCAACGACGCAGTTCATCGTCAGTGATAGTGTGATTGAGTGTTTAAGATAACGATCTGTTGACTCGTGTTGACAAATCTGTGGGTAAAAAATCAGGATGTGCTCGCGATAAGGCAGCCGTTATCAACGTTCAAATTGCTGGGAAAACTAAAATCAAGTAGATTAAGTAGATCGTACTTTATGGATGATGGACACTTAATAATGTTTTCTATAGAACAAGAGTCAAAATCAATGTGAGTTGATTCTTCTAAACATATACAGATTTATGGAAAAGGAGATGATAAAAAATTTTGGAAGGCATAATAGTAGCTTATAAAGAAACGCTCGTCTTGACAGTAAGAATTGAGACGGTGTACCCTATAACTACCAAAATCATTTACTCGTAGAGTTTTATTAGAAAACATATTAATAAACCAGTGATAGCTGTATAATCAGTGGTTCAAATCGTTTTAAATAATTAAAATCAGGGCAAATGTTGACAGAAATAATACCTACCTGAGCTGGATGCTTTAGAACCAGATACTATATTATAGTTTTCTCAAGTTTTCATGTCGTAATAGGTATAAGGTATCGTAGAACACGAGATATTTTGTCATAGCAGTGGGTCATAAGCATTATAATAAATGAATTTCTATAATACCTATTTAAACAAACATCGTGCATTGCATATTATATTTCATCTGTCACGCACATGTCTGTCGTTTGTGGGAAGTCGAATAAGAATAACCTATGTACACGAATAGACTGTAAAGTCAGACTAGTACAATATTATATATTCGTTGCTAGTACTGAGTTGAAAATAAAAATTATTATTTTCAAAATCCTACTTCAAATGCCACTACAAAGTGTGAAATAATTTTAGTACATTAAAATTGTCCAATCCAAAGTCTCATTTTACATACATTTCCCTATACTATAGTATACCATATATCGTTAAACTTAAAACTCATAACGATACAAAATATTTTAAGGATACTATCGAATCGACTCAAAATGTGTTTATCATGCGTCCTTTAAAATCCTTTAACTTTGCCAAGTCCAAGTAAATAGTTGTCTTATGTTAATAAAACTCATAACAAGGAAGGAGTCTTAAGATTCATGTTAGCTACGATGTCTCCATACATTCGAAATACCAAATCATTTATAATTCGTGCATATTTCGATCATGTTGTGGTGTTACCAAAAATTATGAATGAAAACTTGGAACTTTCTTTATTAGCTGGTGTTTTAGCTGGACAATCAAAACTGTGCTCCTGTGCTAATGAGACGTGTTTTTATTACAAAACAAATAAGCAGAAAACATGTCCTTTTTTGACGCAAAAATAAGCAAATCGAATTTATATTTCGTGTAAGAGAAGTATTTCCGAACCAAATATGGCCAGGAGCATAGATTATTACTATATAAACCCGAATTACATCACAACATGATGGAAATATGCACGAATTACAAATGATTTTGCTATTCCGAATGTATGGAAAAATCGTAGCTCAGCGCATTCTTAAGAAAAGAATGGATTCGGGGGTCAGTGCAGCTGGCATGTGTTATTTGGATGCGGACGAGAGGCAAGAATATAAATTAGATGCAATATCAATGCCAGATAACGACAGTAATTGCCCTATAAAGACGAGGAACGATGTCACAGCGTTTAGAAACGCAATTACGCTCGCGAGCATGCTTTCACGAACGTATTACTACTAGCTATAAATATTTTTTGCGCCTTTATTGCCGTCCCTAGAGATATTAGGGTGCCTATAAGACTTTAAAAGTGGTTTACGGTTCGGACTGTAATAGAATTATTGCGTAATACTTTCATGTTTATTGAATAGTACATACGAGTAGTCAGATTACGATGAGCTATTTTTGGCGCGTATTGCCGATAAATAAATCATAGCGTAAGAACTAAGAACTGACTTATATGAATTGATTTGCAATTTTCATCTGTTTCCAAGTCTTATCTATCACAATTCTGAATTACTATATATTACATCCTAATTTATTTGTCACTATCTCGATGCCAGTAATTCGATGCCATTTCATAATATTTTCATTCTATTTACCATTTGACCAATTTTCTTAAAAATAAGTAACAAACAAAATGCTTTTAAAAACTTTATAAATAATTGGCACCTTTATGGTAGCAGTTCTTTAAAGGTCCAAAATACCGATGGTCTAGGCTTCAGGGTGAGATTGAACTCCAGGGTTAGATACTTGCTTGGACTATTACTGACTTATATTGATTTGTGCCCTTGATACAACAGCCAAGCAAAAGCTTCTTGAAATGTTATGAACTGTCGAAATAGTCCAAATCTCGGGCGTGGTGCCCTATTCTTGAAACTAGATTCTATTCATATGTCGTAATCCATTCTGTATTTCAGAAAATAAATAATATGTTTTCTTTAACGCCATTTCCATAAATCGCTCAATCATATTTTACACCAAACGCGAAGTAATGTAAAATATTCACCCATACTTCACAGGAGATAAAATAAGAAAACTCAAACATACCGATATCGAAATTCTTAAAACGAATAAAATTCCTAAAGTATTATACACGTTCCTACAATTCGGTAATGGTTCCTCGTGAGTCATCACGGATCGAATAATCCGGAAGCAACTCTTGCAGTCAAATGGATGGCAGTACGGAATCGCAAAGGCGTTTTCAGAAAATGGGATACGCGATCATAAACTGTATTCACTTCATACGGGCATAAGTTAAAAATTTGGCTGAAGACGCCATATCGGGTACAAATGGAAGTGCTCAGAGTAATATGGTCTACAATGTACGTCGGATTTAGGGTATTTCCGAAGCTCTAAGAATAAATACGACGTGGGTTCACGATCTCCCTACTTTAAAATACTTTTCAAGTTTGAATCTTATACCTTAACATGTGGTGTTAAAATATAATCTAAAATACAGTATACAAATATATTCTAAATATATTCTAAAACACATACATATATTCTAATAAGAGAGAATAATACCTATTTAAAGTAAACGGGAGAGATTGTCTTAACAAGTATTAATTTGAAGTGTTACTACATTTGTTAGGTGTCGAACTGGATTTAGCTACTCCGCGAGGAGAGCACTTTAATCTCGCAAAGTGACTTGTCCCAAAGAGGAACCGTCAAGTTTCTCAGTCACGCTAGAAACAAACAAGGAATCCGAAGTAGAACACATTGAAATTTAGCAACTGTCTGTCGAGCCGCATTACAGACTTCGCTACCGTATTTATAAATATTCCGCCGGCGATTTGAGCTGCCCGTTGAGTTATAGGTCAGGATATTTACAGCTTATTCAAAAATAAAGACAAACATCTTTTCTTTATGAGCTCCAAGTAATTCCGACGTCGAGTGCCGGCTCTAGTGTTGGGACTACACTTTTTGAGCGATATATTGTCGTCATTAGATTGAATTTTATGGGCCATGAATCACGGTAAGATATCAGTGTAATGCAGCGTTGTGCAGGGTATTTTGCTGACGATGGTGAATTTTGAATATATGATATGTGTATTATAAATTGACATACCCGTTCTCTCTGAGCGTCAACTTACGAGTAGATCGCATCAACGTTTCCCATCAGGCGAAAATGCGATCAGGCGTAAAAGTTATCAAACAAAATTACCTCCTAAATATTCTTCATCAAATCTTTTACATATAAAAAGAAAAAACCAGACTTTTTATGTGTGTTTCCAAAAGTCCAACATAGTCGATCCCCAAGTAAAGCAAGAGCGGGATCTATAGTTTTCAACCATTAGTTTCAAAAGAAATGAAACACGTGAACTAACGTAAATGCCTCGTCTAAAACTGGCGCGTTGTTTATTTTCAACGCGATTAAATTGAATCAACCAAAGAGCACTCTTTGAAAAAAAGACTACAAATAATGCTAATTGCTGTGAATACTTTTCCAGAACGCAAAACATATGAAAGCAATTCAATAGAAATAACGCAAAAAGAAGACACTGGATAAGCTGACATACGCAACTATAAGTCGTCATTAAAATCAAATTTTGGCGCGGATCCAGGCCTCAGTAGATATTGTTTGCCATCTTTGTAGAAAGGATAATAATAATGAGCTTTATTGTCAGACACAGCGCATAGATTGTCGCGTACATCGTATAAATATTGTGAGACAGGGAGAGAAAGTGCCTTTAAAGCGGTAATAAAATTACTCTGCATAAAATTTATAAAGGCATAAAATTATGGCTCAATAAACGAATGTTGACAAACCTGAAACAACAGCTACTCTGCCCTGAACTATACTTACTATTTTACTTTATTAAATTAACAAAATACATATAGATGAGAATATAATTAACAAAACGCGGTCTGTGTTTTTTTTTCAGACTTTGCCTTTGTTCGATTTGGTCAATGCTAAAGCAAGGCAATAGGCAAACACGTTGAAAACTCAACATCGCTTTCCATATGGATGCTATCTGTAACAATCTCCATCATACAACTAATTAAGGAGCATGCCACGGGTGTGCCCGCGAAATTCAATTTTTTTGTGGTTCGCGATTTTTAAGCTAATAAGACATAATAGCCTTATGGCAGTCAAATTGCGGGAATTCCAGTATCGTCTTCACGTGTTTATATAAAAACTTCTGCTTGAAATTCTCGAGTTAAAGAAATTAGTCTGAAATTTGCGAGTAACTCACTTAAAACTCGATAATCGAACTAATTTCCCAGAATAGACATTTTTATGCAAAGATTTTAATATAAACATGTAAAAATGATACTGCCATTCTCGCAATTGACTGCCATAAGCCTATAATGTGTAACTAGCGTACAAATTGCAAAAAAACCACGAAAATTTTGAATTTCCCGGGCAGAGTCGTTGATATCGCCTTAAGGCTTAAAGGTGAAATTATTTATGTGGATGAGCATGCATGCGTGCGTGCTTACTTGTGTACGTGTGTATGTGAATCCTTCACGCCACAACTACTGAACATATATCTCGTCATCTTCTCATCATCATCATCAGAAGACACGTCTTAATCTAATTAAAAAGCAAGTTTGCATTTCCACATTAAGCTTCTGAAAAATATTTGGACTATATAGTAACTAAATGCTCATGAACTGAGGAAAACTTGCTTGGGAGTCCATATAAATTAAGAAACACTAGTTATTAAAATAATAATATAATTTGTTGGCAATGTTGTATTCTCAACAATATAAGTCTGCTGAATATTTACAGAGTACGCACTCTATACGTAGGGAATGTAGGCAGTAGGTGTAAATAAATGCTCTCAGTATTTAAGAGGAATCTTTTCTTTTGCAGCAACCCACTCGTCAAGGCATACGAGCTACGAGCTAAGAGTATGCATTATACGAGTATTTTTAAAAAGCAACATTTGCGTGGAAAAAACGAAAGATTTTACCTCGTAACCTTGTGCCTAAAACACGCTTCAGTTCGGCATAGGCGAATCGTCTACGAGTACCTAAGTGTCGAATTCTTAGCGCAAAGTTACTTGTGGAATAAAACAAACTTCGACTTATAGTTTTTATGCGTAAGTTCTAGTAACCCGCACTTTACATTTCAATTTTTCAATTTTATTCAAATTATTTATTTGCGCCCATTTCCGAGAAAAAGCCCATGCCCTAAACTTTGTTGATTGAGATAGCGACGACGCCGACGACTCAATTTCGGAAGACGCATTTTTATTTCTATTATCTTTTAGAAGCTGTTTGTTTTAAATGTCACTACGAAACTAGTGAGTGAGTGAACGCTTCATCATGTCAGCGATAAACGTGCTATGAAAACATTGTTTGTACCTACAACGGGATTTTTATCTTCTATCCATTAAGTACACGAATACGAGTATATCTTTATCTCATACTTTTTAATATTAGTACAGGTACATTTGGCTCGTCTTTAAGGTAATTAAGGTTTATTTTATTGTAGGTTTGAATCAAGCTACGCGCAAACGTATTATAATAAGTATTACAAAATAAGTATATACATACCTAACATAGAATTGCCTGATCATTCTACCCTTGAAGGCCTTTTACCTATACGTAGAGGTACAAATTAATACATTTTGATAATCTAAAATCAAGCCATTTATCTCCACAACGAAAAGACTAGTGGTCTTTTCAATTTAGTTTCTTCTTTTATTGCTTCACATAGTTTATAGTTTCGACGTTATGGCCGTGGTTATTTATATATCGGAATATTAACTAAAACCAACAGCTGGCAAACCGCTGTAACAGTCATTCAGTTCGCACTGTACCAGAAGCGGACTATACAAAACGCGCAATCATTGTCGGAAAGCGTCCCAAAATAAAACAAAACCCATTGATTGATGTCCAGCCTCATGCGTGCTTGTTTCTGACGGCTCGCAGTCAAGAAAAAGGATTGCGAAGCGACATGCTCTACACTTTTTTCTACTCTTTAGAACACGACTCTAGAAGAGACGATCACATGATATTATTATGAACTCCGGATAGTTATTATTGTTTTTTAGCGTTCCGTGTGGTAGCAAAAAGTATCTTGGTCACTAATTTAAATGAATAGATCTAACGTACCTACATGTATTCATAAGTAATAGTGAAAGTAACATATTAAGTAACATTGGGGATTCTCACAATGAACAAAATTCAAATCGAGGGATTTAAACGGCTAAGTAGGTACGCGTTTCTAGTTTTTAGCTCAAAATGTTTCATAGTTATCATTTGATGTGGGTCATTTATTTTTTCTATAATTTAAACGTCTCCTGTGAACGTTACATGTTCTCTATATTTTACGCTTTCAAGCTATTTCAGCTCTCAGTAATCTCCATCGATAGAAGGGCAAAACTTTCGTGTAGCGTGGCCTTACTGTTGGTGGCAAACAAGCATTTTTGGCACCAATAAATTGGCGTCATTTTTTCGCGTCGTCCGCCCTGTCCAGGGTATATGTCTATTAGATTACTTCATACTTTCTATGGTAAGAATAAATAAATAAATAAATATATATGAGTGCATTACACACATCGCAATCTAGCCCCAAAGTAAGCTTTCGGTGTGTACGTCATTCGGTCGTCAAATCGTTGTGATGTCGTCATCGTCGAATTAAGTCAACGTCGTTGGAAACCTGAAGTTTCAATAATTTCAGAGATTTGTAAAAATGGTTTGAGAAATGCAAAAATTTATAGGAAATTGTTTCATAATAAAATCACCGGTTAATGAAGTCAGATATTTTTAAAATAAACTTTGTTACGGAGGTATCCTGTGAAGTATTTTCAATCAGCGTAGGAATCTAGTTTCCGTGGCAAGATAAGCGAGTTACTGACGTCGAATTGCGCGGGTGTCAAAGTGGGGCAGAGGTTTTCAGCTCAACCGTGTAATCAATAGACGAAATTACAGAAACGAATTGATGATTCTTGAACCGTCTTGTGACCTAATCATGAAACGGTACCTCTTACTTTCAATGCTTATTCAAATAGAAAAATAATTCAACGATCCATTTTATCGGCTTATTTTTTTATGTTTTACACTTATCTATTCTTATATAAGACACTCCATTGCTTATAAATTTGTGAAATTTATGTGTTCCGAAGTATAAATCAAAGAATCCGGCAGAGAAATAAGAAATCAGCCCTTGGTATTATTTATACTAGAAAAATGTCTTCTGTACAGCGATACGCATAACGCATCCACAATTATCTAATTAGTTAACTATTAATAATGTTAGGATGTTATCACCCATGTTTAAAGCAAATGAATAAATGATCTATGATTCTATAAGGTGGTGGGTTGCCAGCGTGGTGGGCTCTTCTCATTATGAAAGTCGAGACCTGCAGCCGAATGTCAGTTGTCTGCGCGGAAATCTCGTGATCAATTTCGTATATTCACACATTTTTTTTATTTCTTTCTACTATCTGAGCGAATCAAAATATCTCTTAGTGGGGTACGGCTACCTGTATCCAGTAGGTAGAGGGCCGTGAGCGTTGAGACTCTGATGTACTAGATCTATTCGTTATTTCTTGTTTTGTTACCACGGAGCCGGTTCGTGTGCTCTTTGACAATAATATCGATGAATGCAGGTGTCGGCAGGTATTATTCGTTGATCGCATTATTCGCTCTGGTTTACACATAGGTATTAGTGTCGACGAGGACGTGTCAAATGTCCCCGACCGTCTGCGCTGCGGCCGCAATAGAATGCAATGTACTCGTAAGTAGTGCGTTGAAATCAACCGGACCTGTTTGCTTTAGCGGCTTTTTAATCCAAATCGAACTTTAATATTACTGCCAAAGGGCGGCAATCGTGTGCGATCGGCGCCGCTGGATATCCTTCAGTAAGCAACAGTTCATTTGTTTCCGTTAGCATTTCGCTTTTGCTCCGCAAGCTCTCGAACGTATCGGATGTTGGATTCTCTGTGATTAGAGACGCACGACTCAAGAGGCGGGCGACAGCAGCTCGGAGCTGTGACCGACAAAACAAACATCGTCTACCGACTTAAACAAACATTACAGAACCCTCGTTATCGTTTTTACAAATATTATTCAACGTAGTAAACTTGGTTGGTGCTAAACGCACAGTCACGTTTCAACTGTTTGTGTAAAAAGCAACAAGACTTTTGCTGAACTTTAAATTGTGAATAAGTAAAAGTGTCTTACATAATGGAAAAACACAGCATTTGCCAAATTTTCGAAGCAGATCATAGGAATGATAAAAAAGAATAAACGATTAACATACTCGTAATAATATAAGTACTTAGTATGGATAAAAATGATTCTATAAACTTATTATATGATTAATGTTTAGTACAGTCCGCGAGGCGTAAGCTGAGCTTTGCATTTGTGTGAGTGATCACTAAAAGTAGAGTCAGACAAAAAACTTTTAAAAATAAATTTTATTCGTAAAAGATAAATAAACTAGTCAAAACAAAATAGGGCCCATTACGTTTTTTGGCTATAATGTTTAAAAACCTAGAATGCTGTGTTTTTTTCGAATTGGTATGCTTAAATTAAGGAATAAAAAATCCTGTAAACACCTAATTGTTTAAAAAAGTTTATTATGGTTGAATAACCGACAAAAACAAAAAAAATTACCAATAACTTTACAAACTTGCAATGTTTTTCTAATCACGATTTTTTTTTGTTTGCTTTCAAAATCATGCCAATTTTTTTTTAAATATCGAGTAGGGCCCCCTCTCTTTTGCACACACTCTCTGAGCCTGTTTGGGACAATCTCAATTAAATGATGAATATTTTCTTGGGGTATCCTCTCCCAACAGGCTTTCAGAGCTGTAATCAACTCCTGCCGGTTATTTATTCGGCTGTAACCTTCTTTAAGGGTTATCTTTAATTGGTCCCACAAATGTTTAATGGGATTGAAGTCCGGACTCATGGCAGGCCAGGGCAAAACCGAGATATTGGCTTCCGCGAGAGTCCTCTGGGTGGCCCGGGCTGTATGAGCCGGTCGTTTACACCGACGAAACATATATAGATACGACTCACACTTCTTCGAAATCTTATTCAGATGGCAGCACTGCTGGTTTGAAGAAACCAATTTCCAAAGGAAATCGTTTAATTATAGTCCATGCCGGCGGAGAGGACGGTTTCATACCAAATGCCCTTCTCATGTTCAAAGCAAACCAAAAAAGTGGTGATTACCATAATAATATGAACGCAGAGAACTACGCGAGATGGTTAAGAATGCAACTAATTCCAAATCTAAAGCCCAATAGTATTTTGGTGGTAGACAATGCATCTTATCATAATTCATTAGAAAATCCCGCTCCCAACTCAAATAGTCGTAAACAAGACATGATTGACTGGCTCAAGAATCACAATATTGATCATTCTACATCGATGCTTAAACCACAACTGTATCAATTGATACTGCAAAACAAACATAGATTTATTGAATATAAAATTGATACATTACTCAGAGAACATGGACACAGCGTTCTTCGTCTGCCGCCCTATCACCCGGATTTCAACCCAATCGAAAACATTTGGGCAATGATAAAAGGCTACGTTGCGAAAAAAACGTGTCAATGAATATGGATGTAATAATGAGGTTAGTGACAGAAAAAGTTGGCAGTATCACTGCACAAGAATGGAAAAATGTATGCGATCACGCAGTAAAAGAAGAAAATAAGTTTAAAGGCCACGACGCTGTTCTTGATGATTTATCGGAACGATTCATTATTAACACAGACGACACATCAGACGAGAGTGAAAATGATGATAAGGAAAATGATGTAGATGCAATGTCCGATGTAGAAGAATTTTAATATTTTTTCATATTTGTAATCGTTGCCGTCGAAAGTCACTTTGTTTAGTTGTTTACTTTAGTTTCGGGACTAATCCTAAAAACGACTGCTCTTGTTGCAGTTTCCATATCCATATGACGACAAGAACCAGGCATAGTGATTAGGATTAGTCCCGAAACTAAAGTAAACAACTAAACAAAGTGACTTTCGACGGCAACGATTACAAATATGAAAAAATATTAAAATTCTTCTACATCGGACATTGCATCTACATCATTTTCCTTATCATCATTTTCACTCTCGTCTGATGTGTCGTCTGTGTTAATAATGAATCGTTCCGATAAATCATCAAGAACAGCGTCGTGGCCTTTAAACTTATTTTCTTCTTTTACTGCGTGATCGCATACATTTTTCCATTCTTGTGCAGTGATACTGCCAACTTTTTCTGTCACTAACCTCATTATTACATCCATATTCATTGACACGTTTTTTTCGCAACGTAGCCTTTTATCATTGCCCAAATGTTTTCGATTGGGTTGAAATCCGGGTGATAGGGTGGCAGACGAAGAACGCTGTGTCCATGTTCTCTGAGTAATGTATCAATTTTATATTCAATAAATCTATGTTTGTTTTGCAGTATCAATTGATACAGTTGTGGTTTAAGCATCGATGTAGAATGATCAATATTGTGATTCTTGAGCCAGTCAATCATGTCTTGTTTACGACTATTTGAGTTGGGAGCGGGATTTTCTAATGAATTATGATAAGATGCATTGTCTACCACCAAAATACTATTGGGCTTTAGATTTGGAATTAGTTGCATTCTTAACCATCTCGCGTAGTTCTCTGCGTTCATATTATTATGGTAATCACCACTTTTTTGGTTTGCTTTGAACATGAGAAGGGCATTTGGTATGAAACCGTCCTCTCCGCCGGCATGGACTATAATTAAACGATTTCCTTTGGAAATTGGTTTCTTCAAACCAGCAGTGCTGCCATCTGAATAAGATTTCGAAGAAGTGTGAGTCGTATCTATATATGTTTCGTCGGTGTAAACGATTGGCCGTCCTTGAGTGCGATATTCGGCTATTTTAATCAAAAAATTTATACGAAGATAACGAATCTCATGTTTTTCCATAAGAATTTGCCTATTATCCTCTGTCCTTTTCCACTTAAACCCTAAAAGAGATACTTCTTTACGTAATGACCAAATTGAACCGGGATAATTTATATCCGCCTTCAACTTTTCATGTATTCGCTTCATAGTTGGTACTTCTTTATCGGTAATGTGAAAATTGTGAATAGTTCTTCGGATTACCGCTTTATCAAAATCGTCAATATTGATAATATTTTTTCTACATCTGGTCTTCTTCGGAGATGTAAATTTGCTCCCATCTTCCAAAACACGTTTACCTTCCACTAAAACGCGTTTGACAGTAGACAGAGGAATCCCGGTCGATGTCGCTACCAATTGGGCAGATGTAGTGACACTTGACATGTCTTTATCGTTCACGTCTTTAAAATACTTATTTAGATTGCACAAAATTTCTTTCAGTTGGCTATTTAAAGGTTTTCTTATTCTTTGTTTACTTGTGTTAGCCGCCATTTTTCACTAACGAATCTAGAAAGAAACACGTCACGCTACTACCAGTACAAGAGGTGAAGTGCGGAAGGTGCGCGGAGAAGTTGCGTCATGCGATGGACGCACCGCGCCTCAGGCCGATTGTCAAAAAGCAGTAAAAACCGGTTTATACCAAGCAAGGGACGCGCCGCGCTTTAGGCCAATGTTACACCTACACTATCTATGTACACTCACACTAATGCAAAGCTCAGCTTACGCCTCGCGGACTGTACTATTTTATCTGTGAACTAGCTGACAGGGTAAAAGTTGTTTTATTCATTTAGGGTATGAAAACTATTTAAATAGGTCGTGATCTATTATGACCTATTCTCACACCTATCGAACGTAGGCAAAAAAAAAACCGGCCAAGTGCGAGTCGGACTCGCGCACCGAGGGTTCCATACCATAAAAGGAGTAAAATTAAAAGAATCACTTTTGTTCATGAATTTACGAGTATAATTTACATGTAGGTACTTTTGTTAGCGAACCGCAAACTTAACTTTGTTTTTGGTGGTTTATTGTTATTATCAAAAAAAGTATAATAGTAAGGGAGTTTATTTTATTTTTCCTGTAAAATATACATTAATGTCTATTGATCATAATTATTTCAGATTTTTCGATCGATAAACTTCGGAGATAAGGGGGGGGGGAACGGTATTTTTTTCGACAGTTTGCTCAATAAATCAAAAACTATCAAGCATAAAAATAAATAAAAATCGGTTTTGGAATACACAAGTAACGCCCTTTCATATGATACCCCACTCAATATTGTTATTTCATTTTGAAAATTCGAAGCCCCCGTTTTCCCCCCTTTTTAAATAAAAATAAAAACAATTTTCAAATTTTTACGATTGCTATGACGTCGGGTCACTAATACCTATAACTATTCTAAATTTCAAGTCGATAGCTTCGATAGTTACTGAAATAATCGAGTGTGACAGACGGACGGACGGACGGACGGACGGACGGACGGACGGACGGAGAAAGTCTCACCATAAGGGTTCCATTTTTACCAAATTGGTATGGAACCCTAAAAAACATTAGGAACTGAGCTGTTTCGGGGGAGTTTGACCCTTGACACAAGAATTTTATATGTAAGAGTATATGTAAAAAAATCACAGTGACTGACTGGCAGACTGATTTATCAACGCACGTATCGGCGTATTAAATAAGCTACTCGTATTATGACGCAGGCATCCGAAAAAGATTATCCCTAGAAATCATTTTGAAAAATTCATCGCCTAAGGAGGTAGGTAAATTAGGGCGTCACATAGGTAAAGCCGCGGGTGTCTTCTAGTAGCTCACAAATCATGATGCTAATTGTACCTCATAACATTGTATGCATTATGATCACCATTACATAGTCGATAATGCGAAACAATTAGGTAAATATGTTACCCGCATATTGCTAATATGATTGCCTCAGCATACCAATATTGTGTACCTGGTAGTATCGAGCTAATGTACAAAAACTTTAATTACTAATTTGCCAATACTCGCTTCGTGATTGAAGATTTTTAATTGGGTTGG
Source organism: Coenonympha glycerion (assembly GCA_963855885.1). Classification (NCBI taxonomy): domain Eukaryota; kingdom Metazoa; phylum Arthropoda; class Insecta; order Lepidoptera; family Nymphalidae; genus Coenonympha; species Coenonympha glycerion. The sequence continues at coordinate 12,482,330 of OY979628.1, forward strand.
TTATTTTCTAAGGCCTACTTACACAGCGGGTAAAATATAAACATTAGTAAAGCAGAGTTAACGTCTATCATAGCGCTTACACGGAGTCCTGACTCTGAGTCACACATTAAGGGTCATCCATTGATTTATAAACTAAGGATTTGGGGTCAGCGCTAAAAATTAGTGTCCAAACCGAATTACATACAAAATGCGAAAAGACATACAATCGCACTTCAGTCTCGTATTTGAAATTTATTACGCATTATTAAGAATTGTTTATTTTGTTTTATTGTAAATTTAAATAATTTACAATAAAACATGAAACAAATTAAAATATTATAACATAACAATTGACATAAAGTTCATTATGCTATATAAAAAAGTAACTTTTATTCCACTCCGCGGGGGTGTAAATTGACCCTAACAGTTAATCGGATGCCTATTGCTTATTTATTTTCTCGATTTAAATCAATAAAAATCAAGTAACGTAGAGATAAAAAAGTAAAAGTATATTCCGAAATAAAATAAAAAGTAATTCAAAAACAAAGCGTTTCCCTAACTCCCTCGGGACAGAGACCACTCATCCCCTTACTTCACTAATACACATTATTTTCTTTAGCGATATCTAAGCCACTCTTCATAGTTTTATGAAAGAGAATCTTTAAATAATAAATATAATATCTTTTCGAAAACGACATCACTCCAGCTCTATCAGCTATATCAAGACAAATGCCATTGAGTCAAAAAATACAAAGATCCAAAGCAAAATCTATTGGAAATGTTCATGAATCATGTAACTAATCGTTGAATTTCATACATCATATTCAGAAATTGATGTCAATCTGTCTTTATATTTGCTTCCTAATTGGGAGATGGGAATTTAGAAAACGTCTTCAGAAGACACATTTATATGCAACAATGAAGATGGTACAATATAAACCTATAAGTTAATGAATGTACAGCATTTAGTAGAGTTTTGACTTTTCATAAGAGCCTATTTTATTTAGGCGTATGCAAGTACTTAATTACGAAATACGACTATACCACCACTTAATTACCACTTAATTACGAAATACGACTATTTCGTAATTAAGTACTTGCATTTATTATTTACTAGAACAGAATAATATCAATTATGCGTTATTTTTTGAAAAATAAAAAATACCATCATCATAAACATTACCGGTACATTACACCTATGTGATCATGGATTTTTCCAGTATAAAAAGCAGTGTATGTTTGTTAAGTCATCCGACTTTTTACATTATTAAAAAGAGTTGACACACGCGATTTTTTTTAATGAAAATTCGAGAGATATCATTAAATTATGCGTGCCGCGTACATAGGTATAATACTCGTATAATACAGTACACGGAACCTGGAAAATACTCTCATTAATAGAATTTTCTCGCTTACCCTGCAGGTCTCACTTACTCAGGTTCCACTGTAGTTGAATGTATGCAATTAAAAATGCATAGCATTTTGGACCTACATGAAATAAAAGAAAAATCCTTTCCACTATTGATATATTAAAAACTAAGGATTTCTGGTCAGGGGTAAAATGTGTACGAACCTAATGAATGCCAAAACATGAAAAGAGTTCTAATCGCACTTAAGCAAAATTAGGCCGTATATAATGATTTAAGACATAAATTACAATGTTTTGGTTTGTTTATAAAAATACAGATGTAGGGTACATCTGTATTTTTATAAACAAACCAAAACCTTTATATAGGTTTTCTCGGGACACTTTTTTCGTGAATTTTGTATTACCCCCGGGGTCCATAGATTTATAAGCCACTGTTTTCAACAACCATTCTGGGTAAAAGACGCTGCACTCCAATAGCTTAAAAAATGGATATTAAAAAAATATACAATCTCTCTCCCCGTCATACCTTTTTTTTTGAATACCGAAACCGTATGCATTTCTGATAAAATCGCTTTTTTACACAATCATGATGCTCGTTGGATAAATAATATCTATCACCATAATCTGCGCACGTTACATATTTTTAATAATTTATAATATTTTGCTTAGGTTAGGCGTAAACTAAAGGTCAAACTTCTTTGAAGTTCAGTGTGGTAGGTCGGGCAATATACTCGCGTAGCCACTACGCCAAGCCTCTCGATTTCTCGCCCACTTATAAAATCCCTTTAGATGTCAAGTCTTCTTTTCTCTCAACATTTAGTACTGTACCCATACCCATACCCATAGATTTTCTTCCAAACCACTGATTAAATAATTCAAAAAGCAAATTTTTCAAAGTAAAATAGTCGTATTTAAAATAAAAGTAACGAAGCCCGAAACTTATAAATTTCAGTGAATATTTACAAGAATTATTCAAATTGCGAGTATATATGTTACGGCTAAATCCCGAAGCGCGGCTGCACCTAGTTTTAGCCGGTTAGAACTAGGTGTAGCCACTTAAAAAAAAATAAAAAAAAAATAAGCCTTTATTGCTGCCAATGGTATTACATTAATTATTTAAACTAAAAGTTTATAAAAACATTAATATATGAACATGTGTAATATTTAATTTGTTTGACGATCGGTATATTTTACATAAGCAGCTTGTCCTTCGACAAAGGCCTCCTCTAAAGATTTCCACCTTTCCCTGTCTCTCGCTATTCTAAGCCATTCCAGTCCGACAGCTTTTTTAAAGTCGTCTTACCAGCGTTTTATTTTACGTCCTTTGGTCCTTTTGCCATCCCTAAGATACCACTCCGAAATGATTTTGGTCCATTTTTCGTTCTTCTCTCGGAGCATATGACCTGTCCATTTCCATTTCAGTTTCTTGCATGCTTTTCCTGTGTCTTCAAATTTAGTTCTACTTTTTATTTTTGACAATCTTACCTTATCTTTTATTCTGACTCCAATTACACTTCTCTCTATTCCGTTTTGGCATATGTTTATTTTACTCATTAATTTTTCTGTTAATGCCCATATTTGACAGCCATAAGTTAAGCATGGCAAAATACATGTATTATATAATTTCCTTTTATCTTTAAGAGGCATGTCTGCATTTTTCATGACTTCACTCAGGGATACCTATTATGTCCCATTTTATTTATATAATAGCTTGTTCCAGTTCGAGAAGTTTTTCAGCAGTTCGTAATGATCTTGCATTAAAGGTATCTATGTATATATCTGTAGTATGTTTTTCAATCTTTAGAGGGTCGTGGTCTTTTTCCCCCACGAGGACCAGTCGGCTTGGGGGAGGAAAATCCGTTTTTGAGTTATTATTGTTTGACTTTTTATTAACTTTTTGTTTCCGATCGCCGGTTTCTGGTTGCTACTGTTTTTTTGTAGTAGAACTATTCGAGAGAGAGAGAGCGAACGAACTCTCATCATATCAGGCTAGACCTAGTTTTACCCGAAAACAATCGGCTCGTACTAGGTTTAACCAAGAGTATGTGGCTACACCTAGTTCTTACCGGCTAAAACTAAGTGCAGCCGCGCTTCGGGTTTTAGCCGTAACATATACATATTTCTTATAATATTTATATTAAATAGTTAATTCCTTAGGATTACGTCCATATTTCTTGCGGTCGTAATCTCAACCCCTTTTTATGTCCCATTGCTGGGCAAGGGTCTCCTCTCAGACTTGGCCATAGCCCAGCACGCTGACTAAGTGCGGGCTGGCGGGCTTCACACACCCTCGAGAACATTTTTGTGAACTCTTATGGTGCACGTTTCCTCACGATGTTTTCCTTTAGCGTCAAGCAAGTGATATTTAGTTTCCTAGAAACGCACATAACAAATTACATTACAGGCATATGTTACCACTCCAGAATCAGAATTATCAGCGCATCAATACTGAAACTTTCTCACGTATTGAGTTTTAAATGGATAGATAGATAGAAATACTTTATTTTACACCATTCTTTATTTTATAGACACTATAACTATATATAATAAAGTTTGATCGAATTTTAGGACGTTAAAAAATATTTTCTTGGAATTATTTGGTAAAGGGCAAGTTGTAATATTTTTGTACAAGGACCGTACGGCGTGCCTACCTGTTACGAGTAACTTACAGGTGATTGGAACACAACGTCAGTCTATCGCTCCAATCCGTCTTTCCGTGACACACGAGTAATTCGCTTTTCCATAGATTTACTGACTCTAGCTCCACTGAAGATGTTTGCATAAGTTGAGGTCTTCCCACCGATTGATCACTGTCATAGAAATGTACACGCCCGTATTATCACTGGGACCGTTGACCCCTTAGAAATTAGAATATTTCGTAGCATTCGCACACATAAACGCTGTTAAGCTTATTATACAACGATAACGTCACACATATCCGTACGTAATACGTAGCTCCTTATCTGGCTTGTTTTGTGGTTGATGCGATAACATAATCCTTCCTTAAAGAGAAAAAATCTTTTAGGGCTTTTCAAAATTATTTTTCCTTTTGATCGCGATAACAACATGAATTCTAATTTAGCCTGGCGTTATATTTTTAAATGACATGGACGGATTCTGTCCTCGGAAAAAAATATTCATGGCCATTGACAAACAGAACGTCATATTAAAGCTTATAATTATGTCTTTACAATCGTTTAATTTTTATGATCAGAAAACAGGCGAGAGACATAATATCAGCATAACAACTTGCAACAAAATGCGCCTAAATATTTTTATTAGCAATGATTTTTTTTATAAATAATAGTATTCAAAATGTTAACTCGCATTTTCTAAGCTTTGAAATAGAAGTTTCGGCCATTTCCTTTACCGTGAATTCCGTACCGTACCTATGGAATTCCGTATCAAGCCGATTGAAATCCAAACTTTTTTTATAGACTACGGTCACCGCATTAACTTTTGCAATTATTATTTTTTTAATGAACATTTGGATTCCAAAATTAAAGGCAAAAAACAAGTTGAACTTCTCAATAAAATTTATATGACAGGAAAACGTGCATTAAAAAGAAAATAACATTTGGTATGCAAAATTGAATTCCGGATATGAAAAACAAATTCTTAATGGTTCTTAAAAACATTATTTTATTTTCTTAGAATATTTTAGTTTATAGGTTCATGGAAAAACTTGATACCACCTTTGGTCATTCTTCTTTATTTTTATCATGATTTCTTACGTTCCTGTATTCCGCAGATATTTTTATTAGGTATATTGGTTTTAATAAAGTTTTATCAATAAATCTCTCAGGAAAACAGTTGTAAAGTACTCTATTTGTAGATGAAAACATTACGAACTTTTAAAATTGAAATTTTCATTTGAATACAGATTTTTTACCGTGAAACCACAAACGGATTAAACGTTTTATACCGATGTAGTTTATAAAATATGGACGACCGTGATTCTAACAGTATAAAATTTATGACGTTGTAGATATAAAATTAAATTTATGCGAAATTAACGACTAGAGATTTATTTAAAGAAGGAAACATTTTCTGCGTTCAACTTTATGTGATCGGCCTTAAAAGCTTTCGTTTAAAAAGTTGCACTCAGCGTTGCATCTGCGGATGTTCACATACCGATTATAAAGTAATTACCCACGGAATGAAGATAAGTAAGAATGTAAAATCGTGCATAAGTATGTTTATGTCCAAATTGTCTTCTTTTACAAAAAGTAGGTAATAATTTTCAAATTCAATATTTTTACTGCAGTATAATAAGTTAAGAATACAGTATGTACGTATGTATACATACTGTATGAATCATACTGCACTTATAATACCTTGAATGTAATAACAAAAACACCTAAATGGTAAACAGGCAGCTGTTTTGATTGAGATCTCAGGCTCCATTTAGCACCTACCTAAGTGACGACAATCTGACACAAATAAATAAATATATTTACCCATACAAATATTTGCTTCGCACAATCTAAATTAGGTGGTACATATACGTACGAAACTGGTACTTTCGGTATACATATGGTAGGTTTATATGAGTTTTTTGGGAAAACGGACGAGCTAATTTGTCATTCTTAAGAGTCCCTAACTGTTACCTGCCCCTAGATTGTGTAAGAAAAACGTATTCATCGTTATCGTAATCTTTTATAAATTCTGGCCGCTGATTAGTTCCCTGATTTCCGTCGGCCAATCGAGGGGGAAGAATTTTCAAACGATTACGATAACAATGAAAACGTTTTTCTTACGCTGATAGACACTGCTGAAATGTTGAGTAAATTAAAAAGCGAACTACGTCAAGATGTTATGAATGTGAACTATGTCCAAGATGTCATGCATCCATTATTATTAGTACTAGTTCGAGAGTCTGTAGCAGAGCTCTATTGCATTTGGCATACCTTATTAGCGATATTATACCCAACAGTTCACACCGTTCTACGATTTTAGCTATGCTGAATATTGCAGTGGCGTGATAAATGACAAGTGAACTGACACCTCCGCTTAGGAATTAGCTTAACTCCACGTGTCTCAGTCAATGTCTCAGTAGATAAGCTGAAATACCTTAATAATGAGAGTTAAATAAAATAGTAAATACTTGTAAAATGATGATGACCTAAGGAAAATGGTATAGTTTTTTGTCGATATTATTGAAATGATGGCAAGATAATTTATTTGAAATTTATTACGAATTCGAATTTCGAATATAATAGTGATCGAATAATAAAACAAAAGAGTTATTGAAGACTCCTACTAACCCAAACACCTACTACTTCTAAACAACTCGTTCTATTGGCTTATTTTGTTGCATTTTCTTTTTTTAGTATTGCAAACTTTAGTTTTCAAGTTCCATAGTGAAAACTGAATAGCGGCCAAAGACGTCGTGTAAACATATCATTCGCCGTTTATACAAACATCATCTTTAAAAAACCTAAGCTACCGTGTTTTAAATGAGATGCCTTCGTTGAGATACAAGTGCTGTATATTTTTCTTAACATTTCGTGTCTAAGGCTCGCCGAGAAAATTATGCAAAGTTTGTTTCTAAGATAGTCTAAGTGAAGTGCCTGGAGAGAAAATAATCTTACATTTTTCTTGAAAATATCTATGAAGCTAGCTTGGATATTGAATAGAAAGGAGCTATGTATTGTCCGGCAGGCAGACTGACAGACGTTATAGCAGAAAATAGGGTAGTGGATTCTCACTGTACTGCAAGAGAATACCTATTGTTGTATTTGCAGAGATAATGATACAATGTCTTAATTTGCTCAAGCTTCTCGCGAAATAAATTTATGAACGAGGTTTGTAATTTGAAATCAGTTGTTGTGATAATAAAATTTTGTTTAATTAATCTCGTTTTATTATTTATTGGGCTATTATTATTGGCAATGAATGGGTAATTTACTATGAAATAAGGGTATCATGAATATGAGTTATAATATGAACTAATTTTCTAAAAAACTCCAAATACTGCGCCTATACCTGGGCTAAAGATCCCAGCCTGTCACCAGCCTAATAATGCTGCGGAGTGCGGACCTAAAAACCTAAAGGTCTAAGCTAATATGGTTAGGTGGTTAAACGGCTGAAGCTTCGCTCAACGAACCGTTAAATGAAAAAAAATGTTTTTTCGGGATTAGTTGATAAATCAATAATTAGGTTGATGATAAGTTTAAAAATATTTGAATACATTAAAGTCAGTCGCAGTTTGGTCGCAGTTGTCTACTACGTCTTGATAGAGTATTTTTCTTTATCTAATATTAGATCATTTTTTACGCCAAAAACATATTTGTTTACAAAATTTTACTGTCGACTGATAGACAGTGAGTCAATAGAAATCGGTGAGTCACGTGCATTTGCAAAACTATTTAAGATTAGTGTAATTAGCTAGTTAGTAACGCTAGCGTAGAGTACGATCGCTTCTCTATTTCTAAATAAATAATTATTTGATTTGTATTACTTTGCCTCATTCTCCTGTATTGGGCTCCATTACAGTAATCAATAAACCACGGTCCGCAAAATCGGATGAAGTGTATACTGCGAGCACCGGTGTAATGCGAGGTTCCGCAAAGTAACACCTGCTTTAATCCAATATGTGAAATATTAGATTAAAGTAGTAGTAAAGTAAAGGGGTTATTTTACGGAAGTACAGTATAGATAACTAGCGCAATTAAGAGGATACACTGAATTTATTTATGTCTAATGTTGCGTGTTTTTGTTAATAGGACGGTAGGTGCGACAAGCAGCGTTGCGGAAGAATATACCTAACAGAAAAATAAAGTTTTAACTAATTACTAAAAAACTATTATCGAAAATCCGATTCGGAATTCGATAGTTATCGAAAATCCGCTTCTAAGCATTTTTGAATATTATTATTACCGTCACATTAAAACGAAAATTATAATTAAGTACCTATACATCCATTGTAGTTTCCGACAAAAATTAGAAAAATAGAGATTTTGGAGCAACTTTTGGTAGAACTTTCTATCGAAAAAATTGTACCCATTAGTGCTTCGAAAAAATTTAAATTAAAAAGACCCAAAATACATGTCTTTTTTGAAAGTATTTGTTTGCTGTTTTTAAAGTGCAGTGACTAAAATTACTACAAAACTAATTACTAAAATTACAACTAAACAGCCGTTTACGCCAACCAATTTGAAAAAGTTTCTATTTCCGAGTCGTGTCAGCTAGACAGACATACGAAACCATTAGCGCGAGTCACGAGTTAAATTCTAGACAGATGTTTTTAAAGGCTACCTAATTCTAAAAATATGGAACTATATTTTCAACAGGAATAAAATATTTTTATTACAAAAGAATTTTGACAGATTTTCTCTTAAAAAATCTCTCTTGACTATGTATAGTTAGTTTTAGGTTCAGCCACAGAAAACCATAATAATAGTATCTTATATGGTTCAACTTCATTTATACAAATATTTCTACGGGTATAATATGGCAGAGACCATCGAATAGTAATTAAAAGGTTTATGATACATGTAATAAACATTATATCGTTGCAAATAACCTCATTAAACTTTTATAGTTCGCAGTTGACTAAAGTATACCATCAAATAGAACCCGATAATATTTCTGTAAAAGTCCTGCACTTATCTTCTTTATTGGACTGCATCAAAAGAAGGATATTATCGGGAAAATTATTAGGGTACCGTATAATTAACAAAACGTAACCCTTAAATGGTTGCTTACGAAGTTAAGTATACGTGTCCGCCCATTTACTTGAAATCTTTTAAAATTGTTATCTTTTTTTTAATTTTAACGAAATTAGATTTTACTGGGTTTTGTCCGCGGTTTCAAAAGTTAAAAAGTACGCAAAAACGTTAGAACAAGGAGGGTTATTTTGAAAAATCATAGCTTGAATATAGAAGCTCAAACCTTGCGGCTTGCAGCCTGCACTCAGCGATAGTGGCTAAGCCTACGCTGCGCTGCGTTTGAACCAGCGGTCTCTGTCTAGCTACTCTGTGCAATATGCACCTTGCCCTATAGCTGTTCGAGATATGAAGCATTCATTGCACGACCGAACCCGCCAAATTTTAATTTCATTTGTATTTTTCGCAAATTATAAACCTATGATAGGCTTATAGCCCGCACTTCAAAATTATTTATTTAATATGGGCCTAGCTTCGGCTTAATAGGGATTAATAGGGAATAATTTAATAGGGAAAGTATCGAGTTTCTTGCCAGTTATTCTCGGTGCAAACCTGCTTTCCGAACCTGGCGGTAGAGTCTTGACATTTCATGAGAGCTTATATCTAAGCCTATGTCGAAATAAAGAGTTTCATTTCATTTATTTCATTTCATTCTAACGTGTCCAGAACAAATCAGCCGGGAATTGCAAAATTGCATCATCTTCATTTGTTTTTATTGAAATCGACAATGAAATGAGTGATACGCAAAAGGACCAATTCTCGGAAAAAATTCTAGAATGGACACTAAAAATATTGTCTTTAGTTGGTTTACAATTTGTCAAGAAACAAGTCAAATTTGAATTAATCGTAGTGTATAATGACCCTAATACTACAACAATAATTAGTTAGACTATTGAAGATGCTCTAGACTCCTCAAACGTATAAATAATATTGATCCTTAATGTAAAACCAAACATAACACAATGTTCTAAAGCAAGATAGTACAAATATTGCGCGTAAAATATTATTAAAATTAGATAAGCATGTCTGTTGTTGTTTTGATCAATGTGATAACAATTTTATTATGAAAGATAGGTATTTTTACTCTATATGGAGATAAAGAAATATTTTCATTTATGATTATGACTTACAACTATTTCTTATGTCTTACTGCAGCAGTTTAAGTAGAATGAATGGTGACGAATGCCGATATAGCCGAAGATGTACCTCATTCGTAGTACTAACTAGGAGTTAGGTAGGTATATGCAAACACTACAAACACCGCTAATCATAAAATACCTAGCCAGGGAATCGAACGTGGGACACCCGCTTTAATATACCGCAGCGAGTTCAAAGCGCTCGCGGTAGTAGGGAGGTTTTTGTTTTTGTTAAAATGTTTAATACTAACTTTTGTTATATTCCTTTTTTTTATTAATGGTGAAATCATCGATTTTTGTTATTAAAAGTAAGTGGCAAACCAGGGAATAGCTTTAATATTAATATATTCTATCTTTATTTCAAATTTAAGCCAAATCGGTCATACTGCATACACACATACTCGCATATAGCCCCTTTTAATGTTATAAGTGTGATTTGCATGAATGAAGCAATTAAGTAAATATACTCAAGCTAGCATGCATTATGATAATTACCGTGCCTACTACAATATCAAGTTAAACAAAGTATCAAGTTTAACCTCCCGACATACGCACTTGAACTGCTCTAGTGTTTGCGGTAACTCGCTCAAGTACGACATATCAACACAATATATCAAATATCTACGTAGAAATAGACGTATAATAATAAATTGTAGTCTATTTCTAATAGTACGTTGTTGATATTCTAGTGGGAAAAATTATTGACTGTCACCAATTAATACTTGAATTTTTTGGTGTTTAAATATATTTTAAATTGAATGATAATGATGAGGAATCCAAAATAATAAATTATATTTCTGAAAATATTGTTCTTCGTATCTAACACAAATACAACTTCTAACAAATACAATTTCTAGCGCCTACGAGTACGTAGCTAGTGGTGAGGAAATCTCACATTATCTATCCGTAATCGCCACCATTTCCCAAATAAGTGTTAAATTCGTGATTTCGTCCCTCTGTTCAATTCTACAGGCCATATCTGTCTACTTACAAAAGTTAATAATTCAATAGAAACGCGCTACATTAAGGAGATTTACCGCACATAGTTGTAGCTTATATCTGTAGTTTTAGAACATCTTACCATTCTATGATTTCAATCGTCCACCATGGTATTCAATGAATTTCGCAGTGCCAGAATGTTATTTAGAGCCCATTGTGTGGTAGCTTTGGAACGGAAGTTAGATATGCGACAGGTATTACCAACATAATGCCCCGCCAGCCATTTTGAACTGTACCGGCAGTTTGCGTTTCGGATTAAAGCATTCTGGTTACGGTATGGTACATTTGCTTAGTACATGCAATTTTAATAACTCTATCCAAACCTTTATTATAACATTCATTTTTCTTGATTCAAATTCTACAGTTGAGTTCTCTTTCGTTTTGCAAATGTGATGCCGCAAAAGTGGAATCACATCTCAAAAACGGATAGTGCTTCCAATCTGCTGCATTAAACCATTAATGTATTCGGCTAACACGCTTAAAATACCACCTCCATCGGCTTATTCCGGAGCTGTCACACTCGGAGTGGGTCACAAGTGGAGGTTTATATTTAAAACAAACGACACGATGGGTCCATTAAGCTGCGGCCAAACCTGCGCGTCAGTAGCGCGGGACGCGGGACGCGATGCTGGAGCGTCTGCAACGCGAAACTCGCGTGCACACCTACGCGACTATGGCGCGAACCGTGAACATCATTTGTTAATGAACAGCCACTGAAGACGCGCGACTTTATCTGGTGTAACTAACTACTCGTAAATGTTGTGCTAATGACATCCTCGTACCTAACATCGGAGACCTCTTAGAATAGAAGGTATCCCGCAGAACAACTCCCGACTGCCATATGAATTTATCTGTAAAACTTAAATAACTTGTTCCATACCAAAATGGTAAAAATGGAACCCTTATAGTGAGACTTTCTCCGTCCGTCCGTCCGTCCGTCCGTCTGTCACACTCGTTTATTTCAGTAACTATTCAAGCTATCGACTTGAAATTTAGAATAGTTATAGGTAATAGTGACGCAACGTCATAACAATCGTAAAAATTTGAAAATTGTTTTTATTTTTATTTAAAAAGGGGGGAAAACCGGGTCAATAAAATTTCAAAATGAGATAACAATATTGAGTGGGGTATCATATGAAAGGGCGCTACTTGTGTATTCTAAAACTAATTTTTATTTATTTTTATGCCTGATAGTTTTTGGTTTATTGGGCAAACTGTCGAAAAAAATACCGTTCCCCCCCCCCTTATCTCCGAAGTTTACCAATCGAAAAATCTGAAATAATTATGATCAAAAGAAATTAACGTATATTTTACAGGAAAAATAAAATCAACTCTCTAACTATTATACTTTTTTAGATAATAACAATAAACCACCAAAAACAAAGTTACGTTTGCGGTTCGCTAACAAAAGTACCTATATGTAAATTATACTCGTAAATTCATGAACAAAAGTGATTATTTTAATGTTTTACTTCTTTTATAGTATGGAACCCTCGGTGCGCGAGTCCGACTCGCACTTGGCCGTTTTTTTTTAATTACTTATTTCTATTTTATATTTTTTACTGATGGTCAGCTGTGCAGTTAGAGAAAGCAAGGATTCAACAATAACCCATAATAATATGTCCAAATGTCATTAGTCATTCAGAAGTTATGGTAAATGGCAATAAACTTACCTACACAATATTTTTTGGACAGTCACATAAAAAAGATTTTTTTTTTGGTGTACATCATACCTATGTAAAATTATATATTAAATTTACATATTTTCTGTAACTACTCTCTCATACTTCATTTTGATATCCATATTGTGATAGTTGAAGAAAAAATTTTGTTTAAACTTTTGAAAATGGCGCCTCACATCCGCCATATTGGTTTTTTCCAAAAAAAATATAGCCTATGTTACTCGGAAGGATCTAAGGATTCTAACGATACCCCATATGTTCAAATCTGTTCAGCCGTTCAGTAGTTATGGTGGAATAAAGAAACATCACATACATACATACATACATACATACAAACATACATACATACATACATACATACATACATACATACATACATATCTAATGGTGTAGCCATTGTGGAATAAAATAGGTAACAATTATGTGAGTTATACTCGGTTTTACAAAACACACGTCTGACCACTGGACGCGTACGTCCCGCTCTGCCGACGCGTACGTCCCGCATCGCGGTCGCGCAGGTGTGCAAGGCGCCATAAGAATATATGGGTAGCGTCCGCCGCGCGGTAGACGCTCCCGCTTCGCAGTCGCTTTGGTCGCACAGGTTTGGCCGCAGCTTAAAGTTGCAGGCAGGCAGTCTCGCTAACCGGGTCGGTTAAAGTTGGAACGATCGAAACGCGCTATTATTGGATTGTTTCGGACGAACGCTTCTGAAATTCTGCCCTTTTCGGTCTGAATCATAATGTCATGCAGTCGTTCCGCTGATTGAAATTCAGGTTATTAATGCCCTATCTGTTTATTAATATTAGCAGGTTTTAATATTGGGGTACCTACTTCAATATTTCCAAAAAAGTTTCATGTCACAAATAGTTTTTGGGAGATTCTACAATTGTGCCTATATTGTATTTGAAGCAGAGTCGTTGTTTTTGCCAAATAGGTTTTATATGACTAAGGCCCACATGCGCCGACCTGGGTTAGTGCGTTAACTTAGAGCTAGCACGCTAACTCAGAGTAAGTTGTCAAAATTGTCCAATGAGAGACGTTGACTCCAGGGTAAAAATAATGTAAATATTTAAGCCTCATTTCGCACAAGTGGACCTAAGGGGTTTGTTGAGTCCTTGGGTAAAAATTATTGTTTCATTGTAAGCCTTTTAGGTAGGTAAATAGATAAAAATAGTATAGATAGGCCGATCCGAACATTTTACGTAAACTTTCATCATAAAAGCAAACAGCTGTAGCGTCATCTGTCAAAATACCCGCCGCCGCCGCTAACCGAACTACCGCGTGGCCTTATACTGTTGGTACTAATGACACCAATAAACTGGCGACATTTTTTTTCGCGCTGTACGCCCTGTCTTTAGTATACAAGTCTGTGGGTAGGTACTAGTTTTGGGACACGATATTTTAGATTAAGTGATTTCAAAGGTGCAAGTTAGATAAGAAATTGTGCATGTAAATATTTTACGTTGCTTTAATTCCAACTTCTTAGAGCTTGAGGAATTCTAGGAAAACGTGATATTATAATATTAACCGTTTAAAAAAAAAACCAACGAAGCGCACTGAGAACGTTATAAATGATATTATACCTTTCTAGAATTTCTTTTCTAATATTAATAATTTTAATGAAAAGCTGCTAATAGCCTGGCACTAATACATTTTCTTCTTGTTTCAGGTAGAATTATGCAATAAATTGCAAGAAGTTCTTTGACTCAATTTCATCCTGATGTAAATGAGGAAAAAAAAACGTAAGTAGTTAGGGCATGTCTATCATTTCTTTGTTATGAATGCAATAGCTCATATTTTATCTAATAATACGTGTTATATGGTCTAGTCGCATAAAAAGGAAACAAGTTAGGTATTTTGAAGCTTACTTTTTATTGCGATATATGAAAAAAATCATCAGTTTAATCTCCGAGATAAGTAATTAAAATTAAAAAAAAATACATTCAACACCCCAACGCCGAGATTTGGATAATAAAAACTCACACCTGCTTAAGGCGACTATATCCCAGCACTTTAGGTATTTGTCGCACAGCCAGACCCGCTCTACGATACCTAGCGACCATTGCCGTTAGCCGAGAAGTTAGAATGAACTCCGTGAACCTATTCATAAATATTTGCGTCACAGTACTGTGCAGTAGTGTACTGTTACAGTTGGACTATTTGTCATTATAATTTGCTTCACGAAATATATGCTGGAAGTTGCGTTTTTTACGTATATTTTGACTTTTTTATGGTAATCGATAATATCAACCGAGGTATTTATTTATAATAATTATGTATTACTAAAGTAGCAGGATTTGTAGAAATTTTTCTTGTACTTATTAGGGAAATGAAGAGTTTTATATTTTTTTTTAATCTTCTTTGCTACCGTCCGCATCTTTCTTTTCACAGTAGTAGTTTTGACACATTCTGTGATCACCATAAGAGTGCGGCATTGAGTTTAACAATATCGTTGTGCAGAACTGATATGGCAACGTTTTTAGGGTTCCCAGATATTTTGTGATATCTATACTAATATAATAAAAAGGTAGCGTAACGATGTTTGTGAGTTTGTGACGTTGTAAGGGGTAATCTCTGGATCTACTGAACCGATTTTCAAAATTCTTTCACCAATACATTATCGTGGAGTGTCATAGGCTATAATAATTTCCAAAATTAACTATGCATTGTTACTAAAACTTGAATAATGTAATCCAAGTCGCAAAAAAATTGCTTTCATCGCGTACGCTGCGATTGAGGATAGAACAAAACAAAATCAAAATCATCAAATCAGTATCAAAATCTGCAAAAAAGTCCGCAATAGCATATGCCTATCTCCTATGGGTAACTCGCAATAACTGCTTTTACTTTAAAATTGTGGATTAAAAATAAATAATTTTTGTGAAGCTTATTTAGCCCATATGGTATTAATTTATCTCTTTGTAAATATGTTTTTTAGAACAGAAATTTAATGTAGAATAGTTCTGCCCTTTACTCTATACAGTTTAAATACATATCTTCAAAGATATTAGCAAAACAAAAACGCGCGGTATGCAGGAGCGCGCCGCCGCCGCTTCGGTCGTTGCGTGGCGATAGGATAGGCATTTATCATTCATTTATCTGAATGCCTCGCGTCCAGCGCTGTGGGCTGTGGGTATAAGGCCCGTTTTCCACCACAGCGAAGCGGAGCGGAGCTGTATTTCAGTAACAAATCAGATTTCGTCATTTTGATATTTTTGAAACTGAGGGATGTCTAAATGATGAAATCTGGTTAGTTATCCAAACACAGCTCCGCTTCGCTCCGCTTTCGTGGAAACCGGGCCTAACGTGGGACAAAAATATTTCTAACGCGGAACGGAGTCTGCGGGCACTGCTAGTTTTATATATTTCACGATAGCTTTTCTCATTATCATAATTCTTATGTTGGTAAGTGTTTTTCGATGTCTCAGGGCATTTGTTTCTGCTGCCAGTCTGCGTAGTTTTTTACAAAAGTTGCGTAATATGTGCTTGCGACACTCAATTTTTCAACGGTTACATTTTGATTTTCATATGGTTTGGCATTGAGTATCCTTACATATGTCGAGTCGACATTTATCTCCAATCATTGTGTGATCTCCAATGTTGTAAATGAGACCGTTCATCGAAATAGAAGCCTTCTAAAATAATTTCAGTTTCAACAATTAAAAAACACGAATGCCCTGTTATAAAACGAAGTAATAACTCGTTTTTTACTTTTTAGTTCGTTTTATAACAGGGCACTCGTGTTTTTAGGGTTCCATACCAATTTGGTAAAAATGGAACCCTTATGGTGAGACTTTCTCCGTCCGCTCGTCCGTCCGTCCGTCCGTCCGTCCGTCTGTCACACTCGATTATTTCAGCAACTATCAAAGCTATCGACTTGAAATTTGGAATAGTTTTAGGTAATAGTGACCCAACGCCAATGCATAATATTATAATTATAAAACATTGCAAATTGATTTTATTTTTATTTAAAAAGGGGGGAAAACCGGGGCTTTGAATTTTCAAAATGAGATAACAATATTGAGTGGGGTATGAAAGGACGTTACTTGTATATTCTAAAACCGATTTTTATTTATTTTTATGCCCGATAGTTTTTGATTTATTGAGCAAACTGTCGAAAAACATACCAGCCCCCCCCCCCCCCTTATCTCCGAAGTTTATCAATCGAAAAATCTAAAATAATTATGATCAATAGAAATTAACGTATATTTTACAGGAAAAATAAAATCAACTCCCTAACTTTTATACTTTTTTTGATAATAGCAATAAACCGCCGAAAACAAAGTTAGGTTTGCGGTTCGCCAACAAAAGTACCTAGGTACATGTAAATTATACTCGTAAATTCTTGAACAAAAGCGATTCTTTTAATGTTTTACTTCTTTTATAGTATGGAAGCGGTGCGCGAGTCCGACTCGCACTTGGCCGGTTTTTTTTTTTAATTTTTTAATTACTTATTTTTATTTTATGTTTTTTACTGATGGTCAGCAGTTAGGTGAAGGTATTTTCTGTTACTACTCTCCAATACCTTCATTTTGATACCCATATTATGATAGTTGAAGAAAAAAATTTTTTTCCACTTTTGAAAATGGCGCCTCACATCCGCCATATTGATTTTTCCAAAAAAATATAGTCTTTGTTACTCGAGAGGATCCAAGGATTCTAACGATACCCCATACATCCAAATCTGTTCAGCCGTTCAGAAGTTATGGAGGAATAAAGAAACATCACATACATACATACATACATACATACATACACACATACATACGTACATACATACATACATACATGAACCCTAAAAACATTACACTCCTTTTTTTGGGCAGTCGTGTAAAAAGTAAAAAACGAGTTATTTTAGTTGAACAGATAAACAGTAACAGTATTTAAACTGTGGTTACGCGTGATGGTATTTGCACGTGGTGGAATTTACACTACCTACCATAATTTTCTTAGTTCGTATCAGAGTTTCTTCGGAGCTTTTGAGGACTAGGTATTTTGATAAACTCAAGAAACACTTACTATATAATTTTTTTAAATTCTCCTTCGCTTCCTGTCAGATAGTTTTTTTTTCCAGCGCATTTAAAAAATAAATAATTTTAGCGCGAAAGGAGCGTGAGTCGTGAAAACTTGCGCAGGTCCGTCTCGTATGGAGGCTCGTGAGCCACTGAGTACATCGTTTATTCGATGCGTTAGACCATTTTATGACTTCTGTTAGGCGAAATTTTGCAGCAATTTTTTTATTTAATATCTGTCTGCTCAATGGATAGGCAATACAATGAGATTACTTTACGTATAATTTTTATGAAATTTTGTCTAAAGCTTTGGAAATACCATTAAAAAAATGAACAAAAACGACCTGTTTTCAAAAATTTTTATGATCGAGGCAAGTTTAACTTATCGTGTTTTCATGAGGCCATTATAGAGATAAAGCATGTATCTTTAATATGTATTTTTAACAGTGAAAAAAAACAATTTTTTCATGACTTTGAATTGCTTTGAAAAGTGGCGTAGTCGCTAAAAACCGGGATAATGGGCCGTTAAAAGAATAGATCTGCTTAGAACGTAAGAGTGAAACAAAGGAAGCTTAATGAGCAATAAAACGGCAATGGGATCAGATTTTTAACATTACTGCGAAATTTAATGTTAACAATTTAAACAGTGGAAAAAACTCCCGTTGTTAGCTTTAAACGCTTGCGGAGGGGCGTTATAATAGGTCATAATATATTCAGGGTGAGTCAAATAAAATTAGCACGGTGAAAAATGTAAACTGGGCCTTTTACGGTCTTGAGGACGTGTAAGTATTACGCTACTTGCCTTATTTTGTACGTGAATTTCCTCAGCAGTGGCGTGAAGTTTCTTGTTCTTCGTTGGATTTGTTGAGTGCCTGATGCAAGACGTGGAAATATCAAATAAGTTTATTGTTAGTTAGCACGTATCTTGTGTTTTTTTTTAAAGTTGAATATACGTTGTTCTATAGTTTAATGAAGAGAATTAGGTACTATCTAAAATTAAATTCATGAAACTATACTGAAACCTGCTTTCGTATAATATAATAATATCGCAAACAATAAATAAAGAACAATATAAAATGCCTTAAATTATACAGGTCAATTTCAAATAGGTAGGTTGAGTTTTAAATCTGTTTAAAAAAATAAATCTTAAAATTAGTAATCCTGTAAAAAACATAAAACACACTAAAGAGCCTTTCCATTTTATGCACAGTAAAGATTTCGCTAGTATTTTTATAATTATACACAATATGTTTAAAGTTAATATATGAAAAGTAGTAACGCAAAATATATGAAAAGTTTAAAGAGCAATTGGGTGCAAGCACTGTTTAATATCAGCTCGACAACAATTGTTAATCAAAATACTGAGATTCAGTATCTTTTGCTATCGGAGAGAAACATACACATACAGGCCAAGAGGTGCGCCGGCGCATACGGGCACGCGTTTTAGACAGTTTCGGCAGCGGCCAGGCTGTTGACGATGACGGGACCCGCTGCTGACGTGGCTGGTAGAGCGCGGTGAATACGACATACGACAGCGAATCCCGTACTCCCGCCAGCAGGTCTGTCGAGGAAACAGACAGGGGGGGAGGGGTTAGCGTTAGACATTTTCTGTCTAGGTATAAGAAAAAGACTTAATTTTTAGGGTTCCATACCAAACTGGTAAAAATGGAACCCACAAGGTGAGACTTTCTCCGTCCGTCCGTCCGTCAAAAAAGTACCTACATTTAAATATACTCCTAAATTCATATAACATTTTACTTCTTTTATAGTATGGAACCCTCAGTGCGCGACTCCGACTCGCACTTGGCCGGTTTTTATTTTCGAATAATAAATGAAGTATAATAATGAATGAATCGTTTTTAATTTATTATTCGATCTCAAGTCTTTGATTTTTTAAAGGATATATGTTCCTAAAGATGTTCATAAACATTTCATTTCAGTTGACAGTTGTTGTGATGTATATTATCACACGCAGATTACTAAAAATATCCTACTCATTAGGCCCTTGTCTCAAGCTCAGTCAACACGTGACAGTTTTAATCAACACTAGCGGTAAGCGGCACCCCGCAGAGTCAAAATTTTGGAAACGGGACACTATAATGTTATGTGAATCATTAGTACAATAAAATAAGACGTCGTTAGTCATTTTTTAATGAAAAAATATTATATTAAGTATGTACGTTGTACCACATATTTGCTATGGTTGGATTTTCGTTAAAGAAAAAATTTTACCTAAATAAAACATTGTAGTTAAAAGAAGGTGATAATACACCTTTGCACATTTTGTACTATAATAATATCTCCTGCATAGGTGGTTTGTCTCCGATGTGAATGGTTGCTGTTACCGAACTCTAGTGCATTGAGTTTCGTGGTACACTATGCAGATATCTTGTGAGACTTTCAACGATTCCTCATGCAATTTAGCCCCGAACCACATAGTGGCGATCCCGCCAACTGGCAAACGAAAGTGCAGCACCGGCCAAACACTCGGGCCTTATAATGAACCGATTGTCCAATTAGTTTCATTCATGTGCCCAACCCAATGTAAAAGGCTGAAAAAAATGTTAAGGAGGTTTTCCACGTGAATTCAAGTAAGGAACTCATGAAATGATCACACATATTTATTTACACATCAAGGAAAGATAGAAAATTCATTTAGTTGATCACAGAATAACACATAACTTCCTTATCGCTAGTACATACATAAGAGTTCAAGTATATTATGAATAAGACCCGACGACTCTTCGCGACTCTCTCAATTTCATCCATCCACCTTCTGGTCAACACTGCATTTGCCATCCATCAGTCCTACATTTTTTGCGTGTCAGCCATCGAAATATATTAGCACGGAACTTCATCTCCCACTCAAAATATGACACCATTAAAATTTTTACAGTTAGGACAATTTTACTGTGAACTGTAGTTTGGTTCGTTGCATGACCCGCGCGATCGACTGTTTTATTCGGCCAATCACGGCTGGTCTGTGACTTTTGACTATTTAAGTTACGCGTGGCGTTGGTACCATATTTGAAAAAAAAATTGTACGCAACGGCAGCTCCCATATTTTCGTTGTAATATATCGAAAGTAGTATATCAATTTTACACTAGCGGCACGCTATGATGGCCGGTTTGACGTTTGTCCGCTCATGAAGTTCCGTATTAATTGATAACGACTTTGAAGGAAA
The DNA here is from genome assembly GCA_963855885.1 of Coenonympha glycerion. Lineage (NCBI taxonomy): Eukaryota > Metazoa > Arthropoda > Insecta > Lepidoptera > Nymphalidae > Coenonympha > Coenonympha glycerion. Next base: position 12,503,362 of record OY979628.1, read on the forward strand.
TAATTGTATTACTTTATTGACGATAGTGATGTGCAGAGATTCATAAATTTTATCGAATGTAGTTTTAGGTTTAGGACTCAAAATTTATTTATTAAATTGATTTCTAAAATGTATACAAGTGTAGAAAAATCAGTTTGCACCATTTAAGGGGTGAATGTACTTGTGAATATGAACAATTTTCACTATGTGGACAAACCTCTGAAATCGCAAAAAAATATCAGCTGTTTCAAACAAAAGGTAAAATTTTTATTTTTATATGATATATACCACAACTCGGCATTTGGTTTTCTAAATTGAAATTTTTTAAAAATGGAATCTAATACGATCGTCACATAGGATCGCTGGCTAGCACAACTACTACCTCCGGCAAACTCGCGTCAATGCTCAATGCAAAACAAAGCAGTTTCGAATTGACGTTGCTTCGAAAAGTATAAACTGTCAGTGCAATGCGATTGTGATATAGTTTTGACCTGGCTTTGGATTTCAAATATTGATACTGCATTACTGTTGACCCTTGCTCGTTAATTTGGACTCTGTTCAAGCCCTTTGTTGTGGATTTCGTCGATATGACCGAACGTACGCAGAGAACTGTTCTAAATAGTCAGACACGTGAGTTCGTAATACGCCTTCGTAACTATTTCGATCGTGAAGCTCAAAATGGAGGGCCAATTTTACCTATAACGTCAGTGGTTGAACGCGTAGCTGATGCGCTTAATATTGGACAACGAACTGTTAGACGGATAACTAAAGAAAAATATGGCGAGACTGGCACAGAAGAAAATAAACTTCACACACCAAAAAAAAGAAAACTAGCAAAACCAGTCGTAGGCATCGATAGCTTTGATGCCGATGCTATCCGAAGACATGTTTACGGCTACTATTTACAGAAGGAGTATCCAACAAGAAAAAAGTTGGTGCATTCACTGAAGGAAGCTGGATTATTCTTCGGTGGGGAAAGTTCTTTAACGAAGATTTTGAAGACCATTGGATTTCGATACAAAAAATGTAACAAACGCAAAATATTGATGGAAAGATTTGATATAGCGATGGCAAGGTATACTTTTTTACGGCAAGTGAAAGTAATCAAAAATTGGCAAATGTTGTGTTCTTGGATGAAACATGGCTTAATGCTAACCATACTGTAGGCCGTTCTTGGAACGATGACACAGCAGCATCTACTTCCAAAGTTCCTGTAGGAAAAGGATCGCGACTTATAATTTGTCACGCCGGAACCATCAACGGGTTTGTCGAAGGTTCTCTCATGGCTTTTGCGTCAAAAACCACTGGAGACTATCATGAAGACATGAATGGAGAAAAGTTTACTGAATGGTTTACCTCAATGTTGTGTAGCCTCCCTGAACCATCTATTATAATTATGGACAACGCCCCATACCACTCGATGCAAATTGACAAGCCACCTGCCCAATCCCAAAAGAAAGCTGATATCGTCGCATGGCTTCGTAAAAATGGCGTAGATGCAAACATGAATATGTTAAAAGCGGAATTAGTACGTCTTTTAAAAGAAAACAAACCAACCAAGATCCGATACGTCATTGACGAAATAGCATTAGAACATGGGCACAGAGTTATACGGTTACCGCCTTACCATTGTGAGTATAATGCGATTGAGTTGGTGTGGGCTCAAATTAAGGGATATGCTGCAAGACACAATACAGAACCCCCATTTACCACAAAAAAATGCTAAAATTATTAGAAGAAGCTTGTGAACATGTGACTAAAGGAGACTGGGAAAAGGTTGTGAATAGAACTGTTAAATTAATAAGGGAAGATTATGAAAGAGATGTGAAAATAGATAATATTATAGAAAACGAACATATAATTTTTAATGTAGGTGATGATACCAGTGACGACAGTGAAAATAGTAGTATGGACGAATCTGATTAATTATGGCCTTTTGTGGCACCTTTTTTGGTATCTTTTGTATTCATATGTTTCTTGTGTGCATATAAAGTATGTATATTCATTTTCATTCAAATATTCAGTTCGTTCAAATAAATTAAATAAACATTTACATTTTTGTTTTACTATTTAATCAGGTACAAAAACAAAACTTAATTGTTTTTTGTTCGAGAATAAATTGACATTCCACATCACTATTGTAATGTGTCAAACCGGCCATCATAGCGTGCCGCTAGTTTAGTAGTAGTATATCGATGTTTCCAGGCTGTAAACATCGATATACTACTACAAATTGCAGCACTGAAATAATTATACGTGATTGAAGGACCGAATGAATTAAGCTCCATCACTCGTACCTTCAATTAAAACAGTCTATCGCGTACCTATCAATTGACGAATGACGAGTCTTGGGCACTGAAATCGGGACGTAAATTACGTTATTGCGTCAAACGTTATTTAGAATAGTAAAAAAAACTGTATTAGGACTAAATTTATTACTATTGATATACGGTATTATGTAGTATAGTTTTAATTTTGTGAGTTTTATTTGTAGGACTGTGATAATTTGTATTTTCTATTAAATTCGAGTCAAAATTAGTCTCGCATATTGCATATAAAATTTTCTCTAGGCACATAATAGATGGAAAATATGATTCATAATTAAAAAGTAACCGCGTTTGCATCTCGCTAAGTCCATTAAAGCTAAAGTGAATGAAAATTCAACGATTAACTGGCATGTGCTTTACAGTAGTTAAAATTACTGAATATCCTCGGAAATTATTCAAATGTGTCATCAAATTTACAATTCATGTGTTAAAAAGAATTTTGAAATAGACTTATTTCACAATAGTTATCATCAATTTAGAGTCAAAATCATTAACTTAATTTGTAACCTGAATACTGTAACTTAACCTTTAATATCTCTTATAAGCTTGTAACTAAATATTTAAATTTATTTTCAACCATTAATACATTTGTGACTTAGTTGTAAATTAATTTGTAACTTAACTTGTAATTCAATTGTTATTAATTTATCATACTTAATTTATGTAAGGTTTGACTGAGTTGGCGCATGCTGTGGCAACCTTTGATAAGTCGTGCAATAACCATGTGTATACTTGTGATTTTTTTTTTGTAGTAAATGTGATATTGTATCGCCTGTTGGTTGTCCATATAAATAAATAATAATAATAAAGTCATGACAACTCCATTAGCCATGAGTGGTGAATGCATTTCGATTAATAATTGTGCAACAGTGAATGTCTACTGATAATAATAAGCAATCATTAACTGTTGCTCACATAAAACGAGATCTCGCTTTGAACAGTCAATAATTCGGTATCGATTACAGAATTGCGTTTATCAATCGAATGAATATTGTTGTTGTACACTCGGTTTGAATCACTTGAGAAAACCATCGAGTTCACAATGGATTGAGATTATTTAAAACAGTGGCAAATATAATCAATTTCACATCACTCTATGATGTTTAAATAAAGAACTGTCAAAAAAATAAGATTAAATCTGTTTTTTCAATAAAAAAATATTATTTTGAACAAAAATATATCGGGAGACAAAGTTAAAATTTATTATTAGAAACTCATAAGCTCTGAAAAATTAATGACTCTCATGGAATATTTTGGCTACTGAAAATTGCAAAAAAATACTAGCAATTCAGTGCTGATATACAATGCGTATCTAACAAGTTATGAAATGGGACAGAGCTCATTTGTTTCAGGAAATAAAAACTATGGCAGGAAAAGATATAAAGATCGCTTGAAAGTAAAATATTGCGAACTAACTATTTATCATTTATTCAAACGCTTTAAGAATAAAGTTGATATTTTCAAATTACTTTTTATAATATCTTATTGTAGTAAATAAAAGTAACTAACAATAAGTTATAGGATGTGTTATATTAAGGTTATATTAAGGTTAAACACACCTGCAACATGCTAAAAGAGTTAACGGCGTAGAAGCCGTGTTTAGTGAAGTTTTGTTTAAAAACTATAAAGACAATTAGTTTTAAATTTAAACGTCATGTATTTTGGGTCTTTAATCTAAAATCGTTGAGAAGCAGAAACACGATTGGATAAAATTTTCTCGATAGAAAGTTCTCCCAAAAGTTGCTCTAAAATTTCAGTTTTTCTCAGTTTTATCGGAAATTACATTGGATGTAATTGTAACTTTAGTTTTAATGTATCGGTAATTATAATATCTAAAAACGTTGAGAAACAGATTTTTTATAATTAGGTAATAAGTCGTTTTTCTGGTATATTCTTCCGCGACGCTGCATGTCGCACCCATCAACGTATCCGAATACAACGCGAATGCGCGACCATCGCAAGTTCGCGCGAATTTTACTCGTACGAACGCGCGATCAAACATACTGATCTCGAACAAGTGTCCTAATTGGCATTCGCGCGATGGATTCGCGCGATTAAAATGTTTGAATATCTATTCGCGCGAACTTAGTTCGTACGAATGCGCGATCAAACATATTGCTGTCGAATAGGTGTCCTAACAGACATTCGCGCCAGCCATTTACAGGGCTGCCAGATGACACAAAACGCCAACTTCAAAAAAAATGGCCAAATTTTCAATCCCAGTTTTTCGGTTGGCCACCATTTTAAGAATGTGATTTGTAGACAGCGCAACGCACGCTATAATTATAATATAATACAATATATCATAGTTTGTTTGCGGGAAGCAAAATAAATTGCAATCGTCTGTGATTATGCTGCATATTGTATTCAAATGATTCTAGTGACATATACATATTATAAACATAAAATGCAGACTCTTCTCCTAGTACATCAAAATATTGATTGAATCAAAATATTGATCGAGATTCACCACGTATTGGTCTCATTTTTAAAAATCACGTCGTTTTTTCTTTCATTGCTTTCAAGACTCGCAGAATAGGTCATCCATATATTTCCAGAAAGTAAAAACTAGGCGTTTCTGACATCCATGCTAGGGCCAATGCTACGTGCAAACTGCGAAGCGAAGCGGAACCCTCGGCCGCATCGTCGATTCGCGCGATGATCGCGTCGCGTTCTATTAGGACACCCAGTATTTGTTATCGCGCGAGCAAACGATGGTCGCATCGCTTATTCGCGCGATGATCGCGCATTCGCGTTGTATTAGGACAACGCCTAAGAGTGACAAAGACAAAAATAAACTCAATAAATCCCCTTAACCGAATTTTGACTTTATGCTATTGTTCTATTAATAATAAAAATATTATATTCGTACTGAACAAAATGTTTTTAAGTTCGAATACATGTAACTTATTTACGTCGGAGCTCTTTACTGAATAAGATTAATCATGGAATAGAGACATCCATATTAAAAATAACCTACTTACCTGCTATGCAGAAAAAACCCCGGGGCCGGTCGTCTGTTAAAATTTCATAATAGTCGATTAAAAAAAATAAAAATACTGGGACTTAGTTTTCTCCAATACCTAAATGAACAAATAATAATAATAATAGAACTGATTGATACGAATCGACGTTAGTACCGTAACAATCATACATTGTGTACAATGCACTAATGAAATGCTCTGTTGTCGGAGATCATTTGCATTGCAGTTCAAGCTAGTATGTTTGAGTTTCAATAGCTCAGAGGTAAGCAGATTATCCTCCTATTGCTGCTTCTCTTCTCTTCTCCTGCTTTTTATTCGTTTAGAAGGCGTACTTCGGCACATTGTTTGGACCCTTTCAAAGGTGCAATCTTATCTTTGCTAAACTCTATTTATTTATATTCCTATTATATTCCTCATGAGATATCCTAAAAGTTATGTAATAATTTTTCATAGAATAATTGTATATCAAGACATTTTGAAAAGAGCAAGTGCCGAGTTTCTTGCCAGTTCTTCTCGGTGCAAACCTGCATTCCGAACTTGGCGGTAGAGTTTTTGACATTTCATGGGCGCCTATTATTTAGGCCTATGTGAAATAAAGAATTTAATTTAATTTAATTTAATTTATAACAGTCTAAGCATTACAATTTTACATTAATAACATAACTAACACTAGAAAAAAACAGTGCATGACCCACTCCGTCGTTCACAGGTAATGCAAAAAGTAGGTACATGGTGAGGGCAACACAAAGTAAAGTCCAGATAACTGTCTTCTGGATAATTTTTCGAAAGCGTTTACTCAACTAAATCTTATTCAGTGGTTCTGCCAAATAGCTGCTGGTGGCTTTAGATGCTGTAGATCGTCGGGTTAGGAGACTCATTGGCGAACTACTACCAGTACGCACAAAGCGGTTTGCTTTCTCATTTCTAATACGTATGGTTAAGGTTTGGAATGTTCTCCCGAAATCTGTGTTTCCCCTATCTAACAACCTGGGTACCCCTTAAAAAAGAGTGACTAGACATCTTCTAGGAAAGCGCGCTCTTTACTTGACCATATCGTCACTTTCCATCAGATGAGGTCAAACGTCAGCCTATGAATAAAAAAAACTCCACAACATACAATCATTTAAAATATTAATAAAATGCGATGTTACTGTAGTCATAAAGTAATGAAAGTCTGCGGAAATAAAAATTTTACGCTCATGTTTCAGTGTAACGTCTCAAGTGATGTTTTTGAAAAATGTATTCATTCGTCCAACTAGTGAGAATTCCGAGTTCCACCTAAATATCCTTTCATCAAAAATGTAGGCTTTCATCTTACACTGTAAGCTATTACTCTAATAGAAGCAAAACATTTCTTGCAAAATTGCTTTGTATATTTTGTGAAATGTGTTTTATGAGTCGGTACTTCCTAAATAATGTGTAATATCCTATCATAAAATTATAAATAATCACATCAAACTAATATTTTAAAGGTTGAATATATTATGTACATTTTGTACCTTCTTTTAAGCAAGTTAAGAGTTTATGAGAATGAGTGCAAAAAGCTAAAATAATTGAATTATACGTATTTGATAAAAATATGTATATGTTATACTAGCTGTTGCCCCGGTTTTTTGCCATTCCCGTGGGAACGATGAAAAAGTAGCCCATGTATTAATCTGGGTTATAAGCTATCTATGTTTCAACTTTCAGCGAAATTGGTTCAGTAGTTGCGGCGTAAAACTGTAACAAAGATTCATACATACATACTTACAAACTTTCGCGTTTATAATATTAGTAGGATTACGTTTCACGCGTCCGCAGCTTTTACAGTAATTTTATGTAACATTTCTTAAGATAATTACGCACACGGTAATATGGGAAAATAGGCAAGTATTTGTCAGAACTGTTTTGTCAGTAGTAGCGTTAAATGAAGCAATTTCCGTCACTTAAATTGATTCCGCCTCCCCCTGCATGCAACATCCTATTAGAACGATTAGTTCTACGTTGTTGGCTTAATCGTAAACTCGGTATATATCACCTCTAGTATCGTAACATCTTACCTGAAATTTAATAATATGGGAAGCTCGGGTAATATAGACGTGATACGGTTTGAGAACAGCGTGACCACAATAATTAATGTAGATCTTATAAACTTATCAATCGTTAAAAACGATTAATATGGAAATTTATTATTATTTTAACATAATGCAGAAATATAACTATTAAATGGAGAAACATTTAAAGTAAAATAGAATTCTTGTGTAATTTAAATTTAAAAGTCATTGTTTTATTTTTTTGGTCGAGTGGGACACACACATTATTAGGTCTCTTTTGATCCAAGGTTACGCCGACCTTTACATAGTAGGTATACCAATTTTGGGCTTTTGGGGTCTGTGTAAACTAATTAAGATGTAATTATTCTAGTCACATTTTATTAGGATGTGGTGTCCTTTTATCCCTTCGTACATTAGTATATTATTCGTTTTCTCTTCTATTTTATTTCTTCTACCAGCCATTAGACCGCGATTATGTCGTAAAATGTGTATGTGTAGATGTTTTGATATTGCTGTTTACAGCCAAGGCTAATAAAATGAAATTAATTGCTTAAACACTAAAATGATGCTGAGAACTATCGCTAATGCTCCTTGGTTTGCACGCAACACCGAAATCCACGAGTACTTAGGAATGCCCACTGTCATTGATGAAATCAATAAACATGTAGCGAAACACCGGGATCGCCTTTTAAAGCACCCTAATCCTCTGGCAAATAGCTTGTTAACCATGGAACAGAGAAAGCGACTTAAGCGGGCTAATGTGCTCGATACCGTACAGACTTGAGGACCGTACCGTCTTCTCTTCTGATAAAGTCAACTGTATATTTTATCAAATTTGCTTATAGTCTGTCGACTGATCGCAGATAGCTTCACCGGAAAAAAAAAACACTAAAATAGTATTACAGGCACATAATATTATGTGGGTTATGAAAACTAAATCCATATGTAAAAATAATATAATATTTGGAAATTATTTTTTATGAAGTAGGTATTACTGGCAATCTGACCGTACGACAGTTCCTCTTCATAATGAAAACACAGCTACTACGTAAAATTTTCTGTCGAAAATGTATGTAATGTGAAAACACGTAATTTAAAACGCCAAAAGCACCAAAAATCTCACTATTGGCACCGAATATATAATATTTGCTATTGGTTTGTGCAGTGTGTCATGCCAGCTGTGATTGGCCAATAGACGCAGGATGCCAGCCACGCGGATCAAGCAACCAACAGGACTACGGTAAAATTACCCCATGGTGGAATTTTAAATGGCTCATATTTGAGTGGGAGATTTAGGTCCATATTTTAGTATTTTGATGACTATGTATAGAGTTGTGTCTTGCGAGTACATCGCGTCCTACGAGAACTGTTTATTTGTACGGGACCGGCATATTTAAGAATCGTTTCAGTAGTTTCAGATATTACCAACTATATAATAAAATATTCATTTTTTTGTCAGTTTACTGGTGGCAAAAATGTTTGTTTTGACACCAACGACGTCAGTAGTAAGCCAACCGCAGTATCGTTTATGGACCGCAATCCACGCCACAGATCACTTCACTTTGTCCGCACGCGCGTTCCACAGGGACTGTTTTTTTCCATATTGTGGCGTATTAACGGGAATTTTGACAAATAGCGCTTCTCTTTTCTTGTATGAAGAAGATTTACAGTAAAATATTCAGATAGACTCATCCTTAGGTTCATATCGGTGGTGAGCATATAATGGCACTATAATCAAAACGTTACTTTATTACATTTTAGTGTACGGGATGTCAGTACAACTCTATCCCGCATGCCTATTACTTTAATGACATATTTTCTAGCCGTTGTTTACTAAATGACTCCACTAGCTAGCAACTAATTTAACCTTATTAATTCAGTCACAACTCACGCAGCTTATGTGACCGTTTCGTAATTAGACTATTAAGTAAAGCTGTTTAGTTAACTGGTCTCTCACTTTTCTTATGGCAATTACAGAATCCGCTTTTCAGGTTATTATCTTAATTGTAATTAGGTATTTTTTTATACCTTGCATGCATCCACGTTATTGATGCAACACCAATAAATCCAATAATATGACGAATATATACAATATCCGTAATAAGTATATTAAAAGGGCTATGGTTTCAATGTCGGTTAAAATTAGTACCTATAGTTTTATAACAAAAATGAGTTGTTGTAGTTTATGAAATTAAAAAGTAATAACATTGAATGTTAGTAGTAGGCGGTTCAAGCAATGCTACAGGCGGAAGTACTTGTACCTACGAAGTCACTATTTCATTTATAAAACTTGGATGGATATTTAAACGTTTCTTACAAGATTCCGCGGCTACGGTAAACAGTTTATGCAAATTAAATAAGTTGTTGCCTTGCTTCTTGATTACAAAGACTAGAAGCGGTTTTGTTTACAGTATAATTATGCCTAGTGATAGTTGTATCTTGTTAGTATGCAGGTTGTCTTTGATATCAGGTTCACGCCTCTACGAGAAACACAATATTATACCTACCTGAATGAATATAGCCATCTGTGGTGGGCTAAACCTATCTCATTTTGAGGAGACCTGTGTCCTATGTCCAGTTATTGGTAGTAAAAATAAACGGTTGAGACAACAATATGTCCTTAGCTTCCTTTTGTGAAACCAGTTATCAGTTAGTGATCCTAAATAGTTTCAGCCCTCAGTGTATTTATACAAAAGGCCAAAGGTTCTCTGTGGGTTTGTAGTAAATACCTTTATATTATTTTAAATTTTCACCCACACCTTTGATACGATTATTGCTACTAATGATGATGTCATTTATTTGATGTTAGTAGTTTGTTGTCTAATATGTTATTAATACAAAATCACTAAGGCAAAAAGAGAAATCTAACAACAACAAATAGAAAGGAAATGTATAAAACGCAAGTGAACCGCGACTGTGATACGGCCTATAGAGTATTAATGAAGCAAAACTGCTTTCATCTTGAAAGAGTGGAGCTGGAACGAATACGAAGACGGATTATAATTACGACCAGGTTACAGAATTTGTGTTGCAGTGCCTAGAAACAATTACTTTCTTAGGACAACATATTATAATTGAAAATTTTAAAATGCACCCAATCTAAATATTAATGCATAAAATTGGAGAGAAAAGAAGTGCAGGTAGCTGAAATGGTATAAATTGGGCGATTACGTTTGCTACTGTTTATTTTTCAAAGATGTGCGGGGCTTCCAAAAATTATACCGATAAGCTGATCGGACCAAACGATGTCCTGGCCTCTAACGTGCGAATTTAATAACCAATCTACTCAAATATTTTGTGGTAGTCCTACCAGAGTAAGAAATTAAGCATAACTTGCATGCTTGTATCAAATTTCTAACCATAACGGCAAAAAAAATCTGCAAGTCTTAGCGTCGCGATTGATATTATACTATAGCAATAGTCGAGCAAATTATTATTCGATTTTTATCATTAAGAAGTCATTGGCTCCATCATTTTATACACACATGCATATTTTTAATAACAATATTGCAAGCAGAAACGTGAGAATATTCTGCGAACATCCCATAGCACGTGCGTTTCTAGGGCGACGAGCATTGTATGCAGTCTTTTATACCATCCGCCAATAGTGCATAATGTTGATGCGTTCCCACGCCCTTCTTACTTCCTGTCATCCGCTGGGAGCAAATCTAAATGACTATTTTTAATCTGTCTACTGCAATTAAATTATCTGTCGTTTTTATAATGCTCTAAACTCTAGCGTCTGAAGGCTAAAATTATACAATTTTGAAATTAAAGAGTCACTCACCCACGATGTCTCCCATACATTCGTAATACCAAAATCATTTGTAATTCGTGCAAATTTCGATCATGTTGTGATGTTATTCGGGTTCATATAGTAATAATCTATGCTCCTGGCCATATTTATGAAATATGCACGAATTACAAATGATTTGGTATTTCGACATAGACGAAATAGACGTACCTTTGTGGTTAGGTTAGAGGGAATATAAAGGTAATGGGTGCTTGTGCTATGTGGAATCAACTCATAAAATTACTTATTTAATGTATTGGTATTGGTAGCAACTGACTGGCACCTAATAAAATTAATTTCCCCTCATACTTGGATCTTATTGACCAGTTATGTGCAATGTGCATACAGCATAATATATCAATCATATTGGAGTTCAAATGCCTGTAGATCCAAAGATGTTTCTGTATCAGCTGCAGCGAAATAACAGTTTATTAATACAGTACCCGATTTTCTTAATATACACAAATCACGAGCACTTGCTCCAATTTCGCTATCAAACATTTGGCATGGTGTATCGTCAAGCGTCCTGGCAACAAGTTCGCTAGATACACGCGGTGTTCAATTATGACAAACCAGTAACTTGTAGGTGGCTTGGGACCAAATTATATCCAGCGACGCAAATGCCAAGTCCTGGCATAGAGCTGGCCTGCCGTTACAGTATATGTGCCCTTGCCAACAGGACACTATGTACCTACATATTACCAACACGTATGCGTTATCTTCCATCTTCTCAAGAGATATCTTAAAAGTATGTAATACTGATTCATATTATATGTTATTATAAAACTTGTATACGTGTCTCCCGAACCTGGTGGTAGATTTTAGAATTTTGACAAGAGCTTTATTTACGTTCATAATTTTTATTATCCAACAATATGATAGCATTTTGGGATCTGAAAAATATAAATATAATGTAAAATATAAAAAAAATATAAATATAATGTAGACGCAGTCGTTTGAAATGGAATGGGAAAGTCATCGGTAAAGCTTCTGTGAACGGATTATACTTATAGAATAACTCTGGTGTCTGTTGGAAGCCAAGACACGACGGTAGGGCGGCACCTGCAGTAGCGGCTTGCTTGAAGACCATTTTGGCAAATGATAGTTGTATCGCAATAATGAGTGAACAGACTGAATCAAACTGAAGTAGTACTTGTGATGCGACTTACAAGACACAATGGTCTTCGTAGTGAGCCGCTATTCAAATGTTTTTTGCCCTAGACCAATCGTAATCAAACTATCTCTTTTACTATAATACGTTGTAAGTATAATATCAAAATGGCTCAGAAGATCTCAATTCTAAAGATAAGCGAATTCGATTTAAAAGTACCTAACTCTAAAAAGCTGGGTTGAAGGTCCACGCATCAGTAGGTACTAACGTTTTCCTGATTCTTTTCATCCTTGCTTTAAAACGAAGTCGACCCAACTTTTTAAATTACTTTGTGCCCGGATTTGTGCATCCACAGGAGATAAGTCCCCAGCTCTTATATAAATAGACCAAGATTGAGTCGGCTTTTCTTCTTATTGCAACTTTGGGGTCGGTATATTACGTATAAAAGTTCATATCTCCGTCCGACATAGCTTATTGATCAAAACTGTCTATAGGTTTCAATAGTATCATAAAATTAAAGTATAATAATAATGCCCTCAAATTTTTACAATGTACTTGCTTCAATAAAGTCTAAGTATAATAAATAGAAGTGAAGAAGCCTGAAAATAGTGACATCAGCCTTTAGCTGATGATAATGTTCCATCGAAGTAATTAACGTATAGAACTTTTCGATAATATGTACTCATCACACATATTTTTGTGAGATGCTTTAGGACTCTCATTGCAATCATTCTCATTACTAAAACATCATAATTTCAAACACTTTTATAAGTATTCGCAAGCACTTCGAATCTAAAGACATAAACACGCAACTCCGCAACTGCACTGATTGTTATCGGGATTAAAATATGATTATTATCGCATTAACGTGCGACAAGCGCCTTATTGTAGTGCCTTCAACAGCTCATTTTGTATTTGCATGACGCAGCGCAGTGAGCAATACACTGTGCGAGTAATGAGTGACCTTATTCTGATGCTTTTCTCATCTTTTGTTGTGTGTTTTAAATGCAGGCCTATTATTTTTATGTTCATGTTGAAGAGCGAAAATACAAATTAGTACAGCTAGGAGAAAATATCTGTGTTTCGAACTTTGTAATGCGCAAAGCATACTGTAATGATTTGCATGTAGTTTATAATGATTGCGCGTAGGAATATAATGCGACTGCAATCAATATTTTTTGTAGGTAAAATAAAATATAATTCTTGACAAGTCCAATATATTCTAGCTTTGCATCCCTATTATTTCTACCTAATGACGATTCGTCATTATTCAAGGACTTAAAAATACTAAGGAAATCTTGACGAATCCCCAAAATCAGTAAAAACGTTTACGTCCAATGTAGTTTTTCTGTCTGTTAAACAGGAACAATTTCTATTAAATGAATATTTAAAAGACGAAATAGATACTAAGGTACCTAATCTAAAGCTTTTATGACGCCAATAACATAAAAATAAAATAATTTGATCGTAAAATAATATCAATCTAGAAACCTATTTTAGAGTCGCCGCGTTCGAGATAAATATCGTTTTCCTTAACTCGAAAAAATAATAGCGTACTTAAAGGAGCGTAAAAGACATTGTATCGGATAAGTGGATTATCGATATCGTTTCTACGTTGGACGCAATTTTATAAGACTAGTATTCCCTATATTACATTTCAAACAAAAGAATAACTGCTAGGTAAATGAACCGATACCTTCTTGTTCAGTATGCGATTTATTCAAGAACGATTTTGTCCCAAGATAATAGAGCGAGATATTGAAATAAATAATCTTGGATCTTAATAAATTCTTATATTCTCGGTCTTTGAAGTCCTCTTAGTATCGGTGTCAGCAATCTGTGGGGGAAATTTGAATAATTTGACTTTTAACCATCAAAGGATTTTGTTATAAAGCAACAAGCCGACGATATTTCCCGAAATCATAATTTGAATTTAGCAGAAAGCTTGTGATAGGCCAATTGCATAATTTTTCTTTGAAATTCGTGATTGATGAAAGGTAGATTAAATGTTTCAGATTGAACGATTTAAATAATGCATACTTGACAAAGCGATCTTTTATAAACATCATTTTAGGGTGAGAAGTAAAGTTACAGTAGGTACATTTTAATCAGTAGATATATTATTAAAGTGTTAAAACTAGCTATTGAACAGTCCTTTCTATAGAGGAATTAGAACGGCGCACTTGTCAGTGGTATAATAGAGTCTATAGAGAGATGATATGAGAGATGCATATATATGAGTAGTTGCAGTAGTAGTATAATAGTTTAATTCAAAAATAGGTACTAACGTAGGTCTCAGATTACTAACACCATAATATGAAAGAAAACCAAAGTAAAGATTTTTAATTATTTGTTTATAATCGGTCATCGCTTGCTCTCTGACTAGTTATAGCCCTACCTAAGAACGACAGCTCCGTGAGTGCGGCAACTTTTTCTTGTAGTGTGAGTGTGCCAATTTGAAATTTGAATGGTGCACGGATGATAGTGTATGTGAAAAATTTTGTAGCGACGGCTCGGGTTTGTCAACTGAGACAAAGTATTTTTTACCGCACTTTTAAGGTCGAGCCTGCCTCTATGTTATTTGTTTTATTTATAACGAAGTTTATGTAGGTACGTTTTAACTTTTAGTGGAGATAAAAAAGCGTAGAAAGTAGGTAAGTTGACTGAATTTTGTTTGGGTTTCGATCAATGGGCGCGATCACTATAGCATGATTCTATTAATGTCATGAATATCAGCTGTCGTGTAAAGTTTCGGTTCCGCCATCAACAAAATTCATTAAACCAGTTCAATAGTGGGCATGTAATTCAATGTATTGGGATAACGTCGGATGTGGCGGGCCACGTGACGGCTTCCGGCGCCGGTCGCCCGGTCACGTGATACCGATCACATTGTTGCGAGCTGCGACTTGCGCCGAGCCGGGGCTGGTCGGTGAAACGTTGGACGACCGCAATGTTATGTTACTTATTTTATTGATATAGCAAAATCATGAGATTATTTTCCAATTGAGATACCTTTTGTTGCCAGAAATGAAGAGACTGAGGGCTGAATTAAAAAAAAATCTTCTGATTCTGTTGAAGCGATTTACAAGCGGATTTCCCGTATAGCCGAATTTGGTATTTATTAACATCTAAATTAGCTACAGACTATTTTGTTTTGAGGTTTCAGCTGCTGCTGTTAACGACTCTGAAAACTAAGGAATAGATAGGAATGCTATTAGTAACACAACTGAAGTTCACTTCACTTATCATGACCAGTAAAGATATTATGTGATTCTTTTCCAATTTTCAGTTTTCTGGATTGTTATTGATTATTGAAATAAAATCAATATAAAGAACTAAGGGATGAAATGAAATGAAATGTCGTAGGTAATCGAAAACAAAGTTTTCCCGCTACGTCAGCCAATAGGGCGCAGAATTCGCTTACGATTACGATCGAATACGATGTTCTTACGCAATCAGTCTCCTGATGGTAAGTGAAGATGCAGGCGAAGATGCTATCGTACCAACTTGGAAGGAGAAAGCAACTCTTAACGGTTTCTAGCATCGCGCCGGAATGCTAAATCACTTAGCGCTGCTTCTCATGGTGGAAATCGAACCCGTGACCTCTCATTAGAAGGCTACCATCACTGAGTCGGGGTGTCTAGTACACAGGATTTGTCTCAAACTAAGACACACCTAGTTGCAATCTCAGAGTAGGTGTGCACTGTATACATCTGCGGACCTAGCATTTTTATCGATCGTACCTATATTCATAGCATCACTAAAATGTTGGGAATGTCCTAGAAAATTGTCGAATATGATTATTGTGTGAGGATTTAAATAAACATAAAAATGTTTACAGAGTTTTCGGGAATCCATTAAAAAGAAATTAAAACTTACAATATAACAGTCAAAATACAAAATTGAGGCGAAGATTATTTTCGTAATGTGCCCGTCAGCATCTATCAGGCAGCGACCGGTCGCTCTAGATACGAATCATTTTTCAGATATTTTTAAAATAAATTGAAACTATTATTACAATTTTTAATCTACTCTTTAAATTGAAAATTTAACTCTTTGAATTGTAATGAATTTTTGAAACTGTATCCAAAGCGACGTTATGCCACGTTTTGATTAGGTATATTTCTGTTTATGTATTTTGAACCAATTTACGTAGAGATAGATTATACGTAGAATTAATACTTATAGGCATCTTATAGGTACTACTTTTAATCCCAAGAACATTTAACGTGTACATCTGAAATTCACGTGACGTCACTGGTGAAAGGTTCGAAAAGAAGTTCGAAGGCTTTGAGGACTAGGCTTCGCATTATTCTATAAAAAAACACATCTTTTGGTTTTCTTTAAAACATGTTTTTGGGCTGTGCTAGGTAAAATCTGTGGTGCTACGATACAATAATATAATATGTTCAGATCAAACCTCATAGCCGGACTACTAGGGACGACGTATTTAAATATAGGGCTATGCTCATAGCCCTTGAGTCATAGGCAACCTTATTTTTTATATAAACATTAATTGCTAAAAGTTGCCAGACATAATGTGTAAAATAACTATTCGTTTACAAAACATTTAAAACTTTATAGTTTTCGAAGTATATATTGCGTAAGTATAAAAAATAAAATATACGACACAAACTGTATTAATACAATCGTCTGTATTGCGTCGTAAGTTTACGGCAATGTAAGATTCTTTGCGTGTTTCGCAGGATCGTAAAATTATACAGTTTCTTCAGCCCGGTTGAAATCATAATACGTTCTCTGTAATAAAATCAATATAGGACTATAGGCATCTAGTGCACACGTACTACCTACTTTTGTCGTTTCATTGTAAGCGTCTGGAAAGAGAAAAAAAGGTCCAGAAACTCCACAGCGTCTCTTATTGCGTCACTGCATTGAAAAACTAAGACTTCTAAAGGCTTAGGCTTCCAGGGCATAGGGAATTTAAATAATTTGTATTGTAAGCTTTGTTTCGTTTCTTAAATTTCCGTTGTATCTGTAATTTAATGGTACCTATCGGTTTTAATAGTAGGATTTAAAAACATAGAATGTACTTACATAGAAGTGTGTGTAAGTACTTTGTACAAACCAGTATTTTCTATTATAAATATATCAGTACATGGAAACAGATAAAAGTGTATTTATTAAAGATAGACAACAAAGTTGGATAAACTTAAAAGGATCTCGAAGTTGACCGGCTTAATCGATCATGGGATTAAAGTTACGCTTATCTATACGAACGAGGAACTGTCTGTAGTATTTTATCAGCACATTGAGGTACTTACAGTATAAAACAATAGTTGTTGAACTTTCAAATTACGTGTACTTTCAATTTCAAAATTATCATTTTTAAAGAAAACTATAAGTAATTAAAAAAAAAACATCTTTCCATCGAATCAGCGGAATGTCTTAACTGACTGTATACTATCAATTTTTTCGCTCAACTTGAGAATCGAATCTAGGATCTCTTGATACAATTTCATTACATGATTCTTAATTTACAAAAACGTAGAGATATAGAAGCGATAAACACAAATATTAAATTAAGTATGTATTCCTTCATGAATCTAGGATTTCAAAGGCATTTGCATTGGCAATTTTTAAAGTAACAAACGAGACTCGTAGCCAATTATCTCAAACTGCACGGCTAATAAACCCACAGAGTACACTTATTATTGAAATTATTCATCAATAACTATCAAAGGTCTTGACTCACATACAGCTGAGCGCAGAAATTTGAAATTATTAGGCATTGAACATCTTTTACCACTTTTAAAGACCAGCTATTGTGAAAAACAACTATAGAGAACTTTTTAGAAAAGATATAGGCTATTAGTCTGGATCATAATAAAATTATGAAATCTTAGTAATGAATTACAGCCACGTGTCATCATTAGTTCAAGCGGTTGCATATTGAAAAGTCGTCCGAAGGTTGCGCTGACACCGTGGGAGGTTAATGACTCCGCAGAGGCTATTGTTGAGCTGAACAATGCCAGCCCAGCGCCAATCCTTACAGCTATTTTCCCCACCATACGCTCTTTAAGCACCTAATGCAAAATCTTACTTATTTTATTATGAAACTTAGCGACGCAGCTAACTAGGTATAAGTGCGTGTGCATTACGGACTTGCTTTAATTTAAAACTCACTGCTACGGCACAAGTATTATTATACGGCATAAGGAAGTATAATTCGTCAGTATTACTCATACTGGTCAATTATAAAACGTATATTATTACACGTATCATTAGTTAACTTGTATCATTAGTCAGTAAAATGATAATCTAACACTAAAAAAATCGGCCAAGTAGGTTTACCGATTTCATTTCGAATAATTTACATATTTTCAAATCTTTATTTTTAGTTTTACTGTATATATAAAATAGTATACAAGTTAGACAGTTGATTTTTCCTGTGAAGTATACATTAATTAATACCTAGTAATGTATATTTCACAGGAATATAATATGTATGCTTACCTCATGATTTTTATTTTTTACCTTTTTAAATAAAAAAATATAATTTTCAAATTTTTATTCCAATGTCTTTAGGACACCATTTTGCACAACTATTGCTAAAGTAATAATCAAGTGTGACCTACGGACCGACAAAACAAGGACAGCAGAGTCTTTTAGTTTGTATATTTTTTCAAAAACCCTTTTATAAGATGATAAAATATTGTCTCTAACGAGTGCTATAAGTCTGTGCAAAGTAGATCAGCCAATTTATAAAACGAAGGACGAGAACTGCCAATGAAGAATTGAGGAAATAATTTATAAGCTAATCTAGTTTCCAAGGCTTGATTGCTGACAATTGAAGAAAATGGTAACTCAAATACTCAATTATCAGTTTCAACGCATTTTCATTATTTTTTGTAGTGTTTCGTTAGCCGCTGTTTCTACAGCAATCTTTTAGATTCACTTATTAATGTAATTAAACAGGAGTCTATCTGCCTTCCATCTACGTAAGTGTGATGTATAATTTTCGTATATCCTTGTATATCTGTAATCCTGCATGAATTTCAGTTTTGAAATAAACATATCCCGTTACGATTAATCAATATAAAAGATATACATGTGGGCTCGCGGATTTTTATTTAGATTTTATAATTTTCAAATCCTGCGCTCAAACAATAGGTTTCTAATATAAGTATTGATTACCAGCAGTAGTTTTCGAAAATGATTTATGATGTTTGTGACTATAATTTTCAATGAATAAAGTTTAAATTTATTAATTCATTTATTTCTGTTATAATGTGCAATGCTATAATATGCAAAGTTTATCTCTCGATCCGATGTTGTTTTATGCTATTTAATCTTGACTCGATAAACTGTTTGTGATACTCTGGTTGTAGGTAGACGACCGTAAATCGTACGAAAATATGAGCATCTGTCTTTCACAATATGTGCAGATATAATGCGGAAACGCTCTTAAACTGCGGAGCCAATGATCGGGCGTGTATCTCGAAAATCAGGAATTGTTAGATTCGTCATTCCATTCTGCTGAATCGATGGATGCGGTTTGAATCATGATTGATGCAGTTGAATGAAATTGGCTATGGTTTTAAGCTAGGATGCATCATGCAACTGATCATATTGTGCTATGTTGGTAACCATTAATATATCTATCTCTATAGATACATACTAATTACTAACAAATAGGTACATGTTAGTTAATACCTTATTAGACAATTTACACAACTGCAAGCTGTGGACAAAGGCCACATTGTTTAAAATGTTCGAAATATCGTCTAAACAAATTAAAACAACAACGAGCAGACGACACCGAAGTAGAAGTCTTACATATGGCCGTGTATGGGCCGTGTGTCCACCGTGCGTCCGTCACGTTACATTGATCTCATGCATAAATAAACTTGATTTAGGTGAAGTTTGCGGTGAAAAACATTATAAATGCGCTAATCGTACGTGGCTAACCATAACTAAACTCTCAATTTATAGTACATTTCGAAGATGTTATCTACAGATTTTAATGTTATCGTACTAACTTGGAAGAGGTAAGTAAAGTCACCCCAACCAGGTTTCTACACAGCATCGCACCGAAACGCTAAAACGCTTAGCGGTGCGTCTAATGTACTTACGGAGCAAAGATTTGAGAGCCTTATGCTCTGAGAGCACCAGGGCAAAGAACGATTTGACTAATTTGCGAAAATTAACGAAAATTAAAAAATATGTACCGTAAAATGAGCATCGACGAGGGAGGCAGAGGTTTTGGAGGAAAAAAATAACTCAGATCGTGGATAATTAATGGCCTCATTTATGTTACTGCTTTTGAGGGCCCTGATTGTGCAGACCGCTTTTTTTTTAATTTTTTCTTCATGGCGGCTTTTCACGCGTTAAAATCTGTATTGTTCGAGCGAAACCAAATTGAAAACGGTAGAGTTTGGAAATCTTTAACGAATTGGCCTCGTTGCGTAACCGATCCCAGTTACGATTTTACTTTAAACTTGCAAATTTAATTGAATTATACTTTGTGTGAAAAGGGTTGAAATTTAATGTAGAAATTATTTTAGGGTACAATGTTATGTTTATAACAGGTGGAAAATTTTCATTTTACATTTTATTACATGCTGTCTAGTTTTGACTGAACCGATAAAATTATTCGCAGACAGATCAATCCCAGCAAAAACATTTTCATGTAAAATGTTGCCAAGACGAGAACATGTGTGCACTATCAAAAAGTTATCAGATCTCATGTAGAGCAAGACTTCTAACTCTACACGCCCTAACTCTATGAATCCTAACTTTATAAACTCTAGACTTTAGTCAAAATATATTATGTCTCTTTGTCATGTCACCTTTATAATATAAGTGTGTCAAAGACATTTACTTCTAAATCACCATTAGAAAATCAATTTTATGTATTTGTTTAAATATAAATGGCAAACTCGTACCTTCCACACTGTTATGCAGATTTTTGCTCCGAGCTGAAGTACGAGTATTGTTATTCGGGGTGCGATCGTCGACTGACTCCCGATTGCGTCTGCCAGCCGTGACCCTTTGAACTCTATTGGAAAATGTCACCAGGACGTCTCTTTCATTATTTTTACTCTAGATAAATCTTTTATGACGTATTGCCGTAATATATAGAGTACCTATGACATGAACGGATTACTCACTATCTTATTCTGTTACGTAGTGATAATAATAAATTACTTAATTGCACCATTACGTATAATCACATCACACTAATATTATAAAGATGAAAATTTGTAGTGTGTGTAAATATGTTAGTGTTAAAATAGAGATGAGTAAGTAGATTATGCCCTGGATTAACACTTTTCACATAAAAAGCCATGGTTTCCACGGGATTCGTAAAACCGAAATTCACGCTGGCGGAGTTAAAAGTAAACTATAGTATCAAGGTGTATATTTTCGATAGAACGTAGGAAATTATTTCGCAAAGATTATAATGGTAATACATTATTCTCTGACTGACTCACTGACTAATATATCAACGTATAGAGCTCAACCACTAGACACGTCATCTAAAAATACGAGTATATGGCTTACAGATCTAGTATATTATAATCTACATACTATTCTGATTTCATATAATGAATTTTAAAGAATCTTCGTAAATAATTATGCAGATTTATTTCCAGCTCTTGACTGATGTGAAGTGAAGTGAATATTTTTATATCGGTTTACGCGACCGCCTCTCACGTGCGCCAGCCCCTGACCTTTTGAACTCTATTGGGAAATGTTACCGGAACATGCCTTTGCTACTTTTTGCTTCAGAACGTATGCGTTTGACAGGATGAAGTCATTTGCTCTGTTATTATTTTTAGGAAATATATAGTTTTGTTTGTTGTAGGTAGGTGTGCGTTACTTATTTGTTCCTTAGCCAATAGTAAATTATGATTTATCTATGGCTGTCGCAGAGTCTGTCGATTGCTCATTTCATAATATTAGAAAAAAAAATGATTTATCAGATCGACAATTCACGTGAGTTATCGAAGACAGCTGTCATTCTTGTACATTTTTTTAATTTCGTTCCATTTAGTCGGTATGAGTGATCAACAGTTTTCTATGTTAACGGCTATAGGTATATGGCTATTAATGGGTTAAACGGGTTTCAAGCAATTTTCAGTTGACATGCAGGTTAAAAAATATAACGATAACGTATTTTACGTAACGATAACTATTTAAAAATATAACGATAAAATGTATTTTGATTCTTTAATATAAATTCGCTCAGAACCACGATTGAAAGTTATTCGGAAAAAATTTGTCGGAAACCGCAATGGATGTATATGTAGGTACATAAAAATGTTTTTAAATAGTTTAGGAAATAATAAGTTCTAAAAACACTGAGAAAAAGATTTTTCATTACTGGCTTATGTTTTTTATAAATAAAGAAAAACATCGTTTTTCTATCATATTAATTTTTCTCTCAATGCTGCCTGTCGCATCCACAAACGTATTAGTAAGAGCGAGGAGGGCTCTTAAGGCTATCGTCTAGTGATATAGCGCGACATGAATAAGGGTTTTCAATAATCCTATCTATACCCGTATAGATTAAAAAGTAAAACGTACGAGCATAGTTCTTCATTGGATCTGCAACATTTCTAAAAATTATGATAATCGGATTACATTTACTGGTAAGAAGCGGCTTTTTGTATGAAAGCTTACAGCCAGACGATCCTCTTAAGAGTTCTGGACTTCTGCGGTAATAAATAACTGTCAAGTATACTGATAACAAATAATTACCAACTATGAGTTGTTGACATTACAGAGATCAGATCGCTTTAATGTGGATTTGATATCTTTATCGTATTGATAGAGCGTTAGAAAAGTTAATTACGTATTGCCATTGCTGTTACAGGAAATACGTGAATAAGATAGATGTAACTGTCAAACAGGTTAAGCTCGTTTTTATTAACTTTTGTACATCTTTTCAATTTGATACTGCGGATTCCACGTAATAATGAAAGTCGTTTTCAATTACCAATTTTTTTCGTCATAAAGAAATTATTATTTAACTTTTATTAGCTTTAAAAGTTCAAATTTCCTTTGCACGTTAAAAAATCTCCATTAAACGCTTGAACTTGGAAGGACTTTGATGACGACTATAATTCTTATAGGAATGTTTTCCTCGGGCCCTTACCTATTTTAAATAGTTGGTTAATGGGTACGTCCTTAATTAGAGTAGGTAGTGAGAAAAGTGGAGGCTTCTCTTCTGTTTTAATGAGAGGGCAATCGCGCGGTCCCTCTCGCACAAAATTTGGCTCCTCCCACCAGGCGGTGAAAATCAATAACGTACTCCAGAAGTGCTTCTGGTGTCCTACCACGCTGACGTTTGCGTCGGGCTGACGTCGCGTTCACGCAACAATAGTTCACAGTGACGTCACCACGGCGAAGAACGTCAGCCGCTTCACGTGTCACAATGCAACAGCTCAATTGACTGAAACAGAGCTGAAACTCTATATTAAATGTACACCCGTAGGTCGATCCGCTAAAACTGTATCAATGTCAAAACATGCGTTTCGACCAATCTCAACACTTTAAAATCACGTTATGACATTGATGCAGTTCTTTAATTATTGATACTTTTTTAGCCGATCGCCCTGCTGGTCCCTTATATACACCACCGGCTAAAACTGACGTGTATGTTCACCGAAATATTTCGGAATAGTTAACAAATAATCAAGCATTAGTATATTATTGGTTACCTTATTGAAGCCAAATATTTCGCTACAATGGAAAATAGTTAATTCATTTTCATGGTTTATTGAATATCATGGGCTTAAGTGAAGAAACACCTTTTTCTATCCAATACGCAGAAACCCCTCTTAGTCTTCACAAAATCATATTTCTTCTGAATACTTGAAACTAAGATCGTATACATTGCTGCTATGTTAAAAGCAAGGTTAAAAGCTTCGTATATTTTGTGTGAGAGCCGCACAAACATATTATGAGTAGAAAAACACAGTTTACAATCTACGAATTTAGATTTAATCATAAAAAATTGTAGTAAATTTTGACAGTTTAAACTTGTATCAACGTTGCAATATCCAGCGAGTAACGTGTAAGCGGATGGGAACAACCGATAATTGCTTAGTCCTCTCGCCTTAGCGGCACCGACACTTGCATTAATTACAAGATTTACCGCCATCCTACCATTTATAAGGAGCAAACTCACTCAGCTATTAGTTCAAGAGTCCACCGTGTAATAATCATCATTATACGAGTCAAAGAAAGAAATCCTGCAACTTGTTGGACATTGTTGTTTCCTACGAACGGTTGAACCGATCCTGAAATTAATGAACGGATACGAGTAAGCGTGAATAGCATTTTTTTATTATTTTAACTCGTTAACTTTAGACATGCTTATTTGCATTTATTATACAAATATGAACTTACTTGATATTATTGAAATAGGCAGAAAGACAGGTTGGACGACGAACTTATGGAAGTTAAATGCTAAAAAATAAGAAACAATGTGCAAAAACCTTGTTATTATTTATTTTATTTATTTAAAAATAATTATACATATACAAATTACAATTTTTGCAAATTTCGCACAGTGTCACAAAAACCTTACGGTTTATCCGTACACTGGCCTTCCACGTGTACCGCTCGAGAATACCTAAAACTAATAATATTATATAAAACAAAACATATTTCAGATCAGACACAATACATACGCAGATTATACACAAAATGTGGGTAGTTTGGAGTTAATGCGATTACCTCAGCGTGAGTAACCAAGTACAAAACTATGACGATCCAGTACGCAAAAAACTACAAACCTGTTTCATATACGGGATGCTCCATTTTTAGCTTACTATTTAATTAATTATTGTAGAAAGTAATTTTTAAGTTTCTCTTTTATGTTTTTCACGGTGATTTCTTGTTTTAAATTGTACGGCAGGCTGTTTATAAGCGTAGGAACTAGACATTCTAACGTCTGTCTGCCGTACAAGTTGTTACTTCGTGGGATGACTAGTTTACGTCGTGTTACGCTGCGCGTTAATTTGAAGGGATCTCTTAATTTTTGTATATTGGTATTAAAAAAGTTTTCAATAAGTAGTAGATATTTAATTCTCTGGTGTATAGGCATTATTTTACAATAATTGAAGAGTTTATGGTACTCATCTTTAAACTGATTTCTAATTTTGTATGGTACTATTGTTTTAAGCAAACGTATTTGTAATTTATATATACTATCCAAGTGAGATTTACATGTTCTTCCATAGCTACTGAGACCATAAGATATTGTGGACTCTGCAAGAGCTTTATACAGCATCAACCGGGTTGCGTATGGAATTTTATTTTTAATTAGAGAAAATTTTGCGATGTTAATTTCTAACATCGCGACTGACTTCATTGCAGTGGTTTTAGATTATGATCTGTTACGTTGTGGGCTCTCGGTCTATTTCTTTGTACGCCTTTGTATGTTTATTAAAACGAAAGATTAATTACGATAAGGAATTTTAAGAATTCGAAACTTTGTTGACTCGGTGTTCAGAATTTAATTTAAAAATTCCAAAGTTCAACGAGACAGGTGAACCAAACTGCTAAGCGCGTTATGAATTTTGCTCCAATGTAGTTTCGGGAATTTTTCCCGCGGACTCCACAAACTTTATGGCTTATCCTTCGAGCGTATTCGTATAGAATTTTTTAAATCTAGATAAAAATTTTACACGGATTTTTCTCTCTTGTAAAAACTTTCAAACGTAAAATTCTAGTTCGGCTAGGCTCTTTGTTTCTGATATCTAGGCGCAATTTATGAATTTTGCTTTAGGGTACTGGTAACTTACCTTCGTTACACACACTGTTTTTGCGTTTATCTTTTACACTACTCTCATATAGGTAGGTACTCAGAGAGGAGATTGAAATTCGCAAAGCTTTAATCCCCCTGCGAAACTGAAAATGGGGATGCCTAAATAAATAAGGTTTTTGGAGCACGCATATTTAAAAGCTTTTATTAGCTGTTACTCTTCTAACAAGGAAATGGTAAATATTATCTATAAATAAAAATAAATTTAATCAATGATTTGCATGTTTTGGTTTATGTACATATAGGTATAAGGTAACTGTTGCAATATTCTAAATAGATTAATAAAACAAACATAAATGAAGTTATATATAAATAAAGTATTATAACATTTAATATATTTATTTTTGTAATCTCTATTTATTATTATTTTATTAATTACTCACATCAGCCATTTTGATTTTCTTTTTAATTATCTTATTTAAGAATACTTGGGTTTCTGAGATGAATCTACATTCTACACGATATCTTAAAACTTTAAAAATCCATTCAGCCGTTTGAAAGCCACTAGATAGTAAATAAATGTACACAAAAAAAAACAAACAAGATACACGCGAAAAACAACTCTTCCTTTTCAGTTAGATCATCATTTATATTTTTTGTCTCTTCCATTCTTTGCAAGATAAAATCCCTTGGGATAGACAATTTTAAGCAACGGATGCTGACACTATCGTACGAGTAGCTGCATCAATTAAGATACTAACCCTTCCATTAATGACACCAGGGCTTGGGACACAGCTATTCTTAATTCAACCCTGATTGATCTCACCACTTATTTGCTTTTAAATTTTTGGCTGCGTTAGTAATTCTAACGCCAAATTTTGTTTATGGTTAGTGCCAGTAATGTGTAGTTTAATTGATATTTGTGTATTCGTAATTCGCGTAGGTGGCGCTGGCTTCATTGTAATTAAAATTTAGATTTTAATGCGAAATAAAAAAGTATAAAAGAACATTCAGCAACAATGCAGCAAAAATTAGGTTCTAAACTCCACGCACACATGTTTTACACCACATGGGTGAATTATGTTTACTTCTTAATTTTGTTCCGGTCTGCTAAAAACCGTATGGCAGGTAAAGCCTTAAAACAATTTCGCTTTCGGTGCCGTACCTGCATTAATTAAGAGACTTAACCCTCACGTTAATGGCAGCCCGGCTTCGGTCTTAATTCTGCCTAAATTTACCCCATGATTGATTCTCTCCTTCGATTTATTTGTTGGGCATAAAAAATACCGCGCCATTTTTGTTTTACTACGCTAGGCATCTACATAAGGTACATTAATAGAGGAAGTGGATATGCTCTCTGTTTTTATCTATCCACACATAAACAACAGCCTTAGGTAAATTATTGAGCTACGCCAACGCTGTGGTATCTGCATTAATTAAGAGACTTAACCCTTCCGTTAACAGCATTCGAGCTCGGGACCAAACTCCGCCTAAATTTCCCCCTGATTGATTTAGGTTCCTAAATTTCAGGTCCTAGTGTTACTTGCTCTAATCTATGAGATAGACTTTGTTTAAGCCATTATTAATTAGGGTGCAAATAAGTTACTTTTAGTTTTCTACTTTCTGAATGTCAAGCTCATTTTAAATGGATGTTTTGAATATTTTAAACAAGATGTAGATTTGAGTTTTTAATTTTTTCTAGTCTAAATTGAATATTTTGGTTAAAATTTTATTTGTTTGAAAGGAACGATATATAAACTACTTATACAAATCATGCAGTATGCATGCAATGATAATTTTATTATTATTGTATCGATTAGGGAAATTTAATAAAATATTAAAAAATAGAAGTTAATTTATCTTGCAGACTTGTTACGACGGACATACGAGCATGAGTTTAGTATCGGAACAAACCACCATCAAAGTTAAAAGCGCCCGTTAAAACGGCAGTAAATCTTGCTAACGGCCCACTTTGTTGCAATATTACAACTAATTTAAATTTTGTTTAATTATCTAATGTGGTAAAATTGCCATCGTATTCTGGTAGTTTTGTATTTAAATAATGTTTGTGTCATTCAGAAAATCCAATTTTACAATAAGTTAACTGTTATCGTGTTAACTAACAGTTAACACTCTTGAAAAAAAGTAAGCAATTTAGTAGCAAACTCTTAACTCTTGAAAAGTAAGCAATTTAGAAGCAATTTGAATCAATTTTTAGTAAAATTGAGTATCTGTTACGGTCTGATAATATTGTCCGCAGTTGGGATATTATATACTAGCTGTTGCCCGCGGCTCCGCCCGCGTGAATTACGATTTTTTTTACCTTCCTACTGGAATTCCTTGATTTTTCGCGGGATTCTGGTGTGATGTTGTACAGAAACCTGTTCTTACTTTACACGGGTTATCTTGTGGTGATTTTGAAAACTCCTTTTTCTTAATAATAATATAAAGTTTCATTAATAAATAATACGTAGTTGAAAGATCAAAAGTGGCACAGGTCGTGGTCACTACGTGACCACGACTTGTCCCAATGTATCGAAATATCGACAGTTAAAATCGTCCTTTTCATTGTGATTTTTATTCTGAAACCACGAAATATGTGAAAAATTATTAAACCATGTGAAAAGTTGTACTGGTGGTAGAACTCTTCTTTCAGAGTTCGGCCGGGTAGGTACCACTGGGATAAATTACTCTACTCACAATATTCCCAAGCCCATCATAATATAAGAGTCTTTTAAAAATCTTTGCTTCATCTCAATACAATCCAAAACATCAGAATGGGCAATGGCTATATATTTCCTTACGTATAAAAAGACCTTAGATGACAGTCAGTCGGTTAGGATCGATAAGACCTAAGAGTTAAAAATATTTGTGAACCATTATCTTACCCTTTCCATATTGCGGATGATAAAGTTTAAATCTGTTCATGTCTTAACAGTGCCATCTTAATATAAAGTCAGGAAACAGTAAATAACATGACAGTTAATTTTTATTTAAAAAAAATTCGGTAGTACCTATCTCAGAGTTTTACATTCAAGTTCCACATAAATTGTAGAGATGGCGCTATACGGTATAACGTAGCGATAACGCCAGTTACATGATTTTTGTTCACCCTAAAAGTGAAAAATTTTAAACAAAATCTCCTGCTAAGCCTATTTATTTACGGCTGTAAGGGTACTCCAGTCTTACTTGAGCCCTACGTCCTAGCCCTAGGTTCTTTGTGCATTCCGAGTTTTAAGTCACCTACCTACTTGAACTTAAAGGTTCTGATGTCTGTAATTTCTGAACTACAAAAGTGATGATGATAAGATTTGTATGGAATAATCTTTAAAGAACCTCCTTTCTAACAAAAAAAGAATGAATGGAATCCGACAACACGTTAATGAATTATAACTAAAAAACGTTTGGACTTTGATGCCGTCTTCCAGGGAAACCATGATGAATTTCGGGACAAAAAGTATCCTATGTCCTACCTCTGGGTATGAACTATAATCATGACAAGTTTCATTTAAATCCATCCAGCGGATAAGCCGTGATGCCCGGTCGTGAAACAGACAGACAGACAGACAGACAGACAGACAGACAGACAGACAGACAGACAAAAATTAAACAAATTACAGTTTTGGCTTCAGTATCGACTAAATAGTGTCCTCCAACAAAATTTTAAAAATATCTTCAATGTACAGAATTCGACCCTTTACAGTTTTATTATAAGTATAGATTGGGCATGATAAAATTGCTCCTATAACTTCGTGCGATCAACACACTAAATAATTTGTTATAATTAAAAAATTATAAGTTGTTACCAAATGACCGATGCATGTCGAACCCTCGTTATTTCATATTAAAAGCTTGTCGAGCAATTTTAATGGGCAAGTGTAGTGTGAAAAATACAAATGTTAACAAGATTAAAACACGAAGAAATACAATAATATTATTATGAAGAATAAAACTCAGCCAGTGGCGTGATTGCTACAAGTGTCCCGATGTGGAAAAACATGGTTTCGAACGAAATTGTTTTATATGACTTTATGTTTTATTTTTGTTATAATATCGTATTATAAATATTGAACTGAGATTTTATAAAGGAACAAGTTGATTTAAGCCAACAAAATTTACATTTTGACATTAGTTAAAAGTTTTAAGGGAAACATTGTGATATCAGGGTACTTATAAGCTACTCTTCAGTACCTATGCAGATTATCAATAAGGTACCCTAGGAATGCCAAAGGATACTAAAAACCATGGAAATGATACTAAAAAGCTAAGGATCAAATCCGCTTGATTTTGGAGAGGTAGAGTATTTGGGGGGAAACACCATAAATCAGTTTTATATTCAAAATAATAATAAAATTAAACAAAAAAGTGCAAATGGCAAGATATTTCAATACTTCTAATACCTTTATACAATATCGCGCATTTTTAGGGACATGATATGCTTTGTCAGAAGATTAGGGGGCATTATACTCTGATAGGATTAAACCGCAATCTCTTTTTGTTGCCTTTTCGGGGATACTCGTAATTGTAGTGGCTTCCTATGCCCTTTTGATAAATGAAAGCTGAAATGCTCATTATTCTTTTCATATTAGGGACATAAATTATTCTGTCAAATGTTTTAACGCATTTTCATAACTGTAACTCAACTCGTTGGGGCAGCTTAGCTTTTGTGTTTTGAATCATCAAAAATATTTAGCAAATCCTTATTTGAATTATGGAATTACCTTGTGAAACTCAAATATAATGCTTAATGGCTAACGCATACTGGTGACGGCATGGCAAGGGATTTCAAGTTTTTGGCAATGGACATTTCAATGTATTGGTATGAAAATACGACATAAATTGCTATGCATCAAAATTATACCGCGGAATCTAAAGGTGATACGATACACAAATGATGTGAACTGTGTCGCATTATAATGTCTAACATTCAAATGTGCCCATGATAGTGGCGATATAATCTCAGTGATCAGCCGGTTTTTACCTATTGTGTTATTTTCAATTTAATACAAAAGTTCGAAAAGGCAGAATACATGGAATAATATTTGTAGAAGCACATCAATTGTTTGTTGTATTTTCTTACAAGCTCTTACAACTGATTTTATAAATAAAATCATAGTTTTGTTGGCAGTTTGCCTACCTGAACCGAAAACCCAAAACACGCGAGCGGGTGACAGGCATTCGTCATAGTACATCAAGTGTGCTCGCTTCGCCCGCGGAGTTCCTCATATAATAAATTGTCTACCCGATGCCATTCTAACCTTAAATTAACATTGGAGATAACCTGCGATAACTCTTGTGTTTTTATAGCTTGGATTCCTGAGTGCTCAGTAGGTGATAGTGTGGAGAAATTTATCGAGTTTAAGTTCTAAATTGAACTTGAATATGTATTGTAACTAATTTATTAGTAATAAATTATTCGAATTTTAATATAAGCAATGTAACATGTAGAATCTTTGGCAAGATATAAAGAATTGGACAGACGAAATGTTCATGTGTGACAAACATAGAGATTTTCAACAAAATGGTGACCTTAAACCTTTTAATCTTTAAAAAAAGTTTATTATTCTGAGATCGATTGAGACGTAAAACTCGTGATAACGCGATAAACGCGAGGAAATACTGAAAAAATATAGTGTCAAAAAACTAGAGATCCCACAGATTTTATTTGGCAAAAACAAAGACGAAGGCATACAGTTATTTTCAAAGTTTATTATTCAAAGATGAAAAAAAAATTGTGTAATGTCTTTATATTATTTGTTTTCACAGTTGAAAATTTTACAGTCCGTATTACGTTAACATAGTGTGATAATTATGAAATCTTTATGAAAATTTAGTGACTGCGGCGCACAGATATGAACCTATGGATGAGCCCATCTGAACATTTTATGTAAAACTTCTTCATACAAGTAAAAAATTGCGCCATTATTTGTCAAATTTTCCGCTAATACGCCACAATATGGCGGAAACGCGCGTGCGGACTGCTAAGAAGTGTAGTGATCGACCTGTGGCGTGAACCATGGTCCATAAACAATATTGCAGTCGGCTTACTACTGACGCCATTGGTGTCAAAAAATACATGTTTGACACCGTTAAGCTGGCGGCTGGCTAGGCAGAAATAATTTCGATGAAGAAGCCGACAGAAGAATACGGCTGGGCTGGGCAGCATTTGGCAAATTGAGTCAAGTCTTCTCCTCGTCAATTCCTCAATGCTTGAAAACAAAAGTTTTTACCAGTGCGTCCTTCCCGTCCTCACCTATGGTGCTGAAACGTGGACACTCACACACGGCCTGATCCACAAATTTAAAGTCACGCAGCGGGCCATGGAGAGGGCTATGTTAGGAGTTTCCCTGAGGGACAGAATCCGAAATGAGGAGATCCGCAGGAGAACCAAGGTTACTGACATAGCCCCAACCATAAGCAAGCTGAAGTGGCAGTGGGCAGGTCACGCGTGTCGTAGGGGCGATGGCCGATGGAGCCGAAAAGTCCTTGAGTGGAGACCGCGTACAAGTAAGCGTAGTGTGGGGCGCCCTCCAGCTCGTTGGACCGACGACATTAAGCGGGTGGCGGGAAGCGGCTGGATGAGGAAGGCTGAGGACAGGGTGTGGTGGCGCTCGCTTGGGAAGGCCTATGTTCAACAGTGGACGTCCGCAGGCTGATGTGATGAAACTGGCGGCATTTTTCGCGCGGTTCGCCGGGTCCTTTATACATATGTTTATTCTGCGGTGGCGTATTGTTGAGGCTTGTTAAAATTCGTTTTCCCGCCGAATGCGTCAGCGCGCGATAGCCCAGTTGGCGAACGCGACCGTCATGTGACCGCGGCAAGTTCCCGTTATTTTCCAATGGCTAAAAGTGATCGCTCCTGACCTGACATTAGCATTAGTCTCAAATTAACTCCAGTCGATAATACATCAAGCTTTCAGAGGATAAAAAAATACGGTGATCTTATTGGGAAATAAACTAAAATGTAAAGGGAATTTTTGATCACTTATCTACAATCCGAAACACATCCATTTCAGTAGTCATGGTAAATAAAGAACTAAGGTTATCTTTTCCTAAAATCAATCAAGTAACCACAGGACTGACATAATGTAAAACACCATTAATATACACCATTACTCTAGGTATGTAGGTGCATACAAGTCTACAGGAAAAACCTGGGTTACTTTAGATAAATTAGACGACGGACCACGCAATTTGCTGCAGTCCACACTATCACGTGATCACACAAATTCATTGTAATATCAAAACGTTTTCTCTATATTATGCATGTTTCGTCCCGAAATTGGAGCATCATCAAATGTTGACTGGATAGTTATTCATCGTCCAGTCCATCATCCAGTCCATCATCATGAACATCCACAAAATATTTTTCCATCCAATACCAAATTTGTATCAAAATATTTGTACTACTTGGAGACCAACAGTGGGACATCAAAAGGTGTTAATGATGATGATTTACTACTTTGACTTTTCACGGTATTATTAAAGCAATTGTTGCAAATCAGTGTTGTAAACACCAATTTATCTTGCTCTGTATTTGCGTGTCTGTCCCAGTAATAACAATCTTCTAAAGCCGACCGACCCTGTTCAAACTTTGGTGAAATTTTGAATTTTCCAATCTAAAATACACCCTATGGTGGCAGCGTGAGACGTCGTTGTTGTATGTTTGTCTTTGAACCTTTACGAAATATGGCAGCAAAACCTTTGTGCCTTGTTGCGCTCAATGTTTTCATAACAGATGTTAGCGGTTCAACTCCTCGTTAAAATGACCTCTATAAACACTGTTGAATAGGTGGCAAAATATTATTTGCATAGATATACTTTTTTATAAACAGCCAAAAGATGTGAGTCTAGACGCTCTACTCTAGGGAATGTATAAAATCAAAATCTATAATCATTTTCATAAGTGGTTAAGTGTAAACCACAAAACAATTCATGTATACGGTGTTGTTAGGACCTGTGCACGAAACCCGATTAACAAAGAATTTACAAAATTAAAAGAAAAAATCTTAAAATATTACATCATTTCTATCATTCGCTAAATTCTTACAGTCGGTATAACATTGAAGACGTAAAGTTTATTTTTTATTAGTGCTTTAAAGACGTGAAATGTAAATAAATCTAACAACGTAATGTGGGTTCAGAAAAATTTAAATTCCGGTCTAACGAATTACCCGTTCTAAATGATGATAATGAATTAGAAGTAGGTATTTCGGGTGTATGGAGAATGGTTGAGATGTGTCTCATTACGGCGGGGTGTTTGATAAATGAGTCTATTGGAAAACGCCTTGGCGCGCTCCTGCCGTCATGATGACAGTTAATAAATGAGTTTTATATTGTCTATTCTCACCTAAGCTACATCTGATAACTATTCAGGAATAGGGCCTGAATGGCTCAGAGGGTTTAGTACAAATTTTTGTACGAAATTCGAGTCAACTCGCATCGCACAAACAAATCGAATGACTTCATACATTTACAGCTCGCGCCATCTATTGATAGCCGCATGTCAGTGACTGTCCATAAATGGCGTTGGCTGTAAATGTATGGAGGAGTTCGATTCGTTTGTCCGAAGCGAGTCGACTCGAAATTCGTAAAAAAAACCTGTGCTAACCCTACAGAGCGTCGACTCCTTTCATTCATTTTGCTACTAGACCAAGTTTAGACGGCCCGTTGAAATGTTTGGCGAATGGCCAGTGTCGTAAATTAACGCAATTGTTTTTTTTATTTTCAGGTAAATCGCCGAAAGATACGGAGGACAAGCGGTTTCTCGAGATTTGTTGGCCGTTTTTCGCCATCGCGTGACATCTATACACCTAATGCTTTATTTGGCAAAATGTGTTTCCGCGTGGATTTAAATTGTTAAATAGAATTTTGGCTAACAAAACAGTCCTGTTTAAAGCAATTTTGGCATTTCGTGGAATAAATATGGCGTTGAATTTGAGCATTTTTATTTGTATTCAAGGTTGTTTGGATGTTTGTAACTTAAAAAGTGTAGATAAATGGTTAAACTTGTACGATTTGTTTCGAATGCCATAACCGTATTTTACTATGTGTAGATACTCGTTTTAATGCGAAACTTTCATGTACTTTAAGTAGAAAGGTATATCTACTACTCTGTAAAAAAATGAAAAACTCAATTTATTAGGACGTTTGTTACTTTGATTAATACATAATCAAAGGTTTGTTACTCAAAATAATCATTTTTATTACTAGGCCTTTCACTTCAATCATAAAACAAAAATATTAATTTGTGTCAAGTTTTAATTGTCAATTAACGTTCTAATTTTATCGCCACCGACATATATTGTACCATAGGTAAATAATGGATAATAGTAAATAATGGAATAAAATGTGATATATTATTTTAAATCATCAATACAATTCATAAATGTTCCACATATTACAGGTATTTGAAGTAAAGAGGAATTGAAAAGATATTAGTCATAATACATTTAAAATGGTTTCTATGTTTACGATTTTTATTTACTTAGATAAGAGAAATATTAAAGTAAGTATGACGTTAGTTTAAAGCCCTAAACTACAGAAACAAGCTAAAATGCTACGTACTCCTTATTCCAATGGCCAGACTCACAGTATGTAGGGCAAAATTAGCTCCTATGTCTGTCCTCGTGTAGAATAAATAAGGAAAGACGACAAAAAACTCTAAAACATGGTCTACTTATAAAATAGTTAAAAGTATATTAATAATATCATCGCTTTTGATTCGGTGTCTAATGTCTATCATCCTTTTCGTTTGACGTATACTTAGTCCAAAACGCTGGTCAGGGGTTCGATTGCGTAAGAAAAACGCGTAATCGTTAGCAAATTCTGCCCCCCGATTGGCTGACGTAAATCAGCGAACCCATTCCGCTGCCAAAATTTGTAAACGATTACGATTACGATGAATACGTTTTTCTTACACAGGTATGAGTTGGCAGGCTTACAAACTCTTGAGAACTTTATTGAAAACTCACAGCCATGCCGGTTTCCTCGTGATATTCTCCTTCACCGCTTAGCAACCGATTTTCAGTTTCCACGAATGTACAAAAGTCCGAAAGGTCGGAGGATGCGAGTCTTGGGTTTGAACCTCCATCTCTTCAGAACTATAAAAGTTTCAAGCTTAATTAGTTCTGAAATTCTGCGTATATTTGACTCCGACTTATTTCTTCTCTTATTTTTTTTGTAGAGCCAACATATTATGCTTAATCGTGCCAGCACAACAATGAGAAGATCTCGTCATTAGTTGAAAATAATGTCAGTTCTTCTTCTTATCTTTCTGCTTGTTTAAAACCTAAGTTTAATTCAAGAGTTTGTTGTGACGTGCATAATGTAAAATGATTTTAAAATAATAGTAACAATATTTTTAAATAGAACAATATTTTTGTTCTTTATAATTGCTGCCCGTCACTTTCTATACTGCATCTGTGATATAAGACTGTATCTGTGAACCATTATGATAGCAAAGCATTTTTTGTTTTACATGGTATGAACTGAGGGTACGAAAAGTTATGGCCGATATATCGAAAATAATAAATAGAGGGTGAATAATTATGATACATTCAATAGAATGCAATTGGAACGAAATTGAAAGAAACAATTGCATAGTAATTTAGTACTTAGTTATTTAATATTTCAACATATATTAGTACGCAAGTCTGGCTCGCTCTCGGCCAGTTTTTTTTTAAGTTAGTGAGCTACAAAACGAGTATAACTAAACGTACGCTTGAGGTGGATGTCTGAAGAGGTTCTGGCAGAGGAGCCAACGCCTGTTCAACTTATCACGCTACACCTTTAACTAGTTTGAAGTGCAGGTAAAACTCGTAATGACTTGAAAACAATGTACAGCTCTAACTTAGTGTTGGTGTGGTGTTTTGCGAAATTTTCATGTTACTTTCGTTCGTGTCGCATTATTAGTACACCTATTAGGTATCTTGAAGTTAACTTATTTGTACAGAAAATTTTAAAAACTAGTTCCCTTTATTATATTTATAAGTTGGAATACCTGGTTCCAAAAGAAGAAAATCTCGATGTTTTTTAGAAACGTTTGTCGTCAATAAAAAGAAAACTTCATAACCTAATAATAATAATTTCCAAATTGGCTTACGTCTCGTCGGGCGGAAAGTTTGGCTGGCTTCCTTGTAAGTAATGATTCTTTAGTATAACACTAACTAATAACTAAAAACCACCAAGCTTGCAGTAACCAAATCAAAGTGGTTATAATTTACATCTAAGTGTCCAATTTATTAAACTCATTGCGCTGTTGCTGTTATTAAATAATAATTATAGTTAATATTTCAAAAGCTCCCAAATTTGAAAACTATACGGCATAGAGCAATAAATTTGTTGAACTGTCACGGCCAAGTGGCGTCCATTCGCGATTGTAGATTGATTCGTTGATTGAAGAGTTCCATTCGTTACAGCCTGCACGAGCCGGCAGTCTTAATTGCTATCGGAGAATGCTGTATAGACGCCACGATATTGCTTGCAACTTTAATTTATGCAAGGAACTAGGTAGCTCGCCTTTGACTCGAATTCACTCTTACAAAACCAACCAACAAAGCCTCTACGTCTATGTCGGTAAGAAGCGTTTTTGGTGCGGTTTAAATGGCGATAAAATGCACAATTAAAATAATTCGAATCAGACTCTTAATTTTTTATTCCATATAGGCTTTTATTTAGGATCACTTTATATTACT
Source organism: Coenonympha glycerion (assembly GCA_963855885.1). Taxonomy (NCBI): domain Eukaryota; kingdom Metazoa; phylum Arthropoda; class Insecta; order Lepidoptera; family Nymphalidae; genus Coenonympha; species Coenonympha glycerion. The sequence goes on from OY979628.1 coordinate 12,541,026, forward strand.
TATTTAATTTTACTATTTTTAATGTCATTATGTCAATCATGTTCAGTTATTGTTATTCTATGATAAATGAAAAGAATAAATGTGAGTTAAACATTGACTAATTTATTACTAATTGTTGAAAAGTTATGAATGATCAAGGAATAACGTGCTTTTTCTATAAAGCATTCTCTGTTAGAGATGCCATTGACAAACGCCTTCCATTCAGGATAGTATAGTTTGATTCGTTGATTGAACCATCGCTCTAGCGCAGTCTTAATTGCTATCGGAGATTGCTGTATTGGTGTTACAATATGGTTTGCAGATTTAGTTAAACCTAAAGGTGACGTTCCACTACTATTTTGCTATCATAATATCTGGCTGCTTATTTCATTTTCATTAGAATTTTGTAAATATATTAGTTTTAAAATACCTTTATTATTTTTCCGACTTTTCCACGTAAGGTATACGATTATGTTATAATCATAAAGGCAAAAATTTCGTAGGCGGTCATTCGAGGCTTATTCAGGCAATTTCATCAATAACAGGTGCGTTTTGGATGCTTGTATAGTCGCGGAATGAAAGGTTCGTCATCTTAGTGTCGATTTTCGCTTGCACTAGTACTGCAAGATTCTATAATGTCAACGTACCAAAACAATCGACCAGTGCAAACAAATCTGTCTAAAAATTGACGAACCTTTTCGTTCCCTTACTGTACATGAAATTGGCATTTTATCGAAATGACCACCTTGATCTCAAATACATAATAAACAATACGTTTGTTTATGTAAGAGTTATTAAGTATTTGTGTTTTTATTATATTGATACATTTATGGGTATTACCACATGAATTGTGTTAAGGATATTACCACAAAAAGATGCAGATAGGCCTTTTAAAACAAATTACCCCTTTGTTGAAATTGTCACAATTTCTTGCAAGCAAAAGAAAGTCAATTCCGAAAAAGACGTCCATAACTACCTTGAATGTAGCAAAATTGTATAGAAAACAAAATCGGGTGATAATATACCTAATATTTTTTTTATTTCACTTCATTTGTATAAAACGCTAAGTCATATGTAAGTAAATAGCGAATTTGTACCTTGATTCAGGTGTTCTATTCGTTTCTGACTGAACGAAATGGCAAGTCCTTAATTGCTTTAAGAGATTGGCGTTAGAATATTGATTGCAGCTTTAAATTACACGTTTATTTGCGGCGATATTAATTGTTGCTACCCAAAATTAAATGCTGAATGTATTTCTGGAAATAATATGAAAAAGGTCGTACTTAAAAACTTTGCCATTGTTGATGTAAAGTACCTTATAATCCTCAATTCAATTTAGCTTTTATACAGCATCGCACTCTGAATCATTTGGCATAATTATGGCTTTGGCAAAACTATATAATATCAAATATGTAAAATCCAAACTACTTATATCGGAAACCGATAAATAATTTAATTCAGGACATTCCACAATGTTACAACGTGTATATTAGGTACCAGTCGACCTCCGAGAAAATAAAAATTACAACCAAATTAAATTCGTATATCATCAAAATTCAGTAGGTACCAATTAATAATAAGACCTCGTCCAGATGGACGTAGAAATTTTACTCGGCATAATACCGCGTTGGCAGCAAATGTAAAGCTGATCAGAATGTAAAATTGGGAAGCAAATTTAATTGATAGAAACTGATAGGCAAATGTTATCGAGTAGACCTCGGCACAAAAAGAACTGTAGTTGTAGCCGCTAAAGGGAGTTCAATCCATGAAGATGGCCTCACTCCTTCACAATCGCTTGTTTCAGACGATTCGTAAGGAGTTAGAAAGGATTGGAGCGCGTCTTCGAGGATTGAAGTAACTTTAGCGGCCATGGCGATAGTGATGAAATTAAGTAGGGGCTCAATGTACTAGTACAGGCTTGAGGCAATTCACAAGACGCTATCTTCACGTCGCGTCACGTCGTCGTGATGTCAAGATGCACGTGATCACTAGCTCGTAGTGACAAGAAGTGCTTCGCAAGGGATTGTGGCACTCGACCTCCGCCGACCTAGTTTACAACTTCTTCGATTTACAGGAAAACTTTAAAGGAAATTTTTTATACCGCTATTGCCCGCAAATACTTATGTTTGTAACGTAGTTTAAGTACTGAATACATTAAAAACCGTTTGCAGTTATTGTTTAGGCCTCATAGGAGTTCAAGGTTTTAGCTTTAGGCGCGCAGTTATGTGCATTAACTAAATAAGGCTCAGGTACAAAAAAAATATAATATCTTACTTGCGTAATAGAGTTCAAATATGAGAGATTTTAATTTTAATTAATTGTGATTTTCGTAATTTGCTTAACAATTTAAAACAATATTACTTATTCCGTTCGTAAACTCATATTACTACAGACATGTAAAATGAATATTACTGTGTGATACGTTGATATTGAAAGGTTTAAAAATAATTACAAGCAAAAAGTGTGATTAGTTTTGTATCACATTAAAAATTAATTTTAATACTCGTAGTTGGATACTGGTTTTAGCTAATGAATCGACAGGGTAATTATAAAAATAGTATAAAATCGTTTCATTAAATTAATGGACGTCTTTATTAGAACAATCTGCATTCTTTGACGGGCAAGTTGTCATATAAAATTATATATTGCTTTTATTGGTTCATTACAGTTATTAGTAATTTTCAGCATAGAGTGATTTAAATTAAGGCAAAGGCACCAAAATCAAGCGAAATGAATGTTAAAATTATAGTTGTATTCGTAGTTTTTGCTCTTGCCATTGTGCAATATTTTGCTAACGCTCAAAAACAACAAGATGAGGAGTCAATCGACCTTATTTCTTTGCCTTGCTTTTTAGGAAGCGCGCCGTGTTCGAGTGAGGAACAATCATACAAAGGTATGTAAAAAAATATATGCGCCTTCCTGCTTCCTTGTTATATAAAATACCTACCAATTTATACGAAAATAAACGCAATCTCAACTTAACGAAGTTTTGCCAGACTTGAAAACTTTGAGACTTTAGCCTACATGGCACATTTTTAAGAAAATCAACAATTAACAACGGAGTCAATTTACTACGTTAATCAATATTCAATCATATAAAACCGAAGCAAAGCATTAATTTTTATGGCATGATTTTTATTATTATTATCAAATTAAATTACAGATGAAATTCTCGAGATGATGATGACAAATTGTAGCGAATGCGACGATTCGATGAAGACTTTAATTAAAGAATTAACTTGGAGATTTGAGGAATTGTTTCCGGAAGAATACGAAAAATTGTTACAGGAATATAACCTTGAAAGCAAATAGATAATAATATAAAGTTTGTCAGCTATATTTAAATCTAGAATAAAAGTAAAATTTATATTTGATTTAATTTAATTAATTTCCACAAATCACTATCATATTGATCAACTTAATCCGTCTTCATTGGTAATATGGGATACGACATGATTAGCGTGGTTTGTTTAATCGCGGGCGAATTCGGGAAGGCTCCTCTTAATATTAAGATTTCATGGTTGTACGATATAATTATGGGGTGCGTATTACGTACATGTCACAACGATGTCGCGAAGATGTTCACAGCGACGATATTTCAGTGTGGGCTGATTCTATACCGTTAAATATGCTATAACAACCTAGTGACTATACATTCAGTGACATACAGTGTCCACATAGCATGCTAGTTGGTAACTTGTGGTGAATAACTTATAAAAGTCGGTCGGAAATACGTGTCGTTTTATTTTACAAGCATGCATATTCCCTCAAGCAAGTTTTAGGCTCGGAACACAAGAGGGGAAAAGATCTCTGCACTTCTTTGCACTCCAGCAAGAATGGCTTCGTGTGCAAGTGGCGGCCGTGCAGCCATTGATGTTCGAACACACTTAAAAAATCTTTGACAGGCACTTGCAGAGGAAGGCATCGGCTGTAGCCTAGCCGCCTTGCTCACTTCGAATTTGCTTTGTCTTGTGGCAGTTTATTTTTTACACCTCTAGCTCAGCCTTTTTGTGGTTATCTGTTGAGCCGTAGCATAATGAACAACGTAGAAAGGAACAACGTGTTATGAAACTGTTAATTAAAATTTATCCAAACAGAAAAGTGGGTACAGCATTTATTGTTATTGGGTGTATCATTCCAATAATTAATGTATAATAATATTCTTTTAAATAGTAATTAAAAGTTATTAATAAAAAAAATGTAGGCACATGCCTTTAATCAAAATTCCTGTTTTGGTTTTATCGAGGCTGGTTAAAATTACATTGGAAAATGTATCAAAACGCTTTAAATGCACGAAATTCTGGGATTTTTTACAAAGATACACTAATTAACTAAATTATAACTTATAATCATCATTGGTATTCTAACAGTTTTTAACTGACCAAGTTATTGTCAAATATTACAGACATAATATGAAATACACTAAAAACAAATGTTAGAAAATTAATCTTTATAAAGTTCACAAACATAAAGTATCATAAGACCGCGGTATTTAGGTTGCTGACAAATTTATCTTCACGGCAAGGTCAAATGGGACGAGATTTGTCACCAGTCACCACTAAAATTATGAAATAGTGTTAACTCACGCACTGTCTGTCGTTTACTTTAAATATATTTTATCATAAAATAAAGTAATAGAGACTAATAAACCAGGCAAGGAAATGAGGATAATTTAGTTAATTTAATATCTAGTCGGTAGTAATGATGAAATTATAATTAATTAATTAATATAATATCAGGACATTACAAACTAGAATAGATTCATGTTCATCACATTTAACAGTCACGAGAATCGAACCCACTATACATCCGACGTAGAAACAAGACCACTAAAATCAATGTAAAAGCTTATTATTATGTATCATACTTTTAATTGTTCAAAAAATGCTTCAAATAGGGATATTTAAAAATTGAAGAGAAAACTAACTTTAAACTGTAATTCAGTATTAAATTTGAATTTTAAGATTGTTGAAAAATGTAAATTAATGACGGTAACAATTCGTCATCATAATAAATCAACCGTATCATTTACTCGATTGTAAACAGCTTATCTAAAACTTTACATTTGTTTGAAGAAATGCTGCACAAGCGAAATGTATTTTCAGTGTACAGTCCGACAAGGCTCTCTTGGCATTTGAATGACATTGACAGGAGGGCGCTGTTATAGAACAAAGGCATCCAGAAAATAAAATTTCCTCAATTTTACTTTAACTTTAGTTTAAAATAGTTTATAGTTAGCAAAAACAACACAACATACAATAGCGATACCGACAAAGTGAACTATCAAACAGTATCACAAGATAGCGGCGTTAGTACCAATTTTGGCCACGCGCCAAGATAGCCTTGTCGCACTGTAGTAGTGCATCCATAATGTAAGCCACCCTAGATGAGTTCCCACTTTTCCAGCATTAGCTAGTTCCATCGCCGACCAAAGAGATGGCGTTGATATATTTTCATTGCTCGCAACTTTTATTCTTATGGCGGGAGCAATTTTAACGCTTTAAAAATATGAGTTTAATATTTTCTAATATTGTTAAATAATAAGGTTAATTAATATGAGACGTTAAGATTGTTAAAAGAAAATAGAAAGCCTGCAGCCGCGGTTGATGTAGAGATTGTTTGAAGTTGCTTAATGAAAAACAAGAAACGTACTACGTCTACACGAAAATTGAAATTGCAAGTCAGCGGGAAAGTTCGCGGTGCATTCATTAAAGTAGCATCAAAATTTACTTCAATTCCCGGCCAAAATTATACCCGAGTCATGGTTTTCTCCATTACTCACTCGTCGCTATGTAGAGCTTGTATTGCCTTTTTTGCCTTTAGAGATTATAAAGTATTAAATTGAAAAGCCGGTGGAGCCGTACATTCATAACATGCAGCATGATACATTCTATATTTTATTATGCCATTGTAGGTATTTAATTTTACTTACATAAAAAGTGCATTATTGTAGCATTTTTAAAGTTTCTGTTTCTTAACAAATATTTTGCTGAAGTGACCTCAAATTAAACCAAAATATTTATTCTTTGTCAAAGCACCTGTGAAATATCGGAATCTACCGCCCCGTTTGGACGTACTCGTAACTATACCTGGCATAAATGGAGTAAGTGCTGTGTTTGTCAAGAAGATAAATTAAGTAATGTTTTAACTTCGTAGTATTTAGGTGTAGAATGTGCTTACAAGGCGATGGTAACTTAAACCTGAAGCGATTACTTAAGTACCTACTCAATTTATGCAATTTAGGGGCCGGCAGCAAAGATGGGGCGGTGTACATAAGCTGCTTTTTGCGGGCTCAGCGATAAGATAAGGCCGTAAATTTTGTTAAAAAAATCCAATTACCGCGATCCAAAGTATTAAAACGTTACCCACATAGATAAGACACTTCATTGAAAATTGCTTAAGACATTTTGATTTTTCAATTCGCTTATGATAATATTGCCTTTTTATTAATTTATTAGGGAAAGACGCCAGGTATTTTCATAAAACAACAAATTTAATAAAGTGGCCGTCAACGATGAATAATTCAGGTGCGGTGGCAGCTAGTACATTATTTATGATGATGGCATGTCGTAAGAGACATACGTCTGCCTTTGGTCGTGGTTTTGCATCTCGGGCACGTATTTGTAATATCGGGGACTTGGTGCAGTCTTAAGATAGCTCTGTCGGCCAGAGAGAACGTCGTGTTCTGATCTGAAGGCGAAAAGTTATAAAAAAATCCTTTGGTTTTTACAACCCATTGGAAATTAAATGTGAGATGAATTTTCACCAACATGAAAAAAAGTATAATTAATATGACTCATTTTTACAAACGTCAATTTTTACAAGCAACGAATTGCCGAAAGGTATCTAAAGAAAATCTTTGGTGACGATTACGACGAAAAATCCTTGGTGATGAAGACGAAGATGTAATCGTATCTACTACTTGTGAAGAGGTGTGATATCCCTGACTATTTGTGGTTTTTTATTGTAGCATTGTATTGGTATGATAAAATGCTCGGGCATGACTAATTTTTATTTCAGCGGTGAATTTCCGAAAGGTGTCTAAGAAAAATCTTTGGTGACGATGCAGACCAAGATGAAATAGTACTACGTTGGAAGGGGTGTTAATATTCGTAACTAAATTGCTTGCTGGGACGTTTCTTTCTACGTATTATCCAGATATGGCCGAAAATATTCTAGTGAGAAAGAGCTGTGAATGAAAGAAGACTCAAAACTGACGTAGACTGAGAATCAAACCCAGGACTCGCTGAAAAGACATATTGCATTAGGGAATTAGTAAAAATAAAAAATACATGCAATTTTACAAACATCTACTTGCAGCAAGTTTCCCAAAGATATCTTGGAAACTTTCCGAGTATAGACTTGATTTAGAGTATGAGATGTAGATAAATGAATTCCATATCGGCATGATGAATGTATTTACAATCGAGATGCGTCAAATTGGCACAAACGCTTCATTATGTCCGAGAAGCTGCACAGTGCACTCGATGCATTACAAACGTAACAAGATATTATGCGTCTGATTCGAACCGTGTGTGCGAACTGCGCAAACACAGTCCTGAGCGTGAAGCCTCGTAACTCGCTCCGTTTGGCGTAAAATAAGACACATTTATAATCAGTTTGAAAATGAAATAATAAGTGACTACTATGTTATATGTTTTGATCCCCTGATACATAAAAGAGTCTCACAATGTTTTTTGTTTTTCACCTGTCATTCAGACTTCATGTCAAGACTATCGATAGAAGAAGATTTGCGGTTCTAGCCATATGTCTCAACGAAGGCCAACAGGCTGTATCTCAACATCTTAAACATCGTTACATGTCGTAATTCCAAATTCTCACTAAGAATTGGATTTCTGTGTTCTGTACTCTATATCAATCACAATAAAAAATATTTAAGGATACGTATATTAATTAAAAAGCGTGAAAAGTAAGAAAAGGGACTTACTTCTTGAGGTAGGTAGGTACTGATTAGGGTTCCGTATATAAAAATAAATAAACGGAAGCGTTGTAAGATTTTTTTGTTGTCCGTCTTGGGAATCTTGGGAACGCGTAGAGACATTGAGCTGAAATCAAAACCTTATACGGATATTTCAATCCACGATGACGCGCTCCACTCTGTCAAACTACATACAAATGAATGAAACATAAGTGATTTTGTCTGACTTCGTGGATTAAAAAAATATTTCCAAGTTGACTAAAAAAAACATACGGCCGTTTATGCCGCAAAATGATGAATTATGATGATTCCGATACTCTTAAGGGATCCAAACTGTTATGTACTTTCCATCTGACTTAGAATTGTGAAGGACAGGTAGGTAACATCGTCCTGTACTACAAGTTTAGGGAAAAATCTGAAAATGTTATAAATACCATTTGTAATAAAATAAAATTATCTTCATTAAAATGTAAAAATTATATTGTATATTTTCATAAGTAGGTATATAATCTAAGTAACCTGTAAAGTACGGAACCCTCAGTTAGCGAGTCTAACTCTCACTTGTCCGGGGTTTTTTGAATTTTATTAATGTGGTGTTATGAAGTTTAAAAATGTGAGTCCCGGAACAGGCAGGTACGCGTGCTACAAAGTACACGTTGAAGCGAATTTTAACTAAAACGAACAACACCCATTTATTACGCTGATAAATTAAGTTCTAACGAAATAAAGAACCACCTCTAAATAAATAAAAGTCTGGCAACGCAGACACGGTGCTCGGAAAATACAACCTCATGAAATAAATAACAGCAATGCCCTCTGAACTATTACCAATATCTACCAAGAAATTGGTATATCGTGTACGCAATAAATAATAAAGCCGCATCGATTTCACCAACGCTTTGTAAATAAATAACTACAAATGGTAGGTACTTCGACGGGGAATTAGGTTCCCTCGATACACCATAATTGCTAAACCTTGTAACTGCCGTGTTGATATTAGGGCTGATTTCTTGGTACAAATATTTTGCTCGGGGCAAACTGTTGAATCTCTCTTCTCAGATACAAGCAATTTGCTGAGTATTTTTGTTATTTTATTGATAAGATTACATATTTTGATGGAGTTGAGATAAAAGAGAGGTTGTACAATAAACGCCAAAAGGTGTAGAGGACAGCAGGTATTCTGTGCCGAAAGCTACAAAAATATTGATGAAGAGATCGATATAGGAAGAAATATTTAACCTTGCCGATTTTCGTAATCTACGAATAACGATAGTATAGAGTTATAAAAATAAATAGTTGAATTTCACGGTAAACGGTCATAAAAAATATATACTCCGATTCGCATCTTACAGAACAATTTATCATATCAACCAAGTGAATGTTTCAAAACACAGGGACATTGTGGACTTTTGATATATGAACGAACAAATGTTTTAATATTCTATTTGGGACTTTTAAAAATATCGCACTCTAAAATGGACAGCCGCTGTTGCTGGAGAACTTTATAAATTAAAACTTTAACAGCCAACATTTTTAATGGCCTTTTTTGTGACTGTACTTACTTGATAAAATTCGTTCCATAAATACGTACATACTTTAAATTTATCTCAGGAGAGCACTCATAAAATATGTTGTTTTATAGTTTCAAGTGACTGATTGATAAGATAATAAGGATTTTGTTGTTCGTGTTAATAAAAGATTTCAGATTTATGCTCTGAATTGCTGCATGAGTACACGTAGCTCAACAAATCGCGAAGCTGAAGTGTTAATGGGCAGGGACCAAGGCACGACGAGACCCAAGGTGCCGGAATGGCGACTTCGCATGGTAAAACTAAGTGTTGACAGACCTCCGACCAGATAGATGGACTCTATTATGGATGGATATTTTAAGAGAGAATCCCTTGAAATAACCATCAATTCCAGAGAGATATAATAATAATAATAATAATAGCCTTTATTCAACAATCTTACAAAACATGAATAATTTATTTCTAACTACGTATTTCTTGACACCGGATTGTGTTGCGTTCCCGCAAAGGCCTCCCCTAGCGCTTGCCATACTTTTCTGTCATGCGTTGTTCTCACCCAAGTAATCCCTGCTATGTTTCTAATCTCGTCCTCCCATCTACGACGCTGCCTGCCCTTCCTCCTTTTGTTTTGTCTCGGACACCATTCCGTCACATCTTTGGCCCATTTGTCTTTGTTGCTTCTCATCAGATGACCTGCCCACGTCCATTTTAGTTTTCTTATGCAGTAAGCTACATCTTTAACTTTCGTTTGGTTTCTTAATTTTTCTAGTTTTATTCGATCTTTTAGCCTAACGTTTAACATACTTCGCTCCATGCTATGTTGACAGGTCTCAAGTTTACTCATATTTTGTTTGGTTAGGCTCCATGTTTGGCAACCGTATGTTAAGACTGGCAGAATACATGATTTTCTTTTTTGCTTTCATTGGTACTTGAGAGTTTTTGAAAATTTCTTTTAGTGACCAATATCTTTTCCAAGCCTGCGCTATTCTATTGTGCGTTTCCCTTGTTGTGAGGTCTCTTGGCGATATCATCTGCCCAAGGTAAGTGTATTCATCGACATAATCCACCAGGGCGCCGCTGACTCTAATGGGAATCTTGTCCAGGTTGGTCATTACTTTGGTCTTCTTAGTATTCATTGCAAGTCCGACTCTAGCGCTTTCGTAAACAAGCTGTTCAAGCATCGTTTGTAGGTTACACCTACAAATTCCAGAGAGAAGGGAGAATTAAATCGCTGGAAACTAGTGCTGTGGGACCGTGTAGGCAGAAAATGACTGTAGGAGGCCTTTGTCCAGCTGTGGACATCTGTCGGCTAAAAAGAAAGAACGAATGGTACAAGTATGATGACTTTGATATTAACTAACGATAATTGCTTACGTTGATACCATCGACGTAAATGTGGTTTAACGAGAACATATGCAGATGGTAAGATAGACGCAATGCGCGATCCGTTTATGATTAAATTCATACAAGTTTGACGTAGCGCGGCTCATGACGCACTTGTGACGATGTTCAGTCTATTGCGGGATGGTATACGTAATTACTTCGTTATAAATAATCAACCAGCTGAACTCGCGGGCTGTAACCAATCGGATTGTCTCGCCAAGATAAATGATGAGTTGCTTTCGTTTTAAACTAATCGTTGCATTTGTAATTTCTCAATCGACGACAGACCGAGACGAATCCGTTCCGACGTGCCCACTGACGGAATTTACCTTTAAATGAGTGCAGCGTAATATATTACACGTACTGTGGAAGGTTAAACTGTGCGTTGTGGTTAATTTAATATTGCCATCTGGAATATATGCTAAATTTTAATTAAAATAATGTGGCCAGTTATATAGGTCAGGAGCGTATACTCAACAAGTCCATACAGTGTGAAATAAAATATTTGTGTAAAAGACAACAGTGAATAATAAAAAATAATTATAATCATAAAGTAGTTTTAAGATAGAGGAATAGACACTAATATAATTTAAAATAAATGAATAAAATTATTATATTATAACGGATAAAACGGAATTTATACGAGAATATTTCTAGGAAATTAGACAAGAGAAATTTGCAGCGCTTTCGAAAGACAGGATTTTCCTGCGAATCAGAATATAAGCGCTTCTTTGTTCCACTGGAAGTTAGATGTAAAGGTTTAATTTCTCTGAAATAGAGCTAACAAAGCACAAAAGCGTTGCACCACTTTTGCCGCTTCGAATAGCTGAGTGCCGATATTAAAACTTATAATTAATAGTGGTCTCATGCGAATTAGTCACAATGCAAAATGCGGTGAACGTTGAAACGTTACGTAATTAACAATAGAGCAATTAAGTTTGGCGGACAACGTGAACGCAGCTCGGTTGGAAACGAATGCTATTCCGCGGCGTCCGGCCGCAGCGCGCCGCCCGCCCGCGCGTTCCGCCCGCCCGCTGCCGCTGGACAATGCATTTTACTGATTCCGCTGACGCCGCTTTTGCTGATTCCCACCTTTTCCCTTTTCCCGATAGTTAGAAAGATTGCACATTTTACTTTCAAGTGAATACGCGATGAATATCGATTCCCGATAACGCTCCGATTTACATGCTCCCCCATCTAAAATTCAATTCTAGCGCACGCAAATGGATATTTTCAGGTGTGATGCGGAAAAATTTAAATTTGCTGAACTATGGATGGAATGCTGTTTTAAAGATACCCAATTTGTTAACATGAAATATTGTATTAAATTTTTTCAATATTTTTGTCTACATGCGGAAAATTTTCGTAGTGGAAAAGTGGTCATTTCTGTTAAAAATTTTTTAAATACCTTATTTTAATTCGATAATAATATGTCGGTTTTAAAGACGAGGTAGTTGTACGAACTTGTTGTATTTTGCCGTAGTTTAGGAGAAAAGCCGATTAGTTCCCGTCAGTTCACTACACACCAGCTCCAGCCGTCATGACGAATGTTTCCATCAAACAAACTATTTATGGATGTAGCTTATTGAAGCTAACGACGTGCGGCACACGAGTTCCCGTCGTATTTACACACGATTAGGGCAACTCAAATACATTAGAGTCCTCGCACACGAGCGAATGTCAAGCGTAATGGTACACTGAGCGTAATTGCGGAATAAACGGAGATGTCGAGTATAAACATTGGCTAATATTTTACATTACCTACCCTGGAATTTACCTAAGCTCTCTGCATGTATATACCGATAATATGAATTATGTTACAAAAGCAGTAGCGTTTGAATATAATGGTAGCTAAGTTAGGTACTTAATAATATTATGATGTATCCTTGTCATTGTTTTAAAAGACGACGCTTAATACAGTAGACGATAAGCTATGGACGGGGTGGATGGCGCAAAAAAATGTCGCCAGTTTACCGGTGACAAAAATGCTTGTTTGGTCACCAGTAAGGCCACAATGAAGTTTGCTCGGCAGCCACCTATATAATTTTGACAGATGGTGCCACTGTTTGCTTGTATGAAATAGGTTTACGTAAGTAAATGGTGCGGATGCCCATATCCTCAGGTTTCTTAGGTTTAATACTAACTTTTGAAGAAACTAAATAAATTACAGGCTAAAGAATTGACAGGTTAACAAAATAACATTCTGGATTTTATTTTATATTTAAACACTTACAGTACACTGTAAGCAGTGATAGCTCAGTGGTTCTGACCTCTGCCTCTCATAAGGAGGTCGCGGGTTCGAATCCTGGGCACGCACCTCTGACTTTTCCGAGTTATATGCGTTTTAGGAAACAAAATATCACTGGCTTAACGGTGAAGGAAAACATCGTGAGGAAACCTGCATGCCGAGAGTTCACAAAAATGTTCTCCATGGTGTATGAAGCCCGCCAACCCGCACTTGGCCAGCGTGGTGGGCTATGGCCAAACCCCTCTCAGTCTGAGAAGAGACCCGTGCCCAGCAGTGGGACATAAAAAGGGGTTGAGAGAGAGAGAGAGAAACACTTACTTCTGTATTTCGAATTTCTGTTATTGGATTTCTTAAATTCGGTTATCCGATAAACGCACTAGTGTGTTCCCAGTATGTAAGACCTCTAATTGTGTCACATGTAAGCCTGTTCCCTCCACGCCACGTGGCGTTTATTGTCAATGGCGTGCTGTTGCCCTAACCGCATTCCGCTAATAAAAACTAACGTGGTAATTACACGGGCCCTTTATTACGTGCTTATCAATGAACAATTACAATTTGTAACTCGATGTTTCCACGCTTCGAGCCTTCATTACGCTGATATGATACGCTTTACAGCGTTTTTATGATTAAATCTATAGATATCAACTGATAATTCAATTAGAAGTTATAACGCTTGTTTTATTGTACACATTACCTTTCAGGAAATATACTAGGTATAGGTAACACTAACAGCTAGTTACTATAGCTTGGCAACTTCGTGCGGGACCCTCCTGCGGGGTGCCAAGCTATAGCTCATTGGTTGCTGAAATTCATGGTATCAATATTCTCAATAGATACACCGGATCAAGGTGAAATCTATGGAAGCAGAACCAGATCAGTGGGCTTATTGTGTCAGAAAGACATATTTAGTATTTACTTATTGTCATCGTATTTGGCAGAAATTTTTGTCATCTTATTGGTTGAAAAAAATGTTAATATTGAATTAAGCCAATTCATGGGCCAGCATTTGTTGCCGATAGGATTACGCTTTCATTTCACGATTAGGCCTTTCGTTGAAGTTTTACACATAACTTCTATCCAAAGTGCTTGTATAGTTTTATTGTGGCTGAAAAAAACTATACAAGCAGTCTTTGGTTTACATGTTTCGTTGCAACATTGAACATTTTGTGTGCGACGTTGCCAAACATCGATATTGCAACCGATGCAAATATTATTTCCCTTACTGAACAACCTCCAGCTGGACTAGAAAAAATTCGCATCTAAAAGTTTCGAGCTTGGCGTCATTCAGGCAAAATGGAGGGAAACTCGTTTATATTTTCAAATCTCCCCGCCGTACCTACAGTAAAAAAATCTGTTTTGCATGTCAGAGAGGAAAGTTTTAAAGATCATGAAACATTCAATAGAATAGGTTTGGTATCAGTTTGCGGCGTAAAGGCTTGTTAGATTTGTGAAATGTTGCAAATTTTCTCTCCGAGTTGCGAAAAATAAAAATCGGTGATAGATATATTTGCACTATGACTACTTATTTGCAATGTAAATCTATATACTTATAATAAAACTGTAAAGGGTCGAATTCTGTACATTGAAGATATTTTGAAAATTTTTGTTGGAGGACACTATTTAGTCGATACTGAAGCCAAAACTGTAATTTGTTTCATTTTTGTTTGTCTGTCTGTCTGTCTGTCTGTCTGTCTGTCTGTTTCACGACCGCGCATCACGGCTAATCCGCTGGATGGATTTAAATGAAACTTGACATGATTATAGTTCATACTCCGAGGTAGGACATAGGATACTTTTTGTCCCGGAATTCATCATGGTTTCCCTGGAAGACGGCATCAAAGTCAAAATGTGTATAAAGTAATAATTCATTAACCCGTTGTCCGATTTCATTCATTCTTTTTTTGTTAGAAAGGAGGTTCCTTAAAGATTATTCCGTATAAATTTTATCATCATCACTTTTGTAGTTCAGAAATTATAGACATCAGAACCTTTATCGATGAGTTCAAGTAGGTGACTTGAAACTCGGAATGGACAAGCACCTAGGGCTAGGACGTAAGGGCTCAAGTCAGACTGGAGTACCCTTACAGCCGTAAATAAATATGCTTAGCAGAAGATTTTGTATGGTTTAAGATTTTTCACTTTTAGGGTGAACAAAAATGATGAATTTATCACCACGTTATACCGTATCGCGCCATCTCTACAAATTATGTGGAACTTGAATGTAAAACTTGGAGATAGATACTACCGAATTTTTGTTAATAATAGTTAATTGTCATGTAATGTACTGTTTCTTGACTTTATATTAAGATGGCACTGTTTTTCACTTTTGTGGACATTCCCAGAGTGCCACGTCTATTTTTATCATCCGCAACATGGAAAGAGTAAAATAATGGTTCACAAATATTTTTAACTCTCAGGTCTTAACTGATTGACCGTCATAGATCTTTTTATACGTAAAGAAATATATAGCCATTGCCCATTCTGATACTTGGGATTGTATTGAGATGAAGCAAAGATTTTTAACAGACTCTTATGTTGGGCTGGGGAATATTGTTAGTAGATTATTTTATCCCAGTGGTACCTACCCGGCCGAACTCTAAAAGAAGATTTCTACCACCAGTACAACTTTTCACATGATTTAATATTTTTTGACATAAGTATTTCGTGGTTTTAGAATAAAAATCACAATGAAAAGGACGATTTTAACTGTCGTAATCGACAGTTAAAATCGTCCTTTTGATCTTTCAACTACGTATTAATGAAACTTTATATTTTAAATAAAAAAAGGAGTTTTCAAAATCACCACAAAATAACCCGTGCGAATTAAGAACAGGTTTCTGGATGACAGGATGTTGTCATCACACCAGAATCCCGCGAAAATTAAGGAATTCTACGGTAGGTACATGTAAAAAAATCGTAATTTACACGGGCGGAGCCGCGGGCAACAGCTAGTATGCAATAAAACTTTTATTATTTTGGCCGGTTTTTCTTTGTATTAGTTTACATTTATTTTAACTCTAAATTACATTCAAGTTAACAGAATAATTTTGCTTTGGTTGTGAAGATCTGTTCTAATCATAATTTTACTATTGAAAAGAATGAAAGCTTTGACGAAATCGCCTCAGCTTAAACATAATCCTATACCTTAAAACGAGCTATTCTTGTATATATATATGTATATATATATTTCTATATAATCCGAATCTCGGAAACGGCTCGAATGATTTTCATGAAATTTTGTATACAGGGGGTTTTGGGGGCGATAAATCGATCTAGATTTGGAAATTGTGGAATTTACGAAAAAAAAATAAGACCAATGCTGCCATCTATTGGTGGGTAGATATACTACCGAGCAAAGCTCGGTCACCCAGATATTTAATATTATACGAGTCGAATGAGAATCATGTTACTGAAAGAGCGAGGAGTATGCATGTGCACAGTGCAGGGATGAATAAGTAGAGCAAGACCAACGAAGGGATGAATGAATTGCGTGAAAGAACATATAATGCGTGTGAAAGGAGCGGATTCATGAGTTGATAGCAGCTGATAAGAGAGAATGGAAGAAGAACACATGTTACGCCGACCGATAAAGCGCGTGAAGGGCAGAAAGAAGAAGAGTTAACATTTCTTATTAGACATCTTTGACAATTTCAAACTGGGATAGCCCTGAAACTCTTTTTTTACACAGTACAAGTTAGTACTTGACTGCGATTGTACCTGATGGTAAGTGGCAATAAAGCCGAAGATGTAAGCGTACCAACTTGAAAGAAGTAAGCAACTCCAACGGTGTCTACAAAGCATCACGCCGGAAAGCTAAATCACTTGGGGCGTCTTTGCTGGTAGGTTGGTTATTAACACACCAGACAAATCTTAATTACGAATGATAAATTATTGTAAAGAGGCCCATGGTGGGAATTGAACCCGTGACCTCGAATCCAAGCGGGTGCCACTGAGCCGGGTATAGGTCGTAAAACTCTCGTAAATATTCTAATATTATGTTCATTATATGCAAATTATAAAAAATCCGGAAAACCACAGTTTTACAGATTGAAACGCAATACATAGATTTACCATAGATTTGTTAAACATTCTAGACGAATTATCGTCAGTGAAATGGGAGCTTATAGGGATCACCAACCTACACGATTTTGTGGCCATAAAGAAAGGAAGTTTTTACACGACTGTCCAAAAAAGCAGTGTAATGTTTTAAGGGTTCATTTATGTATATGAGTTTTTTATTCCACCATAACTTCTGAACGACAAATATGCTTCTTGGACATATGGGGTATCGTTAGAATCCTTATATGATTCCGAGTAACATAGGCTATATTTTTTAGGAAAATGACGTTTTATAACAGGAAAATTAATGTTGAATGGACTGTAACAAATGTGCTTTTAAATCTAGAATCTAATATAAATTGCTCAAGCCATTTACTATGAAATTATTAAACTTCGTAAGCGTTTAACTTTGTTAAACGTTAAAAAATTTAGGCCACAACTTAAAAATTAAAACTTGAATTATGCAGAAGTTAAAAGTGCTGTTAGGAGCTTACTTAAAAATTAAATGCACTTTTAACCGCTGCTTAATCTGAGGACGGCTCAAAATGTGGTTAAGTAGGTAAATGTTTCGTATTTTGTACCGATTTATGATTAATTCATACTTAGATACTTCATTTAATATTGGATATGACCTACGTAAGATATTATTATGAACTTTGATGTCTAGGAAAAACTAAAGGTCATATCGATTTTGGCGATTTCAAAATTACATCCGGCCTCTTTCGGAAGTTTTTTAAAAATGTGATTATCTTTTATTTAATTCAAAATTCTTAAAGAAAAGAAAGGCATCTAAAAACATTACAGAGAAATGTATAATGCGTGCTGAAACACATATTTCGAGGCTTAAGCATAAGCATCGTATCTTTCAGCACGGCTTCAGCCCACTCGTTTCACGTAAAACCTTACAAAATATTGAAATTGGTGCTTGGAAGGTACTCTCCATATAATAACAGATGTACGCCGGTCGGGCGGGCGTATAAGGGAAATTTTAAATTTTCAATAAACAAACTTAGCCTAGATATTACACACCACTCGAGACCGGTGAAATAAATTGAAAAGCAAATAAAGGCTTTACGTTAAAAACGATGGGAACTTTTTCAATTACGAACTTGCGTGGCGCGCGGATAATAATATCTTGCATGGGGGTTATTGAACTTGATAATATTGCCAGGTTTGTGTTATTAGTTTTTAAAGTGTTTTATTAAGCTATAGCTTTTGAAGCTTTTCTATGGAATATTTTCGTTTTTAATTAGTATAGGCGCCAGTCCAAGAAGCTGCAAAAAATATCTTTCGGGAACCAATATGAGGTGAATGGGAATTTTCAAGCAGTTTCTATTAAAAACATGTAGATGCATAAATATTATGCCCGCAAAATTCATTGGCATAAAACGTCAATGTGTAGTTAGTCTAATATTTGCGAAAAACTAAATAAAATTTGAATTTCGCGGGCTGGTAGGGCCGAAACACTTTAAGGGTTAAAAATATTACCACGTTCGACCACACACACACACAATCATGATCATTTCCTCCGTCGGTGAAGAAAATTCAACCCGCGAGGTAAGTAGGTAAGTATCTATCTTCCGAAGAGGTACAAAATGGGGTCTCTCATTCTGACAGCTAGTTCCGTTATCGGGCCTGGATGGGAGTCGCGAAAATTAAATCTCTATTAAAATTTAAGAAAGGGACGAAACTTTTATCAGTTATGAACTTTTGTGACACTCGGCGGAGAATTATTATCGTCTTATCTTTTGCGCAGCTTTGCAAGGCGAGTTCTGTTTGGCCCCTATTCACCTTGCAGTTGCTTTCAATTAGGGATACTTTAGCTTTTTGTTGACTTGTTAAACGAACGTTTCTTCCGAAAAGAGATGGTTCCAGAAGGAAATTAAGGAGTATCTGCGTAGTTTTATTTTATATTTTGTTTAAAATGCTTAAGCGCTTGCTATTGAGAATGTGCTGATCGCAGAAACGATGGCAGGCAATCAACACGATATGTAGATAGAGAGCAGCCTAATAACGCAAGAAATGGCGTTCTTATAACAAGACCTACCCATCTATGTTCAGCAATGGATTAAAGAAAGCTCCTGAAGAAGAAGATTAATAAAACTTATAGATAACATATTCTAATTTCTGTAATAATCTTGCCCTCGTGCCAAGAATACTGGCTGCATAAGCTAGATGGTTCATTACGCAAAAAATTAGCCAGCCTGTCTATCATTAGACAAGGTTATAAACCACGGGGAATGCACATAATTATAAGTACAGATAAACAAAAGCAGATATCAAGTTAAATGCGTTTAGAAAGGAGAAAAAACCTTTTTTATTTATACACTCGTGAGTCCACAATCGCGTTTAGCCGGCTTTGGAATGAAACGAAATTTCGTAAATATTAAACAAGGTTCTAAGCGGGGCAAGCAGTCGTGGAAAAAATAAAGTTAAGTGAAACCGCGCGTAAATTAGTAAGCATTGTAATACACCCTTGCCGCCCGCCCACGTGTCCCGCAAACGTGCGCTCTGTATAAAGGCGGTATACCATTGCAGCGTACTCGTATCACTATCGAATAAATAATAACGTCGTTGACAGTTAGGAATGAGAGACCAACTAGAGTACATTACCGGTTAAAACTATTGGCGTTTCGCTTCAAATTTGAAATATAATGGTTGGAATTACGCAACTGACTGTAGCGTAATTGCAATGGAATATTTTATTTCCATTTTTAATAGGTGACTGGTTATGTTATAGCTGGATTGAAAAGTTGGTCACACAGTTGTCAGCCATTTTATTGGAGGTCGGTGGTTCAAATTTCAGGCACGCACCTCTTTCAAGGCTACAGTATTAAATAGTATTAATTTTCCTACAGGACTGTAGGAAAATTTCCTAATCTATGAAAAATATCACTTGCTCAACGGTAAAGGAAAATATTATCATGAAGGAAACTGCATACCTGAATATTATTCCATAACATTCTTATAGTGGGTTATTGTGGACCTCTTCTTATTCGGGGAAGAGAAATTCAATTCTAGAAAGAAAGAAAGAAAGAAAGAAAGAAAGAAAAAGACTAGTTGGTAGTAAAAGTTAATGTAAAGGCTCACGCATAGCACGGACTCAACGTGTCACGAGTCACAACACGTATCGATTGTGGCAGCAATGGAGAAGCAGTCTTAATTGGAAACAAATTCCCTCAAACAGTACAACGAGGAGGTGTCAAACAGCAATCAACAAATAAAGAACCGCCAATAAGTTAGCGAGCTATTCACAGATCGGAAAGGTTTTGATTCATTGTCACGTCTCGTTTTGATTGGACGTGCTTTGATAGCGATAGCCGGGATTGCGACTGTGAAATTTTAATTTTTTTTTTATTTTCCCTCATATTCGATTCTATCCTGCTGCGGTTTGGCAATATTTATGACGAGGATTTTTTGCTTTAGAGGACGGTTCAAGCGCGCGCATAACAGTATTTGCATTCGTATCTTGTTATTTTGATATTTTAGAAGACTAGGTATCTTAATAGCAAGTGCTGTCTTTCATTTTGCACAGGACGAATAATTGTACAATTCTTTTATCAATTAGATTGTCGGGGAAGAAACTTTGTTCTCACTTATTGCGATATTAATGGAATTGATGGAAATTGAAAAAATCGGAGTATGAAAATGGGCCCAGTCAGGCTTGGTTTATGAGAAGGAGTGCAGGATGTAAAAAAATTAAGGAATCACTTTTCAATGTTGGTAGTTGCGCCTTTAAGTTTTAATACTTAGGTTTATAAATTTTTATAGTTGGAAAAGGTTACTGCAGTTCTAAAGCAAAAGATTTGCAGAGGAGTTTAAGAAGATGTAGAAGAGCAAAAACAGGAAGCGTCATTGCATTGTCTTGATATTGTATAGATAACAAAGGAACTAAGTTAGTATTTATTAGAACTTAACTTTGAACCCGTCGCGTCATCCGGTTTAATTTCGGGTTTTCTTAATTCCAAACATACAAACTTTCATATTAATAGCAATATCTTTCTAGGACATAGATATTCCTGGATTTTGTGATAAACGGAAATATACATCTAAACCGTCTGTTGAATAAATATGCTCCGTAAACATTCTACTTGTGCAAAAACTTGTGTTGGCTGAATTACAAGATAAAATGCAAAGACCACGAAGGTATTCAAAAAGGGTAGATTCTAGAGCGGTTTTATAATTACGATCCCATAAAAAGTATTAAAAAGTTTTAAGACTTGCACAAAATTTGCTAGGCGAGACATTTTTCTTGGGTCTTGATAAAGGCGCATAGATGGCACTTCTTGAGATCTTTTATTATTTTCATAATTGGAAAGAGTCTCTCTCGGCCCTCTTGACCGGTTTCCGCTTGGAGCTCTTCTGGAGGACTAGTCTAGTTTAGTGGAGCTCTTAAAGATAAACATCAGAAGGTATATTACTGTATTTTAGTTCATAGGTAAATATCAAAAGGTATATCGAATTCGTAGGTTCCCATTGTTATAAATTCTCGTTTCAACTACTTTTAATACTTTCTTGTATAGAATTTTAAACCAGGTATAGGCAACAGCCATAGTCGAGTGCAACTTGGCAGGCTTCACCTACACGTGAAAAAATTATGAAGAGCTCTCATTATTGATGATGCAGATTTGTACACGATGTTTTCTTGCTAATTTAGTTGCCAGAAACGTAAGGTACCTAGGACTACTAGGTAGATAGGTACGTAGGATACCTGTTTTACTATGACGTAGGCTTAGGGAGTAAATTAGGTGGTCATGTGAAGTCGCGCAAGCGTATATTACTGTGAAGTCAGAAGACACAGGTTTTTATATAAATTTCGAATCGACCCGCATCGCACAAACTAACGGAATTCCTCTATACATTTACAGCCAGCGCCATCTATAGACAGCCGCTGAGATGCGGAAACCGACGCCTTTCTGAGGAATACGTCTATAATATAGGGTTTCGGTTTCCGCCTTTCTGAGGAATATATAGTCTATATAGGGTTTCAATAAAATTAATTATTTATAAGTAGGAGCAGTATAATATGTATCTGCCGCAAAAGGTATGATAAGAAGAAGGAAGCCTCTAATCAGACAAAGAACCTCATGAAAATCGATTCAGTAAAATTGTTTCTTTATTTACAAGTTATGGAATTCGACCATGCTGTCGCCAAATGACGACGTGTTTATTTTATAGCGATGCAGGTAAAGAATTAATCGCCTTAATTTTTCTACCCCCCCCTCCCCCATCTCACGTCTTTCCAAAAGCCACAAGTTTTACTCTAGCGCTCGATCACTTTTTAGTGGATAGGATATTAAAATTAATAGGTCCGTGTTGTAGATTGAAGCTGGGATTTCCCATTTCCTAACCACTAACCAGCTAATTCAAAACTAATACTTGCACATAGACGCACAATGTACATATTCGCCAGTTTAAAATGTCGCCAGTTTATCGGTGCCAAAAATGCTTGCTTGTCACCATTTATAAGGCCACGCTGTAGTTCGCTTAGCAGCCATCTAAATAATTTTGACAGGTGGCTCTACTGATTGCTTGTACGAAAAAGGTTTACGGAAAACGATCGGATGCCCATATCCTGAGATTTCTTATCGGTGATACTATTACATTGTGTTATCCTAAACGCATGATTTAGCTCCAGTTTATCGTAAATAAAAAAAAAAAAACAGAACACAAAACTTGTTACGAATTGCGATATATATCCACCAAGTGTAGTGTAAACTAGTAGCTAGTTTAGTTAGTTACATTTTTTATTTAGAGAATGGTCCCCAATGGGGACATTGATATGTCGATGGGAACACCGCTACATGTACCTTTTAGTATGAAAATTAAAAAAAATGTACGCTGGAGCAAATAACGCGGACAAACTCTGCATTGAGTTAATTTTAAAATCAAATAAAAGGAAATGAAATAAACAAAGTAAACATACCTACCTACGTAATAAAACATCCATATTTTACTGGATGATATTGAAAAAAAACAAATTTATTTTCTGTAATATGAGTAACAACTGTGCCAGATAGGTCGTCGAAGGGAATAGGTCGGCAAAATTGTTACCTAGAAAGTTAATCCAATTCTTAGCCTCTCTTGCAAAGTTAATGTTGTTTTTGTACGTAAGTCACATAGGTTTTCTTGTACTGATGACAAGGAGAGTTGCACATAGGTATTGGTAAACACTATAACCATGTAATAACTATGACGAATCTTGAAACTATGCTAAACAGTTGGTAAGTAAATTTATCAGATTCCGCCTGGTCAGAGATGCTTTAATAAATAAATAATCTAATATACGAGTATTATTGAAAACCTCCTAATGGGAGCCTCCTTAAATATTTATTTTATTTGGCTTTTTAGTTTGTTGTAATAGCGTCATCAGAAATACACCATTCTTGAAAATTTCAACTGTCTGTCAAGGCAGATCAGATCAGATCACGGCTTGAGGACAGACAGACAGACAAATAGACGTTCGGATACCAGAATCTTGAGTAGAAGGGTCTCGTTTTACCATTTGGGCTAAAGAACTGATAAGAAACTCGCTCTATTAGGGTCCTGTACCCCAAAAGAGCGAGTTTCTTATCAGTTCTTCTCGGTGAAACATAGTTTTCCTAACGTGAAGTAGAGTCATAGAGCATAGTACATAGACTATGAGTCTGACATTTCATGGGTCCCTGTAAGTTAGGTTTAAACCTTTAAACATTTTAGTTTCGGAGTGATAGAAAATGTCACGTTTTGTGATATGTATATTAAAACGGTTGGCATAAACTTCAAATGCTTGAAAACTAAACCGAACCACCTGCCATCCAGCCCGCTTCAGTCTATTCTATGTCCTATCTATCATTAGTAATAATTTAAATCTCTCTGACGCAGTGATGGCGACGTTTCATTCATTACTCCGCACTGAATGCGATCTCTCGGATAAAATGCTTCTGGTTAATTATTTCCGCACTGTCTTGTGACTATCACGGTGATAAATTATTGCGATAACAGCCGTCACTCCTGCGCCTGATCTCCCTCCGCTCGCATCAAAGCTGCCGTCCCGTTGGCTTTCGAAAGCGAGAGATTAAAGAGTCTACTTGTCTATGCACACCACTGACGTCTATAATATAATACAAGACGTAAGGTAGGTCTTTATAATTTTTTTGTACACTAAGTATACAAGTTAGTACTTAACTGCGATCAGACCTGAAGGTAAGTGATGATACAGCCAAAGATGTTAACGTACTAACTTGGAATGGGTAAGTAAAGTCACCTCAACGGTTTCTACACAGCATCGCACGGAACGCTAAATCGCTTGGCGGTAAGTTTTTGCTGATAGGGTAGTAACTAGCCACGGCCGAAGCCTCCCACCAGACCAGACCTAAGTTATATGAAATAAAGTATATTTTTGATTTGATTTGAAATGCTAAAAGTTGGTATTAATCAAGAAATAATAATAACCTGCATGAAGCAGATTACGTTTTGGTAGGTATATAAAATAAGATGTGAATTTTGAACAGGTGCATCGTTGTAGAGAGCATGCACCACAATCGTCAAAGCATCACATCGTTCTACATACGCCATATTATTATCTTATCTATTTTAAGAAGCGTAGAGATTTGATGTTGTTCCACAAAAGAAACATCTTCATTCACAAATCATGGACTTAGTGAGTCTCAGTGAAAGTGAGCGTGCATCCGAAATAGGAAGTAGGTCTTAAAAGTTACGTCTTTGTGAGTTTTTCCTTTTGTTCCCTCCAGAATGAGCTCCAGAACTACTTACCTGATTGTCATAGTTATAGTTTTTTTATCTTGAATGCGTCAAAGCTGTGCACATTATTATTATTCGCGTACGAAGACATTGCAGAATCTCCTCGTGAGATGTCATAAAAATCGAAAAGAGCAAGGGTCAAGGTCCTTGCTACTTCTTTTCACTGCAAACCTGGCGATACACTTTTGACTTATCATATGAGCCTGTAAGTTAGGCCTATGAAAAAAATAAATATTTCGATCGCAGCATAAATACCAAATAGAAATGAGGAAGGCCTTATGAGGAAGGAAGATTTTTGTATCTATGTTTGTGAAGGTAAGTTGCCCAAATAAACAACAGAGTATATCACGAGGAAGTTGCATGCAGACAAAGTTACGAGAGACAGGAAGCTTGACTTAACAAATGAATACTTATTATTATTACGTAAAACAGTAAAGTACTGCACAGTTAAGTTTACATTTTCGTTTTAGTTACATAGAAATTACCGTATAAACAAACGCTGTGGCTTTAGGGGTTAAACATAGTATGGTTCTTTCAAGGTGTAATCTCACTGAAAGTCTTCAAACCTAAATACGTAAATTCGCAACTAATATTGCAACTACAAGGGTATAGTATAAATAGCGTAACCGCAATGTTTCGTAAGACTTCACAACCTTGTTCTTCTCTTTGCCGTTTTACCACAGAATGTGAGGATCTACCTATAAGAATCTAGTACCTGGATGACCGAACTTCGCTCGGTTTTTTTTGTAAATTGTAATTTGGAGTAGAAACTATATTTAAATATGAATTACATAGGTACTAATGTAATGATGAAATATAAAAAAATATTTTTCGATCTTATCGACATAATAATAAAAAAAAATATGAACTCGTAAGTATGGTTAAGGCGAAATCAACGACTCTGCCCGCGAAATTCAAAATTTTCATTGTTTTTTTGCAATTTGTTCGCTAATTACGCATTCATTATATCAAAATCTTTGCATAAAAATGTTCTAGGAAATTAGTCCGAGTATCGAGTTTTATGAGAGTAACTCGCAAATCTCGGACTAATTTCTTTAACTCGACACTTTCGAGCAGAGATTTTTATATAAATACGTAAAGAAGATATTGGGATTATCGCAATTTGACTGCCATAAGCCTATTATGTCTTATTAGGTTAAAAATCGCGAAAAACCACAAAAAATTTGAATTTCGCGAGCACACCCGTGGTGTGCTCCTTAAATAAAAATCACGAGTGTAATTAGTTTAATATTTATATATTATACTAATACTTAATTTTTTACATTACATCAACCAATTACGTAAGTTATTTTATTTCGAGTGTTTAAAATTATCGCTGCCAACGGGACTTGAACCCGTACCCCCTAGCTATCACGGCTGAGTGCCCTGCCAATTGTGCCATGGATTATCTTGCTCTGTGGATGGCACAATAATTTTGATATTGGGAAACTACGATTAAAAACCAATTTCAAAGGCCCATTATTTCGAATTGAGCTAGCTTTGAACGAGAGAATACCACCTTGCCCCTTTTAATGTTGTGCCCGCAAAACTCATTGCCATAAACTTACGATGTATAATTGCCCACTATTAGCAAAAACTAAATAAAATTTGAATTTTCGCGCCCAATTCGTTGACTCCATAAAAAAAATTAGTATTAAGTACTTCTCGTCAATAGATGTCAGCAGAAAGAGTCATATTTATTGTGTCGTTAAAACAGTTGGATGCCTGGGCCATTATAATAGTATTGCTATTGGCCAATAATTGTTTCCTAGTTTTCAATATATCGAGAAACAATATGAGGTAAATGAGTATTGTTGAGCAGAGTTTTGATTACAAATATGAGATGCATAAATGTTGTGTATAAACTATATAAACTTAGGATGTATAAGCCCACTAAACCAGAAAACTAAATAAAATTTGAATTTTCGCGCCCAGTTCGTTGACTCCATAAAAAAATTAATATAACTTCTCGCCAATAGATGTCGAGAGAAGTCATATTTTACCTTTAGCATTATAATATTATTCTCGTTAAAACAAATGCCGGCCGCGGTCATTAAAATTAGTTTCACTATTCGCTAATAGATGTCATGTAGTTTCCCAGATTTCAACCTAGTTGATCAAGCTTTGCTTGGTAATATCACAGCCACTCACCAATAGATGGCATCAGGAAATTACCGTAATAGTTTAACTTTTTGCCAATAGATGTCAGGAATAGAGTAATATTTTTTTTATGGTAAATACGACATTTAAAAAAAATGAATCCTAGCTAGATCGATTTATCGCTCCCAAAACCCCTTGTATACTAAATTTCATGAAAATCGGTGCAGCCGTTTCCGAGATCCAGATGATATAGAAATATATATACAAGAATTGCTCGTTTAAAGGTATAGGAATATACAAGAATTGCTCGTTTAAAGGTATAGGAATATACAAGAATTGCTCGTTTAAAGGTATAGGATATACCACAGATATCTTAAGGCCCGGTTTCCACTAAAGCGGAGAGGAGCGGAGATGTGTTTGAGTAACCAATCAGATTTCGTCATTTTGGCATCTGCGTAACTGAGGGGAGAGCAGACGATTGAAATGTTTGCTTCCGGGTATGACTTTCGTCAAGCAGAAGAATAGAATAACTGGTCAAGTGCGAGTGGAGCTCGTGCGTTAAGGGTTCCGTATCTTAAAAACTAATCTTTTAGGTATTTATTGTCGATAATTTACATACATAGCTGGACTAATGAGAAACAAACACTTATTTTTACGACACAACCAACCATGCATAAGTTTCTGATTTTATCTAGTCCTACTGGTGCTCAAAGACTTCTTTCTAAGAACAGTGTGAAGCGACATAATGCCCGAACTTTTTCCATAAAAAAAATCATTTAATTTAAACCGTTTTACTTGTTTCTTGTAAAAATGTTAAAAGTGGCGGATAGACTATTGGACAGATGGGCAATAAAGGTAATCCTATGAGTATTTTTTTATTTGAAGCTCGAAACCCTGCTATTATAATCAGTTTGGTAACGCCAAGCCGCTGAGTGTAGATCATCATGCTAATGGAGAATACCCATTGCCTATAGAGGTTATAGAGGTTAAACTTATGATTTCTATACAGTTACAATGCGGTTTGGCAGGCTAGTAGGTGTACAAAGATAGTTCTAGAATAAACGAACGAGTCGTTCATATAAGAGTTTTAAAACTTGTAAACGAGCTCAGTCTTAGATTTCGCTGAGGAAACTTTTATTATTCCGAGATGCAATAAATGCCGGGATCACTGGAACTATACGGAAAAGAAACGATTTTTATTACTGTCCTATTGTTAGATTTAAGGAGGTGTTAATTCGAAAAAAGTGCATGATTATCCTGAATTACTTTTCTTTTTATAGACTGAAGACATTTTCTAATTTATGTATGACGTATGGAAGTGGTTTTCTATAATCCATCATAGGCACATAAGACATTAACGCCACAACCGGTTTTTGATGTTTACAGTAACTGAAAAATGTTAGCTTACTTTGGGTGGCATAGGTTAGTAATATTATTAATTACAAAGTGCCATGGATATCTAATTTAAATTGGAACTCGGGTCGAAGTCGGGTAACAAGTATGTAAGAAAAGAACAAAGTTATTTGTAAAGCTGGTAGGTTAATTGAGTTTCATAACACGTAAGCAAATTTATAACATTGAAACCAAAAAGCAGGAATTGAGCGAGTACAATTATTTTGGGCGACATAAAAGTGACCATAGCAAAGCAAAACCTTACAAAGTTGCCACTCGCCACCAGCACAAAGCGGTTCGGATCAGAACCCTCGTTTAAACGCAATTTGCTAGAGCCTATTTAATTTTCATCCACCAGCGTTTCATACTTTAATTAACCAGGAGATTGTTTGTTCGGTAACGCTTTGAGTGGTCGTGAGTTTACAAGAAATTGATACTAATAAAACTGCCGTCAGAGTTTTGTTTCCAAATTGTTTTAACAGCTTTTTGTTTAATTTCCTTTTTCCATGTCTAAAAAGCTGTATATCAGTTTACACATAATGTGTTCTATACAGCGTGTATATTATATACTCAAATCACTTCTTTTTAAATCAATATTAATTATTAACTAATCATACAATTATTGGAAAATATACAAACGGAGTCGCGGTAAAAGTAATCTACACTTTATTCGTTTTTTAAGCACAGATTTTATACCAGAAAACAACTAGGTAGGAAACATTAAACTAAAATGTGGAATAAATTCCATTGACAAAATAATACTTAATATTTATTGATGACTGCGCATTTGCAAACACCCGTGTTTACATAAGTTTGTAACACTTGCCAGAGCGCAATGGAGATAATTATCAGACATCTCCAAATAAAGTGGAAGCGAATCCCAACGCACGACTATACCTAACTATTAGATCTAGAAACAAAACAACTACACCCAAATGGCCAGAACTGAACGTAATGACTGTGTTCAACTTTCGATATACACTGCAGGAATAAAAGGTTTAACTTCCCATTATAGTTTATTATTTGTTCTACGTTTCTTTAACGTGAATATGCTTTTTAGGGTTCCATACCAATTTGGTAAAAATGGAACCCTTATGGTGAGACTTTCTCCGTCCGTCCGTCCGTCCGTCCATCCGTCCGTCCGTCCGTCTGTCACACTCGATTATTTCAGTAACTATTCAAGCTATCGACTTGAAATTTAGAACAGTTATAGGTAATAGTGACGCGACGTCATAACAATCCTAAAAATTTGAAAATTGTTTTTATTTTTATTTAAAAAGGGGAAAACCGGGTCGACAAATTTTCAAAATGAGATAACAATATTGAGTGGGGTATCATATGAATCGGCGTTACTTGTGTATACTAAAACTAATTTTTCTATATTTTTATGCCAGATAGTTTTTGATTTATTGGGCAAACTGTCGAAAAAAATACCGTTCCCCCCCTTATCTCCGAAGTTTACCAATCGAAAAATCTGAAATAATTATGATCAATAGAAGTTAATGTATATTTTACAGGAAAAATAAAATCAACTCACTGACTAATATACTTTTTTGATAATAACAATAATCCGCCAAAAACAAAGTTACGTTTGCGGTTTGCTAACAAAAGTACCTACATGTAAATTATACTCGTAAATTCATGAACAAAAGTGATTCTTTCAATGTTTTACTTCTTTTATGGTATGGAACCCTCGGTGCGCGAGTCAGACTCGCACTTGGCCGGTTTTTTTTTTATCACGGTGAGAGTATTTTAGACTTTCATATTTTTTCTTACTGCTCAATTCTTTGTCATTTAGTTCTCACCTACAATCGTAGAATATCAGTTGTTTTAGCTAGAATAAAAAAATGCACAATTATTAAAATTGGAATAAAGGAAGGTGAAATTTTTAAAATGACGTATCACTTGTATGCTCATCCACTCAGTCGTCACACTCCTAACTCTTGGTTTCAATAAACTCGTATGAACTTGAGTGGTGCAGAGGTTCCTTTTATAAGAATAGAATTTTTTTTTACGCAGAAGTGGTAAACAATCAGATGAAAGCGTTAAATTCTATGATAATAACATCAAGATGAGCCCATCCGAACATTTTACGTAAACCTTCTTCATACAAGAAAATGTAGAGCCATGTGTCGAAACTCCTGCGAAATACTGCGTAGGCTTACAGCTTACTACTGACGCCGGAGGGGGTTTTGCTCCCATAAACTGGCGACATTTTTTCGCGCGGTCCGCCGGGTCTACAGTATGGGTGTCTTTGGTAAAATTAGTCAACGACAGATTATTATTTATTTAAAAACCTATCATGAGTTCACATAGAGATTTCTGAGTGAAAAAGGAAATTAATTACTAATCATTCATTAATTAAAACACTAATCAATAAGTTTAATCACGTTTTACTTAGTAAGATAAAATCGTAGATCATTACGCATGGTGTAAACGCAATTATCTTTAAAATAGTCCAGCGCCGATTTCTCGTCGAATTGTTTGCGTTCGTGAAAGAACAAAGCAGCTACTGATTTGTGGTTGCCGTCGTATTCAGTGTCTCATTCCTATAGTGTTCAGTACATAGACAGACGGTAAGCGCAACATGCTAGTGATGTAACCTGAAGCATCGAAACTATATTACGAGAGAAAGCTAAAACGGTTTATAAAGCTAAACGTGAACGAGTTGCAAACCTTTTTTCTTGCTTACGTTGTTATCAATTACTACTTCTGACGACATTTACACTTTTTTTCTAACACACACAGCTTATTTTTTCCGTTAAATTAAGGTACTTGGCAAAGATTATGTACCTAAGGTAACGTCGACAGTACGCTTTAATTTTGATTTTGAATTAAATTTTAAATAAGTAGTTATTTGACTGCAGTCTCACTGCAGTAATATTTATGCATTATGATTGAAGTAATATTCATTGAATTTTATGTAATATTAATACGTTTACCGTGTTTTGCGCACTTCCTTTTTTTTCAGGTAACGTTATTTATATAAAACTAGGTACAATCTTTCATTCAACTCTATATTTATAAATAGTCATCGTTGTTTTTACGTTAAACGTGGTCAAGTAAGTAAAAATAAACTTAATATTAAATCACATCGACAATCGGTGAGGTACAGCACTTTTAGCGTGTGGAGCAAAAAGAAAACGTTGGCGTGTGCCCAACCATCTGTATCTACAGTAGCTTGTTCCATACGTCACATTAATTAAGCATCAGATACAATCTGCGCGCTCTAAGATAGTTCCTCAAACAGAAAACATGATATTTTGCAGTGGCACTGGACACTGGACAGGTGTTTTAAAATGTTACGTATTTGGAAAACTCTGTCCGGATCCTTATCTTTTTTAGCATTGCTAGTTTATTATATAAAAGCAAAAGAGATAATACATATTAAGGGAATGATTCAGTATTCCGTTACGAATAGACGGTTAGTGAAACTTTTTTATAATGAAAAAAAAAATCAATCTTGTTTAACCTCCACATAATATTACTGGATGCAGGTTTCATCTTGAAATGAAAAGGTTTTGAACACAGGCTTTGCTTATATATTGGCAGTATAAAAATATAGTGAGTAGCTAAATTTTCGCAGGTTCAGTTGATAATTTTTATGATGGTA
The DNA here is from genome assembly GCA_963855885.1 of Coenonympha glycerion. Taxonomy (NCBI): domain Eukaryota; kingdom Metazoa; phylum Arthropoda; class Insecta; order Lepidoptera; family Nymphalidae; genus Coenonympha; species Coenonympha glycerion. Next base: position 12,573,011 of record OY979628.1, read on the forward strand.
ACATAAATAATTCTTTCACGTGGGTCTTTGTAACCATCTCAACAGGGTGTACAATATAAATACTTAAAAAAATTATTATGTTTTACGGAAATTCATGCAGAACACTGAAAATGGTTTCTTTCACCGTACGTTTCCTAGAAACTAGGCTGCGTTTTCTTTGGTGGCGTCCTAGGCAAGTCTCGACGTAGGTAAACAGCACGGCACGATTTATGCACAGTTTGAGCGGCTTTCGCCCTTTGTTTCGTGTAATGACCCTGCTTTCATCTCGGCTTGTATGGCGCTCGGAAAGAATTCAGATACTGGTATTCGTGAGCCTGTCTCAAGATTGATAGGTCTACGTTTACTGCCAACTCATTATGATTTGTAATTTTTAAGGCAATGAACTTGTTTACTGCAAAAAATATAGCCACTAAGCAGTTAGTCGTCAGAGAAATAAAAAAAATACCCTGGACAGTGCGGATGGCGAGAAAAAATGACAAAAGTTTACTGGTGGTTTTGCTTTCTCACCAGCAGAAGGCCACGATGTAATTTGCTCAGCAGCCACCAGAATTTGACAGGTGGGCGCTACTGTTACCTTGTACGAAAAAGGCTTACACATATCTACAGGTCTTATCCACGTTTCATTGATGAAGAAATACCAATTATTTTTCTCAAAACCATGAAAGTGAAAGTTTGTATGTATATGTGTTTGTGAATGTATATTTTGTTAATCCTTCAGTGAAATTGGACTGAAGATACTAGATAGATAATAACTTTTTATCCCGTAAAAACCAATGGGTCAAAAGCAAATTTTGGTCCCTAAACATTTGAAAACCTAAATTCACAGGAAGCCGTGGGCAACAGCTGGTTTGATGACTATAAAGCATGAATTAAAAAAAAATTAATAATCACTTTCAGTAAAATGTGTGAAGTTGAGGAAGAATGTGGGAGAGTTTGATCGAAAGACGAGCCTGTACATGTTACTCTTATATCATGATTTGACCACTGAGTTGTGAATCACCATTAAATGTGGAGCAAATAAAGTAGCATCTCTGAATGTTGTTCACGATTTTACAACTGATATAAAATTAGATCACGAAAGACTAATTCATCGTATAACTCAGGCTGTAGTGTACACAGTACGTGAGAGATAGAAGGGGCTTGTAACGTCACTCTTGCCCGTTCCCACAGTAATGACCCTATAACGGCCCGCATTATTATTTATGTTGTGTAGCTGAGAACGGCATAATAGTACAATAAGAATGAAATAAATTCTCCCAAAGTTTGAGCTCTTAGCTCCGCGAGAACCACGGCGGCGTTTATTTTACCACGTTTGAGAATTTGGGAAATAGCTTGATGCCTTTCGACCGTATCAGTTTTTGACCTGTCTTTGAAGGAAATAAAGCTCTGTTAATTTTTATAATTGAAATAATATTAAATTCATGATTAAAACCAGAACGCCAATTACGTTAGTTATAAGTATTTCAATCCACGATGACGAGCCCCACTCTGTCAAACTACGTACTAATCGAATGAAACATGAGCAAGAAACATCAGCAATTTTGACAGAGTAGGGCGCGTCTTCGTGTATTGAAATATCTATAATACTATAAAGTTTTTTTTTTCAATTATGTATTCCAGCTCTGATCTTTCTTTTTCGAATTACTATTGTTTTTCACATTCACAAATGCATGAAAATGTTTTGAAATTTCCTGTCTTTGTACATTGCTGTGCACCGGATTAGTTTTGTTTTTCCAGTCTCTAATAATATTTTATACACGTTAAAAGGGAATGAAACTTTAAAAGTATAACGTTGTTACAGTGTCTCATTTTTTCAAACTCTCCTTTCACGTTAAAACAATAACAAGCTGACTTAACTTTTTCACTGCAAACAATAGATTTAGGTCGATAGGTCTTTTTATTCATTCGGTCAGATGGCGTAGGCTAGCGACGTTACTTTATCGGTGGCCAGTGACCGATTCGTGCCATCGATTTAGGGTTGTCCCCCAGATACCCACAGTTGGGCTGTAGGTGCACCTAATTCACCTAAAGATTCCCCTCGAGCTAATCTATACTTATCACTGTTAATCCATTTATATGTGACACATCAATAAACTCCAATTTTTTTCACTATTTTTACTTTTTGGATGAGAGCCACTGGGGTCAGTGTTGCATCTTGGCATTCACGAAACGTATCTAGATAAAACATAAACAACCTTCCAAATTCATCGCCCTTAGTTTCATCTATAGATGAGACCAGTCCCTTGTCACTTTAGTGACAGAGCTGTATTTGATTGATTTTGTGTTCCTTGGCAAGCTGCAATAAAATTTATAGTGTTCATTCAAGTCGTAATTATCTAGTAAACTGCGTACGCTGTATGCATTTTAAAATGTTTTGCTTTTGACCTAATTCACTTAATAATTAATGTTTAAAAAGCTCATTTTGACAACCCTAGATCAACCTCGTGATTCTCATGTTGCTTCGTCCACCGCAAATAGGGTCCTTGGACTGGAATACAGGGTTTAGGCAAAACATTCGCTTTTTCGTGCATTCGTATTTCGGGTTTCGTTTTAGTTTAGATTTAGATTGTTATTTGTTTTAAAGCTACTTACGAAATACCAGCCATAGTAGATTAGGTTTGGAATTCATTCCCAGCCATTGTCTTTACCACAATTTAGACACCTTCAAATCAAGAGTGAATAGGCATTTCCAAGGCAACCTTATCATACTTTCCATCAGGTGTGATCTAAGTGATAATTAAAAAAGTACAGTACTAAATTACTTTCTTCATGCCAGCATCTTGCCATTAATCCTAGCTTCTCTAAGCTGAAATGACGCGCTCCACTACCTCATTTACACACAAGCAATTTTAAAATACTGATCCAATACAGTGAGCGATGTCGGATTTATCACGAGACTATTCCACTGTTACTCCTACACAGTTGAATTGCCGTTAATAATATTATGTGCACTCTCACATTAAATAAATTAATTAAGTAGTGCGGCGCATCATTACAACTTAGACTAGCTCTACCTATTTTATCATCTGCTATTAAACCTATTTCTAGTGCGCTTACATCTGATATTTTTTTTTGCTTTTCAAAAAATAAATCATTGGTCTGTATAATGTTTGAACACCTGCCTCCACAACAAAAAGCAAAGCTCAAGCTAGTACAAGGCACTTTAAGCGTATCAGTACTACAGTTCAATACAAACTCATCAACTGTATTGAATTCCTTTCAATAAATAAAACAAGTTCGGAACACGTGGAGCCATGATAGAACTCATAACGTCATGAATATCAGATGAACCCGGGTCATGACAATATTGCGAACCTACTTCATTACCACTCGTTATTGGAAACTCAATAAGCCTGGTATAAATGCATTTTTCTTTTACCTCCCGTTATTCCCACGGGCAGAGATATTCCTGCTAGGATGTCTGCTTATTTTATTGCTAGCTTGGGTAAATATTGAGACAGTAATGCAATTTTATTATATTAACGCAAGCCCTTTGTACCTATATGTTTTGAGGTGTGAAGGACTGTATTATAGATTACTCATTATACACTATGGCCAAAAAGGCAAAAAGAAAGTTGCGTGGAATTTAAAAAAAAAACCTTTAAGTTTGAGACAACATTTTGCAGTTTCTACAAACGGGAAAAAGAAGTGCAAAATTTAAAAAAACTTATTGAAAAACACTAATATTAAAAACATAAAAGTAAAATTATGTTACGTAATTAATTAATTAACTTATACTGTAGTGCTTTTGCAACTATCCAGACCTTGTTGGATGGCTATTTAAAATAGACAGGGGATTTATTAAGTTGTCACCAAAACAGCAATATGAACATTGTTTCGTTAACAGTCCTCTAACTTCCGACCAGACGGACCCCCGACATTAAGACAGTCGTGGGAAATCGCTGGATACAAGTGGCGCAGGACCTTTTACATTGGAAATTATTGCATAAGGATCATTGGAGCTTAATCCAGCTGTAAGCATCAGCCAGCTGAAGCAAATCCTCATAGAAGAGAAAATTTGCTGGCAATTTTATTACAAAGAAAAAATTGAGAAAAAAGGCCCGCCAACCGGTGACTTCGATCAGATGAATAAATGATTGAATTTTCAATTAAGATTAGAGAGAAAGGCGATGGAAACTTCGTTGACAATTCGTTCGTGGGAAAACGCGATAAGTGTTTTTGCGTAACTTCACAAACTTTCTATGAAAAATTCCGGGGATCATGATTTCTTAAGGCATTCATTATATTGACCGTATTCAACCTACAACTTTGAAGGTCATAATTCCCTGTAAACTTCAGTTAGTTATTTAATTTTATTTCAATAAAAAATATCAAATGGAACACAAAATTAAAAATACAGCTCTACTAAACGAATAAGATCTCATAAATTTTTGAAAGCAGTCATTTGTTGAGGCACGTGCGTTGTCGGAAACAACTGCTTCTTGAGTTGTGTTGCAGTTGAAAATTTAAATTTACCCTCAGTTTTATTACCTACCTTAATATGCTCTAAGTAATCGTAGGTACTACATTTCGCTATAGTTATGTTATTAAGTAAGCGAGCATTAAACTTTTGAAAGAACGTCGTTTAATCCAATTTTAATCTCAAATTAAAAAGTATGTTTTTTGTTCTTAATACTGAACGTATGTCCCTTTATTTCATCCAATTATTTTAATTAGTTTTGGTATGTTTGTTACTCCTTCACGACACTACTACAATGAAATGGAAATAGATACCTATCCTACTCTGGAAAAAGACGTAAACAAATATTTATATCAGGAAAATCCATTGCCGTGCTATTTGAAAAAAAAAGAAATCCAAATATTTCAACTGAAACTAACCAAAGTTGAAGTAAGAGTTCAAGGAAAAAAACAATTTTAAATTAACAAGAGTGAAACAATAATTTAGTTCAGATTCTGCCACAATTAAAATTATGAACTCACTACAATATACAGTTTGAGTGATTCAACAGGTAGGTAGAATAATAAAATAAAATAGGTTCCTACCCCTTTGAGAATTACAAAGTTTCTTAAAAACGGAGAACTGACAAGTGGAATCTTTCCACGGGGCCGTACATGACAACGGGAAGTTACTATTTTTAGAAAACTCTGTTAATAATGTTTCTTGTTACGAGTATTTAAGTTCTTGTAGTTTGCTGTTGTAAATACTAACCTACTTAAAAAGAATCTGAGTAGTTCTTATAGAATAATAAGGTTCTGAACAAAGATTTAAATCGTTAGATTGGGCCCTTAGCCTAAACTGCGGACATCAAAAACGTCCACAAATATGTTGAGTGAGTGCTCTCAACGTGCTATAGTTTCACTTGTGTCAAAGAGAGTGACAACCTGTCACACAAGACAAAAACGTGGACTTTTTTGGAGGTTTAGGGCCCATCTAGCGATTAAATCGCTAGATGGATCGATTAATCTTTGGTTCTGAAATATTTCTGTAGGTACTTGTTTGCGTTAAAAAAAAACTGGCCCGGCTACAAAATTTAGCGTAATCTCTCAAGTGGCGTATAAGATGGCGTCACCTAGGTTAATTACTTGGTACAGTGCGACAAGGCTCTCTTGGCACTTGAAGGAGGGTGCTGTTGCAAAACAAAGGCAGACATAAAAAAAAATCTCCTCAATTTAACTTCAATTTTAGTATAAAATAGTTAATAGTAAGCAAAAACAACACGATATACAATAGTGATATACCGACAAAGCGAACTATCAAACAGTAACACAAGATAGCGGCGTTAGTTCAGACTTTGGCCACGCGCCAAAATAGCCTTGTCGCACTATAAACATTTGACAGCAAATTTTGGTGCTCATAATGGCGCCGCATGTCACGTAAGGCTAGGAATATATATATAGGGCATCTTCATAGTTTTGATATCTCATAGCCAGAGACTGACTACCTTGAAGTCATTCGTCCACCTGTTGGCGGAGCCTTTGATATAATTTTCTAACCATTTGAAAACACACCATAATATCATGGTAGTAAAATATACTTATAAGCTGTGTGAACTTTAAAGTAACATAATAATAGGTCATACATATTGTGGTTACATTCGTGAACGTCGCATGTTTGCGGTGCCATGACAGTACGCCACGTGATTTATATCGAATTGTGTTCTGAGTTACTACGCGAATTGCTCCTAAACCATGACAATACTTCTGATCTCACGCCAGAACACCACAAACTACTCGTACTCGAACCTAAACTTTTAAAACACGCTAGTCGTGTTCATTTTTGCAACAAAGTTGCGGACTAAAACTTACCCTGACATAAGTCAAGACAAATATTTCGTACTCTTACTAGGAGATATGTATGACTAAGTAGGTATATGGAAAAATAAACTCATGCACCAGATATAAGGCTTCTATGCAGTTTTGCTCACAGGTACTTTTCAAAAATGTGTGACCTCGTGGTTAGGTATTCATGTTACACTGTGTGTATTCATGTTACACTGTGTGTAACAGGTAGGTATACATTCTTAGATAGGTAGGTATATATTTTGTGAAACGCAAACTAAATCTATGTTCAGCGTATCGGAAAATGGTGATGACATTATAATGAAACGATGTTTTGTGTATAAAACATGGCACCCCAATTTATATTTACTTAACTTTTAGGTATGTTGTTTTCAGAATAAGTATGTTAAGATTAACGAAACTTTTTAGTACATACCTACTGTGTACCATTTGTTTATTATGTGTGGCAAAATTACTGTCTGAAATAAATATATATTTTTTTCTTTCAATAAAACTGTGACAGATTATATTTACGGATGACAGATGAATGCTAAAGCAACAAGCTTTTGTACCTCAGTTTTGTACGCATAAGCAGGTAAGCACGTCACGTCGTTTGGACGTATGTACTGACCTACGATTTCTCCATACATCCGTAATACCAAAATGTATTTGTGTATATTTCGATCATGTTGTGATTATATCATTCGGGGTCATATAGTAATAATAATTGGCCATATTTGGTTCGGAATATATCATTCATAATTTTTGGTATTACAGAACTCGATTTAAATAAAGGGTCGTGAGAGACAGACGGACAAAAAAGTGATATTAATGATTGCGTTTTGTTTTGTTTTATGGTACGGAACCCTAAAAAAGTACGAGTACGTAAATGGCTAGCTCGTTTTAATTTGTCGTAATAGCGACATCTATCTGTCCCTATCCGACCCCAACTAAGCTAAATTAAAGTAGCGCCATCTATTCTCTGCTCCGGAATCCACTTCATAACTGCAACAAGTGCATGGTGCAGCTAAATTGACAGCATGAAAATTTAAATGTTTACGATGAAGGACAGATTATCTGTAATACTACATATACATAACTTTAATGTACTGCAATTATTATAGGTAATACAATTATTATTACGTAATATGTAATTGATGAATGTAATAAAATCGTGTATAAAATTGTACCATTATTATTATTTTAGTTGTATCAGTAGATATAAATTGCTTTGAAAATAAAAAGTACCTTAAAAGGTAAAACAATCCTTTCCAATAAAAAAAGAATCATCGAAATCGGTTGGCATGATATTGAGTTATTCGTATAGATATTTGTCCTCCCAGAATGATAGAGGTAGTTAACCTTTTATTACACTGAAATTTTTGGAAACGCAACAATACGAATGAAGAAAAAGACCTACCTATTTGTTTTATCGACGAAACAGTACGTCTATTTCCATGAACATCTATCGACCGATACGTTTGTTGCACTCGATAATTATGTTGTCAACTGGCTAAAGGAAATGGTCCTACAAAGCGTTTTAATATATACCCTTAGTACTGTTTTACACTCTCGGTAACGAACTATTCATTCGGGTTTGAATATCGAAATCAGATATTTGCAGAATATTATGCCAGGGATTAAAAGGCCACATTATGAAATTTGAAGTGACCTGATTAAAGACTACAAAGGTAGGTAAATACTTTCAAGTTTAAATTTATGTTTTTGGATCATCTAAATTTACGTATGTAGGACCCAGCGGCCCACGCGAAAAATGTCGCTACTGGTGTTAGAGATTTTGACACCAACGGTGTCAATAGTAGGTACGTCGACTGCAATATTATCTATGGACCGCGGTCCACGCTACACTTAGGTATATTTTATACTTGTTATTTAGTCTGAACGCATATTTCCACAGGAACGATTTTCGAAATATTGTGAGACCAATGTGGCGTATTCGCGGGAATTTTGACGGACTCTACTCGATTATTAAAATAGTTTGGTTCAGTTTGTTAGTTTTCGTCAAAACTTGTACTTGGGGAAGTGGGTATTATCATTCGCTTTTTGTTAACGACAAAAGCCATTACGCTAGATATGTTTCCGAGTGCTAACTCAACACAGTTTAAGGAGTTCCCATTCACTGCTCCTTCTCCAAAAATTGCCTGAATGCTTTGCGATTTGAATGCATAATGTGAACTTAGTGAAGCTGAAATGATATTTTACTCGTGTCTGCATCACGGTCATTAGTATCATAAGGCTGTTAAAGTTTGAATTGTATGTAAGGCTTGCAAGAATACAAGTATTGTAGCTTATGCTTTAGCCTGTTTTTTAACAATATATCACAGGAATATTTTTTTCTGATTACTGTTAATAAAACAAAATATCTACCTAAATGTGATGTATGTCCTATTCCAGGGACCACTTGTAAAGTAGGTTTTACAGAGCCATTAGTATAATATTATATGTATATTCGGGATGCTTTTCTATCTTAAAAAAAATGAGTCGACCTATTGTACTGTCGCCTTTCAACCTAATAATTTAGAAAAAGCTACAACGTAGTTGAAAGCATTTGGACATTTGATCTGGATTCTGGGTCGAATAACTCTTTTTTTCGGGGCAAAATTATTTTCGGCAGATACCTACATTTCCGAGTAAAAGTCAACACTTTTCCGACTATAAAGTTTTTATTTTAAATCTCTGTGTAGGTGGCTTACAAGGATATTCTGAGTTCGCAATTTGAGAGAAAAATAAGTGAAATTGGTGCCAGTGCACAGTATTTAAAGTAAACAACTGACGCGTCTCTAAATCTCAGCTCTAAATAGTGCCATACTTATCAATATGTTCCTCTTGGATAAAAAATATTTCAATCCACGATGACCCACTCTATCAAACTCCATACGAATCGAATGAAACATAAGCGATTTTGACAGAGTGGGGCGTGTCTTCGTGGATTGCAATACTTATGCTTAAAGTTAACACTAAAGTTAAATTTACTTAAGAAAAACTTAGGTCTAATTAATATACGAATCTTAGAAGTTGCAGCCTTGTAACTTATACGTAAATCTGGTGTTTTTTTTGGTCATTCCTATAATGTTAAAAGTATCTCTGTGCTATTACATCGTTAATAGAGTATGTAAATAAACAACCAGTATCCCTGCAATCATTCCTGGACTCAAAGGCTAGTTTTATGGTTCCTGATTGTTTGCTACCGTGTAATTTGTACCCAATTTGATTAAACCTAGTTTCGTTTAATTAACTGTTTGACTATCCGGTGTACTGATTTACAATATAATTTTACAAACAAAAGCACTATCTAATTGTTGGTTTAGTTTTTGATTAACGATATTTGGCAGCCACTATTTAATAATTACCACAATAAGTTGATCATTATTCAATATTTGCTAATTCCAATTTTGAATGACACTGTTGTATTATGAAATTCAAAATTTTACGGAAGCTATTTTCAAAAAGCATATATAGCAGCTTTAGGGTAAGTTATAAAAGTATAAAAACGTTTCTTAATAAGAATTAATAAATAAAAAGATAAACATTATTTAATACTTATGCTTAACACTTTTACCCCCTTATATTCACAAACTTAATAGTGGTGGAATAGTAATAATTATCTGTTTTGTCTTTGTTTGTCAACAGTAATTTGACATTCGGAGAAAAAAGACAAAACAGACAAGAACTATTGTACCGTTCTTTCACGTTTATGAAATATGAATGAAAGCGTATAAGTAATATTTTTCCAGCAATATACGAAAAGCTCACCGACTCCACTGTAGGTACACGACGGTATTATTGATTGACTACAAACGCTTTTTATCAACATCCTACATTCACCTAAAAAGGAATATTTCCATCCGAATCCATCACATAGATATAAAAGCCAAAATATATTCCCAATTCCTATAGTTAATCTATATTTCAGCGTGGAAAGCGTTGTGATAAATTTCTGACACGCTTCAGGAGCGATTTGTAAAAATAATGCCTCTACTGAATTTAAATCTGTTTTTCGAGCTGATACAATATAATTTATTTTATTTTGTGGCCGTTTAGAAAAAAATGCAATTAATTGTAGCTGTGACGAGTAGGTACTCGTAGAGATTGATGGAGTAATACGTTAGAGTTTTTAGCGTAGGCATCAACTTGTGTTTGCCAGATTTTGTCAAATACGAAGTAACGAGAAGTAACTTCTATTTTTTTTAATTGTCTTACTAATTAATGCTAGACTGTGATCTCATCTGATGATAAATAAAGGTGCAACTATAAAGATGATAGCGTACTAACTTGCAAGAGTTATGTTAGCTCACCCCTAACATGAATCGTATTTAATGATTATTGTTATTTAATTTATTGATAAAGGAGAATGAGCAACAATAATGACATAATTTTTGTACGCATCTATAGCAATTCGTCATTTTATCGTTTACATCCTGTGAAATTGAAACAGCAACCAAAATCATATCATTTCGGAACTCAGCGCAGCGCGGGCGTCGTGAGACTGCCATTTATTGCGGTCAATTTGGCGTAATGTAATCAATTGCCGAACCAATAAAATAAATCAGACGGGACAGTTTTAATTGATACCTACCGTTCACTATTAACTGCGAATGCGAACACCCGAGCGCACTTGGTGCTGGCGGCCAAAGAAATTACTCCGGCAACCAGTTGCGCTAAGCAAAGACCTCTTGGTACCTTGGTGGCTTGAACAGGAAATTTTTCAGGTTATTTTTTTTTGGTTCATCTAATAGCTACAGATAATAAGCGATGAAAAGCTCAAACAATTAATCTATTTCTCTCTGTGGTACCGAAATACAAATAAAATATTAAATTCGGCAAAACCTACAATATAAGGTAAGCATGTAGCGAGTCAGCATTGAACCTTGTCTGGAAAAGTGGAAACATCGGCCAGATTGACAGAAGAGCTGCATTTTATATTCGAACACATCGCCGTGTTCTCGATGGGCCCTCGGGAGTCCATAATCTTCGTTATTATTCTTCCGACTTCAATAGCGGCGACCTGTAGGGTATTTGTACGAATTTCAAGTCGACTCGCATCGCACAAACGAATGGAATCCAAAGACACCTATACTATAGACCCGGCGGACCGCCCGAAAAAATGTCGCCAGTTCATGGGAGCAAAACCCCCCCTCCGGCGTCAGTAGTAAGCTGTAAGCCTACGCAGTATTTCGTACGTACTCAACGACGTAGGAGTTTCGACACATGGCTCTACATTTTCTTGTATGAAGAAGGTTTACGTAAAATGTTTGGATGGGCTCATCTTGATGTTCACAGCTAGCGCGCCATCTTTTGACAGTTGCATGTCAGTGACTGTCCATACTCGTAGATGGCGCTGGCTGTAAATGTATGGAGGAATTCAATTCGTTTGTGCGATACGAGTCAACTCGAAATTCGTACAAAAACCAGTACTAACTAACCCCTTTGGAAGGTTAGTAAAGGTTTTTGTAACGAGTGGAGTTGCTCTACACAAACGAAACGAATGGCGGATATATCGGTTGTTTCGTGCGATGCGACTCGACTTGTTTGTACAAAAAAAAGATTCCGACGAATTGAGAACCTCCTCCTTTTTTTGAAGTCGGTTAATTAGTACAGGTTTTATACCATACTGGGCTGCTATCGTACTTTTAAATCTATTGTTATCATTATACACTGGTTTATTGGGTTCATATTATTCTCTAATGTGTGGCGCATCTCGCCCACAAGTTAGTTATGCGATTACATTGGAGAAAACTTTTTATACGAAATTACATATTAAGTTCTTCCTTTTTAAAAATATGAACAATCCAAAACCGACGCGGTAAGCCCATGAGTCCGTTCAATAAACGCTTGGTAATATCGATAGCCTCGCCTTCACTTTATAACCACCCTATTTTGTATCGAAACTATCAATCATTTTATTAATTCCGTTATTTATCTATGCCATTACGATATCACGCTGTCATTCGTTCATGTAATTTTATTAAGTGGCCTCTTCATATTATATTGCCCGGTTTTATTTACCTTAGTCATTGTGCTGTCATGAAAATAATGTTTATGGCTGAATGTATACTGTGTCATACTAATCTCATAGTATACTAGCTGACCGAGCAACGGAAATGTATTTCATCGTGATCGTAATCGTAAACAAATTCAGCCACTTCGCTGGCTGGAAAAATGTAAACAATAAACTCGACCAATCACCGGGCAGAACTAGTTTACAATTACGATAAAGTTGAATACGTTTTTCTTATCAATTGCCTCTCAGCTTTAGTAATATCAAACGCCAAGAGTGGATATTTCGGATCTATACAATACAACTCACCACGAAGACTGATTGACTAGCAGACCACTTTAGTCTAATTTATGGCACGATCGTTATTGCCGCACATTAATTTTACACCAACTAAGACCGGCCGATCTACAATCTGCAACTAATAATAGTTTACACGGAAGAGTCATGAGTCAAGACAAAGAATAATGGGTTATTGGAAGTTATTCCCCGAGTTTATCCCATTTAGTATTATAACCATGTATGTTTGAATGTTTTTTACTTCTATAAGATACAGGCTAGAACTGTTCATTCCAGTAAAAATGTGTGTAGTGATAGAGATATTTATGGGTTACTCGAATTTGTGATATTTAACAACAACAAAGATAAAAATATAGCCTTAGGTATATCTAAAAACAATGCTTATCCTTTAAAAATGTAATGTATAGCCTTACGTAAAAATATATCTTTATGTAAAAATGTAATATTCTTTAAATATTACCAGCATCAGATAAACTTTATCTAGCGAGTATATTTGATGTTGTGACATTTTTTTTGTAATGGAAATCTGTCAATATATCAAGTTTATTCGTTAGATAAAGTTTGCCTGGTGGTTGTAATGTAATCTTCACAAAACATACCAGGCTAGCCAATGGCTACATGACAGATGGGCGTTTGAAGCGGACCAGTGAACTAATCCCAAGAATGTGCAGCAGAGTTCGCAATAATTTGTCTAGTTTGCTGAATGTGCGAGCAAATGAAACGGCCCAACCGTCTGCGAACTAATTTACCCGCCGTTGACGTCTAGTTGAACTTGAGTTAGTGCTATTTTATGAGATCGTTCTTACAAATGTGATTTGAAGAACACTTAAATTAGGAGTAGGTATAATGCTGTGATTTCGGTTTCGATGTTTACATGATTCGACAATGCAACCGGGAAGACAGAGTTATTTATAAAATGAGATTGGCTGATTATTTTACAAGCTTTTTATTTGATTTCACGTGTCCTGATGTTTTCCTCTAATTAAATCTTGCAAGATAAATTCGATCAACTTTCCAGTTACGGAAGGTGGCCGATTGCCATAGGAACTCGGTAGTTAAACCCCACAACACCATCAATTTGTGACTCTTTGTAATCGTCCTGACAAGCACTTTGGTTCCAGATGGTAACCAACGACTGGTACTGAGAAAAATTTGGATAAAATGAATAAAAGCTTGGTACTACAAATATCTTTAAATGTTACTCGTCCTTCTTGGTTTCGGAATTGCGTGGTGGTTTTAATTCTGTGCTTACATGAATACTTTATATGGTTAACCTTCTTTACTTACTTTTCTGAAATTCGGAAAAGGAAAAACTCTTTTTTTTTTTGTTAAATTGGTGCGCTGTGTGCTTTTAAGGTAGTACAGCCGTGTACTTATTGTGTGTCCAATGTCCATGTGTCATTTCATATTGAGTCAGAATAACAATATTGTCAACCCAGTCGTTACCGGTCTAGCGTGCAATGATGAGTTGGAGATCAGAGAGTGAAATGTCAAAATCCGTGCTAATACATACGTTAGTAAAATTATATTTTATTCGCTAATACCGTGACTAAAACAAAGGCAAGAGACGTCAGTCTACGTGACAATTAACGCAGCTGCTCTAAGATCACAATAGTTCATATTATAAACAGATAGACATTTTCTTTTATGTAATTATTCTAGTGACACAAATATTGCAGAGATAATTAATAATCTTCTACGCTTCTGAAACTTGGACCCTTAAGTCTCGGATCCTCTCCAGGATTGACGCATTCGAAATGTGCTGCTGACGCAAATAATGTAGAGTATCTCATGGAATACCGTCACATAAACGCGTCGATATTGGATGAGCTGAAGATACAGACCCGTCTGTCTACCATCTGCGCCCGCAAGCAGCCCTCATTCTTCAAGCACCCGGCTTGGAAAAAGCCTGACTGCATCAAACGACCCGAATGAATAAACAACGTGAACATCCAAGGTTCTTTCCCCAAGGCTCTAGACCTTACCATCTGGCGAGCCTTTATCGACAAGCTGGTGTCGTAGTGGTGACCCTCAGTCATGAGGCTACGACTAAGGAGAAGAAGAAGAAGAAGAAATAATCTTAGTTACGATACGCCTATATGCGTTTCGTACGTAAATTAACTAAGTCTAAGAAAAGTAAGACGTAACGTCTATTTGACTCAATTTTGAGTGTGTATGACTTATTTATGCTTCACGCTTGATGTCTTGCTGACGATGCACTACACTTACGCATGAGAATTTGTGATTGTGCTGACTGAGAATCGTAATAAAGCTGAAACATTGAGAATAAATAGTTAGCTAATTTTCAGAACAACAGCTGATTCGGACACAATGGGTATGTGAGTGGATGTCACTGTCACTTATACCACTATTTACGTTTTACTTCTAAGCATTACAGTACTCACAGAGTCTTACTGACTCTGAGCGCTCTCTATATGCTTAGTCAAATTTGTTTTTAAAATTCACTCAAACCGTTCGATGACTCTAACTTGTCTTAATTGCAACCAGCACTTAGTTTAGGTAATAATAGAAAATGATCCATTTTAGATTCTCAGATTTTTAATAGTACCTAATTTAGTATCTGCAAAGGCACGCAAACGCACTAGTAATATTTCCCTCGGGAAACAATAATTCACATTGCGGTTGAGAGCGCAATAAATTATTATTAAATGCTTAAAAAAGTTTTATTACACACCTGGACGATATTTTTTCCGTTCAAGACCACTCTATTAGGGATTTACAAGTTTTGCGGTTTTGTTAGAAAATAAATTATTTAAAGATTACGAAGTTGGGCTATAAAGCAAAGTTATAGGTGAGATGCTTGGAGTAATACCGGTATGTCATTAGGCGTACTTTACCACGAAGCCTGTAATATATTGTTTGGGGTAAAAATATAGATACTTATTTATAAAACTGGCTTCATTTTTGTAAGGGAACTTATACTCGTATAATGGACAGAAATCAAAATTACAGATTCGAATCTCATTCTAATGTCAAAATTAATGGTTTCATAGAGGTAATATATTTATTTATCATGATTACCAACGTCATCTAGTTTAATGGAAAGTACCACTTTCCACGAATTGTTGTACACAACGAATTGTAGTTAAGAAGAAAATCGGTCTGCCGAGGAAGTAGCTTGGCTGGTTTTTTGCAGTGAAAAAAATCTAAAAATGTTTAAAATATTAAATCACCATTGGGTCCATCACAGTCTGAGTGGGATAGGGGAACGTGTGGTCAGGAGATTGGTATCCGTTTCACAGCCAAAGAGGTGAAGAATGCCATAACTTCCATGTCTCGGGGAAAATCTCCTGGTCATGATGGACTGAGCATTGAACATCTAAAATATGCTGGTCCTCACCTACCCCGAGTGCTGGCTATGCTCTATAATTTATGTATAGCACATTCGTATCTGCCCGCTGCACTGATGCGGACTGTGGTGGTGCCAATCGTGAAAAACAAAACCGGGGACATAAGTGATAAATCGAACTATAGGCCGATTTCTCTTGCGACCATAGTCGCAAAAGTGCTTGACAGTTTGCTTAATACCCAGCTTGGTAGTTACATTAACCTGCATGACAATCAGTTTGGATTTAGACCTGGTTTGTCGACGGAGTCTGCTATATTGTGTTTAAAGCAAACGGTCAAGTACTACTCAGAAAGACGTACTCCTGTTTATGCATGTTTCCTGGATCTTTCCAAGGCATTTGACCTGGTTAATTACGACATCCTGTGGCAGAAGTTGAAAGACTCTGGTGTACCCGAAGAAGTCAACAGGATTTTCAAATTCTGGTACAGAAATCAGGTCAATGTCGTACGATGGTCTGAATCTTACTCTGAGCCGTATAAGTTGGAGTGTGGAGTGAGACAGGGGGGTTTGACGTCTCCGAAGCTCTTCAACCTCTACGTCGATTCACTGATAGAGCAGCTGAGCAGCGCTCGTGTTGGTTGTCATATTGACGGAGTGTGTCTCAATAATATTAGTTACGCAGACGACATGGCGCTGTTGAGTGCTTCTGTCTGTGGATTAACGAAGTTGTTGGGAATTTGTGAAAAGTACGCCCAAAATCACGGCTTGGTGTACAACGTTAAAAAGAGCGAATGCATGGTCTTTCGGGCCAGAGGAAAATCACCGCCAGCTACAGTGCCGCCCATCAAATTGTATGGTACCGCTTTAAGGCAAGTTTCACAATTTAAATATCTCGGGCATGTGATATCCGCTGACCTGAAGGACGATGCCGATATAGAGAGGGAGCGCAGGGCGTTGTCTGTGAGAGCGAATATGATCGCCCGCAGGTTTGCTCGTTGTACTGTTCCAGTCAAGGTGACTCTGTTTAGGGCCTACTGTACCTCGTTTTACACGAGTAACTTGTGGGTTGATTATACGCAGAAACAGTACAATGCCCTGCGTGTCCAGTACAATAATGCATTCAGGATGTTGATGGGACTGCCTCGTTCCTGCAGCGCCTCGGGTATGTTTGCCGAGGCGCGGGTGGATTGCTTTTACACCACCATGCGCAAGCGGTGCACATCCCTGGTGCGTAGGGTTCGGGCCAGTTCTAACAGTGTCCTGAGAGCATTGGCGGACAGGCTTGACTGTCAGTACTTGCGCCATTGCTGTATGGTGCACGTGCTGACAAATCGAGCCTGTCTCAGGAGGGGTTAATAGGGGGGGGCGAGCTGTTGTTTTAAGATCTTAAATAATTAATGTACTTACTAACATTTAGGTTAAGATGTTTTTTTATTTGTTTTTTTTTTTTTTTTACTAACCATTTTTAAATAATTAATGTACTTACTAACATTTAGGTTAAGATGTTTTTATTTGTTTTTGACTAACCATTTATATGATCCGAGTTTGGTCGAAATAAATGATTATTATTATTATTATTATTATTATTAAAACGAGCTGGCAGACCAATTAAAATTAAAGAGCATTTTAATTACCACATGAGCCATCATGGTTTTATCCTGAAGTCCACAGTTCTACCACATTTAGGTGCAGGATGGGAGTACCATTATACTCAATCGAATTACATGTTGAAACCATGTTCATTTTTCATGTGCTAAATCAAATGAAGATTCTTAAATATTATTAGTTCCTCTTTTTTATGTTGTTTACTTTTTAACAATTTTTTTTTTTAATTTTTTCACTGCAAACAACCTGCCAAGCTGCGCCTCGTCAGACCAATTTTTTTTGTTACCTACTTTAGGTGTACTTTTCGTGAGAAGTGGCATTTTTTATTAACTCGATGACGTAAGTACCTAAGTAATCATGCAGTCGCCGCCCGGACCAATACGCGAACATCATATTATAAACTTTATTCGAGTAACAGGGAAAGAATATTAGATTTTGCATTTCCAATTTGTAGGTAAATGGAACTCCTACGAAAACTGGACAGCGCCTGTCGCAATTTCACAAACTTCGATTTTTCTTGACCTAATTCAAATGAAAACTTATTTTTACAATTTATGGATAGAAAATATTACTGCCAAGATTTTAAGATTCTTAACAGGTCACAGGTATAAGAAGTCTTAGGCCTTCTGCTGAGTGAGCTCCGCGCTCCGCCCATATACGTGGAAGCAGGTGGATACACACTAGCCCAGCGACACGCCGTGCGCCGCGCAGGATTTTTCGCGTTATTTGGCGTTTCACAACAAAATCGCCTCGCCGGCATTGCCGCCGGCTGGAACGGTCTTTGCTTTAACGATAATAATCAAAGCGATAATGCGCTGGTTTTTGCGGCCTACAGCAATTATTATTTCTGTATGAGATCAAGAAGACGTGACGATCGTGCAGTGGACACACGGCCCGGCACATACACGGTTATAGTAAATGCATGACCCAGGGACGCCGTCTTCTTGATCTCGGTGATGGCCCAGGGACTGTCGCGGTGGAAAAGTGGCGTTAGGCTCACTTGCGTCGAATAGCGGGTCAAAATAATACATTGTCATTTTTTTTAAAACAAGAGTTAACGTTTTATCATTGGACATTTTAACTATTTAACCCAGGATTACTATGTGCCTTGGCGTTAATGAGGCTAACCCCGGTTGATGTAAGTGGGCCGTATAACTAATAATGACAATCTTAATACCTCAACCCCTTTTGAAATCGGTTGTCCTAGGCCATTATGGCCAAGTCCGGGATTGGCAGGCACATTTGAAATACGAAAACCTTGCGAGTTGTCTTTTTTCAACTACCTAAGTAATTTTTCGTGAAAAGTCTTAAACATAATTCTAGCCAAAAAGTCAAGAAATGCGTTCTCAAATGTGGATCCCAAAATATGACAAAGATTGAAGCTACATACCCCTAGACTAGATTTTTAGATACATTGAAAACAATATTTATATTTAAATAAGAAAATTGGAAATGAGAGAGATTAAAAATAATCTCTCTCTCTCTTTTCTTTTAATATTATTTTTTTATTTAATAATATATATCTAAAAAATGTGTATAATAATATCACAAAAACTTTTGTCCAGCGGCAGCACCGACACTGGTAGCTTGGCTTAGGGTTTTATGGCGAGAGTGAGAAATCTCCTGACAGCTCAGAATGCGTGTGTTCTTCAGGACTACTGTATTACTTACTTACTACTTATGATATTATAATGTCGCAATAAATATTCGCTTTCATGATGGTGTAAATGATTCCTACTCAACTAAATGTTAGAGGAATTTTCCGCGGCTAAAGAGGGTCGGTGGCCAGCCCGGCCGAATTCTAGCGATTGTGATGATATATGAGGGCGCATTATTTTCTTATCTTTTCTCTTTCTAACTCCACCGTCCATACTTCATTTTCGCCCGTATTATAAACGTTTTACTTTTCATATCGCAATAGACGCCCCGGGCAACTACGAAGTGAGCATTACGCAAATTTTCGGTAATATGTCATAGAGCACGGCTCATCTTTCGTGATCATTTTATAAGGGCGAAATAAATTATTTTTGTTTGAGCTACCTTCAAAGGAGATTGTTTCTCAAATATATTGCGGCGATGAGGTAATTGTAGTAAAAAAGAAGGCACGGACGAGTGGGAAAATGTTTTTCCACCTTTATAAGAAGAGATATAATCTTTTAACTTATTTGATTCTGAAATCTTAACATAATTTATAACGAGGAAAACGTAGTGTTTGATAAAATTACAAACTTATTATGCTTATATTTTTTATGTTTTATTTTACCTTTTTGTCAGTTTTTTTCTTGGTCGGCACTCGGGAAGGGGGCGAGCTGGAAATCTTTCTATCTTAAGTAAAGTTTTGATAAGTAGAGGCAAAAAGGGTGTACTACGGGCATGCAGGAAAAAACGCAGGGTGTGAACGAAGCCTAAAACTGAAATAAATTAAAATAATCTGTTCAAGAACACGCGACGGCTGACATTGAGTCATTTCCAATTTCCATAGCTTAAAATTCAGGAATATGAGATCGAACGTGAAGTAAACAACTCGACCTTGTGCCTCCTTGGTTCGTATGATATAATATAATACCTACGTGATCAGTCTTAAAACTCGATCGTGAGTTTAATAAAAAATCTAATATAATTATAACTATTTAGTTTTTTGCATAAGAATGATACTATAATAAATTTCTTGCTTAAGAAGAGTTTTTTAAATAAGAATGATACTATAGTAAATTTTTTCTCCCGTTTGCAAGAGCTTTGCCGATAACTTCCTCTCTCACTTCATACTACCGCGAAACGCGCTCGTTCTTTATCAGATGAATTCGGGCCGTGGTAGTGTGAAGTGGGTTTGGAATAAATCATCGGCAAACCCTCTGCGAACGGGTTATATTTATTTTCATCATCTCAACCCTTAATGACTCACCGCTAGGCACGGTTCTCCTAGAAAAAGAGAGGAGTTTGGACAAAGCTGGCCAAGTGCGGGTTGGTGGGTATCTCACGCCTTTAGGAAATTATGGTGAACGTGTCATGTCCTGCCTGTGATTTGGCTGTTTATTAGTATGTGAATAATTGATTTTCTAATAGTACCAACAGCTTTAATATCGGAAACGTTAATGACAATGGCTGACACGATCAATTTTTTTGGGTTTGTAATTATTACTGTCTTGAAAAGAATACGACAATGATTTTCATACGTACCTATTCAAAATTTACAGAAGTAAATAGTTTTTGCTACGAGTATTCTTTAATTCTAGATATATTTTAAAAACCGGTATGGTGAATTTTCGAGCAATATAAATCATATGACCTGCAATGTAATATTGGTATGTGCGTTCTAGAATTTCCTATCATGCCCAGTTAATCCATTCCAACGTATATAAGTATTTACAAACGAATGTCCCGAGTCAGGAAGCCGCGACGGAAAATAAAATTGATACCGCTCCGCCGCGGGCGATCCGAGAAAAAGCATTTCGAAATAAATGAGTTTTTAAATTTCATCGTTGCACACAGTTTCTCTATCAATTGTCGAAACTCGTAACGTAACTGGATTTTGCGATGGGCATTTATTGTGCGCGACGTACAAGATCACGACTTTTATATCGCTAACGTTGATAAATACGGGCAGTGGACATGTTTTAAATTGTATTGTTACCCTGTCGTGCTCCCAATCAGTTTTCTCGTCCGATATTGAGTGCTTTAAATATACTGTGTTTAATCTTTTATTTTTTACCGGATGTGATTTGCCTACGAGTACATGTATTTATTTTACACAGTGTAAAAATTTCGAGTACCTATTCATTTATTAAAAAACAAAATACTCACATTCACATTAACAATAATCGTACAAAAAGCACAGCTTACTTACCCTAGGGTATTTTCTTCCAAAGTTTTTTTAGTTGGAAAAAAGCGTAGATAAATGAAAAAAGAATATTTATAAATAAAAAAAAAACAATAATGGAGAAACGTGATACTTAGGTACCACGGGTATGTATTGTGAAATAGATAGATTGGCCAGAGCCTACCAGACTGGCTGCTACATGCGTTTGCAGGATTCACACTATATGTCATGTAGCATAATGTAGGGTACAGAATGGTGATTTCCTTCAGAATTTCCATAAAAATACATAAATAGGAGAATCAGAGGTGCTTGCCTGGTATACGAATACGGCTACCCACCCCCGACTAGTATATGTACATATAATAATCTGGGGCCATAGCTGGGCATTAACTCGTTAATCCGTTAATCGTTAATTAACGAAGTTAACATTTTGGTTAACGGATTAACTTTTAAGTTAACTTTTGAAAATGTTAACGGACACGTTAACTTCCGTTAATTTGCAGAAGTCCGTTAATCGTTAATCCAATACCTACTATTCACCACACAGCACAGCGGTTCGGCGCGAAAAACAGGTTCAGACAAGTATGAAAGGAAACGACAAGTGTGAAAATACAATACGGCTAGGTATATATATACGGCTCAAGCGCTGCAGTTGAACGTTTTTCGCGGTCAATATTATGTGCTTTCCAGTTTCCAGTTAGTTTTGTCATAAATTATACCTTTAAACTTTAGAATTTCGACTTATTGTACTTTTTCTACTTTTTTATTTTTACGTTTTAAATTGAAAAAAATAAAATTTGTTCATAACCTGTTAACTTCCAGAACCTAAATTAATAGGTTTTATTAGTTCACTAACGTAATAATATAAAAATACACAATATATTAACGGATTAACGATTAACGTTAACTTGCGTTAATTCTTCCGAAATGTAACGCTTTAACGTTTAACGAAGCTTACTTTTTTTGTAATGGGTTAACGATTAACGAAGTTAACTATTTGATTAACGGTGCCCAGCTATGTCTGGGGCGCACCTTTAAAAGCAGTATCATACAGACACAGTACGAAAAAGTCAAAACAGTACTGCATTAACAGCTAGTGTTACGGCCCCTAAACTGCTAGGCAATCAATCGCTGCTTCTTTGTTAATAATATTATAAGCATTTTAATATGAAGAACGTCATATTTTTTTAATAAAATCGCTAAGAATGTAGAAGCACGTACCTAAGTACCTAATTTTACACACTTAGCGATTTTATAAAAAAAAGTATAAATCGCGTTTTTGTAGGGTATTAAAGGAACATAGTTCAGCTTAACTAGACTGGACGTGACTCTTTAGTCTACTAAAACATATTAATATAGTAACAATACACACATGAAATATGTAGGGGTGTGTGCTCCAAATTACGCAACAAGTGAAAAGGTGACGCGTTCCAAACGTGTATTTACGTTGATGATTTTCGTATATGCGACACTTAAAAGTTTATTTTTTTGAAAACTATTTTGAGCAGTCCCCTATTTGTACAAGAAAGAAGTATATTTATTATCCTTAAGGAGCAAACCTTCGTCACCTCTTGGTTAAATCATAAAGAAAACCTCTTTGTAATATCTAGCTTTTTATTACCTATGGTTTGGACTAGGCGATGATGAGATTTTTGATAATCGTTTACCCCGGTATTGTCTTTCATTATATTGATATCGCGGTTTCACCCACAAAAAAAACCAAGTTTTTCATAAATGCCGTGAGAATAATGAATTGATGTTAATAAACAAAAAAAATTGCTAACCATGGGTATGATTTATCTCTATTATCAGTGAAATGAGTTCTGTATTGCAGTGAAATGGATTCACAAACATCCAATCCAGACCCAAGTAGTACAGATTATAAACTGTAGCCTTTATAGTATAGGTACCTACTCGTGCTAACATTTTCGATATAATTATAGATTTTGTCGATGCGATCGAAAATCGCAATGAGATCGCGTATGTGTGAACTTATCTAAAGATTACGCAACGTCGACCAGATTTAGAGGGGTACAAACGCAGTTTTGAATTCAATTTCATGAACCACTGGCACGGTAACGGTAAAACAAATAGATTTAGCTAGAAACTTCGCTCAGATTTTTATGAAATATTCAACGTTTTAAATATTTTATTCAACGCTCATTATGATATGATGAAAAACTTTGAGTTTGAGATGTTCTGCGTATGTTTAGAAGAGATATCGCCAACTTGTAGGTAAGATATTATGTGTGTTTAAATGTTTTAATAGCAGAATAAATAATTATGTAACAAGACACTTTAAAAAATTTAACCTCTATATTATGCTTTCAGTTAAAAAAAACTGGCCAAGTGAGAGTTGGACCCATACGTCATTCTAATGTCCCATGGCATACTGATTTAGCAGGGCAGCAGCATTTGAATTTTTTTAGCTTTACAATACTGTACATAAAAGTAGACGGGAACAGTGCAAAGTATCATCACAATAGGTTCAGTAACGTTTCAGATATAGACTGTTCAGTGTATGTGCGTGTGTGTAGTTTAAGTTTCAATCTTTTAGATAATTTTCGTAAATTGTTATAACGATTAATGAAAATAAAAATATATTGGTTTTCTACGTAATGAGCTCGACAAGAGCTCATTATCCCAGAAGGTACATATTTCTCATTTCGTATACGAGCTAGAAGCCTGAAAAAAATATACACACGAAGATGGATGGTATTCTATGAGATACGACCAATGGTATACCATATTCTTTTGCTTTGCTATAATCTTGAAAACCCTACATAGAAAGTAGAAATATGATTTGATTATATCGCAAATCGCAATGGAGCAAAAAACATACAAAAAATGTAATCTAAAATGATCATCGCACACCCCTGTCGTAAAGTTAAATCACAATAAAATGTCAAACTCATTCACAATCACCCTTTACCAGTTAATTAGTGTCTAGCATAAATACGGCTATTTGTGAAACGCTCGATGATATCATTTTAACTTTGTATCGTATAATAAAAATAATGGTGCTACCACGAGTAAATATGTATATATGGATCAAGATAGATCATATATCGTCCGTAGATCGCCAGGCTTACGTTCGGGTTGAATTAAAAAATTTATAAATGCGAAGGCATGTTTGGTGTGTCTTTGTTATAGCTATTTGTGATATGTCAGGGTAGTTTTACACATCTTGACAAATTTAGTACTTTGATAGCTTGTATTCTGGAGTAAAAAAAAAAGATTTTCGTTGATTTAAAACCCCTCGATCAACGCGGTCGAACCTGAATTTTTAATCACAAAATTCTCTAAGGACACTTTAGTAGAGCTATTTAGTCTAAAACTGGTAATCCTGTTAAGTATTAAAAAATTGGCCTGGTGCATTTATTTTAAATACTTGAGAGACTGAGTACTAAATGATCTCTAGCTAGTATGCAAGCAGTGGAAACGTGCATAGACAAATTGCTCGCACATCTCATTAACGTCACTCACGGTGGAACGACGAGGGACTCCGTGCTAAACCCTGACGCCGCGACGTGGAGTATGTAAGTTTTCAGGTAGTGCCGCAGTTCCCTAATATGGTAACTCATACGTATTTGGTTACGTTTAACGTCACTCAAATGTAACTTAATAATAATACATTACCGTGGAGCCCAGAGTGCTGTAAGTATTCGTCTACGTGAAAAACACAGGAAATACATTGTTGGAGATTTACACGGAAATTTCGGAAGTGTTTTTAAGGGACAATTTTATCTTAGTTGAAGCGAGAGCTTTTAATGGTTTTAACGTAAGCCTCTGAAGCAGTACTCGCATATTCCTTTGTCCCATCTTCAATTGTAGACGTATAAAATCCACGCGTGTACGTGAATGTAAAATATTAAAAAACTGCAGTAGTAAAAGTATGCTTGGCTGAGTCCTAACCCCCTTTTTCCTCACGTTTTCCCGCTGGGATATTGAGTTTCTATTCGTACAATCGAATCCTTATTGTACAAGTTAAAGATTTATTCAAATCTTTAAAGGCAGGAGTTTGAACCATTGACCTATTACTGCCTATCCGATGTAATATACTCATTGAAAAAATTAAACTACGAAAAATTATTTTTCTGACGTAGAACAGTTTCCATTGTAATAGGACTAGTATTTATTTAGTTAACGCAATATACCGCTGCACACGGGGTAATAAATTGGAGAAATAAGCAATTGTTGCCCGGAAGGCCTACCGTCAAGCCCCCGCATTTATTTAATATTATTTATTATTTATTTCCCCGCATGCAGCTAGATAGCGTAGCGTAAGCGTATCGCAATCCGCACGTACGACGAGAGCAATACGAGCACGAACATGTTGTAAGAAGTCTGCATATATGAAGCGGTGTTGCAGCGGATCGTATGTGGTATTTGTTGTCATTACGATAGTCGTAGCGTACACAGGCATAAAACGTTATCTTTTCATAATTTCATTAATGTTAAGATGACGTTAAAACAACTGAATTTAACTTAACTTCAATTTCTTATGACTTTTAACTTTTTATTGAAAAAATAATTGAATTCGTCAATCATGTTGAAGACTGTTTTTGTCTATACAATATATTATATTCATTATACGTCTACGCGACGATTCTTGTGTGCCCTCGTACGCAAAATTAAGCCGGCTCTACACTATCGCCGAGGCGAGGCGAGCGGCTGCGAGTGCGAGTGAGAGGTAAGTACTAACATCTCGCTCACACTCACAGCTGCTCGGCTTGACTCGGCGAGAGTGTGGAGCCGGCGTAACGATACGGTTATGATACGACTACGCTTACGAACCGTGTGCGAAGGGGCTAACGTAACCTTTGAATCCATGAAAAAATAGGTTGCAAACCTCTTACAGACATCGAATTAAAGTAAATATAACGCTATAAATAGCAAACAGAAGTTGAAGAGACAACATTACACGGTAAAAGCTAATCAGCTGCAACATAATTGCGCCATCATACATCAAACGATTAAAATGTTACCTACGCTTAAAGCTTCACGAGCATATTTCGTCTCCACGGTTAATTATCTATAGTAATTTTAACATGCTCTTGGCGCCTCGGCATTAATTTAACCTAACATGAAAATCTTCTTTAATAAGTAAGACATTGGTTTTTCTTTAAGACATACTCGTATTATAAATCTTACTCACCACGAACGGTGACGTAGGTAAATATATAAGTAATGTAAGTAGATACCTAGCTATCAAAAAGCACACTGAATAACGGGATACCTTATTTAGCATTTATAGTGGAAATTGCGTATCCTTGAAAACGCCACTGCGTACGTAATTCAAAGGATGTCTCAAGTTGACAGTGGCTGGAATAAATAGGCATCACAAGTTGTCTAACGGTTTCAGCGAGGCTTCATTACACGGCTGTGTGTATCTCGTGCAGACAATACAATCCTGAAAGGCCAAACACGCTTATCTACAAGAGGCGAAACTTTAAAATCCCTTTAACTCCGAAGTGTAAATTTTGTCAGTCGCACATACACTGCTTTCAAAATAAAGCTAACGCTCTCGCATTTACACAATAAAATGGTAACTTTGGCGTCTCACGCCTTTTCTCTCACAAACCCGACCGACTTGAGTGCAGTATTATAATAATGAAACGTACATTTCACTCCAAAGCAGACGAGGCGATGCTGCTAAATACATACAGCGCCCGCTCTTTCTTGACACTTTAGTCTGCCGGACAACTTTACTTCAGCAAAATATTTAAAAGGCCTTATTACATTAATTCAAAAGAATTTTAAATACCAACTGTTGACTCTTCTTTTAAATAATTACTAAAACCTCTTGACTTTTCATTACCTGTAATTAATAGTT
Organism: Coenonympha glycerion; assembly: GCA_963855885.1. Taxonomy (NCBI): domain Eukaryota; kingdom Metazoa; phylum Arthropoda; class Insecta; order Lepidoptera; family Nymphalidae; genus Coenonympha; species Coenonympha glycerion. The sequence continues at coordinate 12,600,135 of OY979628.1, forward strand.
TACATTTCGTGCTATTACTTAGTAAGTGATAGAATGGTGATGGAATGTAGTTTCGGAGAGTTTTTTGAACCCAGATCTTGTAGCCAGTTAAGTTTTATAAATATAAAAACTACTTTTTAGGTAATACTAGGTGCAAAGAACAGAGGGCTGAGGTATACAAATTGACATCTACTCTAGACAGGGCGAACTGCGCGATAAAATGTCGCCAGTTTATCGGTGGACGGTGTCATTAGTACCAACAATATTAAGGCCACGCGCTCAGCGGACACCTATAGTATTTTGACAGATGGCGCTACTGTTTGCTTGAAGGTTTACGTAAATCGTTCGGATGCTCATATCTTGAGGTAAGTAATCAGTGGGTATACACTATACATCTAGGTATCTGAGCCACTCGTAAACTAAACTTATCCATTCAAACTTTAGCCGTCACTTGCAGCTAAGTGCATGATGGACAGGATAATCTGCAAGGAAATCGAGTTTTGCAGCAATCGAGCCCGTACCTACCTATTGTTTTAACCATTTGATATTAGACCGATGAAATTTTGTCGACGACTAACAGTCGTAGGTACCTACTGTGTTCAAGTTTGGTAAACTTCTTGCCTATATAGATTGGAATTCTATTGCTTTGCGAATATTATCAGCTCACCCGCGACTTTGGTTGACTCCTGCAAAAATCGTTTGTTAGCGAGTGAAAATTCCCAATATTTCATAAGAACGAACTGAAAGTTAGGGATGTAAATAATTAATTTATTTAATCCTTCCGTGATATATTATAATACGTCGTTTTAAGTTCGCCTAAAAAATGCATGTCCTCTCTACTCTTGAATGCATCTAAATATTACTTGGCTAGGAAGATAGAAACGGCCACTGCTCTAGGCGTGCTGCCTTTATATGGCAGAAAGAGGACTGAGATAGTGGAGTTCCTGAGAGCTGAGTACATTCTCTCTCCAAAGTATAAAGTAAGCTAAAATAAATGTACAACAGTTTAATAATTTCTTTTTAAAAGTTAGAAGTTTAAGAGAGTTGTTATAGAAACTCGTATAGGTACCAATAAAAACCACTAAGCAACTGATAATGAACTCATTTACGAATTTGTAATCGGTTTAAGATCGAAATCATGTGTTAGGGGTGGTTCACGCGGGCGGCAACGTCGTCAATAATTCATGCGGGAGGCACGTCGTGGCCGTCAGCCGTTCCTAATTGATTCCTGATGCGGTCCGAGAGCGATCGCATCACTGCCTCCTTGCGCTCCTCTCCTGGTAGCCGTGCGCTTCATTACGCACTTATATAACGGGATTATTGGATACTAAATTCGTTTTTTACCTTTATTATTAAAATTTCATTATTCTCTCACTGCTATGCGAAGAAAATTAGGGAAAAATTATGGTATATTGAACCAAAATCATCCAATACACGCAATTACCCTAAAGGGAACATAATATTTTGTATTTTTTTAAAGATATTCAAAGACTTATTGCGTAATAGTAATCTACTACTTTAGAATAATAGTTAAGCATAGCACCAAACATTACGGACAAATTAAGAGCCTTTGAGTGTGTTTTAGTAATCACAACAGTACTAATTACGAGTGCAAAATTTTAAATGTACTTTGAATGTAATTTTTATAAGGTATTACAGGGGCATTGTTCCATAATGTAATTAAGGGTTCTGTGACCCTTTCTCAAAATCAATCACGTATTTAGATTGTACTTACTGTACCTATTTATATGTATTTTGTTACCAGATCAATCCTTAGGTTTGTAAGATCTTGTTTGTTGTATAATTTACGCACCTTTGTTTTTCGATATTATTTGTTATTCGATATATTATCTATTGAATTTTAAACATTTATTTTATCTCATTACTTGAAGTACTTACTTAAATTTTGACATCTTTATTTAGGCACTCGTGGCGACGGTTATAATTTGTTTTACTTTAAGAAAATAAACCATTGTTATTTCAATTTATTTCTCATCCTGACTTTTAGGGACAAAAAGTATAGTTCACGTGATGATTGATTGATATGTATGTAAATTTATTAAGTAAATGTAGTACGTATAAACGTAGATTTTAAAATTCACAAAAAAAAATGTGAGCGTGAACCCATAGGAATGGGCTTGTTTATTCAATTTACGTATTTATATGAGGGTCATAGTAAAAGCAGTGTTATTTTAGCACTGAATTTTCATATAAACGAACTTTATGCATATAAATGTCAAATTTGATGGTCCTGCGTTGGAAGTATATTCATTGGATATTACTCCCTGTGCGTATATCAGTGAAAGTTAGAATAGTATTAATGCATTATAGAGTAAGAGATGGTGGTATGATCTTTCACCAGGCATACGCTAAGTGAAGATTACTCATCAGAAACCATACCTTTACTCTAATATCAATTTAAGGCACATTTCAATTTCATTCATATTTTGTCTGTTGGCAGGCTTTGCCCGTGGCCAAAGACTTCTGTAGACTACATAGAAGTCTTGGCCCGTGGCTAATTACCACCCTACAAGCAAAGGCGCACAGCGAAACGATTTAGCGTTCTGGCGCAATGCTTTGTAGAACCCTTTAGGGGTTACTTACTCCTTTCAAGTCAGTACGATGATATCTTCGGCCATGAGATCGTCGCTAAGTCCCTAGTAACTTGTAGTGGGTAAACAATTGGTCAAGCGCGGGTCGGGCTAGTGCACTGAGTGTTCCGTACCGTCAAAACCAATCCAATATCTGGCGATTCAGCCCTTAGTAGAACTTCCATTAATACACATATGCCCGTTTGCACTTTTATGTGACACCTAAGCCCTTAGGTGACAGTTTTCACATACATCAACTGTCACCTAAAGGTTTAGGTGTCACTTAAAATGTTAGTGCAAACGGGCAATAGATTACATACACACGGGTCATACCTATGTTAAGCTCCTAGTCTATGCTACTAGTACTTATTGCGAACCCAATTTTATCATTCAATTATTGACATTGCCACTCCAGGTTAATAATATCATTGGAACTAAATATAATAGTCAACTATTTGATAATAATTTTCAATGGAATAGTAGTAAGCAATTATGCAATAATCAAATTCAAAGATGATAACATAATAAATCTGCTGAATTATAACTTTATTGTTGGGTGTGTTTTAATAGCATATTACGCAACTGGCTTACATATGGGGGTTCAAATGCTGTTTTGTGATACGAGGTTTGCCAAAATCAAAAGAGAGTTTGAATGACAAATTGTCATCATTATTAATCCCAGTACAGTCCGATAAGACTCTCTTGGCACTTGAATGAGGGCGCTGTTATAGAACAAAGGCATCAAGAAAATAAAATCTCCTCAATTTTACTTAAATTTTAGTGTTAAATAGTTGATAGTAAGCAAAAACAACACAACATACAATAGCAATATACTGACAGAGCGGACTATCAAACAGTATCACAAGATAGCGGTGTTAGTACCGATTTTGGCCACGCGCCAAGATAGCCTTGTCGCACTGTACTTGAGTCAACGTTATTAAAAATACAATAGTGTCATAAAATATGAAGTCTGCAAAGTCGAAAATGCCAAATTGTGTGCTTCTTTATTTACCCAAATCACCTCGGGGGTAAATATTTACTGCGCCATCCGAGATCATGCCATACGGTACTAAAACTTGAACCATAATAATAAAACTATTTGTCTCCCGTATAAACGGAATAAAATGTAAGTTTAAATTTTCAAATATACTCCCACTATTCACAAGTGGTGTGAAAACTAGTTGCTTCCCGAGCATGTGATCCTTAGTTTTGAGGTGCGCCGCGCTCGTGACGTCACATACTAATCTGCGACCGAGATGAGACAACCGCATGACAAATATGGTCTGGAAACTTATAACGAATATTAATTGAATAAGGCTTTTATTACATACATGAATAAGGCTTTTATTACATACATATTAAATGTGTAATGTTGCTTGGGTTTGTGTGATATATTTAGATCGCACGACTAAGTGGATATTAGATTTTATCTACTCTTATGTACTTTGAGTATAATATCTGGGTGACCGAGCTTCGCTCGGTGGCAAATAGATGGCACCAGTAGTCATATTTTTTTTTTTGGATTTTTAAAATGAATCCTAGCTAGATCGATTTATCGCCCCCAAAACCCCCTGTATACTAAATTTCATGAAAATCTTTAGAGCCGTTTTCGAGATTCAGATTATATAGAAATATATATACAAGAATTGCTCGTTTAAAGGTATAGGATTATGAACTCTCAAGCATGAAGGCTTCCAAACGATGTTTCCCTTCAACGAGAAATCAATTAGGGATATCCCAAGGCCTAAGACAAATATTTTTTATAAGTATAATATATTCTTGATTTGGTAAGACACAGAATTAGTGCTCAAGTAGGTACACTTCTTTTATTTCTAATAAAAAAAATGACCTATGCATGGAATGAAAATTATGAGATCACTAAAATGTAGCCTTCAGTTTAGCTCGTGACATAAAGATCTGCTGGATTTTCTTTCATAAAGTACTTTTTGTAAAGAACTAAGTTTTGGTCTGTAGACGTAAGATAGATACTTGGAACGCACAAACATCTCGGAAAATGTAACCATTTATCACAGGGCTGTCCCTAAACGTGAAAATTCCTTGAAATATCGTGTGTCAAAACAGATATTTTTTGTACATTATACTTCTAAAAGTACAATTTATAACGCTCAAGAACTAGAGTAGAATGTCTTCAAAGAGAAAAAAGTGATGAGTCCTCTATTTTTATCTCCTTAATTGAAAATAAGCGAATACAATTATTTGATATTAATTTTATGTAATTTAGGGCCGATTTTTCAATCGCCAGATAAACGTTAATGAAGGAATAAATATAAAGTTTTGCCAGATTTTGTAAGACATACGAGTATGTTCCTTATTCCTCGGATAGTCTATCTGGCGATTGAAATATCGGCCCTCACAGCGGTTCCCAATATTCGATCTATCCCTTGTAACTGAAAACGTTTAGGTATAAGTAAAAAAAAAACTGAGCGACAACCCTATTTTCTATAGGCTTCAAGTCCGAGAGAATGAATATGCGACAAGCTACCCCGATAAGTTTCCTCCAATTCTTTAAGTTGTAGCTATAGCTGTGTAGGAAATCGCTTCATAATATATCGCTATTTGAGATTGAAGCCGACTGTGAAATACGGCATATTGGTAAAGTTTTATAGGACGTGTCACAGGTGTGATGGGAGCAGGTTTTTATTGCTATAATATAATACGTTCGGATTATAGATAAGAGATATTCAACGTTTTACGTACAAAACTTATATCCAACGTTTTATTGTCGTACATAAATATTGGATGCGATGATTCGGGTGTTTCACAAGTATTCTAGCAAAAATTTTGCCGGTAACACATTTGCAGTTGTTCTGGTGCCTGAGGGGTTAGTGCAGGTTTTTGTACGAATTTCGAGTCGACTCGCATCGCACTGATCGAATTCCTCCATACATTTACAGCCACCGCCATCTATTGATAACCGCATATCAGCGAATGTCCATAGATGGCGCTGGATCTAAGTGTATAGAGGAATTTGATTCGTTTGTGCGATGCAAGTCGTTCGTTCGTTCGTTTCAACCGACGGACATCCACTGCTGGACAAAGACCTCCTGCAATGATTTCCAGCCCACACGATCCTGCGCTAACAGTATCCAGCACCTTCCCGCGACTCTTTTAATGTCGTCAGTCCATCTGGTCGGAGGCCTGCCTGAAATACACGTACCTAATAGACTTTTTCACATTTTTGTAAACCTTAGCTTACCCTATAAACGTGTAACATAAAAAATCATAAAATTCGGGCAATCCTGTTGGAAGGAGTTTTGTTACACCCACTGTGATCAGGAATTAGGAAGATACAAAAATATCACTCGATGATTGTAAATTTAAAGCCTGGTAACGAGCCTCAAAATATTTTTAAGGAGCTGCGCGAAGCCGCGATATTTTCAATTTCACGAAACAATTATTCGGCCATGTCATCAATCGGATTCCCGCTTTGATTGCGCGGCAAATTCGTTTTGTTTGGACACAAAAATTGCAATATAAAGAGCTGCCACATCATTCCCTTTCGGTTTAACGTAGATTGTATCCAAAATGTAATATTGTTTGCAATTCATTTTGAACAGGCATTTGGCCACTTTTAGTCCATTTATTTTCATTCGATACTAACTCGATATTTTGCGAGGCTTTATGAAACAACGACCATATTTTAATCGAAAAAACTATACGATTCCATTGCAATATTTTAATTGAACGGAAAACTCAATCGAGACTGCTATATGAACACAGCTATGAAGACAATATTACAATGAGAAAATGCCTGTTAATGTAATGTAAATGAATGGTAATATTTACCAGGTGAATATCGAGCAAAGAAAACATTTTTAAACTTGACGTGACTAAATAGTTAAATTAAAAGAATTAAATAATCCCATACAAAAAAACGTGATTTTTGTTCGTTTTTGCATTTAGTGTGGTGTTTTGTTTGGAATTGGTCTTGATATTACGGAAGGGCGAGTCGAGGTCGCGCACTTAGGGTTCTGTACCACCAAGACCAATGAAATAAAAAAAACTCAAATAAAAAATAACTAACAAAAAACATTCTATTCTACACATATAACAAACATATAATAAATATAGTATTCAATTTTTAGTATCTGTTGTTATAGCGACAATGCAGAAATACATCATCTGTGAAAATTTTAAGTGTCTAGCTGTCACGGTTCAAGAGATACAGCCTAGGGACAGCCTAGGGACAGCGAAGTCTTAGTAGTAGTCTCCCCATCTCGTTGGCCCCTTTTTTACCCTTTGGGTACACATCCGTAAAAAGATAACTTTTAAAATTCTTAATTAAACCGGAGTTCATCAAAATGGCATATATATTACCAGAATGAATAGATACCAATGATAGTATAGATCAGAGAATAATATTTACTGTATAGGTAAATAAGTATGTATACCTACCCAAAGCGAGTTCGGGTGAAAAGCTTATTAGTCCCTTCTTATTTATCCGTTGAAATCTTATTTGCATGTAATTGAAGTCGTCGGATTTATGCGGTTGGGAAAAGTTAGCCTCTTTAAAAAGGATTTACAAAATGTTCATGGTGGATTCGCAGAAGGCACCGAGCTCTCTTTACGCGGGAAGTAATCAGACTGTGCCTCGAGGTAATCTTGATGTTCTATTCCTAGACTGTTATGAACGTCTTATTGTACTCTTTCGTGGCTAGTCTTTATTCTAAGTTTGATAAAGTGAGGCTACTTTTTACCAGTGAATATGTAGATTCCTTTTAAATGGAGTCAAATAAGATTGTACTAAGAAATCCAAAAGCAGTAAGGTAACAAAAACATTCGAATAGGGAAATTTTGGCCTGTTTCGCATGATACCTGATTTTATTTTAGTGTATGGTTCGCATGATGAATAAGAATAATTTTGTTACACTATACTTACTGGGAGTGACAAAAATAATGTATGAATTATTTATTAAGGTGAATTTAGATGTATTAACTCGTTAGGTATCATCGCCTCGGCGCCCGCCATATTATGTTTGAGACGCGCCTCTCAGGAGGTCCGCAAAGGTCAGGCTGCCGGCAGCTGCAACGGAACCTGGTACTCTGGTAGCGGGTCAAGAGTCAAGACCTGGCACGAGCATTTTGAATACGCAAGTGAATCCCGTACTCCTGCCAAAGTTGACCATCGTGGTAAAGCACAGGTTTTAGAGGGTACAAGCCTTGCGTTTCCGCTGATGGAGTATGCATCAGCAGCATTTATTATTCGAACATTGGACTATTCCACTTACCAATAAGAAAAAGTTGTTTATGCCTACAGTTCTTACACTATTCCTGTTCCATAATCAAATCGATCGATGGTGACGATACCTTAAAAACAACGTTTGAATAAACATTCAGTTTAGCATAAATTGTAAGGTTGGTCGGCCATAGTCGTTGTTAAATTTAGTTTTTCTGCGGAAAAACTTTACTGAGCTGTCCGCGTTGTTGTCAAGTCCGAAGTCATAAATAAAGTGCGAGCGCTCTAGCCGGATGAAGTTAGCATGAGGGGAATGGGTGTTAAAAAGCGGCGCAATTCATGCAGCGCAGGTGACCAGCGCTGTAGCTGCTTATCGGGATGGTGCAGACTGTGCGACGGCTGTGCAGCAACGCTGAAGGCTCTCGCGGCGAAAACTCGCTATCTCACGCGGGCTGCGGCGCGGATAATCGTCTCATTTATAAAGTTTAGCGACACAAAGCTGTGCGAGTTTTTGATTGAAAACAAACTTAGAAGGGACAGCCTCATTTGAATAAGTATTCTGAGAATAAAGTGTGGCTTTATGTTTTCCTTTCGGTGTTTTTTTTCTTCTCTTTGTTATGCAAAACAATGTTCCACCTTGTTTAGGTACTACAACACGCTTTATTTTTGAGTGAAAGACTCTTTTGAAGTTAAGCTTTCCTGTATAAATTATTTTATTTTCACTGTATTGTTTAAAGAGACAGCCTTTTGTAACTTTTACGGTTGCCGTGACTGTTTGCTGCTGAGTCTTAGTTTTTTAATAAACTGAATATGTTTTTGCTCTTAAAACCCGAATGCAGGCGGCGACTAAAAACAAAAAGATCATTTGGTAACGTTCAAATATCACGAAAAAATATATAATATTTTACAATTATTTGTAATTACAAATATTAAGGATACATGTCTTATACCATAGAGGTAAATGTTTTACCAGCTATACCTTGTATAAATGTTTTACCTTATATTCAATCAGACGTGTTTTACTGTACCTATTGAATTTCATATTGAAGACAAGACAAGAATACATTAAAACGTAATAGTTAATTTGACAATTGTTAGTTGTATTTCCCATAGAGGTCCAAGAGGCCGCCCAAAAGTGCGACAAAGAACACTTGGCATTTGACAAAAAACAATTGGCAAACCCATCGCTACACAATTTTTCGCGCACACTAGCATCTACGCTCCATACTTTCAAATTGACACACTGACACTACAAGAAAAAGTTGCCGCACTCACGGAGTTTCGTAGGAAGAGCTCTATCTAGTCTAAGCGCGAGCGACAACCTATTAAAAATCTATGGTGATTCCCTAATGTCACGTTAATAATAGCACACCACCACAAGGACTCTTGGTTTTGATATTTTTAGTTAATAATGGTAGGTAGACACGAGAAATAGAAATAGAAAAAATAAATAATTTTATCTACGCTCATTGCTATGAAATCAAAATGTGTCACATATTGACCTACTTTATTCACAGACTTCTATAATTATTAAAAAGTTATTCATTATAACATTTCTGTACTATGGAAATATCTCTAGATAGTTGAATAATTTCCATTACGATACTCGGCTCTGGGTTCCTGTATTTTTATGTGTCGTCATCACAGACCAGGGAATAATTTTCTTTTCTCTGTGGTCGTCATAGCCAAAAGAGAGTGTATAACAATCCTCAATTTTGTTTTTTTATATATGGAGTCCACAGACAACATTTAGTTTAGGGCCATGATCGACCATAGACAACAATTAATTCACGGAAACAATAATTTTTCCCTGCCTTATATGACTGATTAAAAATGTGTTCATACAGAATATTGAAAAGAATTATGTATAATTTTTGATTATTTAATTATCCACTAAAAATATACTTTATCTGACTTGTATAAATATTTTTCTACTCTTTTTTGTTTCATGACTTTTTTAACAGACTATACGAAGTTTACAACTGAATTTTGGCGCCATACCTAACTTTTAACATTTCAATGTGTTATTTTTGTTACTTAGTCAAAACTTAGCGCGGAAAAATGACTAGCAGTGAAACCTACTAAAGAAAATTTAACTCCACCTGACATTTTAGTAACTACAACAAAAATGACCCACAATCTTTTACCAACACAGTGAAGGATTTACGACAAACGTTAGCAAGATTTTATGGTTTGGATTTATGATAATTTGAGCGTAGATAAAGTAGTGTATGAAACTCTACATAATTAGGTATTAAAACACTCGTGTGATACTATTAAAAAACTCGCCTGCGGCTCGTTTTTTAAACTCACACTCATGTTTTAATACCCCCCATTATGCATCCGTTTCATAAACTACTATTATTCATAGATAATAATATTGCCAAAATGGGAATACATACATAAGATTGCTTCTTTAATTGAATATAAGTGTAATAATAAAACCGATACATAATATGACAATAAATGTGTTAATAGTAGGACCTTATAATTATAGGAGACAGGAGATGATCTATGGAGTTACCTAAGCTCCTTCGCACATGGCTCGTAAGCGTAAGCGTAGCGTCATTCACGCGTACGACGAGAGCAGTACGAGCACGAAGATTTTCAAACATGTCCGCAGACGAAGCGGTGTTACAGCGAATCGTAGGAGGCGTAACTATCATATTACTATGCGTATAGCGTCATAACGATACGCTTACGCTTACGAGCAGTGTGCGAAGGGGTTAATGTATATTGTATACCGGCAGATTCCTCTTGACTTGGTGGTAATTAGCACTATTTCCAGTTGTCTAATTATCGTGCCACCAGTACTTGCTAATACGCCCCGAGCTGCTAATGTGTGCCACAGTTAGCCGATTCGCGCGAAATTTGTCTGTTCAATGGCAGTGACATTTTACGTAACATATGCCCGAATTACGGTACTGGATTGATGCATTGAGATCGTCGAAATCGTTACCACTGGCTGAATTAATGGTGCTCTTACTTGAACCGTAAATTATAGCTACGAGTTTGCCTGTGTATAGGAAAGGTCGTGATTCCTTTTTAGTTCCGTAGTCGCTGCCAATGGGCCTAGTCAGATAACTCAAGAGTTACAAGAAGAGCGCTATTTCCAATATCTCTATGTGATTTTAAATGCTAATTTATTGTTTAGCGCTGTAGCTATGTAGTGGAGTAATTTATTGAAAAATGCTCGCGAGTAGCGCAAGGATTCGTGCGCGGAGTGGTTCCAAGAAGAATACTGGCTGAATTTCTGCGCTCAGCAGCTGGGCATTTCTACATTGTCTAAAAAGTACTTAAGCCAGCCATCACATGAGTTAGTTAAAGTTTACGTGTTAAAAAAACCGGGAGAGACATTTTGTATCCCCCGTTAAAGCTGCTATTTTAAATAGATTTATCTATAGGTGATAAATGTACATCGTACAGGTACATATACAATATCTGACATAAGATTTAGGAGTTTCGTAATGTAAGAGGCGATAATAGTGTAATATGATACTCGAGCGATTACTGACAGATACATAGCGTGGACAGCAGATACGTTCACTGACAAATGCGTGTTCCGATGTGTATCTGACAAGTGATCCTTACAAGTGATTTAATGAATGGAAATTTAGTGAATTTATGGTGCATCTAGTTTCCATGAGCGACCTTTTTGTACTGCTTTGGGAATACAATTCGATTAATAAAAGGATATTCTGAATAGTTTATGAGACGGCGCTGTATTATTAATATGCTTTATGCTCATTACTAAAGTGTCATATGCTGCTACATATATAAACATATGTTTTAACATATCCAACAAAATCTTTTTAAAAGTAAATTTAAGACGTTAGTTCTATTATTAGGTTCTTATTGTATAGGAGCGTCAGATTCTTACTAAAATATAAATGTTTTAGAAACAATACTAAATTTAATTGAAAAGGATTAAATACCTATTAAAAAACCTAGTCAGTTTTTTAGTAGTTTTAGTCAGTCAGTTAGTTTTAGTCAGTCTGGTATTTTTATTGACATTTAAGGCTAAGAGCCTGTTTTACAATCACCAGATAAAGTTTATCTAACAAATAAACTTGATTTGTTGACAGATTCCCAATACAAACATTGTCACAGCATCAAATATATTCGCTAGATAAAGTTTATATGATAATTGTGAAATAAGCCCTTAATTATTAAAACAAAAGCAATTTCCTTTCGAGAAAATTATGCAGCAACACTGTAAACGTAATGTACTATGGTTAGCCAATGGGCTTCAAATGTGTCTAATCAACACTGCAGTGTCATCCCGCTAACTCGATAATTGTGTGTGCACGAGTGATTACTGACAGACGAATGACGTGGACTGCAAACATATTTAGTGACGAACGTGCTTGCAGATTCGCATCTGACACTTTCCAGTTAACATATAGCTGATTTCCGCAATGAGTAATATTCTTTGATCCATGCCCTGCCCCATCAGAAAATTTTACGTCAACCTTCTTTATACAAGAAAAAAATAGCGCCCTTTGCACAGACTTGTATACTAAAGAAGACAGGGCGAACAGCGCGAAAAAATGTCGCCGGCAGTAGTCAGTATAGGTTTTTTTTTAATTTATAAAAATATTTCAGGCAAGGTGACCATAGACACATAGATAAAAAAATGTAAAAAAATAAACATGTATTTCTCAGGTTCGTCTGTTCAGATTTTTCTGTTCTGTTTCGACAGATGACGGTACATTTTCTTGTATGAAGAACGTTTACGTAAAATGTTCGGATGGGCCCTATCTTGACCATTTTTTATTTTTGGCCCTTTGTCAAAATTTCCGCTAATACTCCGCAACATGGCGGAAATCGTCACAGTGGAAACTCGCGTGCGGACTAATAAATAACAAGTTTTTTTTTCTGATCTGAGGCGTGGACCACGGTCTATAGACAATACTGCGGTCGGTTTACAACTGACGCTGTTGGTGTCAAAACAAACACTTTTGACACCAGTAAACTGGCGACATTTTTGCGCGCGGTCCTCCGGTTCCTGTGTACACAATTATTGATCTATTGGTGCAATGAACAAGTATTCATGTATTCAACCTGTACATTTTGCTTTCGCAAATGTTGAAAAATCAAATCTTAAAACATTTTCTATGCATCTAGTCGTAGGTTACATGATATTATTACCTGCAAATGTTAGAAATGTTAGTAGACCCTACAGCGAAGTCAGTGTATGAGGAAGCGTCAGGATTAGTGTTTGTTACTAAATAAAGCTGAAGTATTTACAATAGTAATAATGTTCGTCCACAAGCTTATAAAAGGTATCCTGCGAGTGACACTTCTAGATGTTTATGTACCTCTGCATGGTCCATGTTACGAAGAAACGAAAATAAATTTGATATTATTATCAGTATAGCGGTGTTCGGTAGGTTTTTAATATATTAAAGTAAGTTTAACATCCTGTAGGTATATGACAACTTCACCTCCTAATTATTAATAATTGGTTGCACGGAAAATCCTGTTTCCAATTAAATTAAATAAGATACTCAGCGTCAGTAAGAACTCAAGTAGGTTTTTCTCGAGTTCGTAAAAAAGACGGAACCAATAAAGGACGTCCATTCTAACAAACAAGTTACTTACGGCCACTTTTAAAGTAATATTTAATGAGTGGGCCGCCTCGATCGACTGAAGCTCTAACACAATTAGAAAAGATCAATATCAATCGTTTTATTTATTTAGAAGTTGGTAGACCTACTAACGTTGAAGACCGACGGCTATAATAATTACCTGATTGTTAAATTATAAGTACTAGGCTACTGCAATTGAAAATGGTTCTACGATTGAACATGAATATCTATAATATCTATAATTTCATTAGTTGACAGATAATATCGATTTTTATGTTTGATGTTTAATCGCGTTTAAATGTATAAAGATCCCGACTCCCACGACACTCTTGAAATATTGATACAGAGGTATAATTTGTTTGTAGAAGATGTTACTTGGATCCCGTGACACGATTTTAAAAATTCTTTCAATAATAATTATTTTCCTGTAATTTAATCCAAAAAAAAAATCCATGTGACAAGTAGTTATAACAACAGCTGGCAAAATTTTCAGAAAACTAAATGTTTGGATTATTCTAGAAAAAAATTAAAGATGCCACAAAAAGAAAATGTTAATAAAACAAAGTCACTTGTAAAATTGTTGGGAAATCTTCAACGTGTTTTCAGTTAAAAATACATCGTCGAACAATCTCAAGCTATCGCATTATATTCGGTTTGACGACGCGGCGCTCATAAAACACAACTCTTTTATTGCCTCCACCCACCTGACCCGGAAGATTGTCTGAGAACATCGGATCTCTACAAAGTCGAAAGGTGACTGCAAATACCTTTCTCAATTAGTTTACTAATAAAGCGCTAGTTTACAGTGTTTTTGTATTAATATCTTTTAACTTAAAATACTGTTTCTTGTAAACTGGGTTGCAAAGTATATTACAGGCAATATAAAAAAGATACTGCAATAATAAAGTTGTAGGCGAGAATATAATTGGTATTTTAGAGGCGTCGGCACGCAGAGGGCGTGGCGCGACACTCCTGCGTGGCATGCTATAAGTTTTCCGAGTAAATCGCACGCCAGCAACACGTTTTCATCTTCGAATATATGAGGCTTTGCAATATCAGCAAAATTTGAAAATGGTAACAGACTATTTATTAATCGATTTTATATAATTGAAACTGAAGTGAGTGTGGGAAGAAAGTGTGTGTGGGACATGTAGGGTTTCTTTAAAAAATATTTTCTTAATTTGTATGACCTCTCTGGCGCAGCGGTGCACGCTTGGATTGGAGTGGGAGGTCGCAGATTTGATTCTCGCAAAGTGAATCTTGCAAAACAATTCTTTAGAATTTTTTAATTTCAGTTCAAACGGTCAGTTCTGCTGGCTAGTTACCACCAAAATGCACCACCATGCTATTTAGTGTTTCAGCGCAATGCTATGTAGAAAGCGGTAGGGCTAACTCCCAAGTTAGTAGGATAACATCTTCAGCTGACTCATCACTTACCATCAGATGAGATTGCAGTAAAATGCTCTAACTTATAGAGTGTAAAAGTAGATCCCTACTTCATTGAGTCTAATTATTTTTTAATTTTTATTCAATTTGGGATATTTTCATAGTCACTGTTTTTGTCCCAGGAAGTTGCGAGTTCTTAGTTAAGGATTAACTTTTAAATTTTAAAACTCTCAGAATTCCCTTTGACTGACAAAATTTTTTTTCCATAATTCAATGCTGTGTATAAATTATTTTTTTAAAGCCTATACATAACCTAGGAAATTAGTTAACTAGCTTAAACGTACCAGGAATTCAGCATAAATTCCACTTAAAAGTTAAGCTAAAGCACCTAAATCATCGATAGTGCAGAAAATCCAATTATCACTAGCACAATGGGTCACGAAACAATCTGAACTAAGAAAATTAATCTTCTGGAGTCCAGAGAGCGCTGTCTGTGCAAACTTAGACAATGAATTTATAGTTCATCTGCTTGGGCCCATCGGAAGCCAGTCACCGGTGCATGCAAGACGCTAGTCGACTCTCTGCACAATAAGTGCAGTGTCAAAGGTGCGGTCACAACTCACCATAGAGTTATAACCCATATTACACAATTCACAATACTGATTTGTTTAACTCATTTTTGAAACAATTTTGAATATAAATAGAATAATCCTGATTAGACAGAGCTATATTGGATAGAGACGTCACTATCACTCATGCCATGGGAAAAATTCAAATGCTCGTCGGATAAGAGTTTTATTTTCAATGTAATTATGTCATTATTTCTAACCTAGTTTACAAAAAAGCAATAATAAAATGGAGTGTTATATATTTATATGATAAATTAATAGTCAAAATACAGTTCTCAGCAAAGTAAAATTACATTTTTGTAGGTAAAAACAAAACCTCCTCTCCTCTCAGTTTCGGAGATGTCAAAATGACGAAATCTGACAACACAGCTCCGCTCCGCTCGCCTTTGGTGGAAACCGGGCTTTAGAGCCACGTGATAGAGCCTTTTAAACTTACTTTTTTAACCCTTTACTTTAATAAAAATATTATATAAAAATATATATAAAAAGACGTGAGTGTCGTGGGACACTCGGTAGAAACAAAGTTTTGAATAAGACCTGAAACAAAACTCAATTTTATATTTTCATGTGTGATTTAACCCAACGGTCGATAGATGGTGCTGTTTTCACTAAGTTCACGCTAACGAGTTCAATATCAAACCCTGTATAAATAAACAATATATTCATTTTTTTGCATAAATTAAATTAATTTACTGTGCACGAGACCATCCGAAATGAAACTTTGTTTCAAAAACCCAACGACTTGATGAATTTACTTCCATTGAATAAAATTTTAAAAGCGACTGTAAAGAAGAAATCAATTTTAAAAGTATTTAAAAAAAATCAACCGGCCAGATACTACAGAGCAATTAAAACGAGAACGACCTTAAAAATCAACGTTATTGTATGCTAGGGCACGTTCAATCGTGAAATTGTTTGGTTTCTGCTTGTGTTCGTATCATAAATGTTTCACCATTCCCGATGTTAAATCCTGAATGAGATTTTCACATATTGATGATGTCCCTACATTTCGACCAAACAGTTCGGCCGCGTAAACACATTGTTTGATTGGAATACACAAAAAATGGAAACTGCAGATAATAAATAGTAATAACGTTTAAATATTCTAGTGACATTGATTTTTAATTGCGCCCATTTGTAAAAACTGACGGGTTTCCGCGATTCTATGTACATTTTGATGTTAGTTTTTGCGTCAGATCGTAGTTTTATAAAAGCAATTCACTATTAGCAACGAATATATAATATTACTAACGTACTATTAGTCTAGTAGTAAAGATCAAAAATGAAGGAAAATAAAAAAAAATGTCAAAGAGAGTTTCTTCCCCGAAGTCTCGGAATATAAGTACCTATAAAAATAGACTATCTTCATTCCTAACTTCATCCAAATCGGTTCAGTGGTTGTGGCAAAAATAAATTTTAAATACTTAATGAACACATAAAATACTTAACTAAACATATAAGCTTTCAAATTGTAAATTATATAACAAAAGATAGAGATTTTCCTGAAATATGATCCATTTTGATGTACAACACAAATATCAAATTAGTGGCGTCTACCCGCCGCATCCCGTCATTCCGGTACGTTTAATATTTTAGGCATTCCTCTCACGCCCCGTCTTCAACAGCCGTCCTGATTGCCGTTAAATTGAACTAAAAACTTCTTCAATTCCAAAACGATTTAATTATATTCGTAAACGTTACTTGTTAAAAATCCAACTAAAATACATGCTTAAACATCTCATTTATTAGTAGGACAGATTAATTTGTTTTGCTATAATCCGCTACTTGAAAAGATTCTGTATGGTACAATATGTAGAAACATCTGCCCACAAGTAACACCACACACAATTTTCCACTACTTTCTTCGACGCACGTTTCATCTCGACTCCAGGACATCCTCAGGAGATGATCCTGCATATTGTACCATACAGAATCATTTCAGAATTCCCTTTTATCTACTAACAACATCTTTTTTTCCCATAATTCAATGTTATTAAATTCTGTGTATAAATTATTTTATTAAAGCCTATACATAACCTAGGAAATTAGTTAACTAGCTTAAACGTACCAGGAATTCAGCATAAATTCCACTTAAAAGTTAAGCTAAAGCACCTAAATCATCGATAGTGCAGAAAATCCAATTATCACTAGCACAATGGGTCACGAAACAATCTGAACTAAGAAAATTAATCTTCTGGAGTCCAGAGAGCGCTGTCTGTGCAAACTTAGACAATGAATTTATAGTTCATCTGCTTGGGCCCATCGGAAGCCAGTCACCGGTGCATGCCAGACACTATAATCTCTGCACAATAAGTGAAGTGTCAAAGGTGCGGTCACCACTCACCATAGAGTAATAGCCCATATTACACAATTAACAATACTATTTTTGTTAAACTCATTTTTGAAATAATTTTCAATATAAATAAAATTTTGAAAAAACAAATAATAAAACGGAATATTATATATTTATATGATAAATTAATAGTCAAAATATAGTTCTCAGCAAAGGAAAATTACATTTTTGTAGGTAAAAACAAAACCTCTCCTCTCAGTTTCGGAGATGTCAAAATGACGAAATCTGATTGGTTACTCAAACACAGCTCCGCTCCGCTCCCCTTTGGTGGAAACCGGGCTTTAGAACCACGTGATAGAGCCTTTTAAACTTTACTTTTTTAACCTTTTACTTTAATAAAAATATTATATAAAAATATATAAGTATAAAAAGATATATATAAAGACGTTTTGAATAAGACTTGAAACAAAACTCAATTTTATATTTTCATGTGTGATTTAACCCAACGGTCGATAGATGGTGCTGTTTTCACTAAGTTCACTCTAACGAGTTTAATATCAAACCCTCTATAAATAAACAATAAATTCATTTTCTTTTGCATAAATTAAATTAATTTACTGTGCACGAGACCATCCGAAATGAAACTTTGTTTCAAAAACCCAACGACTTGATGAATTTACTTCCATTGAATAAAATTTTAAAAGCGACTGTAAAGAAGAAATCAATTTTAAAAGTATTAAAAAAAAAAACAACCGGCCAGATACTACAGAGCAATTAAAACGAGTACGACCTTAAAAATCAACGTTATTGTATGCTAGGGCACGTTCAATCGTGAAATTGTTTGGTTTCTGCTTGTGTTCGTATCATAAATGTTTCACCATTCCCGATGTTAAATCCTGAATGAGATTTTCACATATTGATGATGTCCCTACATTTCGACCAAACAGTTCGGCCGCGTAAACACATTGTTTGATTGGAATACACAAAAAATGGGAACTGCAGATAATAAATAGTAATAACGTTTAAATATTCTAGTGACATTGATTTTTAATGGCGCCCATTTGTAAAAACTGACGGGTTTCCGCGATTCTATGTACATTTGGATGTTAGTTTTTGCGTCAGATCGTAGTTTTATAAAAGCAATTCACTATTAGTTTAGTAGTACAGATCAAAAATGAAGGAAAAAAAAATTGTCAAAGAGAAGTCTCGGAACATAAGTACCTATAAAAATAGACTATCTTCATTCCTAACTTCAGCCAAATCGGTTCAGTGGTTGTGGCAAAAATAATTAATAGTAAATATTTAATGAACACACAAACATAACTAAACGTCTAAGCTTTCAAATTGTAAATTATATAACGAAAGATTTTCAAGAGATTTTCCTGAAATATGATCCATTTTGATGTACAACACAAATATCAAATTAGTGGCGTCTACCCGCCGCATCCCGTCATTCCGGTACGTTTAATATTTTAGGCATTCCTCTCACGCCCCGTCTTCAACAGCCGTCCTGATTGCCGTTAAATTGAACTAAAAACTTCTTCAATTCCAAAACGATTTAATTATATTCGTAAACGTTACTTGTTAAAAATCCAACTTAAATACATGCTTAAACATCTCATTTATTAGTAGGACAGATTAATTTGTTTTGCTATAATTCGCTACTTGAAAAGATTCTGTATGGTACAATTTATGTAGAAACATCTGCCCACATGAAACACCACACACAATTTTCCAATACTTTCTTCGACGCACGTTTCATCTCGACTCCGGGACATCCTCAGGAGATGTTGACTTCACAATGTGGAATCGTAGTTTGATCTGCGATGTGGGCAGTGATCCTGCATACAGAATCTTTTCATGTAGCGGATTATAGCAAAACAAACTAATCTGTCCTACTAATTATGGATTTCCGCAAAATAACTGCTTCCATTCAATATCTCATTTATTACAAGTACATTTGAACGCTTGGCACTATTATATTCCGGGGACAGATATTTTAGCCACGACGATGTACGACCGGTTCAAAAACATACTTTAACCCTAAAGTAGCGGAAGTCATAATTCGGATTTGCATTTGCAGATTAAATAACTTTACATGATGAGTAGCCCGCCCGGTAGCAATTTATTACCAGCCAAGCAGCACGAATAGCGCTAAGATGTTTTCAATAGAACGCCAACAAGGGGATGTAAAGTTTCGCAATAGTGCGCTCTCGGTTCGTGCAATTATTGCCAACCGAGTCCTGATTGAATTCTTAGGTCAAGTTGCCGTTGGAAGTTTGCATAAAAGACCCCTTGCAAATTAACAATTTTCCTTGTTAGGGATTTTTGTTTTATGTATTTTCGAGTTTCTCTAATTAAAAGAAAACTAGAAACGCTCCGACTTGAAAGCGTCGAACTTCGTCGAACGGATCCATTAGGGTAGGTACCATTTAATTTGTTACGAAATTCAACGTAAACTCTGTAAAATTTCCGTTGAAATTGACCAAGCGCCAACATTTCGTTAACACGCATGTCATGTCTGGAAGTTCCGTCCGCGTTTCGGTAGACTATTCAGAATTTAAAATGGATTCGTTTATAAAGGCATTTTCTAGGGTTCGCATTTTCGATGAGGGAGAGACGGCAGGTGAGTGACTTGTTTGCCGGCCCGGCCGGCGCGCGGCGCTGCGCGAGCAAAACGGTTATAGGACAGGGGCCAGTTTAGTAGACGCTGCCGACGGCGGCGAACCACCCTCTATAAATCAGTGGCCGATTGACGTTTCCCTACAGGGAGTGATCTATTTCACCGTGCCGCTGATACTCTTCACTTACTAAGATTTTATCTTCCTGCATTTAGCTACAAAGATGTAGGTGGATTAAAATAAAATTAAAGCCAAATTAAGCATTATTTTTGAAAAATATTAAAAGTATGATTTCTTTTGTTACAGGTAAATGCATTCGTGGATCCGTACAGCAAAACGTGAACTTGTCGACATGAATAAATTAATGATCAATCTGATACCTAAAACTCTCTTGCCAATTTTTGTTACTGAACTGCTCCGAAACGGCTCGACGAAATATTTTGTGTATGTTACGAGTATATCCCTAATGGCAAAACAACGTTTCCCGGGTCAGCTAATACTTATAACCTTTTCATCAATGAAACTAAAGGACAGTCATGTTCAATAATACATATTAAAGAAGTGACAGCTACTTAGATACTTTTTTAGAGTTCCATACCAATTTGGTAAAAATGGAACCCTTATGGTGAGACTTTCTCCGTCCGTCCGTCCGTCTGTCACACTCAATTATTTCAGTAATTATCGAAGCTATTGACTTGAAATTTAGAATAGTTTTAGGTAACAGTGACCCAACGCCATTGCAATAATAAAACATTGAAAATTGATTTTATTTTTATTTAAAAAGGGAGGAAACCGGGGCTTCGAATTTTCAAAATGAAATAAAAATATTGAGTGGGGTATCAAATTATACTCGTAAATTCATAAACAAAAGTGATTATTTTAATGTTTTACTTCTTTTATAGTAAGGGATCCTCGGTGCGCGAGTCCGACTCGCACTTGGCCGGTTTTTTTATATATATACTAAGTGACAAAAATGCTTTAATTTAATACCTACTAGGGCTATACTATACCATCTCTTATAGCAGTATTATTGTTACAGTGTTTTAAAATTGTCATAATGACATTGTATGAAAATTTCAAGATGGTGGTACGGCAACTGTTCTGAGAAAAACAAAATAATTTAAACTCTTCTAACAAAGTTCCTCTCTATATTATGCCCAGCGAATGCGGACGCCTCATTGTTACTTATTTTCTAGAGCCCATCTTATTTTTTCAAGAAAGTCCTCCATTATTCAGGGTCAGGCTTCCAGGTCCTTCGGCGTGTATTAATATTCACAAGATCCTCAAAGTTCATCAACCCCGGCCTGTAAGCGTGAATATTCAATTTACACGGCGTTTTATTATAGTCTTGTTAAATACGTGCATTCACGCTCAGTGCTTTCTGAGATCCCTCATTTATGCAATGACTTTAACATTTATACAGTCAAGAATTAATTTATTTTAAAGCTCAGGTGTTACCTGGCTTTACGGGCGCTGCGTTAGTACCTACTGTCATTAAACATTTAAATTATAACGTTTTAAAGAAATTTTTCGCCGATTTTTTTCATTGGTTGAATAGTCACAGTGTACGCGTGTAGTCGTTAACATGTCGTATTTAGTGCACTACAAAAATATCAAACTGCACTCGGGAATGTTATTGAAGTTGTTTTATAACACGCGAAATAAATACACAAAATAATACGTCTTTCATTAAAATACTAAAATGTTTTTTCAAAAAGTCAGAACTAACGCAAATAACGCGAGTTTAACAAGTTAATCCAAACACAATAAACTCGCACGAAAACTGATTTAGTACTACAACAAAGCTTATTTTAATATTTAAAGAATATGTTAACGCAAGCATAAAATAAAATGCCGAGTTTCGCATGTGCAAATTTTCTATTGTTTGCCTGACAAGCTCCTACGTCAGTAGAGGGGTTGGTTTAAGAAAACTGAATTTTGTATAATGGCTGCAGAATTAACAAATACCCCACTCTTTTAGACGGGCTGAGGTACAGTGATATGTCACGCATATAACTTAATTTTTTCTTCCGAGAAAAGAACCTTGCGTGGATGCCTGTACTACAAAGAAATTGTTTACTTCATATAAGTTGCCTCTATTTCAAAGAGATGTTTTCTATGAGCGTATTAAATTGAACAAAGAGGAAAGTCTTTGTACACATTTTGGGTCTCTGTCTACTTTTTGATACATTTGTCCAATAAAATTAAAAAAGTTTTATTCAAGTCCCTTTATAATTATCCTCATGCATTGAGATCTCAGTTTTGGGCTAACCACTAGGTACCTATACATTTTATTCAGACGACAAAAGAATAAATATGGTAGCAAGGATTTTATTGTCTCCTTAAGGTTGTGAAAAAATAACAAACTTACATTATCTACCTTTAATAACGATATTTAGTAAATTTACGAGTGTTATAAATAAAATCATAACTTATATTAAATAAGTGTAGATAGGTATAGTCGACCTTCATCGTAGAAAGGTATCAAAATTACATGTTCCTATCCACTCGTATGACCTATGCGCCCTTCATAAATACAAATGAAATCTCATACATTGAATAGCAAGAAAATATTTACCACCTAACGGTAAAATATATCTGTTTTCCACAGAAGATACAAATAAACTATTAATAACTATCAGAATGTAATTGTACGTAATACCTATGGTAAAACTTTGATACTTATTTATAGAGGTTGCTACCATTACTGGTGGTAGGACTCTTCTTGCAGAGTACGTCTGGGTAAGTACCACCGCGATGTCAGTTATTCTACCGTGAAGCAGTAATGTTTTTAACTCCAGATTGTCTAAGAAAAACGTAAATATCGTTTTAGTAATCGTTTACTACTTCTGCCCGCTGATTGTGTTTCTGATTTGCGTCAGCCAATCGCGGTGTAGAATTCTCTAGCGTTTACGATAACGATGAATACGTTTTTTTCTTACAGACCCCCGGGTCTGCTTCGGTTTGAAAGGCACGAGATTACTGGACAAAATGAAACTTAAGAATTGATGTCTCATAGATATTCGTAGTAATGTGCAGTGGGCATCGTATGATGTACCAATGCAAAATCGTTTGAAGCATTGACATGGGCTGGTGTATCACTTAATAAGAGGTTTGTATTTTTATTCTTTAGTATAAAAAATGGATAAAAGTTTTAAGAACCAACCGAAATCGATGTAATTCCATATTTTTCAAGATGGGACAAAATGTTTGCAGCATAAAAATACTAAACTAAGTAATATCAAATCAAACTAAAGCAAGTTATGGTAGTAATTTCTTCAAAGATACAAATTCACAAGATTTTTTTTAAACTAGAAGAGTATTATGTGATTATATTTCATACATTTTATTCTTCAATAATAATAAACACAATCAGGTACACTTTCATTGTACTGGCAATTTCGCACTTTTATTTATTTTGTTTTTTAAAACTGACCACCCTGATGGACACGCTGTCCCAGCCTACGTCCGGGCCAAGCTCCATTCTTTTATTGTGCGCGGCAATGAGCACTCGACTACAAAAACACGTCTCGTTTTTGTTAATTTAGGTTCAAAGTAAAAAAAATTAAGTGTTCAGTGTTAAAACTTGCTTAATTTTCTATACTGATAATGCTTAGACGCTAGTAAAATTTATTATTATAACAAAAATAAAACCTTTTTTCCCAGAAATCACATCAACTCAAATATCAATGCTGACGAAAGTGTGTCCAAAAATTGAAATCCTAAGGCATCTCTAAGCTAACTTGGAGGGTATCACATTGAGGTTATCACGAAAGTATAGCATGATGCGCGAAATAGTCCAGGCATCTCTAAGCTAGCTTGGAGGGTATCACGTTGAGGATACCACGAAAGCATAGCATGATGCGTCAATGCTCCTGGAGGTTGACTGCGGGTCAACACGAAGGATTTTAAAAAAACCTCAAAGGACTTTGCGGATACCAACGGGGGACGATGTCGGTGTGGCGCTGTTCTCGGCTTCACTACAAGTGGCTCCGCATGACCTCCCGGACTTTGATCCCGAATTGCTATCGGCGCTCAGTCACAAGAACTATATTAATGGTTAGTCCCGACAGTTGTAAAATTCTAGCCGACCTTCATTGCAAAGAATCAAATAGTTTATTTGATATACTTGCCTGACTAATGAATAGCCAGTTAAACGTTATAGCCTTTTATCAGTGATAACTATTTCACGACTTAAAAACTAATTCCACGAGGGTACCAACGCGTCGAACTTTTCTAACTATGTACCTACAACAATAATGTTTAGATTTTGTGGTGGAAAATAATTTTACTTACTTTCGAAAATTAATGTTCAGATTGTGTAATGGGATGATAATTTAACTATTAGCTCAAAACTCAATAAGTTAACAATATTATGTATAATGTACCATTAGTCTGAAAGTTTCATTGAAGTGAATTGTTAAATTCTTTCTGAAACTAATAAAAATCTTAAACCACAACGCGTCCTGAACTGAGAAGAAGCTTAAGTATTGACAAATGACATTTTGTTTCGACAAATGACAAGTAATTAAAGTTCACGAACGGGACCAGATGTTTTTTCGGAGAAATAGTTTCGGGCATTATACTAGTTTCAATGGTTACTGATCGTCAGGTGTTGTAAATAAAGAAACCAGCAGGGCGCGGCGGGCGACTTTGCTATCGACACCCACCGCTGGGACAGCGCAATCTCGTTTCTCGAGAAACTAGCTGGCCCCCTCTCGTTACGGCTCGGCCAGCAGGGGGGGCGTGACACACTTGAGTATTGGCGATCAGCCGCGAGGAAGATGCGACGTGGCAGCGAGTCTCCAGCATCAGCCACAACAAGGACCAGGTTCAGCGACGACGCTAGACATTAAGGTACCTATATGCCAGTTGTCTTCAACATTTTGAAGTTTGTTGGTTACATATCACTGACAAGGAATCCGTCACGATCTATAACATGATCTAGAATTTCGGGAGTTATAATAAGTGAAGACTATTTTTTGACTTTCACTAGGTGTACAAATGTACGTACATTCAATAAAATATTTTAATGAATTGAACAAATTAAGGAACTAGCTCCAAAAAATTATTATTACATAATACCATTTTAAAAATCGTACACTAACACAGTGTACCGTCTTACACGTTCACAACAAAGAAAAAGCGACAAATGTCTTTGACAATCGACATTTCTTTTTTGGGTGAGATAATGTGGGAGTGAGTCACTGCATGTTCGATTATAGTTAAGATGTGTCTAACCTCAAAATCTTACGTGGTAAAAGATACATTCTAAATTTAAAGGCGTTGAATGAATTTGTAGTTCAAAATCCTTTGAAATTGATAGTTCATAGAACAGCTTACAAGCGAATACTTAAAAAGGGTTTTATGCCTATGAACTGAAGAATCTTATTTTAAAGTACCGATTCATCCTTGGTAAAATACATAAAGAAGTTGTGACTCATCTCAGATACTTACCGCGGTTTTTTCATGAGGATTTGTTAGGTGTTAGAGTGTTAAAGTTATTTACTACCCTCAAAACATGCTCAGTTTCCTGGTTTTATTTTATTTTAATTTCTGACGATATGGCAGTATCGTTACCCAACCGCAAACTATGACGTGAATTATGTAACAATTCAAATTCTGTAAAAAATTTTATACGCTTAACTCGTTGTATCATCTAAGAGTTAAGCTTAATTCCGATTAAAAGTCCTAAAGTCCACTTCTCCAGCTATTAGGTATGGATGGGGTTACACAGAACGTCTGTAGAAACAAAAAATGTAGCCCGTAAGAAAAATTAGACTTTAGACGCAGCTGTTCGTCCATCATCGGTTATCCTATCAGATGGCCAGTGGTTACAACACATTTTTTAAGTCATCTAACTCCCTTAAACCTAAAAGGTTGAACTAGTGATTCACACGATTTCCCGGTCTAGATGAAGACTAATTCTTTTCATTAGAGGGATTTTTGTTTTTGTAATAATTAACGTTAAGATGAATCGAAATACCTCTTTACAGAGTTGATGGCCATATTTTTCGATACATCTATTTTGATACACATAATTTACATCAGTTGCATAGAGGATATCAAATATCCTCATTTAAACGATTGGGTTAATTGTTTCTTATATGGAAATTAAAGATAATCAAAAGCTGACCAAGAGTTACATCCAGTTAATGGGATTAAGCTATCGCTGTAAAATTATATACTTCAAAGTTATTCAAAGAGTTCAATCCAGTTATTGAATTTATCGCTTCTTGCAATAATGCGAAATGTAATCAATATGAACCCAGACGTCTTAGAAACAGACGCATTCTGAACATTTTGGAACACGAAGTTTACCTTTGCTCTTCTATACATTCTTCTAGAGGTAGAATGCTTAAAAATACTATTATAGACAATGCTTTAGACATACATCGTCTAAGGACCTCTACAACTTTGGATTTCCTTCTTTTACATAAGGTGTCAAAAGACTTACTTCTTATAGTACATTTATTGATGATAAATAAATAAATATGGTCTTTCCCTAGAGAACCACAATTCATAGGAATTACTGGAGGAAGTTCTCTGAAGGCATTAAAAAAAAAAAAAAAAAGGACATTTTGTTGGAATTTTTAATAATCTATATGTTTCAAAAATTTTGTGTTATTTACAAAGTTTTGTGGCAATACTGCTTTAATAACGACTGAGATCCGTACAATCCGTACATTATAAGTCAACCTCGTAATTTCCAACAGAACAACTTGTTAACGACGTAGCATATGGTACGATTACTTGTTATCATTCGGCATTTGAGTTTAATTTCTGCTGATGATTTTGGGTCAAATAAAAAAAAAAAAAAAAAATATATATATATATATATATATATATATATATATATATATATATATATATATATATATATTATATTGCGAAAATGAATAGATAAATTAACATCAAACACCACATAGTAGCACACAATATAGTATGCTAACACATTGCTCAATGGGCCTTAATAAGAGTTTATTCATTCCGTAACTTTGCTTTGCTGATCTTGTAACTTTTTTAGCTTTAGGCAGTAGATACAGCACAGAATGAAAACATCAGCATTAGTTAAAGTTAGTATTATTGTTTTTATATAATTCAAGGGAATTATTGAGTTTATACAACGCCAGCTACTACTCAGGGCGAACCAGTTTTAATTATACCATAATCAAAACTGAAGAGAAAGTATAAAAATTTGCCACAGCTTTGAAAAACAAATCGATATGTCGTTTACAAAATCTTAGACCAAGATATATAATAGACAACCTCCTGATAATGTTGAAGCGACCTCATAAGGTCGCCTGCAGGCAGACCACCGTGAGAACGTGTCTACCGAGGAATATAATCTCTTACGAGAGAGGTCTGCGTTTCAGTGTACTCAGCACCAAGTACGCAACACTTCCTCGGCGAGCACGTAGTTTGTTGCTTGACCTCATCAGAAAAGCAGTCTGCTGGTAACAACCATTACGGACGTTACCTAAGTTTTATAACCTCTTATTGAGCGATGATGCTTCTGTCGCAATAGCTCTTTTGCTCTCTAATCATTAATCATTATAATCTTTCTAAATATAAATTAAACCTATTTGTAATGTGACTGGTTTATTGATCCAGGAATTGAACGAAAAGATTGTGTTAATTAAATACTTCTGTGGTATAAAGAGGACCTATTTCCTATTATAATAGGAAACAATTTACTATCTGTTAATGTCCATAATTTAACAAAAATTTTCATCTCTAAACATCTACCTGATTGTGTTTATTATTATTGAAGAATAAAATGTATGAAATATAATTGATGATTAAACGAACTTACCTGTAAGTGAAGTTCTATCACAATTATGTGAATACATTTTATTCGAAAATAATAATATAAGGTCCCTCCCATACCCAAAACCCATGAGTATAATACGAAAATTTTGTTAAATATTCTCTAAAGAATGAAGCTTGGCCCGGACGTAGGCTGGGACAGCGTGTCCATCAGGGTGGTCAGTTTTAAAAAACAAAATAAATAAAAGTGCGAAATTGCCAGTACAATGAAAGTGTACCTGATTGTGTTTATTATTATTTTCGAATAAAATGTATTCACATAATTGTGATAGAACTTCACTTACAGGTAAGTTCGTTTAATCATCAAAAATATTATACAAAATCAAATATTTAACCAGTCCTATAGGACGACGTAAAGCAATCTTGTCCGCCGGGGTTGAATGTAGAAATATAATTTCGATCGGACGGCAATCAGGGCCCGTTGAAGATAGCGCGTGAGGCGACTCCGTAAAATAAAATGTACTCAGTCGCGGACGAAAAGCCCCTATATTATTACACGAATAAATCGAAAATAATCCGATTCGATTTATTAATGTATTATTGAAGAATCAAGACCTGGGGGCTATTCGTGTAACGTTTTTACACATGTTTTGGGTGATGTGAATCAAGAAATAAAATAAAATAAAAAAACCGGTCAAGTGCGAGTCAGACTCGCGCACCGAGGGTTCCACACTATAAAAGAAGTAAAACATTAAATGAATCACTTTTGGTCATTGAATTTACGAGTATAATTTACAAGGAGGTACTTTTGTTGGCGAACCGCAAACCTAACTTTGTTTTTAGAGGGTTATTGTTAATTTCAAGGAAAGTATACTAGTTAGGGATTTGATTTTATTTTTTCTGTAAAACATACGTAATTCCTATCGATAAACTTCGGAGATAAGGGGGGAACGGTATTTTTTTCGACAGTTTGCCCAATAAATAATAAACTGTTTAACGTAAAAATAAACAAAAATCTGTTTTCGAATATACAAGTACCTAATGCCCTTTCTTATGATACTCCACTCAATATTGTTATATGGCAATGACGTTGGGTCACTATTACCTACAACCATTTCAAATTTCAGGTCGATAGCTTGAATAGTTACTGAAATAATTGAGTGTGACAGACGGACGGACGGACGGACGGAGATAGTCTCAACATACGGTTTAAATTTTTACCATTTTCGTATGAAACCCTAAAAACTAACACTGAAAGATTAACTACTCTAAGTCTATTGGTTAACAGTATATAAATTGAATGTATTTCAACACAGGAAATACAATCTTTCAACCTCGATGCGGAAAGTAAAGTTAATTTCACGATTGTTTACGATGTTGCGTTTTTCATCCAATTTTAAATTATCTCAGAAAAACTAAAATAGCCTTTGCATCTTAATTTTGTTTTGTAGAATTAAGTATGTAATAAACAACCGAAATTTTGCTTCAGAGATTTATCTTTGTAACCACGATTTAACTATCTTTAAAATCGAAACTGAATTAAATAAGACCTGAATTTGTTACGTATATAAAAATAGCCGTTTTTGTATTAATAGTTATAAATATTTCTACATTACCTAGCTTAAAACAGCGCTGGTATTTCGGTATCCATTTCAATTTAAGGGTATGCACAGAAACTTATTCCAACTTCAGTGGAGTTCACAAGAAACTCTGTCTTCTCCGTTGTCTATTAAATCTGTTAGACATACTTGCACCGACTTGATGTTTTCCAAACATTCTAACAATTAATTATGTTTGGCGTAGAATGTTACGATTGGTAAGCCGCACGTCTTTCAGAGTGGGTACACGTAATTTTAATTATAAATATAATTGCGCGGGTTTTCACTGATTCGTACTTTCCTCTGCTTGAAATATACGTAATAAATTAGCATTTTTTAGGGTTCCGTACCCAAAGGGTTAAAAACGGAACCATATTACTAAGACCGCCGTCCGTTCGTCTGTCACCAGGCTGTATCTATAGAACCCTGACACTTGCAATTTTCATTTTGTCTTTTGTCACTATATACTAAAAAACTTGTTTTATTTAATGAATAAATAAATGAAACAAGTAATGAATAAAACAAGTTTTTTTGCTTGTTTTTACTCGATATTGATAACGACAACAGGTAAACGCTAATTATATTCACAGAATGTTTAGTTATTTATTTAGGTACCTACTTTAAAAATAATGAGTTAAATTAAAATAAATCAAAATTAAGGGGGCACCCATACAAACACGCTTCTTGTACTTGATTTTAATTATTATTGTTCACTTTAGTTCTAAATTCTTCAAAAAATTAGAGATTGATTTCCTAGATGTTATTTTATATTCATTCCTGTATTTCTATAATAACAAGCATACTAATTAGGTATTCACGCCAAGTGATAGCCATTCAGACACTAAAGTTGAGAGAAAAAATAAAAATTTCAACATTTTTCATTACGATATCTCACGCTAGCAACACTGTGTCTGTCATTCCATTAGCGTTCTAGTGCTCGGCCGTTCAACACAACATTATTAAACTCGTATAAAAAAAAGTGAGTGATTATAAGTATTTCTTGCGGAAATCAAAGTATCCGAAAAGAAATATTCAAAATAATCGGATTCATCGTCAAAACGAATTGTGAAATCTACGGAATTGTTATTATTGGTTCAGAAAATCCATATTGCTCCAGTGTTGGGTACACCTCTTAGAGGGTGTTACGTTCACAGCAGTATACATTGAGGGTAGTTGGAAGGACTATCGCCTTTGTTTTAATTACTGCAAGAGGAGCTAATCAAGATGCATTCTTCGGTGATGGGTACACTTCACTTAGAGGGTGTGACCTTCACGACAACATACATTGAGGGTAGTTGGTAGGTGAAAAACCTGAGGACTATCGCCTTTGTATTAATAATTGCAAAAAATAATTGCAAAGCATCTATGTTGAGGACACTGCATAAGAGGATGTGATCATCACGACGACATACATGAGGGTGAGTTAATAAGATTATCGTCTCTATATTAATAATTGCAAAAAAGTCAATCAACATAATATATTCTGCAGTCTATGCTACAGTGTTGGGTACACTTCATTAGAGAGTGTGACCTTCACGACAATATACATTGAGGATGGTTATTGGGACAACGCCTTTGGATTAATCATTCCCAAAAATGACAAGATTATCTTGTAAGCAACTTCCAAAATAGCAAATTGGTGCTTAAACGCCCCCATACCATGTTGAAAACACCGGTTGACGGTTCTCGTCCGATCACCG
Source organism: Coenonympha glycerion (assembly GCA_963855885.1). Lineage (NCBI taxonomy): Eukaryota > Metazoa > Arthropoda > Insecta > Lepidoptera > Nymphalidae > Coenonympha > Coenonympha glycerion. The sequence continues at coordinate 12,631,490 of OY979628.1, forward strand.
AAGTTAAGCAACATCGGGCGCAGTTAATACTTGGATGGGTGACCACCTGGGAACACCGCGCGATGCTGTTTTTTTATCACCAACTGTATTGGAATGATATAAAGGATCGAAACGATTACCTTTAGAAACTATTTCGATATACCCTCATATCAATATTTTCTTTTACTGTCTGCTAATTTAAATGAACCAAGATTACTTTACTAGACCAGGTCTGAAAAGTACCCGCAATCAAATGCACTATTTACAATTATTTTAGTCTTCCACACGAATCGTTTCTTGTTGTGGTCATTATTTATAGATACATCAATAAAAAGTCCATTGACAACGTCTTACAAAATCAACTAGTAATACTACTCAAAATTTTAAATGTACGAGTGAGACACAAAAATTTTATTTGATAATATAATATTCTAATAACTTCTGTGTATATTATATGTCTTTTATCAATAATATGAAATACAGTTAATCAAGATCCAATATTAACTGGTACTGGAGGAATATCTGAGCAATCCACCTGTCGGTCCATGGTGGACCCACGGGCCAAATCGCAGGACAGCACTCGTCTCTTGCGACGACTTTTCTCGAAGATTTACCCAGGACAGAAGAGTCTTAATTTCCCCACAAGAACAGCACCAGGAGCAAAACAGCCTTGCAAGTACTTATCGATGTCCTCTTTTGACATTTCTGTCGACCTGTCATGTCAGGCGCCGCGCGGCCGCCGATCGGAGTGCTGGCGGAGTGCTGCGCTGTTTCGAACCTCGTGCGGACTCGCGCATGTTCGCCTATAGTTGGTTCGGGATAAGAAGGCACACCTACTTACTCGTACGTTTGCCGCTTATAGAATAACCACTTTCATAAAATATTCGAGCCTGATGATTTTATTTTATCGTGCTTAAATATGAGTTAAAAATATATTTCTTTCTCTCTTCATGTTCTCAAAACTATGAACAGAATTTAATGTGTAATTTTTTTTTCTCTTCTTTAGTTCACATGTAGTGCAATGACACTAGGTATCTAGGTATCTAGGTACTATCCTAGTTTCTTTCATCATAATTTACTTTTATACAAAAAGGTTTTATATTATGAAGATTTATAAACTATTGAACCACTAACATTATAATTAATTTTCATGTTTAAGTAATTAAAAATGAAAATGATGATCTTTATTAATTTCACATGGACTTGATTTACAGGCTTTTATGAAAGCTTGAATCTGAAAAGCGGGTTGCACTGCGAAGGTCGGGCAAAAAACTCGGCTATTATATTCTGTTCACATACAATTGAATATGAGACAACCTATTCGATAACATACTTAATTTTTTTTTGTTATCCCATTACAAATACATGTATTTAATACAACCATTCTTTCATCGTAACTCGATATGTTAGATATTACATCAAATTTATCAATGCTTTAACTGAGTTATGATGCATGCTTTTAAAAGAATGCAATATTTTTGAATATCAAAGTTATTTTTAGTTTCTATAATTGACTATTTCTTAAATTTCTTAAATGAATAATAAATATGGAAAAAGTAGAAAACAATCGATGATATGTTTATTTAAATTTATTTTTAGGTATCCTTGTACCTATATCTACAGGAATATCGGTATCCATACCCAGGAATAACGTTACGCAATGGAAATTAATATATTTAAAGACCAAATTAATTTTTGCGAGATCAAATATTTTTATTTTCAGGCTATCGCGCCGCTAATTATTAACTAATGGTTATCTATGCATCAAAAATGTTAAAGGATTTGGAAATTACCAATAGATATATAAGATCATAGAATCATTAAATACTTCATTGGATTTATGATAATATGAACAATGATGGTTCATAATTTTGGCTTGCATGTATCATAATATTTTTTTTTTGTTCTTTTAGAGTTGATACATAGCCTACATTTTATATTTTCTGTATTTAATCATTATTAAATAAGTCTAATATTTTGTTTAACTTTCATGCCGATGGATGACGCCGCTGCAAGGATTTAGCTCTCGATGATGAATGACCAAGGTCAAATGATAATTGTTAAATGATAAATTAGTTCATCACAGCGTCACTAGGAACTTGAATACCAGTACAGTAGTACTTCAGCAGTCAGCTGTGGTATGTAATTACCTGATTATTATTAAACGAAGATTAGAGACTTTTATCTTCTGTGATGACATTGGAATTATTGGGTAAGTGACAAAAAAAAAAAAAAAAAAAATTTTTTTCATCGTCGCAACAAGTCAACAAAGCATTAATCGCGAACAATCGCGAATAACATTTCGACATGTCTACCTATTGACATGTTACATTTGCTCGTTGTTTTTTGCGATTATCAACTTGGAAAAATCAGATCACATTTTTTAACTGAAAGACTGCTAAATTGAAAAATGGTCTTGATGCAGAAATTCAAGAACTTTAAAAGTATTGTCTAATATTTGTATTCCAATTGTATATGTGGTTTTTTTGTTTACAACTAACCAGTACAACAGCGATATTAGTGTTGGGGTGACTGTTAAAATAACAATTAATGATATTTTTGTGAATGAAATCCAGACTTCATAGTATACACTTTATTTTCCTTATTACAAGTACTAGCGTATTACATTAAACTTCTTATCGCTTAAACTTTGACATACATATGCCTTGTTTCTTGTATTACGATGCAATGAGTACTTTACATAGATTTTTATTCATATCAGTACAATATCAATTATATAGTTTTTGCTTCTGTGCTCATCAAAACAATTCCACAATCCTTCTGCCATTGCCTACTAGATTTTTCATTGGTTTTTAATAGAGACGTTCTCATTGGTTGAGAAAAATGAGCGGGAATTTTATTGACCAATAAGATGTAAGGTTTATTTGTTCTCTTAAAATGGCGGTAGACATGGTCACAGATAATCAAAAACATTCATACGATTACCACAGAATATAAAATTATGCATTTTTTTGAGCAGTCGTGTAATTGAATCATGACATTCGGCCATCCACTCTTGTGCAACCTCCTGGTGCACAATAATTAAACTCTCATCAAAGTAAAAATTCTACGACCACTCAACTAGGCGTTTTAGTACCTATAAAAATATTGCACAAAAACTATACAAAAGATAGTATTAATTCTTACATGTTAAGTAACTATTATGCCACCTTTATGATTAACAAAACTATAATTTATATTTAAAACAATACTTTTCAAATACCTAGTTTTACACTTCATATAGGGTTTCACTTACTTATCAATTCTCTGTATATTGGTGTTTTACAATGTCTAAATGATATTGACTCTTAGTTACCTACGGCTTAATCTTACTAAAATACATCATTATACAAAAACTTCAAAATATGGAATATATATTTAGGTACATGTTAAGTAACCACTATTTCGCCTTTATGAGTAACAAAATTATAATTTATATTACATATATAATGTACAATATTTTTCAAATACTTTATTTCACATAGGCCTAGCCTACATGCACTTACTTAAGAATATTCAGTGCTTACATTTGTTAATTTAAATATCTAAATAAATAATACTGACATTAATTTACCTACGTCCCAATCTCACTAACATAAAATAATCATGACATTCGGTTTCTTAGATTAATTAAAGTATTATTGGGTACAATGAATATTTAATTTAAATTTAAAATAAAGAAATTATTAACTATAACATACAGACCTACATAAAATTATACATCATGTATTGTATACAATATTAGAAAATTATAAATGACTAACTCAAAATTGTTAACATAATCACTTCTTAGGGTCTGGAGACTCAATTAATTTAATTGTGCAGATTTCAATTATCATAATATTATATAAAGTATTTTATTGAAGCAAGTATTGACGAAAACTGACAGAGACTGAATTAATTTTCCAAATATTATTAGCTTTTTTTTTATTACGGTTACAGATTAAAATGTCAACTTTTTTTTTTGAAAGAATGTTTATGTTATTGTAGCATAACATTTTTCAAATCTTTTTCTTTAAAGTAAAAATCATAATTTTATCGTTCACATTTTCTATAGAAAAATGACTTACAGTCAAAAATTAAGTACCGGTTACGTTATAATATAGGCTGCATGTCCACAAATTTTCGTGCGTTCTGAACAAAAATTACTTCAAATCAACCTTGCATAGCATATTGTGTGTTACATACAATAATCAATGTGTTACAATCTTGTTATTAATCTAATTACTTACAATTGTATTGAAAAACGTCGGTAAATAAATCTGATAAATAATGACAATCTCGTAACATCAACTGCGGCTCGAGCTTACCACCTCAATAGGAAATACTTCTACAGTTTTTTTTTTTTACATTTTATTTAGTTGTTTCCATCGTAATTGCAAATAAAAATATATATTACTCATGAAATATTGCTAATTAAAAATTGCTATGTATGTACTTCAGACGATTTAAGCGCCGAATTTCGAACGTTGATCACGTCATACCAATATTCAATGATTCAGCAAATCACCTTGCACTACAAACTCTGTATCATAATAGTGGTTTTATTTATAATCTGTACTAGACTATGCACTACAGACTATGTGAAATCCGGTTATTGTGCTAATTCTGTACCTATCTATAATTTCCATATCTTTGACAATTTTGTAAGGACCTAAAATTTTAATTTTATAATTTGTGATATTATCATCTAATGTTGGATACTGAATTGACTGAAGTCGAAACACTGAACCTCTATTTATTTATATATTTTTTTTGCTCCATAATATATATAACAAACGTTAAATTTATTCAATGTACAATAAACTTTACAGTTCAAGTTATTAGAGAACTAAAAACTAGAAACTAAACAAACATGATTCAATAAAATTAAATTTAAATATTTACAAAATATATAACTATTACTGATTTTAACTATTGTTAATGTTAACATCACGGATATGAGGATTCTGTCATCTGAACATCTTAAGTATGTTTTATGTCTAATATTGTTAACCTTGACTTCCCTAGATCTGATTGAAACATTTGGCTTGGCGGTTCGCTCGTGGATACGCGACTACGTTTAATTCATAGGGGATACGTTATGCAATCTGAATGGGCATTTAATCAGACATTATACACATTTAGAAAATCATATACATACCTACAGTCACTTAAGTTTCTTTTAACTTAAGTGTTCCATATCGTTATCTTTAGGACTGATAAAGAATATGTTCTAGGTTATTAGAATGTTTATAAGGACAGAAAAGGAGTATGTAAGAGTTCGTTCCTAAATACTTCAATACTTGTGGCAACGTCATTGATAATAATAATGAAATTAAACTGTTACTCAAAATGATACGACAGGATTACTGAAGGCCTTTGTGAAAGGTTAAAAGCTCATGAATACATTTTGACGTTTCCTGATTTGTGTAATTTGCGCATAAACACTTAATACCAAAATCAATTAATGCCAAATGATCATGACCCATTTTAACACGTAGGTTTTATCATCCGGATAACTATAACAAAAATATCACAAAAAAAATTAAGCAAACCTATTCATTGGTGTGTTTGAGTTTCACAAGTCTCACTAGAAATCGTCAACGGACTCTGTTGACTGAGAACTAAATCATGCCCAATTGTTCTAAAACATTAATTATGGCTCTTTTTATGGGTTTTGGGAATTTTTGACAAGATAGTCCCCTTATTAACGAATAAATACAAAGTGGCTATATCATTATCATTGGTACTAATGAAATAGCTATAAGCGACTTTTTTTTCAATAATTCTGATAGTGTAGCGTCACTTAGAATTTAAGAAATATAGCATACCTAGATCTTCACGTTTCTGACAATCCATTATCCAATATTTGCGCCTTCTTTAAAATAGACTTATCTTATATAGCGTGAATGATATCATAGTCTACCGCTTTATTGCCGCTAAGATCACAGCGATTAAAAATGTCAATAATAGCATTTCTACAAACTTCCATTAGGTACTTCGTGAAATGCATGCAAGCATCTCAACCAAAATAATATGACTGTAATTTTGCTCATTTGTGAATGATTTTGGAAGCTATTCGTTCCAACTGTAACTAAGGGAAGGTAAAGAACTGCGCACCACTTTTTTTTACCTACAAGTTTTGGAATACAAATTGTAAGCTTTATTTTTAGTTTCCCTCACTAATGGTCGCACATTCTTTGACTAACCAGTTATTTACGCTTAGTGCTTTGCTTGATGAATCGATTCTGGAATTACATTAAGATGATCGTCGTTGCAAATTTTCAAAAAATGCTAATCACCTTCACTGTTGTGAAGCTTTTGCTTGCTGCTGCATTGATGATTGTAAGTACTTGTTCCAACTAAAGCAACGGTTTGGTGAGCTGCAAGCAGTGTGGGAGTTGTGGGGACCACCGACGTTGATAGGAGCATCTACGTGCCTTGCGGACCAACTTCCATAGTTATGACGGGGATCGCGTTTACACGCGCTTAGCCGCGTCCGTTCACGGCTAGCTCGTTCCATGTACCTCCTTGGTGTTGACAGAGGATGCGTCCTCACGCGCTCGCCTTTGATCCGCGTCAGTCCACGACCAGCTCGTTGATCGTGTCATATTCTCGGAAAAAGATATAAACAATGCTCAATGAATTATGTATAGGTATACAGCAGCTGTTATACAAAAGAGATTATTCGTGAAAAATCTATTTTAGTTTTAGCAAATTATTTTCAAAAATAGATCTGTATTTAATAAAACATTGTTTCAAATGCCATTCATCATTCTACCTCTATTTTATTGTCACTTTTAATTTACATGAAGTCCTAATGAGTTTACTGTTCTTTCAGAATCTTTCAATGATAGAAAATGTATAAGTAAATTTGTAGTTATTGTTATTGTTTAATACATCGATAAACTGCAACTGAGTACTCATTATTACCATTTTGGTACACATAACACAAATAATTATAGAACATACATAGTTCCATCTTGGCTCACATAACCAAGTAACTCTTGGCACACGTAACCAAGTAACTCTTGGTGCACATAACCAAGTAACTCTTGGCACACGTAACCAAGTAACTCTTGGCGCACATAACCAAGTAACTCTTGGCACACATAACCAAGGCCATTATTCATCATAGAACATACATAGTTCCGTCTTGGCACACATAACCAAGGACATTATAGAAAAATAAATATGGCACTCATAACCGTATTATAATTTAGTCACGGCACTCTTAACTACCAATTAATTTAATGAAAACTTTAATAAAAGAATATCTATGTTGAAATTAACTTTATCAACACTAAATCAACATTATTTAAAAACCGCTTGACAGTACTAGTAGACTCTCAGCAATTGTTGTAATTGCCTCAAGCAGAATCGCATTAATTTTATTCTCATGCCATCATATCATAATCAGTGTAAAAATCTTACAAGTATACTGGGGAATTACAAATGAATTAAAATAATATGTTATTTTTATTTCATGAAATCACTGCCACAGTATCTCTTTCAAGAACTATTCAGAATGGCAAAGAAATGAAAATAATACGACAGTGTTTGTAAGAACTGTCAGTTTCTAATTTTTCTCTTTTTTATTGATTTATATCTAGGTATAGCTTCTTAGAGTGAACTATTTTTTTTTTTACTTTCGTGTATGAGTTAAAACTTGTGCTTAATAAAAGTTTCTGCACTCAGATATTCATCATAAAATATTATTATTTCTGCGTTGGATAAATTATCGAAATTACATGAACTACTACTCGAAAACTTCAGCTATACCCAATAACACAGGCAATGAACAAACTACAGTCCGACAAGGCTCTCTTGGCACTTGAATGACATTGACAGGAGGGCGCTGTTATAGAACAAAGGCATCCAGGAAATAAAATCTCCTCAATTTTAACTTCAATTTTAGTTTAAAATAGTTAATAGTAAGCAAAAACAATGCAACATACAATAGCGATATACCGCTAGAGCGAACTATCACAAGATAGCGGCGTTAGTACCGATTTTGGCCACGCGCCATGATAGGCCTGTCGCACTGTACACGGCTGTGCCGATATTAATCAACTAATGACACAATCAATCTTGACACAATTCACTCATTCATAATTAATTATTTAATAAAGTCCCGAACTATGGGCCTATGTGATATGCTCCTTTTTAGGGTTCCATACCAATTTGGTAAAAATGGAACCCTTATTTATTTTTATTTGCAAATAATTATGATCTTACGTGTGCTCAGTATGAAAGAATCTAAAATTATATTTCAAACAATTACCAAGAAATTGGATCAGAGCGCTAAGCCACTAACCTAAAAAAACAGGTAGGTTTTCAAAATTAATCTCTTCTATTTTAATGCACAGACAATATTATGGCGTTACCCATTCAAAGCTTTACATACCTAGTTGTTGATGGCGCTTTCACTAGATGGCGTTGCACGTCAATAACTCGCGATAGGTACTCTTAGTCTTATGTTTTTTTTTACAAATTATTAATTTCAAACAAAGTTGCAATTATAATATTATAAGCAACAAAAACTACTCTATTTAACCAAAGCGACACCCGACATGATGCCGCCGATAAAACCCGTCTGGTTCAATAGATAATTAAGGCATTACAGAAGGAATCAAAATGTACCTACTTAGTTGCTCTAAGTTTCGACATAAGACTTCGCCATGACTAGGTTCAAACAAAATTACTAACTGGCTGAACCTCGAATTTTATCTTTTCACTATGATATCTGAATATATGTAATCTACATGATCTTGGAATAATGTTTCTAAGCACATCCATATCTACCTATTTACACGCCAAGGTACAGCAGCTTGTTTTAAAACAGGGACTTATATCATACCTCAATATGTGGGTCTTCGGATCACGTACCACTTCTGATGTTTTGTGAATGAAATCCAGACTTCATAGTATACACTTTATTTTCCTTATTACAAGTACTAGCGTATTACATTAAACTTCTTATCGCTTAAACTTTGACATACATATGCCTTGTTTCTTGTATTACGATGCAATGAGTACTTTACATAGATTTTTATTCATATCAGTACAATATCAATTATATAGTTTTTGCTTCTGTGCTCATCAAAACAATTCCACAATCCTTCTGCCATTGCCTACTAGATTTTTCATTGGTTTTTAATAGAGACGTTCTCATTGGTTGAGAAAAATGAGCGGGAATTTTATTGACCAATAAGATGTAAGGTTTATTTGTTCTCTTAAAATGGCGGTAGACATGGTCACAGATAATCAAAAACATTCATACGATTACCACAGAATATAAAATTATGCATTTTTTTGAGCAGTCGTGTAATTGAATCATGACAATATTAAACAATATTATAACATGAATAACTGTTAAGAATAACAATTATGCCTTCAGTTAAAATTTTATTATTATGTGAAATGAGAAACTCAACACGGTTATACATACATATACTATAATATTGTATAAGATGTTTACTGTCTGTCTGACAATATTAGAAAACATGTTTTTTCAGACTATCAGTTTCTATTGTTATCACTTTATTAGAAGACAGGAATAAACAGTAGATACAGTTACTTCATCAGCCTTTGTCTCAGAATCAACTTTAAAATAGGCTTATAAAATGATTTCTCTATAGTTTTTTTTTTTTTAAATATCTCTTGAGAATATTCTTACTATGCAGTTAAAAATATAATTTAAGGTCAATTTAAATCTTAATGACCTTATTAAAGAGCTGTTCCAACACCAAAACCCAAATAACAATATTATTATGCAAATTAAATAAAAATATCATTGTTAACTCCTTTAAAAGAAATAACTCTAAAGAGCTATGAATAAAAGTAAAGGACACTTTACGAAAATACTAATGCCTACAGTCAAGATAAAAAAAAAAATTTACGAACTAGTTCTCTGTAACCCATAGATTTATTAATCTTTTATATTAATAAATTGATTTTATTTTTTTTTTCTGTCCAAAAATATGTCTCGGTAATATTTATTCTACTCAAGTTTATAAAATATATTCGTGATCAATTTACTGTTTAAATATATATTTCATGGTTGCATATTAACAGCCCAATTTATTACGATTAATCAAGAGTTTTAACTGATACAAATATTTTAAAGCTTGTTGAAAGAGGTTTAAAACCTCTTTTAATCGTCAAGACTACATACAAGCAGTACTGCTAGAAATTCTTAATATACCCTCGGTATTCGCACATATAAAATATATGTATTTGTACATATATTATTATTAATATATCATACTAATAATATTGATTTACTATAGCTAACTATAGTACAGTTTTAGTATTTCTACAAAATTATGCCATTATTTATTAATTTGCTTTGAATATCAACTTAAGTTGTTATTTTTATTTTTTTGGTCAATGTTAAGCGATTATGCTTATTATTCTATTAATTTAAAAGCATTTCTTATTTACAAATGTCATGGCTCTAAACATCTACCTAATTAGTATGCTTGTTATTATAGAAATACAGGAATGAATATAAAATTGATGATTAAACGAACTTACCTTAAGTGAAGTTCTATCATAATTTTATGAATTCCTGTATGAAGATAATAACACCCTCCCGCCCCTGTTTTGTGGAAAAACCCATGTATGAATTTGTAAATAAAAAATGTACATATTATAATAAATATTTATTGAAGACTATATAACCCATTTATATATATATTATTATATTTACATATATAATATTGTGTGGTTATGTATAATATTGTGTAGTTATGTATATATTATATGATACATATTTGGGTGCTCTGTAGTGCTCCTACCAAGACGAGCTTATCGAAGCACAAAGGCACTCTTATAATAATTACTCTGAACTAAATGAAATGACAGACACAGTGTTGCTAGCGTGAGATATCGTAATGAAAAATGTTGAAATTTTTATTTTTTCTCTCAACTTTAGTGTCTGAATGGCTATCACTTGGCGTGAATACCTAATTAGTATGCTTGTTATTATCTTCATACAGGAATTCATAAAATTATGATAGAACTTCACTTAAGGTAAGTTCGTTTAATCATCAAATATATTTGTTGCTGTTTTACGTATACCTAAAATATTGCTATTAAATCGAATAAAAACATGAATAATATAAGATATTGAAACAATATGTTAATAATAAGTAGGTATCTCCGTTGCTCTAAGTAAACTAAAGCACGATCAAACATCCAGTGGTCTTAACTGAGACAGCCTCAAGTAATCCCAGATGGCATCGCATTCGATGAATTAAAGTCACTCAGACTAGTTGACTCGAGAACTGTGCAATGAACAGATATTCCGACTATACTACAACTACGTTTGGGACTCGAATTGTGGGAATTTAGTATTATTACGAAAGTATATAAGTCTTTTGTAGGTTGAAATTGCTATAAAATTAATATTTCTGCACATGAAACAATTTTTGGAGAGTCGGACTAACTCAAACACAATGGTTTTGAAACTTTCCAAAAAAGGGCCAAACTTGCATCTGGGGCCTGAGTCATATGACATGTTGCTATTCCATACGTGGCATAGAATGAAATGAAACTTTAATAGTGTATGAGAATTCACTCTAAATTATTGATTTTGCTGTGAACTGTGCCTGTGACGTAGTCATATATTATTTTGTATTTCGTTCCATTCAATATCACCCATGGAATAGCAATATGTCATATGGCTACTGCTGTTGGAGTTTGTACGTACATTTAAAAATTAGATCCAATAAAGAATTACATGCCTTTATTATTTCATTACTTTGTATGTAGGTATGTAAGAAAAGTAATATAATTGGTACAGATAATAATAATTCAGGTCCATTTCATTTAGGTATTTTGCATCAATTATGAATTATTATTGGCTTTCATTGATGTGGTAATTATTGTGTGTTAAACAGTGGTCAGCATTTTGCATAGATATGTGATGACACATTAATATTAATTGGCACCCGTTTTAAAATATGGCAATTTTGATTCATTCCTGTATTCGATATTAACATGAACACTTATTAGGTATTTACGCCAAGTGATAGCCATTCAGACACTAAAGTTGAGAGAAAAAATAAAAAAATTCAACATTTTTCATTACGATATCTCACGCTAGCAACACTGTGTCTGTCCTTCCATTAGCGTTCTCGTGCTCGGCCGTTCAACACAACATTATTAAACTCGTATAAAAAAGTGAGTGATTATAAGTATTTCTTGCGGAAATCAAAGTATCCGAAAAGAAATATTCAAAATAATCGGATTCATCGTCAAAACGAATTGTGAAATCTACGGAATTGTTATTATTGGTTCAGAAAATCCATATTGCTCCAGTGTTGGGTACACCTCTTAGAGGGTGTTACGTTCACAGCAGTATACATTGAGGGTAGTTGGAAGGACTATCGCCTTTGTTTTAATTACTGCAAGAGGAGCTAATCAAGATGCATTCTTCGGTGATGGGTACACTTCATTAAGAGGGTGTGACCTTCACGACAACATACATTGAGGGTAGTTGGTAGGTGAAAAACCTGAGGACTATCGCCTTTGTATTAATAATTGCAAAAAATAATTGCAAAGCATCTATGTTGAGGACACTGCATAAAAGGATGTGATCATCACGACGACATACATATGAGGGTGAGTTAATAAGATTATCGTTTCTATATTAGGTAATAATTGCAAAAAAGTCAATCAACATAATATATTCTGCAGTCTATGCTTCAGTGTTGGGTACACTTCATTAGAGAGTGTGACCTTCACGACAATATACATTGAGGATGGTTATTGGGACAACGCCTATGGATTAATCATTCCCAAAAATGACAAGATTATCTTGTAAGCAACTTCCAAAATAGCAAATTGGTGCTTAAACGCCCCCATACCATGTTGAAAACACCGGTTGACGGTTCTCGTCCGATCACCGAAATTAAGCAACATCGGGCGCAGTTAATACTTGGATGGGTGACCACCTGGGAACACCGCGCGATGCTTTTTTTTTATCACCAACTGTATTGGAATGATATAAAGGATCAAAACGATTACCTTTAGAAACTATTTCGATATACCCTCATATCAATATTTTCTTTTACTGTCTGCTAATTTAAATGAACCAAGATTACTTTACTACACCAGGTCTGAAAAGTACCCGCAATCAAATGCACTATTTACAATTATTTTAGTCTTCCGCACGAATCGTTTCTTGTTGTGGTCATTATTTATAGATACATCAATAAAAAGTCCATTGACAACGTCTTACAAAATCAACTAGTAATAGGTACTACTCAAAATTTGAAATGTACGAGTGAGACACAAAAATTTTATTTGATAATATAATATTCTAATAACTTCTGTGTATATTATGTCTTTTATCAATAATATGAAATACAGTTAATCAAGATCCAATATTAACTGGCACTGGAGGAATATCTGAGCAATCCACCTGTCGGTCCATGGTGGACCCACGGGCCAAATCGCAGGACAGCACTCGTCTCTTGCGACGACTTTTCTCGAAGATTTACCCAGGACAGAAGAGTCTTGATTTCCCCACAAGAACAGCACCAGGAGCAAAACAGCCTTGCAAGTACTTAACGATGTCCTCTTTTGACATTTCCGTCGACCTGTCATGTCAGGCGCCGCGCGGCCGCCGATCAGAGTGCTGGCGGAGCGTTGCGCTGTTTCGAACCTCGTGCGGACTCGCGCATGTTCGCATATAGTCGGGTCGGGGTAAGAAGGCAACCCGTGGTACCCCGGGGGGACCATCGGGGGTACCACGGGCAATAAACGACACCTACTTACTCGTACGTTTGCCGCTTAGCTTATAGAATAACCGCATTCATAAAATATTCGAGCCTGATGATATTATTTTATCGTGCTTAAATATGAGTGGAAAATTTATTTTTTCTCTCTTTATGTTCTCAAAACAATGAACAGAATTTAATGTGTATTTTTTTTCTCTTCTTTAGTTCGCATGTAGTGCAATGACACTTTAGATATCTAGGTACTATCCTAGTTTCATTCATAATAATTTACTTTTATACAAAAGGTTTTATATTATGAAGATTTATAAACTATTGAACCACTAACATTACAGTTAGTTTTCATGTTTAAGTAATTAAAAATGAAAATGATTTTTTTTCAAATGGGCTTGATTTACAGGCTTTTATGAAAGCTTGAATCTGAAAAACGGGTTTGCGCTGAGAAGGTCTGGCAAAAAACTCGGCTATTATATTCTGTTCACATACAATTGAATATGAGACAACCTATTCGATAACATACTTAATTTTTTTTGTTATTCCATTACAAATATATGTTTTTAATACAACCATTCTTTCATCGTAACTCGATGTATTAGATATTACATCAAATTTATCAATGCTTTAACTGAGTTAGGATGCATGCTTTTAAAAGAATGCAATATTTTTGAATATCAAAGTTATTTATAGTTTCTATAATTGACTATTTCTTAAATTTCTTAAATGAATATTAAATATGGAAAATGTAGAGTCCTTATAAAACAATCGATGATATGTTTATTTAAATTTATTTTAGGTATCCTTGTGCCTGTATCTACAGGAATATCGGTATCCATACCTAGGAATAACGTAACGCAATGGAAAATATATTTAAAGACCAAATTAATTTTTGCTAGATTAAATATTTTTATTTTCAGGCGATCGCGCCGCTAATTAACTAATGATTATCTAGGTATGCATCAAAAATGTTATAGGATTTGGAAATTACCAATATATATATAAGATCATAGAATCATTAAATACTTCATTGGATTTATGATAATATGAACAATGATGGTTCATAATTTTGGCTTGCATGTATCATAATTTTTTTTTTGTTCTTTTAGAGTTGATACATAGCCTACATTTTATGTTTTCTGTATTTAATCATTATTAAATAAGTCTAATATTTTGTTTAACTTTCATGCCGATGGATGACGCCGCTGCAAGGATTTAGCTCTCGATGATGACTGACCAAGGTCAAATGATAATTGAAAATTGGGTCATCACTGCTTCACTAGGAACTTGAATACCAGTACAGTAGTACTTCAGCTGTGGTATGTAATTAACTGATTATTATTAAACGAAGATTAGAGACTTATCTCCTGTGATGACAGTGGAATTATTGGGTAAGTGACAAAAAAAAAAAAAAAAATTTTTTTTCATCGTCGCAACAAGTCTACAAAGCATTAATCGCGAACAATCGCGAATAACATTTCGACTTGTCTACCTATTTACATGTTATATTTGCTCGTTGATTTTTGCGATTATCAACTTGGAAAAATCAGATCACATTTTTAAACTGAAAGACTGCTAAATTAAAAAATGGTCTTGATGCAGAAACTGAAGAACTTAAAAAGTATTGTCTAATATTTGTATTCCAATTGTATATGTGGTTTTTTTGTTTACAACTAACCAGTACAACAGCGATAGTAGTGTCGGGGTGACTGTTAAAATAACAATTAATGATATTAAACAACATTATTATAACATGAATAAGAATAACAATTATGCCTTCAGTTAAAATTTTAATATTATGTGAAATGAGAAACTCAACACGGTTTTACATACTATATTGTATAAGATGTTTACTGTCTGACAATATTAGAAAACATGCTTTTTTCAGACTATCTTAAGTTTCTATTGTTATCACTTTATTAGAACTCAGGAATAAACAGTAGATACAGTTACTTCATCAGCCTTTGTCTCAGAATCAACTTTAAAATAGGCTTATAAGATGATTTCTCTATGGCTTTTTTCAAAATCTCTTGAGAATATATTCTTACATCACCCTATTCAGTTAAAAATATAATTTAAGGTCACTTTAAATCTTAATGACCTTATTAAAGCTGTACCTACACCAAAACCCAAATAACAATATTATTATGGAAATTAAATAAAAATATCATTGTTAACTCCTTTAATAGAAATAACTCTAAAAAGCTATGAATAAAATTAAACAACACTTTACGAAAATACTAATGCCTACTCCTGTATTTTCGTAAAGTGAAGTCAAGATGAACAAAAATTTACGAACTAGTTCTCTGCAACCCATAGATTTATTAATCTTATATATTAATAAATTGATCTTATTTTTTTTTTCTTTCCAAAAATAATATGTCTCGGTAATATTTATTCTACTCAAGTTTATAAAAATATATTCGTGATCAATTTACTGTTTAAAATATATATTTCATGGTTGCATATTAACAGCTCAATTTATTACGATTAATCAAGTGTTGCATTTAAAAGTTTTAACTGATACAAATATTTTCAAGCTTGTTGAAAGAGGTTTAAAACCTCTTTTAATCGTCAAGACTACATACGAGCAGTACTGCTAGAATATAGTCTTAATATACCCTTGGTATTCGCACATATAAAAATATATGTTTTTGTACATATATTATTATTAATATATTATACTAATAATATTGATTTACTATCTATTACAGTTTTAATATTTCTACAAAATTATGCCATTAATTATTAATTTGCTTTGAATATCAACTTAAGTTGTTATTTTTATTTTTTTGCTCAATATTAAGCGATTATGCTTATTATTCTATTAATTTAAAAGCATTTCTTATTTACAAATGTCATGGCTCTAAACATCTACCTAATAAGTGTTCATGTTAATATCGAATACAGGAATGAATCAAAATTGATGATTAAACGAACTTACCTTAAGTGAAGTTCTATCATAATTTTGTGAATTCCTGTATGAAGATATTAACACCCTCCCGCCCCTGTTTTGTGGAAAAACCCATGTATGAATTTGTAAATAAAAAATGTACATATTACAATAATAATAAATATTTATTGAAGACAACATAACCCACATATATATATATATGTATATATATTATTATATTTACATATATAATATTGTGTGGTTATGTATAATATTGTGTAGTTATGTATATATTAGGTATATGATACATATTTGGGTGCTCTGTAGTACTCCTACCAAGACGAGCTTATCGAAGCACAAAGGCACTCTTATAATAATTACTCTGAACTAAATGAAAGGACAGACACAGTGTTGCTAGCGTGAGATATCGTAATGAAAAATGTTGAATTTTTTTATTTTTTCTCTCAACTTTTGTGTCTGAATGGCTATCACTTGGCGTAAATACCTAATAAGTGTTCATGTTAATATCTTCATACAGGAATTCACAAAATTATGATAGAACTTCACTTAAGGTAAGTTCGTTTAATCATCAATTATATTAACGTATGTGGCGAGGTAAAAACTTTTTTACTTAACTATTATTATTTACGTGTCAAGGAAATTGATGTTGCATGATATATTGTTTTACTTGAGATTTAGACAGGATCACACGATTTGTAAAAAACCTAAAATTTTACGCAGAATCATATTAAATGATGCCGTTACACATAAATCAAACCCACAATTGTTTCGCAGTTGTAATGAAGCAATCGATCAGAATATAAAACATGCCGCATCGCATATTTTATCTTTAACAATCCTTGCCTAACCAAACCAATTAGCGAAAAATCTTTAACAATGTCCAGTTATATTATGTATTCGGTGGCAATGTAGACCAATGTTATAAATTTGGCACTTAGCCTGACTCAAATTTTTGTCGCTGTCAGCGAATAAATGTTCTATGAAAAAATGATACTTACCGTCGACTGCACTGAATTGTCGCAATATAAAAGTTTCATATTCAAGTAGCCATATTTAGTATGTATGTAAAGCATAGGTTATTGCGAGCAGGTATTTCGAAGAAGCGGTGCGCTCTAAAGTACGGTCTAATTTTATATTGAGTCACATGCTACTCGTATACCAGCATAAGCAGACATGGGATGTGATTAGGTACACACAGTCGCAGAAATGGAAAAGCAAATAAAACACAAAGAAGCGCTATCCTGAAAGATAACAGACTAAGATGTTGCTAGAGATAGCATAGAGGCCGAGCTTTAAGCTATACGAGTCTGTCTGACAAAAAATAAAGAAAGTAGGCACTTGTAATATTATTTTGTAAAAAATTAAAGATCCAGATAAATAGAATCCGACAAGTCAATAGCTCTTCCCCGCGTAAAGGAGCACTCTAAAAACAATGAAAGTACTGTAGATCTTGACGCGCTACAGCTAAAAAGTAGGCCACACATCAAAGCGATTGAAAAAAAGCGTTGCGGAGAGTAACATTGTAAAAATCACGACGGAGTGTGAAGTGTCATCCCCCGCGTCTGAATCGAGTGGCGATCGCTTGTTTTTCCCACTTTTGATAGGCGAGAGCTGAGTCTTTCGAGTGGTCCTCTGATTTCGGGCCCGCGCCGCGCCTAGCTGTTTTTTATGAGGTCAAGAGAGCCTCCACAAAACGTTCCGTGATAAATTACGCACTGACACATTCAGATTCGCCCATAATTTGCGCGATCGTAATATATTGTTTTTTTTTTATGATTTTATTTCCGCTGCGGTATTTTTGTTTGCTTTTTGTGCTTTAATTATTCACGATGTTAATGACATAAATGTGGGAATGAACTCAGATAGGGGCCGTTACAGTGCTGGAATATTTTGTCCACCATGCAACGCAATCAGAGTCAAATCATGTAATAGCAAACTGCGCATATTATGTTGTTCTTATTATAATGATGATAGAATACTACTAAACCTGATATTTTTAAATTATAGCTAAAGACATCCGATCTCATGAAATTTTAATGTGCCTACCTAATATTACGTTATTGATGCAACTAGAAATTGATGTACGGCAAACTTGCTAAACATATACCTCGCCACAGAAGATGATGGGTAATTTATTCTCAATAACTATCAAAGCAGTGCAGATGTTGTACAGTTTCAATTTAAGGGCACACAGCGGCGGAAGTTCTATCCGAGATGAACTTTGGGGAACTTTGTTCCTCCTGACATTGTCAACTAATCTTCTAACCGCCAGCACCGAGGCATGTGTATGGTCGACGACACAAATTTCTGTATATCTTACCCAATATTATTTATTAAACGACGGTTATACTTGGCACCGAGAGTTTTTACTTAAGAAAAATATGTTTCGGATACTCTAGGTATCTTAAAAACAATAATTTCCCATAATTATTATTGGAATAATTTGAAAACCAGCTTATAATAGAATGATATTAGTATTTAGGTATAAATAGTATATTGTATTGAATAAATAATATTAATTAATAATTTAACTTAATGCTAAGATATATTAATGAGTTATTGAAATTTTACATTAATATTATTCTTAGGGACTGTTTCACAATCACCAGATAAACTTTATCTAGTGAATAGATTTGATGTTGTCACCATTTTTGTGTATTGGAAATCGGTCAAAATGTCAAGTTCATTAGATACAGTTTATCTGGTGTATCGCAACAGATCCTTAAACTTGTACCTATGGGGATACAATAATATAGTAGGAGATATAATTTCACCGTAAATGCATCTACCTATTAAAATGTATCTATTAAAAGCATAAAAGATAATAATATGTAGGTGGATCGTAATAATTCACGAGGTTCAATGGACTAACTGCGTTCCAGGTTATTGAGATTTAATCTGCACATTTGTCGTTAGATATAACCACAGTTAGGCACTCTTATAAGAGTTTTTACTACCAAAGTTGGAGAAAATGCAGTTGTTTTGTCATCAGTATAGATCGGACTATACTTTCTTGGATCTGGAGGAGCTAGTACCTGATAAAAGAATGCGCTTCAAAACCGAATTCAGATTGGAATCAAATTTTATCAACAACTTGTACTAACCGCACTGACTAGCAAACAAGCATTCTCGAGATAATCCTGAATATGCATATACGTAATTCAGGATGACATCTACATATCAACAATGTAATTTTATAGCATTTATGCTAATGCCAGCTCTCTCCATATCATTTAATGTCACGTACGATGATTAAGGAGTTAGGACGCATAATATATTAGTAGATCCACAACTCAGCGGGTTCAAACTGCGTCAGGGTGCACGCGTAAGTCTGCCACTGTTGGTGCTGAACTCAGCGGGATCCAACAACGTCAGGCAGCACACCAAGGTCTGTCACTGTTGTAGCTGAACTCAGGGGGATCAAACGGCATCAGGCAATACGCCAAGGTCTGTCACTGTTGGTTCTGAACTCGGTTGGATCAAACGGCGTCAGGCAGTACGCCAAGGTCTGTCTCACTTTTGGTGCTGAACTCAGGCGGATCAAACGGTATCAGGCAATACGCCAAGATCTGTCACTGTTGGTGCTGAACTCAGCGGGATCAAACAGCGTCAGGCAGCACACCAAGGTCTGTCACTGTTGGTGCTGAACTCAGCGGGATCAAACGGCATCAGGCAATACGCCAAGGTCTGTCACTGTTGGTTCTGAACTAGGGGGGATCAAACGGCGATAAGCAGTACGCCAAGGTCTGTCACTGTTGGTGCTGAACTCAGGCGGATCAAACGGTATCAGGCAATACGCCAAGGTCTGTCACTGTTGGTTCTGAACTCAGGCGGATCAAATGGTATCAGGCAATACGCCAAGGTCTGTCACTGTTGGTGCTGAACTCAGCGGGATCAAACAGCGTCAGGCAGCACACCAAGGTCTGTCACTGTTGGTGCTGAACTCAGCGGGATCAAACGGCATCAGGCAATACGCCAAGGTCTGTCACTGTTGGTTCTGAACTAGGGGGGATCAAACGGAGTTAAGCAGTACGCCAAGGTCTGTCACTGTTGTTGCTGAACTCAGGCGGATCAAACGGTATCAGGCAATACGCCAAGGTCTGTCACTGTTGGTTCTGAACTCAGGTGGATCAAACGGTATCAGGCAATACGCCAAGGTCTGTCACTGTTGGTTCTGAACTCAGGCGGATCAAACTGCGTCAGGCAGTACGCCAAGGTCTGTCACTGTTAGTGCTGAACTCAGGGGGATCAAACGGTGTCAGGCAGTACGCCAAGGTCTGTCACTGTTGGTGCTGAACTCAGGGGGATCAAACGGTGGCAGGCAGTACGCCAAGGTCTGTCACTGTTAGTGCTGAACTCAGGGGGATCAAACGGTGTCAGGCAGCACACCAAGGTCTGTCACTGTTGGTGCTGAACTCAGGGGGATTAAACGGCGTCAGGCAGTACACCAAGGTCTGTCACTGTTAGTGCTGAACTCAGGGGGATCAAACGGTGTCAGGCAGTACGCCAAGGTCTGTCACTGTTAGTGCTGAACTCAGGGGGATCAAACGGTGTCAGGCAGTACGCCAAGGTCTGTCACTGTTGGTGCTGAACTCAGGGGGATCAAACAGTGTCAGGCAGTACGCCAAGGTCTGTCACTGTTGGTGCTCAGGGGGATCAAGCTGCAACAAATGAGGCTCAACTCACGGGCGCTGGTTAGGTCGTTGTAGTGGCGTATTTAATACACAGTATATAATATATTGTATACCATATGTATTACAAGCACACGTATCATTATTCACTTTAGCCAATTATTACGGAGTAATTATCTACAACTATGTAAACAATTGTTTCGCATGAGTTACGAGATAGGGCACATCATTGTTCATGATTGATTTTTAATTGATGACAGCAGGACAAGCATAATTTAATGTGATCTTTTAATAGTCATATTAAGTTAAAATTAAAATAAAATTCTATGTTACCTGGAAAGCGACCTAAAAAATTAAGCATTTATTTCCTTTTGGCAAAAAAAAAAAAAAAACTCACAAGATGTATCTACCCACGAGTATAACAATAATTTTTTTATTCTACCTTTAAGACTTTTCGATCATTATCGTCATCAATAAATTTTATTATCAAATATCAATTATGCTACATTTCTCAGTATTTCTGAATTCCTTTTCATTTAATTTTCAAATGCTGCGGATCAAAGTGACAAAAGTCAAAGCGTTTCATTGTTTGTCATGCAAAATAATTATTTTGAACGACTAGGAGTTTAACTTGTTGCTTTACTTAGAACTGTCTTTTAATATTTCGCTGGAAAACTCCTCCGACGCAGAATATTAATAAGTTGTGTAAGATTTTCATTTAGTTGATTACATTTCGGCCACCGCTCTCTTATTTGTTAATATACAAGAAGGTGTACGTGACTCCGTCCGTTTGAGGCTTGTCTACTATATTCAATAGTTTCATTTATTAAAGCTCAGAGCTCTTATTATGTGCCACCCTACTCTACATGACCTTTTAATTATTAAACCCTATTGTGACCTCTTTCAACCAACTTCAAAAAGGTATGAGTTCTGATTATATTTTTATTTATGAGAAATACAGCTACTTGATCTTTATGTTCGTATTTTATTGAAACCTCAAACTGATTACGTTATAAGTTACGACATTTTGAACAATCGTAGTCTTTCGTAGTGCCTACTCGGTTGTTTGAAAAAACAAGGAAATTATAGAAGATCGCCCGACTCCAAATTAGTGTACAATTAAAATGATTCTATTCTTTGGCTTTTGAAGTCGGAACTTTGAAATGGTTTTTTAAGCTTTAATTAGCTTTACCTGTAACTAAATATAAATATGTTAATATTTCTTGATACATGACTTTAACCTACTTGTAACCACATCAATCGAAGATCTCCAAATAAAATTATGTGTAATTAATAATACATATTTATAGATATTTCAATCCACGATGAGGCGTCCCACTCTGTTAAACACCATACAAATGCGATTTTGAAACAATGGGGCGCGTCTTCGTAGATTGAAATATCTTTAATAGCGATATGATACTACCAAAAATAATAATTAATTTAAATCCTTTTGACCTGCTTTTCCTACTGTTAATATGACATCAGAAGATGGATGTTACTATTTCAAGGTTACTAAGTACCATTAAAGTTTAAGCTTGAGCGTGTAACGGATTGAAATCGTTAAAACCCTAACCGCCAGTTGTTCGAAACGAATTCAAAAGTTTAAGTGGTACTTAAAGTTATTTAATCACAAGAAGTGTCAAAAATTATGGAGTCTTGTGATATTAAGATTAGTTTAAGTATTAAGTGTTTTCAATGCTATTCCTTTTCTGGTGTTGTAAGTGTTTTAAAATCTCCACCATTAATCATCCCTAATAACCTACTCAAAAAGCTCAAGTGTAGTGTGAGATTTGCCTGTCCATTATTGAATTTTGGGGTCCATTATGTATGTTGCTTTACAGCTAAACGATTTATTCATGACGTCATCAGGTGTAGAAAGTCGCTATCACTTGAAGTTACAATATAACACACATGTAGTATTACATCCACCAACATAACATTCAACTTTACGACTGACGCTGAGGTGGAAAGCTTAGGTTTATGAATCTTTAAGCATCTCCAAATTCTGTATGGTGTGTTTCTTGTTCCATCAGCTATCCCATAGGTACGTAATGTGCAGACTAGTATAAAACACGAAGGATTATAAAAGTAGTGATAAAAAGTTAAGCAATAATCGTTTACAACCATATACAATGTTATACTAAGGTAGTTTTAGGGCGGAATACTTGCCCCCTTGATGATTTAAAAATACCTCCTAAGACATGTGTAAAAATCGGTCACTTTAACCCCTCATTTGTCTCTTATATAATATTCTGCTCCAATACTTGCAGCCTCAATAAAATATTGATAAGTAATTGCTTGGAGGTAAATGACAAAAGTGTCACACTCATTTAAATCTCATTGATATAATGATAACCCACGAGGTGATTAAGATACGGGATATCTCAATTCAAAGTCGATGCACTCCACGAGATGAAGTCGTGTGATATATTTACAAGTAGCTTTTCACGCTCGCTATGCTAGTCCCTCTGAATATTATGTTTCAGTAGGTTTATGATTTGTATTTGGTGAAATGTCAAGGGTTTATTGGGTGTGATTTTTTTACTATAATACGATATTTGAATCACGTACTTACGTACGTATTTTTGTATTATAAAGTTGTCTGTCGAGTTTTTACACCAGTACGTCTATTTTTACCTAACAATAATCAGCTATAGGAGCAGGGAGCAATTTACTGACACTTAATGTGCTTTTTGTACTAAGGAGGACTAGTCTATTATAATTCATAGCTTTTTCGCTTGTTAGCTATAGCTTATTATCCAATCAACCACATATTATTAAATTTTTAATCAAAATAATATTTGAAGATGATTTCTGCAATTTAAATGCCATAAGCCAACTTTGTCTTATTAGCTAAATTGCGAAAAACAAAAAAATAATTAAATTTAGCAGTCATACCCTTGTATTAGAACTTTAACGGGCTAAACGCTTATTTTGAGTAGCCTGCATACTTAAAACTATAAAGAAAATTACTTTCAAATTTTAACGTCGCATTGTGGTGGTGGTTGTGTAGTCTTTGATCCAGAAACACGCTGGGAAGAAATTCTCTCGTTACAAAGTTCTTCCAAATGTTGCTCCAGATTTCCATTTTTTTAATTTTATCTGAAACTACAATTAGTGTACATTGTACATGTGTTTTATTAAAATCGGTAGTAATAAGTCCCGAATATACTCACAATAACTGGCTTAGTTTTTTTTAGTAATTAGGTAGTTTTTTGCTTTATATTCTCCCGCTATGCTGCCTTTAGGTGGTCTTTCTGGTGGTCTCCTGCTTTTAAAAACAAAAATAAAACCGTCTAAGAATTATTCGATATTTTGAAATTTAACAACACTCAAAAATTTCCAGCAGTACGAAATGAACAGAATAATGAGGGACGTAATTTATATATGCGTTTAATCGTCGTTCTATTTCCAAATGCAATTTATAGAATAATTTATGCACCACATTATTGGGCCTCCTACTAATATTATCTGCTCCCATTCAGAAGCCAGGTCTGCGATGTCTAAATGAATGGATGTAGCGAAATTAGCACCGTACGCCTGCTAGGCCATATCTCACGCGAGACAGCGCAGTTGTTGACGGAGATCACAACAATTGCGGTACATTACCTCAGCATCGTTCATAGTCAGCATACTACAAGCTTTGAATCATCTGGTAACTATAAACTATTCTATACAACTAGTCGCACATTATTTGCAATCTCCATATGGTTATATTTAACGGAGATGACAACAATTGCGGTACATTACCTTAACATCGTTCATAGTCAGCATACACAATCTTTGCTCCATCTGGTAACTATAAACTATTCTATACAAGTAGTCACATATTATCTGCAATCTCTCAATAAAAAAAACAGCCAAGTGCGAGCCAGATTTGTAGTTGGAGAGTTCCATACATCGAGCAACAATAAAAGTTGAATTTGTTAAACTTCCCCTACATACTTACCTACTACTCGTAGTTTTTAAGTTCTTTGTTACTTATCAACGCTAATCTGCTTTCCTAAGGTGGTAGTTTTGACTTTTATAAGAGCCTGTTAGTTAGGCCTATGTTAATAATATAAGGATTAAGGTACTGGCTCTAACCTTTTAATTTTCATTAGGGGACATTTGATGCGCGACTCTGTCGCTCGACACGAAATTCACGTGCCCCGCGCGATGTCGCCCGACATCTTCCGACGTCGGTCGGGACATTAAAGGCTCATTTTCACTAGGCGACATGTCGAAGATACTTGTCGCTAGACATTCACGTAGTTGTCTCTGCAAAAGTTGTGGGACAATGTCCCTCAACATACGAATTGTTCACATTGTCCAGCCGCGATCAGTATGTCGCTTGAGGAAGTAGTGTTGTGCAGTGCAGCTTACTACACTACTGCCATTTTCGGAACACAGAGCGACACACGTTCTCACCACTCAAAGCCTGTCCGGCGACTGTCGAGAGATACGAAGGTCGCGCGCGTCGAAGCTCGCAGAACATCGACTTGCGACAAATGTCGAGCGACAAGTATCTGCGACATGTCACCTAGTGGAAATGCGCCTTAAGAAAATAATATTATGAGTAATTTTTGATTAATGGTTCGATTTGGTTAATGGATTTGGTTAATGGTTCGATTTGGCATCGCTGATTTCTTTCAACAAAAAAAAACTTATTTCATGGTTGTGAAATTTTTCACTATTGTCGACTCCGTGTTGTTCCGTCGAAATCATCGAGAACGAGCGGAGGGTCTAAGAGATTCACGGATTCGGACGTGTGGCTGTTCGTGTCTGGCGTCTAGCCAACCACGGTACACATTTAATGGGTCGATTTTATACGCAGGACACCAGTTTAAAGTAGTGCATAAACGTTAAAAGTATCATTAAGTTAGTATACTTTTTTGAATCTCGCTTTGTTTGGGTTGACTGCACAGTACATTAACCGCAGTAATTTAGGTCCTAATCTAAAGAGGTTAAGCTTTAACATCTCAAAGAATAAATATTTTTTTATAAAAAAAATCCACTTGATCCACAAATACTGAAAATAAAAATATAATAATCTGGGGGTACGAAATCGTTAGTTCGCGAGGCACGTGTCTGACATATTTTTATTTTTTATCTTAGCATGATAATGATTTATTTTGCTAGGTGTGGCCAAGTAATGTCGTTGTCGCAGATAGTATTTTAACAAGTATAATTTTATATCAAGGGTTAGGTATTTCGAGGCAAAATACCTATAATTTTGAATTAATTATGCTGCGTCCAAACTGTTTCTTAACAAATATTTAAATATCTTCGCATTTGACACCAGCAGTGTTTTAATGATACTACAGGTTATTCCGAACTGGCTCAGTTCACTAGTTTCCAATTTTATGGTGGTTGAGCAACTGCCGTAGCAAAAGGCTCTATTCGCCAGCCTACGAATATATATAAAATACTTATAGTATACAAAATCTATCGTTCGAATATTTTTAGAGAGTTGTAGCCCGCGGCAATCGTTTAGCCTTCAGTGTTCTCAAAAATAAAGGCAATCATTGAGAAGAAACTCTTATCTTTAAAGGCTTTAAAATATCTGCAGACAAATCGTTATATGCCTTTTATGTCGTGATTCATCGAACAATAAAATTGTCGAAACCATAAATTTTCGAGTAGGCAAACAAACATAAACATTTTGTTTATGTGCATAACTTCTCCATCAATCTTGCAAGAAAAACATAAAGCTTGTTTACATAATTATCGCAACAATGGCTCACCGAAATACGAATTAATTAAAATAACCATTTCGATCCTCATAATTTGCAGAAATACATTTATAAATTCACAGTTAGACGGTTTTGATTCGTTTTGCCACCAACCACGACAAGTTGGGTGCCTACTTTTGCTGAATTCCACACAAAAGTTAGTAGATTAAAATTGCCAATTAGGGAGCATTTGAAGTCCAAGCTGCTTTTGAATTCCCGTAATTATTCTTAGATGAACAATTGAATGGAAGGACGACAAGGAATATTTAATATCATTTTTAGAACCAAACTTGTTGCTACTTAATAATTATTGTAAGTTTACGTATTTGAGTAACATTTATGATTTAAACCCAAAAATATCTCGGATAGAGCTAGGTCTACAAAGATATTACATAATCTATACTTTTTGTGTGCAAGTGAAGTCGGAAAGGGGAGCTCGTGTCTAGAGGTTATTATTTTGAATACGTGCCAAAAATAATAATTAAATATTTTCAGAATCCAGCCACTCACTATAATGGATTTAACTTTGGCTGGAGAACATTTATGTTATATGATTTGTAAAATTTAAGATTTGTTAGTTCTATATTCGTTAATCTTCTTTAAGTAGGCGAACGCTTTATTAGATTTTCCTAATGAAATACTTTCGAAAGTTCCACGAATTCCTTTCATTCCCTTATGGCTTATTTATATCATTTTTGAATATCATTTCACCTCTACTTAAGTTCTAAGATAATAATAATAATAAGTTTTATTGTAACAGTTCTAAGAAGATAATATTATATTGATTATTATTGCTTATCTCGTCTTTATTTGCAAGTAAATATGTTGACAAATTTTAAAGATAGGTTTTGGCCAAACCACCTATCAGAAAGAGAAGACAACGCTGGCCAAGTGCGTATGAGCAGTCTTCACACACATTTTGATGGATTGAGAGACAGATTAGCACGTTTTCCTTTTACCGCCTAGTAATTTGTATTAAGTCGTCACAAACGCATTTAACTTTGAAAGGAAAGAAAGAACTTACCTGGCATTTGAACCCTGGACTCGAGGCAAAGGTTTTCATTAGGGCTATCAACTCATTGATTGACTGTACTTAATTGTATATAGTGCAAATGCGCTACCATCATCTAATTGGATCGTG
This sequence comes from Coenonympha glycerion, assembly GCA_963855885.1. Taxonomy (NCBI): domain Eukaryota; kingdom Metazoa; phylum Arthropoda; class Insecta; order Lepidoptera; family Nymphalidae; genus Coenonympha; species Coenonympha glycerion. The sequence continues at coordinate 12,659,596 of OY979628.1, forward strand.
TGTCAACCCTGTAATAATACGTTATCATTGAAGAAGAGGCGACTCAGCATATTTTGTCATGCGCAACCACCATTAAATTGAACCTTGCCGCTTCCTGAGCCAATTGCAACTGAAATTTATACGCAATCATACATATATTTTGCTGGATATTTAAACCACTACTTTAATGCAGGCAACTTTACACGCTGAAAAGTCATGTCCATTACAGGCATAATTGACATACCTACTCAAAAGCATAATTAAAATTTCTTCTACGTATGCTTTTAAATGAAATGTGGGGGTGTTATACAATTTGTTTTAATGTTGAATCAAATAATTTAAAATTACACATTTTAATCGATATCATTAAAAGTTTCAATTTCAAACGTCAGTATATGAATCAGAAAATATTACTACACTTAATATTTAGACCACAGATTTAGACTTTCGTGAACACATTTCATTATAATATGCGTTCTTAACTTAGAAAGCAATTTTGTTAGGATATGTCCAAAGTCTGACCCATCCTTTGAAGGCACGGGAGAAGCAAATGGGTTTCGGAGGGAGATGGCATACCTCAAACACGACCGATTCTGCAGCTGCCTATCTACCTACCGTCACCACTGACGGTACTTTTGCCTAAGAGAGCATATGAGTACCACTACTCATATGCTCTCTTAGGCAAAAGTAACCGCTTGCACATTTTGGCAACAGACCACTAAAAATACTCCTATAACTTTTTAAAAATGTAATAAACCAGACTTTGTATATCAACTGGTAGAAGCAATTCGGGATTAGTGTGAAGAGTGGACAAATAATTCAGGTATCTACTTGTATTTGGTTGAAAATGCTACTCGCTAGCCAAATGCTAATTTTATGGTGGTTGAACAACTGTGCCGAATTCACCCGCACTGTCCTCTACAGTATTGCTTTGTAGGCGGAGTTCCAAACCAGTACAGATTCAATACTTATTCTATTTAAAAGCCTAAAGTCTGGAAATGGAATCTTATTTATTTACTTGTTGATAACATATTTTTTCTCTTAGCTTTTATTTGACATATACTACCATCAATTTTTAGGAACTAAAGACCTTATATTTGTAAGTATAACGAGGCGTTTCCGAGAAAAAGGGAAAAGTGAGTGGGAAATAAGAGAAACGTTTTTGGGTTATTAGGTACGGATCTCAGAAAGTGACCAATTTTGGAGCTTTTTGCGTAATACTAAATACATACATTTTTTTGTAGTGTCAATAATTCGGGTGCCTAATACTCGTGCACATTGGAACTACCACTCGCTAGCCAAATGCTAATTTTATGGTCGTTAAACAAGTGTGCCGAATTCACCCTCACCCGCACCGTCCTTCGCAGTATTGCCTGCTACGCAAAATGTAACGTGAGACTAAAAATACGTTCTTTTTAAGGTACCGTGCCGAAAGGGCAAAAACGGGATCCTATTCCTGAAACTTCGCTGTCCGTCCGTCCGTCCGTCTGTCACCAGGCTGTATCTCTTGAACCATAATAGCTACAGATGATGTATTTCTGTTGCCGCTATAACAGTAAATATTAAGAAATATAATAAATTAAATATTTAAGGGAGCACCATTATAGGAGTAGGTACCATACAACAAACGTGATTTTGTGCTTGTTTAGTGTTTAGTTTACTTTGAGAATATTGAGAATTGGTCTTGATAGTACAGAACCCTCAGTGCGCCAGCCCAACTCGCATCTGACCATTTTTTATAAAAATTTGGAACAATTTTTTATGTGAACGTTTGTATGTTTTGATATTTGTTACTCAATAACGCTGCAACTGCTAAACCGATTTGGCTGAAATATGGAACGTATAGATAGCTTTTATATATTAGTTACTTTTGACCTGGTGGATACACAGTTCCCGTGAGATTTAGAAAAAAAAATAGGTATATCAATCTACATTTATTGCTATATAATATACTAGCTGATGCCCGCGACTTCGTCCACGTGGGATAAAAACTATTCTATCTTTTAAGTTGGACCAAATGACAGATATTCACGAAGTTTGAACTAAATCGGTTCAGTAGTTTAGGAGTCCATTGAGGACAAACATTGTGACACGAGATTTATATATATTAAGATATATATCAATCAATTCAATACATATAATAAATCTGTTGTTTGTCTGTTTGTCTGTCTGTTTGTACGGGCTAATCTTTGGAACGGCTGGACCGATTCCAATGAAATTTTGTGTGGTGGTAGCCTATGTCCCTGGTCAACATATAGGATACTTTTCATCCCGGTAAAATAAAGAGTTCCCGTGGGATAGTTAAAAAACTGCAATTAATTTAACAGCTTTGTAAACAACAATTAATGAACTTAATTTAGTAAAATTGGTTATGCTGATACCTTATGTTGCCTTTTTAACAAAATATATATATAGTAAAACTTATTAATCCAATCGAGTTCCCGCGGGAAAGAAAACATTACAAAAACAGTTAGCAGGCGTCTTTCAAGTAACGGATTTTAATGAAATTTTATGATCCTACTTTATATATATGCCCGGTCAACATTTAAGATACTTTTCATCCTGAAAAATTTGAGAGCACCCGTGGGATGTTTAAAAAAACCTATAGCTACTTATCTCCGTAGCACAATCAAAACGGGGTCGAAATATCGACAGTTTAAATCGTCCTTTTGATCGTGCAACTAGGTATAACTATACAAGATAACCCGTACGTAGCAGGAACGGGTTGCTACGTACACAGTAGCGCATCAGAATGCTTAATTACAATATCTGGGCGTTGGTATCATCTCAGAATAAGATAAGTTTGGTTAGTATAGATATTACAATCCACGATGACACGCCCCACTCTATCTTACTCCATGCGAATTGAGTAACATAAGCGATTTCGACAGAGTGTATAAGTAGAGGAAGACCAAAGAAGATATAGGTAAAATGTGTAAAAGAAGATAGCACGTTGACAGGAGAGATTGGAAGAAGACTCCTTTACGGGTCCATCGAACCCAAGGACCACTCATTTTGTACGGGAAATCTTGGGAAAAATTAAGGAATTCCACGGGAAACATTTTTGTAAAAAAAACGAACTGCACGCGGGCGGAGCCGCGGGCAACAGCTAGTATTAAGATATATCTAAGTTTTAGCAACCTTTCTCAAAAGTAAGTAAAAAGAACAATTAGTGAACGAGTAGTTACAGTACGAGTACCTACGATTCCTTTGAATTTGAAAATAAAATGGAAAATTCTTTTCAAAAAAACCGACTTCAAATGCCACTACAAAGAGTGAAATAATTTTTCAATGTAGGTACACCAATTCGAAGTCGGGCGATTAATATGAAGGACTATGATAGTACGAATTGCCCGACTTCGAATTGGTGTACCTACATTGAAAAATTATTTCACTCTTTGTAGTGGCATTTGAAGTCGGTTTTTTTGAAAAGAATTTTCCATTTTATTTTTTACTTTTTAGTGGAAAACAACAAATGCACAGTGCATTGAAAAAAATGCCCAAATCGCTTGAAGTGCGCTTATAAAATCTGAAGAGTTCCCTCAATTTTTCCGAGATCCTATCATCAGAACCTGACTTGATGGCTATAGTCATTAAGTCAGCATCTGCAAGCAAATGCACTAGTCACTATAAAAAAATACCCAAATCGCTTCAAGTATATTAGCAAAATTTGAAGAGTTCCCTCGATTTCACCAATATCCCATGATCAGATCCTGACCTGATGACTATGGGACAACTTGGAAAATATTACTCTTTCAAATAATACTCAAATTGTTTCAAGTGTCCATATAAAATTTGAAAAGTTCCCTGGACTTCTCCAGGATCCCATCATCAGACCCTGACCAAAAAAAAATGGGACCAACTTGGAAGTATACCCTTTCAAAAAAAAAAAGAATTTTCCAAATCGGTTTACACGTCTTCGAGTAATCGGTGAACATACATAAAAAAAAAAAAAAAAGATGCCGACGAATTGAGAACCTCCTCCTTTTTTTTGAAGTCGGTTAAAAAAATCAAGTGGATGAAGTCGCAAGATACCCCATATGTCCAAATCTATTCAGCAGCTCAGAAGTTATGGTGGAAAAAAAGAAACTCACATGCATACATACATACATGAACCCTAAAAACACTCCTTTTTTTTGGGGACTGTCGTGTATCAAGAAATATTGAATTTGAAAAACATTAAACAAAATTCAAGTGGATGCAGCCTCGACTATAAAACTCTTTGGCTATATCTAGGTGATTAAATTATTATTTATCATCATAATATAATTATCTACTCAATTTTCACTCAAAGTATCACACCGATAAAAACTAAAGCGCTGACAAAGTAGATATAAAACATAAGCAGCCGGCATAGTTTCATACACGGTACAGCTGATTAATGGCCAAGTGGACATGCAATCGTTACTTTTCATTAATGTTTCGAAGTGCTGTACTGAAACCGGAGCCTGGTCAGATTAGAAAAGTTTAGTCCGAAACAAGTCGAAAATCGACTTTAAAAGTAGGACCCAACATTTGGTTTTAGAAGCGCCGCACTTTCGAATTGAAGGCAAGTTTAAATTGGAATGTATCCTACGAATAAGCCTCTTGTGATTGGCCTGTTTGTTCTTAATTAGTATTAATCGAAACCCCTCATAGTGCTGAGTAACTTTAATTAGGTGTATAGTAAAATATCGGCTCAATTAATTCCGACTGATTGCCTGATGGCTTTAAATGTACAATAATGACTCTTTAATGCTATTGGTCTATACCTATACAAAATATAAATGAAATGTTTGTCTATACCTATACAAAATATAAGTGAAATGACAAAATCCGTAAGATGAATAATAGGAGTAATAGATGACCCGGCAAACGTTGTTTTGCCAGAATTTTTTATAAAAATCGGTCAAGCCCTTTCGGAGGAGTTTGTTAGCAAGAATTGGCAAAAGAATTTTTTATATTAGAAATTGGAATAACCATTTAATGAATACTTAATTAATTTAACTTTGCCTAAATCATATTATATATTTTTTTAATCTAGTATTAATGTCATAATTATGATCCAAATGATATAACGCATTTCGGTATTTTAAATAAAAATAAATTGCTATCATCATTCATTCTCGACAAAGATATCTGAAATATTATTTTAATCTCACAAATGGACAAAACCATCGGGATGCTGCGATATTTTAAATCATCAAAAGTTTATATTTATTTAAAAGTATAATATATCAACAATATTTAATCATAATAATGCATCAGTTACTGACCGGAAATTATGTAAAATAAGCCTAAAAACACGAACGTGGTAAATCAGCATATTCATTTTAAAGGGAGCCTTCCCACCCCATCCATTAGTAATACGACCACCGCAAATCCAAACTTCAAGCTTCTTGCATGTGTTTGAAGCAGACATTTGAGGCGCTTTAACATGCCGATATGAACATAAAAATTTAGTCAAACTCCAGCTGAAAGTCTTCAACGAGAGAACAAACATGAGTATAATGACGTCACAATCTCTATACATAATATGGAATAAATCCAGCCAAGTGTGAGTCGGACTCGCGCACCGAGTATTTCGTAGTACTATAGAAAAAATAAAACCTTATGAATCACTTTTCTTACGGAACTAAACTTTGTATTTTTTTTTTCAGGTTAAATGTATAATCTCTATACCAAAAAGTGTACAGAATTGATTTAATTTTCCCGTAAAATATATTAATACTTATTATTCCAAACTTTTCGATTGGTAAATTTCGGAGATTAAGGTACGGTATTTCTTTCAACATTTTGCCCAATCAATCAAAAACTATCAGGTATAAAAATAAATAAAAATTAGACTGTTATCTCATTTTGAAAATTCGACGTGCCGGTTTTCTCCCCTTTTAAAAATGACGTCGGGCCATTATTACAAATTCCATGTTGATATGTGTAATAGTTACTGAAATTAAGGGTTGTGACACACAAACAGACAGACGGACAACAAAGTGATCTTATAAGGGTTCCGTTTTTTTTCTTTTGAGATACGGAACCCTAAACATTATACTGATACAAAAAAATTAGGTATTTTCACTTTACGTGGTCTCCGGAAGACCGACTTTAGCACCATTTAAACTTTGTATACAACCTATGTATTTAACAATGATTTATACTCGTAATTATGATGCCGTTTAACCATGAACATTTAAGTTTAAAATCGTTAATCATTTTAAAGTAATGCAACCACGATAATATACTTTATTAATTCGGAAAATTATTGACGTTTGGTTAAACCTTTTACAATTTAAAAGTAAGTTAAACGTAGGTTCTTAAAAATAGTCAGCTTGTCACGCTTCGCTTAATTTGTGGTTTAAAATCTCTATATGCTCTATAATCTCTATAAAATAAGTAATCTCTATAATCTTTTATTATATATTCATTGGTTATAGTCTGACAAGAGGTGGAATAAAATTGTTGCTAAAGAGCCGCAAAACTAATTTTGTTTATAAAGGTTTATTGTTGATATCAAAATTCATTATGCATTACATTAAATAAAAATCTAATTCAAAATTTTCAGGTAAGCCCTTCTGTATGATATTCTATTCAATACACTATAATCTTACTTACAAATTTAAAAACCCCCATTTTCCTCCTACTTTGATTTTTTGATTTTTGACAGCTTTAAAATTACTTAAGTCAATGAATCTGACATATAGATGGACTGACGTGGACTGACGGACGTCGTAAATAGCAACATATTTTACCATCGATATAAAGTGTATCCCACCAAAAACATTCTGTAAAAAACTAGCCAAAGTCAAAATGGAGCTGCTTGTTTATCTCTAAAAAGTACTGAAATCTAGACAAAGTCGTGCCAAGTCTAAGGTTCCTTACTGCGATTTCTTTATTATTATAGTTAATGTTGCGTGACTTGGCCGTTGAAGGGTACACAAGGGTTCAAACCATGTGCCCCATGACACCATTGCACCAATCTGTCGCCAGAATTCATCGTCAATGAGTAGCGGTTCTTGGTCTTCAACGGCCAAGTCACACAACATTAACTATAATAATAAAGAAATCGCAGTAAGGAACCTTAGACTTGGCACGACTTTGTCTAGATTTCAGTACTTTTTAGAGATAAACAAGCAGCTCCATTTTGACTTTGGCTAGTTTTTTACAGAATGTTTTTGGTGGGATTTCACTTCTTTTTGTAGAAACTTCAAAATATTACAAAATATTTCTGTCCGTTTTTCTAGATACATTAACTGCATAAATAACTTTGTAATCTCATATAATTTATATGGAATTACAAAGTTATTAATGCAGTGATCACCAGGTACTCCAGATCTTCGATTATCCTAGTTTTTATAGTTTTCCCTTTATGTGGCCATTAAACCCTAACTCTGTACCAAATTTCAGCTCTCTGAGTTTATGGGAAGTACTAGTTCTATTTTGATGATCATGAGTCAGTCAGTCAGTCAGTCAGTCAGTCAGTATCGAAAATGCGAAACTTTGCTTTCGCATAACTTCGGAACTATATGACCTACAGACTTGAAATTTTGGGTTTTAAGTATGTGATTATAGCTTACTGGATAGCGAAAATTTCAGCGTTCTGGTCTTATCCAGAGGTTCTCAAATAGGAGCCCGAAAATGCGGCGAAATGGTTCCTGTAAAGATGGTACGGCAGTTTTGCTTCGCGCTTTGACTTTGGCGGGGCACTGCCGTGCCCCCTGATATAACTCAATGCATTTTACCATTTTTGTACGGAACCCTAAAACATTGTCAAATACAGAGGTCTGTAGAACACCATTGTGAAACGCTTAAAATACTACACTAAACACATAAGAATGTCCTGTCAGTGCTGAAAACATCTTGTAACACAAAGCACTCGGAGTGTATCCCCGTTCAGTAGGTATACGCTGAAACATTTTGGATGCCAGCTTCTTAAGTCATTCAGAGGGTACGACTCTTATCGTCTTACTTTTATGAACTGGGTATCGAAAAGGTTTCGTTACAAAACGCGTCCCACATTGTGTGAGTGTTCCGAGAATGTACCGTGAACTTTCTTTGTCCCTTGCCGATGCGTAAGATCTTACGCTTTAGAAAATACCTACGCTTTTGAGAAACAAAGAAAACTAATTAACTCTCAGGTGTTCGCGTAATAATTACATTATAATTATTATTTCCTTTTTGTTTTAACAAAGGTTAGATAGGGTATTAAAAGACTATTGCATCCTTATTTTATATTCCGTGGAAAGTTTAATCCCAGCAAAAACATTTTCATGTAAAATGTTGCCAAGACGAGAACATGTGGCTCACACTATCAAAAAGTTATCAGATCTCATGTAGAGCAAGACTTCTAACTCTACACGCCCTAACTCTATAAATCCTAACTTTATAAACTCTACACTTTAGTCAAAATATATTATGTCTTGGCTGTTTCGGTACCGTCACATGGGCGTAAAGTGAAGAATTTATTCACTGTTCAGTACTTTTCTAATAGAGTTTTGCAAGTGGCATAATGGACCATGCAAAATTCAAGAAATTTCACATTAAAATTAAAATTAAATTTTTCCCCATTGTTATGGGAAAAAACTTCCATTTATTAAAAATATCCTCTAAAGCAAAGGAACACACTTTTGCAAAGTGTGATGAAGTATTTGAAACCAATGCAGTTAGTAAAACCTAAGTGCAGTTTCTGAGGAGACTCAATACCTATTTAAATAATCGTTACTACAGAAACTAGGTATTGTATATCAGAAAAGTACAAAGTCAGTGAATAATATTTTTACTTTACACCCATGTGACAGTAACGAAACAGCCAAGACATAATATATTTTGACTAAAGTGTAGAGTTTATAAAGTTAGGATTTATAGAGTTAGGGCGTGTAGAGTTAGAAGTCTTGCTCTACATGAGATCTGATAACTTTTTGATAGTGTGAGCCACATGTTCTCGTCTTGGCAACATTTTACATGAAAATGTTTTTGCTGGGATTTCACTTCTTTTTGTAAGTTGTTTACGACTATATTTTTTTATTTGGTTAATTTCCTTTTCTTTGGTGTATTTCTTTTTTTTATTATACCTATATACTTATGGGAAACCCCATACGAACTTCCAACCCCCTAATTTTATGGATGTGGGGTGATTAACTATAAATCCTGAAACACGTATTTAATTGTTTATTACAAAGAGTCCCTATATCAATTTTGAGACCTCTAGCATCAATATTTGCGGTAATTTCGTACAAACTTCCATCCCCTATTTTAAGGGGTTGGGGGGTTAAATTTCCAACTTTTGGAATTTTTTTGTTGGTTGTGTGCTAATACTAGCTTATATACCAAATTTCAGCTTTCTAGGTCTTCAGGAAGTACCTAGGAATTTTGATGATCATCAGTGAGTCAGTCAGTCAGTCAGTCAGTCAGTGACGAAATTTGGGTTTTTTAGACGTCAATAAAATCTAAAGTATAAGACCTATAAAATTGAAACTTTATAGGTTTAATAAGTTCACTGGCGACATCATTTTCCGAGAATTTTGATTATCTGAAATAATTCAGGCCTAAGTTATAAGGGTTTAAAAATACGGCGAAACACTTCGAGAAAAGATAGGTAGTGCCCTCGCGCTTCGCTTGGCTCGTCTTGGCGGGGACACTACCGTGTCCCCAGATTTTATACCTGGAGTTATGCTTCTGGATTATTATTGGAAAAAAATCCATGTAGTCTGAACGTTTGCAGCGTTAGCTCTGGGTATCTCAACTCTCAGTACTATCTTTTTCTCAATTTTTCTGTATTTTCAAACGTTTTTCTTTTTGTTGCAGAAAGCCTTCGAGACTACTTTAATAAATTCGGCGAAATCACAGAGGTTATGGTTATGAAAGATCCCACGACGAGACGGTCGAGGTACGTACGTCATTTATGTGATCCATCATAATATTTTAATGTTATGAAGTGTATTTTTAGGGTTCCGCAGTCAACAAGTAATCCTTTTTAATTGGCATGGGAATACATTTTAATCACACCAAAAGTGTGGTACAATAGATCTATTAAAAAAATAAGGGTTTTTTGTCTTTTTAGCAAAAGATGTGTGATGGCGTTTAATAGTCATAATTGTTTTAAAAAAAATTACCTAGGTAACTAACATGCTTAGGTACTAGATCTATGAGGCATTTAGCAAAGATTCCATTTTAAAATATTTTTGCGTTCGGGCTAAGTTGAATGTAGTAATGAAAGGCCTCCCGACTCCCGAGTCCCAAGGAAACACCCGTATTTTGAAACATGAGCAGGTCAAAAGAGCACGGTTTACTCGACAGTATAGATTTTAATTAGAAACGGTTGAAGGGTATCTGAAATGTTTAAGGGCTTATTATGTTGTTTGATCAAAAGTTTCGAACAAGCAATGAGCCCATCCCAATATGGGATGTTTTACATTAACAAAACCTGAAAAGGAATGCTTTTGCACATAGTTTCGCTGGCCGTGGTTGCTCAGACCATGCTGGCGTGAACTGCCCAACTCCGTCCGAAAGTTATTGGTTTGCAAATAAGTTTCATTCTATAGAAGCATACTCGTTTAGAAATTTGCGGTAACCTTTGAATTGTAAGCAGTTAAATGTCGGGCTTCAATTTAGTAACTTAACAATGGTAGTCGGAATTATTCCAACTGAATTAAGCATTTGGACGGGTTGAATAAGTGGAGATTTCGCTATCAACTTTACAGGTTGCGAAACTAAATTCCTTTAATAGCTGCGTCGGTTTGAGCATCGTTCAAATATTTTGTTCTCTACTGCTGAGTTTGTAGACTTCAGACCGTAACGATCCAACATCTACAATAACATGGAACATTCAACGTAATATCATCCGTTCTGAATTTATGACGGTCTGATTCTAATAAGTCTTACTTTCCTAAATATAAATATGAAAACAGAAAGTAAGTTTGATCATACTTAGATTATTTAATTGAAACGCCTTTTTAGAACGCAATTGAATTTGATTTAAGCGTTTAACATGTTACGTAGGTCTTAATATCATAACCAGAGGTTAATAACAATCACTATCCCAACAGCAATCAAACCGCTGTATAAACGAACGGGGAGATTTACCGAGTCCCAAGACAAGAAATAAGTTGTCAAAGTGTCAGGCCGAAGTTGCTCCGTTAACAGCGTCTCTCTTAGGTAAATCGTAGGTTTCACAACTCAATATTAAGTGTGCCTCCGCCCTGAAATAATATGACTGGCTTCGATATTGAAGCGGATCGGTTGAGGCTTGAGAGCCCCAGTGTTGCCTGCAGTCTGCGTCTCGTAAGGGAATTTATCCTCCGTAATTTGTATTTTACTTGCCCAACATGATAGTTTACACAGAAGCCGAAACATTTTTATATTTTTAATATTGATGAACACTATGGGTACTTTGAAATCAGTGTTTATTTAACAGGTTTAAAAAACTTAAAATATAGTTAAAAAAATTTCATCAAAATAATTTTTAGAGTTCCGTACCCAAAGGGTAACACGGAACCCTATTACTAAGACTTTTCCGTCCGTCCGTCTATCCGTTCGTCCGTCTGTCACCACTCACCAGGCTGTATATCATGAACCGTATAACAGTTACAAAGTTGAAATTTTCACAGGTGATGTGTACCTATTTCTGTAGCCGCTACAATATTGAATACTAAAAAATAGAATAAAATAAATATTAAAGAGGGCTCCCATACAACAAACGTGATGTTTTGCTTATTTTTGGTCGATGATCCAGAAGAGCCGCAATTACCTACTACTATTTTGTTTTCAAAAGGCAAACTTCTAGGAATAACAAGTGCAAATAAAATAAACGAGTACTTATAAAACTTCTTAAGCTAAGCAAAAAACCGTAGTATTTTTTTATATCAATATCCGCATCACAATTTATAACAAGCAATAGTTCTTGGGATTCAGGACCCTGAAATAAATGTAAGCAACATAATTCACGTACCGACCCAAACTGATAGCGAAGAGTCGGTAGACCGAGAGATATTTCGTGGAAAACAAAAAAAGGCAGAGATAATGTTTTGTGTTGTTTTTCGGTTTTAAATCTTCCGAGACAATATTCCTCGTCTTGGGGCAGTACGAAACTTTTTAAGTCGACACCTTATCGTAACCGTAAATCAAGTGGACATCGGCAAAGGCCAAGATGTACCGGCGGTGTCCTGAAAGTGATAACAGTTTAGAAGTTACCGTCGTAAACAACGATATTAAGTGACAGGCCTGCCTACTTTACTTGGTTGTATAATTTTTCGCACAGTCAGCACTTTTTTGTGGTCGAAATTGCGAAATGTTTTCATTTATCACCTTTTTACAGAAAAATCATTTTTGAAGAGTCATTATTTTTTGGAGAGTTTCAAATCCGTAGTTATTTTTGGTCAATGATAAGTGAGTTTACGAAGGATAAGCAGTTGATTTTGATCTATCTACAATTCTACCTAGTAATATACCTCGGTTAACAAAGGTGCAACAACAGTATTTGCGTCAAGTCCAGGACCCAAAGTGTCCGCACGCACCAACTTCACCCCTAATTCTTCAAGTCAAAGCCGGGTAGTTTGCCCGTGGACTTTCACCCAACTACAGTTTATGCAAGCAAAGTAAATCAATATCTAAAGCCAATGAATCAGGAGTAATATATTCGGGTACATAATAAATGTGCGCTACCTGAAGGCAATATCTGAAAAATTTGCCTGCTCGATATTGCTTACAAGGGAGTTTCCTTTCTCCCCAAAATTTAATGCGTCGTTCGCATTTTTATAAAAAGAAGTAGGTAAGTGAAATAATTTGCGGTCGGCGCTTTATTTCCTTTTATTTATTTTAATGGTAGCTCCCATTCCTTTTGTTTCTTTTCTTTTAGGCTTAAAGGGAATGAAGGGTCTCCTCGAGAAAAATGTGTTAAACTCGGGTATATCGTTATAAATGATGAATTTATACACTGCCGAAAACAAGACAAATTAGTTTCGTTTTGATTGCTTACTGGAATTACTTTCTTAATTAATTCGAGCATTTCGCGTTATAACAACGTTTTCTCGACGCAATTTTCAGCAAAAACAGTAGTATTACTGTTTCATAGGCGTTAAGTGTTCAGACGTGACTTTGGTTAAATTATTTTTACTCGTAAAAACAAAACCATTTATCATAATTTTATGGCTGAAGTTTTAAAACTTAAGATACCCCTTTCCTGTTCGAGGGTCGAGCTAATGATGTAATTTATAGATCGTGGAAATATTTCTAATTTATTTAAAAAACTTTTAATTTAGTACGAGTGTAACGCCCACGTACATTAGCAAATTACACAAGAGCTTCGTATTTCCCCAAAATGCGTGTGTAACTTTAGGGTTTCTGATAATATGTGCCCGGCTGAATGGGAGTTTATATCATCGCCGAGGCTTACATCGGCTTACAGAGAGCGCGTCTCCATTCACGCTCGTTTCATTCGTTTCGCTTTCCACTAAAAATCTAAAATCAATAAAGGATCACGATATAAATGCAAAGATTACCGGGTCCGCCGTTCGTGTGGCGTGAAAAATGTACGCCCCATTACATGAGCCGTCCGAAATAAAACCGCGAATCACTATGAGACTCTAAGTAGCACCATAAAGGAAGGATCCTTCGACGGAATCGCTTCGGCAAACATCTACAGAGAAGTGAGAAGTGGTAAATGAGAGGGATTCCGCGCGTCCCCCGCGCCCCGGCCGTCGCCGCTCCGCGCCGCCGTATCTTAACAGATGCGCGACCGGCTAAAGTGCTTAATTCATGCTCGAGAGGACTCACGACTCCGCGAGCTATAGTTGAATTGGATCAACGTGTTCGTAGCATATCATAAGAAATTTAATAAAATCGCTATTGAACACCGTCTACGAGGACTTATCAGGATAGAGTTTGAATTAATTCTATCGAATGCAGACGGTTTTCATTTTAGCAGAACTTATTACACTATAGATCACTTTACTGATAATGCTAAAAGTGGACTATCCTTCTGAAAAAGACTCCAACTTTGGTTCTTCCATAATATTGATGTCGAGCGTAACTGAGAATTGATATGCTGTGGGCGTATTGTAAAAATAATATCTGGGTGACCGAGCTTCGCTCGGTAGTTTAAGGTGTTGCGGCCCTACCAACCCGCGAAATTCAAATTTTATTTAGTTTTTCGCAAATCTTAGACAAACTACACATTGAAGATTTATGACTATGCATTTTGCGGGTCTACTTTTAATAGAAACTTTGCTCGAAAGTTCCCACTCATCTCATATTGGTTCCCGAAAGATAATTTTTTGCAGTTTCAAAGATTTCGAGCTATCGGGAACCAATATGAAGTAAATGAGTATTGTTGAGCAGAGTTTTTGTTAAAAACATGTAGATGCATAAACGTTGTGCCCGCAAAACACATTGCCATTAGCCTTGAATGTATAATTAGCCCACTATGAGCGAAAAACTAAATAAAATTTGAATTTTCGCGCCCAGATGGTACCCATCGCCCTTAACTACTGGCTAATAGATGGCAGCTGCAGGAGTGCTTCGCTCGGTAGTTTAACTACTGGCTAATAGATGGCAGCAAAAATCATATTTTATTATTTTTTTGGTAAATTCGACATTTTATAAAAATGAATCCTAGCTAGATCGATTTATCGCCCCCAAAACCCCCTGTATACTAAATTTCATGAAAATCGTTGGAGCCGTTGCCGAGATCCAGATTATATAGAAATATATATACAAGAATTGCTCGTTTAAAGGTATAGGATAGGATAACGTAAGTTTGTAAATACATATTTAGTTCATTAGTGCATAGTTATAGTTTTTGAAATATGTATCTAGTTACTAATACTATAAATATGTATTAATGCTATATTAACAGTGTAGTAATGTACCTGTTAATAAAAGTTGTTTGAGAATATCAAAAAGCTTTTCTTTTTGTCATTTTATTGAAAAAAATATGTTTGTTGTATGGGCGCCTCCTTAAATATTCATATCATTCTATTTTTTAGTATTTGTTGTTATAGCGAAAACAGAAATACATCATCTGTGAAAATTTCAAGTGTTTCGCTTTCACGGTTTAAGAGATACAGATTGATGACAGACGGACGGACGGACAGCGAAATCTTAGTAATAAGGTCCCGTATTTCCCCTTGGGTACGAAATCCCTAAAAAGGAAAAATGTGAACTGAAGAGACTTTTTGAAGAGACACGCTAAAAATAAAACACTTCCGATACTCGCTCTGTAATGCTATTAGGGAAGTTAATCGCAGTTTAAAACTTCAGGTATAAAAATTTGTGAAATCGCGGTAGGTAGGTATGCTTAATAAAAGTTTCTAAATTTAGTACGCGGTAGCGTTCATTACTAGTTCGATAATCGGTAGGAAGTGTGCGATGCATAATCAAGTAGTCGAGCCGGGCCGAGCGTGGGGATCGAGGGGGGATAGGGGTTAGTCGTAAAACTATTACGGCAGCGTTCTGTGGAGCACGCCGGCTTCATTAATCGGCCATCGTATGAAGCTATCCCCCGTTATTATGATACGACAGTAGGCGGCAGAACGCTCCCGTACGTGTCGTATCGCACCGGACGGACGCTAAACGCAATCTTTCAAGCTGCTTCTGAATTTGTAAATGTTCCCGTTATCAGTGCGCGGAATTTGTAAATGTCCTCGCTATCAGGGAGGTAAATTCGAGGCTATTATTTATACATGACCTAGGTGATATTTAGGTTCGCTTTATGTCTATCTAACTACAGTAGGTAAACATACCCGCAGATGTTAAAAATCTAGCCTCACTCTTTTCTCTCCATTAACGGAAATAGAGGGGTTATGTTAGGCTCGAAACCACTAAATACTGAGTATGTTCCTCGATGGAAACGCCGCACTGGCTGTACAGAACGAAGTTTTAAAAATGATTGCGAAAAAAATTTTGCCTGATGGAAAAACTACTGACTGATGATATAATATACTACCAATGCATGATCGAATGCTAAAATAACAGCTTTCATGCAGTTTCGATAGGTACCTCACCACTACGATTATTATTACCTACTGATAATAATCAGATGTTATTCATGATATCATGTCGGTCCGGAATCAAAGTGTATCAAACTCATATGCATAGCTTGAATTACATAGTACAGAAGTAGCATTGTGTATGAAGAATAACATTGTCGAGGCTAGATATACCTACCATTGTTGACTTGTTACCGATTTTATTCAATGTTGTTTTGCAATCCAAATGCAAAGCAGTTTTTCATATTCATTTGATGTACGAGTAGGTACAGTGCACACTGTTGCATCGAGACCACAACTCCGTCAGAAATACAACATTATTACATGAGATATATTTTCGGTTATTTGGAAACAGCGGATCAAACTACGGCGTTGCGAGAGCAATCTTCATGAGTGCTAAACTTATTGGAGCGATCAGGATACTACTCTCGCCAATACAATACCTACGATACTAGTGATGCTGCGCCAATCTGCTTACCGACGTAAAGACACTTCCATACAGTATTTAGCTAGGTATTATTAATTTTGGCATGATAATAAGTAAAATCAGTAGTTATAGACATAAACTAGTAGGTCGCGTGGGGGCGCGGGCCACATGTGGCCCGCGTGCTGTCTTCCCGCCTATATAAGCCGACAATCATCCCCCTACATTTTTTATCGAAAAAAAAAATTCCGCCATTTTGATTTTTTTTCAATCCATCAAATAGACCTTTCGGTCCTGATCAGTTCTTGTCAAGAAACCGTTCTTCCATCTTTTATACTTTCCGAGAAATCGACGAAATTCGTATGGCGGCCATTTTGAATCCGCCATTTTGAATTTTTTTTCAGCTAACTGCCAATTGGATGACATTTCAAATGACATTTGGTCGAGCACCCCCCACCTATCTCCAATACCCTTGGCTGTGCTCTTCATCCGTCTCCGAAATCCTCAATCATCAGCTCTCTCCGTATTTTTCCTCCGAATGAATTTTTCTCTTCTATACGAAATGGTAATTGAAAAAAAAAATTTTCATACAAAATTGTTCAGGAGAGGTGATCAATCAGTCAGTCAGTGAATCAGCACAAGCAGCTATATATATATTAATAGTAGGGCGCGTGGGGGCGCGGGCCACATGTGGCCCGCGTGCTGTCTTCCCGCCTATAAAGGTATCGCAACCCTCAGTCATCTTTTCCCATACATTTTCTATGGAAAAAATAAATTCCGCCATTTTGAATTTTTTTTCTATCCATCAAATGGACCTTCGAGTCCTGATCAGTTCTTGTCAAGAAACCATTCTTCCATCTTTTATACTTTCCGTGATATCGGCGAAATTCGAATGGCGGCCATTTTGAATCCGCCATTTTGAAAAATTTTTCAGCTCACTGCCAATTGGATGACGTTTCAAATGACATTTGGTCGAGCACCTCCCACCTATCTCCAATACTGTGGCTGTGCTCTTCATCCGTCTCCGAAATCCTCAATCATCAGCTCTCTCCGTATTTTTCCTCCGAATGAATTTTTCTCCTCTATACGAAATGGTAATTGAAAAAAAAATTTTTCATACAAAATTGTTCAGGAGAGGTGATCAATGAGTGAATGAATCAGCACAAGCAGCTATATATATAGTAATAACATGATCACAGTCCTGCAGGTCGGGCCAGTCGAAATAAAAAATAAATGAAAATATAGTCTTATTCGATTGCTATGATAGATTGATTACGTTACATTTGCGCATTTGCAACTCAATTATTCTCATACATTTTTTTTGAATTTCGTTGTCATTCGATTTCACGAATCGAATCGAAATAATTATGAAGTTATGTCAAATTTCTATCTCTAGTAAGGCAAACCATAAATTATCTTCATCCCCAGCGAAATTGGTTAAAAATTTTTGGCGTAATAGAATAACAAACAAACTGACAAAATTTCATATTTATAAAATTAAAAGGATTCTGTGCCAGTGTGCACCCAGCCCTAGAGCACCAGATTGAGTCGGTAACAAGACCTTGTTCAGTGCGTCGCTGCAGTCCGCTACTCACTCTTATTGCCTATTTGGTTGAATTTACCACCGAATCTAGTGGCGTGAGTGGATCGTTAGCGTGCTACCAAGCTATACATATACAGCTCTTATACAAGCACAGCTACCACTGCACTGGTGTACTTACATCTAATGTTCGATATAATTTCGTATATATGCATCTATTGGCCAAAATCGCATATTGCTCGTATTGAATTGCATACATTGAAGTAAACAGAATTAGATTCATTTATGTTCTCCAGAAAGATGAATTTTGAATTTTATTACAGTTGGTTACCTAGATGTGTTTTTAAAATACTTTTTTAATAATAATATCAACGTGATGATACAGTGCAGTGACATTGCAATGCTAAGACATGAGATGCACTGCATTAGACATGACTGTATCACTAAACTGCAGGTGAATGCCTTGCTAGGCTTCTACCTATAAAAATATTCACTAATCGTTTTTTCACTAAAATAAGTTTAATTGTGGTCTCTTGTAAATATGTACGATGTCCTATTATCCTATTTTAAATTTGAAACAGAGATCTTTAGGTACGCAACTACTAAAGGGAAAACATACTTAGTTTGTACAATGTAGATTGTATGTACTTCAACTTTTGTTGTTAAAGAAGATTACGGTTGGTGTCATTGATAGACAAATCAAACAACAGAAATAGACAAAAATTACAAGCCAAGAAGCGATGTGACAGTCGTTTGCGCGCATGCAAGGGGCTTTCAAGCATGGCTTATTTTATGCGGACATGCCAGCCGCGGCGTGCCAAGGATTAACTGCAACTCTGGACGAGAACAAATAGGCACTATTACACATCAGTGCTTGATTGATTCTAGCGTCAAAACGCGCCATTCCAGCTTCTACTTGTCACGGACTTTCAGGGCAGAGTGAATGTAGCTTAGCAGCTGATTAAAGAGACACAGCTGTCATTATCTAACGTTAGATGCGACGAAAGGAAAGTCGCCTAGGATATAAGCTGAAAATATTATCCCAGCAAAAACATTTTCATGTAAAATGTTGCCAAGACGAGAACATGTGGCTCACACTATCAAAAAGTTATCAGATCTCATGTAGAGCAAGACTTCTAACTCTACACGCCCTAACTCTATAAATCCTAACTTTATAAACTCTACACTTTAGTCAAAATATATTATGTCTTGGCTGTTTCGGTACCGTCACATGGGCGTAAAGTGAAGAATTTATTCACTGTTCAGTACTATTCTAATAGAGTTTTGCAAGTGGCATAATGGACCATGCAAAATTCAAGAAATTTCACATTAAAATTAAATGGTATCACCATTGTTATGGGAAAAAACTTCCATTTATTAAAAATATCCTCTAAAGCAAAGGAACACACTTTTGCAAAGTGTGATGGAGTATTTGAAACCAATGCAGTTAGTAAAACCTAAGTGCAGTTTCTGAGGAGACTCAATACCTATCTAATAAATAATCGTTACTACAGAAACTAGGTATTGTATATCAGAAAAGTACAAAGTCAGTGAATAATATTTTTACTTTACACCCATGTGACAGTAACGAAACAGCCAAGACATAATATATTTTGACTAAAGTGTAGAGTTTATAAAGTTAGGATTTATAGAGTTAGGGCGTGTAGAGTTAGAAGTCTTGCTCTACATGAGATCTGATAACTTTTTGATAGTGTGAGCCACATGTTCTCGTCTTGGCAACATTTTACATGAAAATGTTTTTGCTGGGATTTCACTTCTTTTTGTAAGTTGTTTACGACTATATTTTTTATTTGGTTAATTTCCTTTTCTTTGGTGTATTTCTTGAATATCATTGCAAGGTGGATATTTGTTCGAATCAAGTATCCCCCCTTTATCATTTAAATGAGGGAACCCTCCTTGGTTCACCTAGTTTATTTTTTTCCTTATTTGTAGTTTATTACAATGAGTCCCTATATCAATTTTGAGACTCTAGCATCAATATTTGCGGTAATTTCATACAAACTTCCATCCCCTATTTTAAGGGGTTGGGGGGTTAAATTTCCAACTTTTGGAATTTTTTTGTTGGTTGTGTGCTAATACTAGCTTATATACCAAATTTCAGAAATTAAGTTTTTATTATACCTATATACTTATGGGAAACCCCATACGAACTTCCAACCCCCTAATTTTATGGATGTGGGGTGATTAACTAAAAATCCTGAAACACGTATTTAATTGTTTATTACAAAGAGTCCCTATATCAATTTGGAGACCTCTAGCATCAATATTTGCGGTAATTTCATACAAACTGCCATCCCCTATTTTAAGGGGTTGGGGGGTTAAATTTCCAACTTTTGGAATTTTTTGTTGGTTGTGTGCTAATTACTAGCTTATTTATCAAATTTCAGAAATTAAGTTTTTATTATACCTATATACTTATGGGAAACCCCATACGAACTTCCAACCCCCTAATTTTATGGATGTGGGGTGATTAACTAAAAATCCTGAAACACGTATTTAATTGTTTATTACAAAGAGTCCCTATATCAATTTTGAGACTTCTAGCATCAATATTTGCGATAATTTCATACAAACTTCCATCCCCTATTTTAAGGGGTTGGGGGGTTAAATTTCCAACTTTTGGAAATTTTTTTGTTGGTTGTGTGCTAATACTAGCTTATATTTCAAATTTCAGAAATTAAGTTTTTATTATACCTATATACTTATGGGAAACCCCATACGAATTTCCAACCCCCTAATTTTATGGATGTGGGGTGATTAACTAAAAATCCTGAAACACGTATTTAATTGTTTATTACAAAGAGTCCCTATATCAATTTTGAGACCTCTAGCATCAATATTTGCGGTAATTTCATACAAACTGCCATCCCCTATTTTAAGGGGTTGGGGGGTTAAATTTCCAACTTTTGGAATTTTTTTGTTGGTTGTGTGCTAATACTAGCTTATATATCAAATTTCAGAAATTAAGTTTTTATTATACCTATATACTTATGGGAAACCCCATACGAACTTCCAACCCCCTAATTTTATGGATGTGGGGTGATTAACTAAAAATTCTCAAAGACGTATTTAATTGTTTATTACAAAGAGTTCCTATATCAATTTTGAGACCTCTAGCATCAATATTTGCGGTAATTTCATACAAACTTCCATCCCCTATTTTAAGGGGTTGGGGGGTTAAATTTCCAACTTTTGGAATTTTTTTGTTGGTTGTGTGCTAATACTAGCTTATATACCAAATTTCAGCTTTCTAGGTCTTCAGGAAGTACCTAGGAATTTTGATGATCATCAGTGAGTCAGTCAGTCAGTCAGTCAGTCAGTCAGTGACGAAATTTGGGTTTTTTAGACGTCAATAAAATCTAAAGTATAAGACCTATAAAATTGAAACTTTATAGGTTTTATAAGTTCACTGGCGACATCATTTTCCGAGAATTTTGATTATCGGAAATAATTCAGGCCCAAGTTATAAGGGTTTAAAAATACGGCGAAACACTTCGAGAAAAGATAGGTAGTGCCCTCGCGCTTCGCTTGGCTCGTCTTGGCGGTGACACTACCGTGTCCCCAGATAGACACCAATTTCGTGACTTGAAATATATTGTGGAAAGAAGATGTTGTTCATTTTAAAGATTTTTTTCTATATGACTGAAAAAAAGAAATGTCTAAGAAAACTATGTGGTATTAATTAATATAAATAATAGTCACCTTTGGAAGGAAAATATGAATTGGAAAGAACGAATTGTTGAAAACGGCAGATCCTTTCTAATTTGGTCACTGGTGATTTTTTATTTTGGATAATAATTAATTAAAAAATTATATATATTATTTGCTCTTTGCTGAATACTTCATTTGTTATTGAATTTTCATAAAATGAGATACCCGGTCTCCTGTAGAGAGCACGGATTATGTGGAATTTTTACTACAATTTACCTCCTCGGTGGTCAATGTGCTGAATTCTTCCGAATCTTGTTAACTACATTTGAGTGTAGGTAACTACTTATAATTTTATCATTTTAACAATCTTATTCGATTGGAGTAATGCCAATAAAAACTTGTTAATTTCACTAGTGGCTCGCACAAAATGAAAGCCGGGACTTATATTTCCAGCTCATGTATTATGTATTGCAGTGTATATAAGCAATCCCACTATTCGAAGTCTAGACGCAGTGTGAATGAGATGAAATGAAATATCGACTCAATACAAACTGGTTTTCAGATTTTTATTGGAAATTTAAGGCGCATCCCTTGAATATGCCCTGCAATGACGTGTGGCATTCAATTGAACTTGTTTACCTTTTTGTGTATGAACCAGTAGGCGCTTCTCTCTAAATATATTTGCAGCCACTAGAGTTGATCGAACATTGGTACATTGTTCGCACAATTTAGCTCAATTAGAATCATCATCTACGTACTCTAATGACAAACATTTTTATTGAATGGTTCTTATCAAATATTGTATTGACATTAGTGCCTAAGTTCCTATTATCAACACTAAAATAACTTTTAACACTTTTCACATTTGTAATTTATTTCTGTTTACAAAATAATCACTATTATTGACGTAATCAAAGAAAAATATATCAAATTACTTAATTGTAATTTATTTTGGGTTCAGTCGACTTCTTAGCAATTGATAAAGCAATGATTCTACTTTAGCATAAAATTTCTACACAAAATTCTATAAAAAGGTGGTGTATGTTCTATCTACGTGCGGTTACAGGAAATATTTTTCGCCAATACATACATCAGTGGCTGTCGTCAGCCGATTACGTGCTCACGTAGCTATATGACCGTTTTAATAAATTGAAATAGACTAGAATTTTACATAGTATTTGTATTTCCTAATTCGAAGTTTTTTTTAAAAGAATATTAATTTTCGTCTTCACTGACTGTGGCATCAGATAAAAAAATTTGACACAGCATAGGTATGCATGTAGAGGGACGTAATAGTAGAAGAAAACCAAAAAGAGATGGAAGGAGTGTGTGCAAGGGGTGAATTGCACCTGACAAGATAGGAAAGCATTTAGGTAAAGACTGTCTATCATAATATTATGTCGTTGTAAGCATGACGTGACATGATATATCTGATTACAAATTTAGAGTAAGAAATTTACCTTTTTGTTATTATTTTAACCCATTATATCTTTTGTTTCAAAGGAGTTTGGAACAAAAGATAAAATTACCGCGTACAGAAAAAATCTCGAGTTATATACGATTACGTGTCATAAGTTTTATGCCCCGAAAGTTTGAAAGTAAATTCAAACATCCATCGATAAATCTTGGCGACGCTCGGAACGATTTCATTTTCGAATTTCAGGAGCGATTGCCTCCACTGTTAAACTTTGCCTGAAAAATGTTCGCGGACGATTGACTCGGTATAAACGAAAATAAAAAGTTTTGTGTTAGAGCAATAGCGTTGTACATTGCGCATATAAAGTAAAGAGAAAGCTCCAAAGAGGATCACAATTTGAAACGCTTCCGGATTTTCCCAGAGTTAAAATGTGACCAAGTTTTTTGCACCAGCCGGCTATTGTAAAAGTTCTACTCGATGAACTTGCATTCATCTTACCAGCGTTTAAAGCTAACTTTGCATTCATAATTTCACTTCGCGGAGAAAGTACGTAGCGTCGTGGTTTACATGAATTTCATGAAAAGTGCACGTTAGTTTGTGAACAAACTAATTTGCTACAGCAATAAGCATAAACACAAAATTCATGGTGCACAAGTTTAATTCAGTTAGTCTGGTGTGGCGTGAGCTGCGTTCCGTATTATCATTACTAAACAGCTTTTATTATTCCACGATATTTGGCTACAGGGGCCTCACATGAGCGCTAATGGAATAAAAAGTAAGGTTACAAAGTAAAAAGATACAGAGCACCACCCGCGGCGGCGGTTCGTGCGAATTTCAACTGAAAATTTTATACGTTCAATCTATTTGGAGCGCCTTTATTTTGTGTCTCGCCATCTCGCCTTTGCGCAAAAGAGTTTCGTTCTCAATTATTGCCCACTTGTAGAACTGGATCCGATGGAAAAACAAAAAAACTTGAGCTAAAAATGATATTTTATAGACAAGCCGCTTTATTCGATGTTTACTGCACCTCGATTTGTTCTCGGGCGAGATCTGTGATGTTCGAAGAAATTATTGATGGAACGTGCCCGGATAGAGTTGTTTTCTTGAAAATGGAGAGTGTAGCACAAAAGCCCTTGGGTAAATCTTTGTTAGTAATAGTACAATTGCTTTTCATTCCCTGTGAATATTTAAGTTATTCTTGTGCTAATTCTTCTCGCCGCAAATTAGGTTTTCTGTAGTCTATAAAATTATAGCGCGTTCTTTAACTTTAATTCATACGAAGCTCTAGAAAATTCTATCCATTCTTACTGAACTAAATGAAAAATCTCACTAACAAAATGAGTTAAACTGGATAAAAGTATGCTTATAAACATTATCTTTAATCTGTAATTTTTTGTGGAATTCCTAGGCTAGGTTAAAATTGCACTAATTATGAGTATTAATTATTTTTCTTATTAATTAAAGATATATATTGTGTCATATTTTGGCAAAATAGGAGGTTTTGTAAAAGGCGCTCTAAAATTCCACATTGTGCTCGGTAATTTTGTAAATTAGAGTTTTTTTTAATGATTTTGTTTTTTCAACCTAACTGCGGCTTTTTGAGTATTTTTCAACTAATGTCAAAGGAATAAATAACATCAACTACGTATTTGTTATAATTGAATTCGATTTTATAATATTAGGAATGTATGTAAAACTATTACAATTGGAATAAAAAAAAATCAAAAAAATAGCTTGCACTCGTCAAAAAGATCACCCGTGGCTGTTTCTGGACCGCAA
This sequence comes from Coenonympha glycerion, assembly GCA_963855885.1. NCBI lineage: Eukaryota > Metazoa > Arthropoda > Insecta > Lepidoptera > Nymphalidae > Coenonympha > Coenonympha glycerion. Next base: position 12,684,366 of record OY979628.1, read on the forward strand.
GTGTTCATTAGAGTACGGCGATTGACAACCTCTTTTCCTCAAAAGACGCCCAATTTCACGCAAAGACTCTTTCATGTTCCCACTTCAGAAACCTGTTGTCTCCACCGCCAATAGGACGTAAAGGTCCAGCAATGGAGTATACTTGTTCCGGAGAAGTTTGGTTACAATCACTTATGGTCGTTTTCACCAACACTTTAAGAAACGCCTAAGCCGCTAGGTGACAGTTTTCACATACAACAACTGTCACCTAAAGGCTTAAGCGACTCTTAAAGTGTTGGTGAAAACGAGCCTATGATATAGAAGAATTTTATGTAATAGATTTCAAACCAAATAGTATGTAAAAATCTTTCTGTTCGAAAGCCACGTAGCAATGTGACGTGGACGTAGACTGTTGTAAGTAATAACAGTATTTTCCTTTTTAAATTATGAAATACAAATACCTACATGAAATTTTCATAAATTATCCTTATCGCGTGTAATGTTTATGTTTTAGACTATCGCTACCTAATATTTATGTAAATGCAGCAACCCTTTAGCGTAAATTATTTTAAACGTTTGTTAGCGAGACACTTTATAAAGTTTGCGGCTAGAAAAAATGCTACCTACGTGATTTATTATGGGAATGTGCACGAAAGTAGTTGTGAATTTATTTCATTTTCATTTTAAAATAAAGCTGAAGATATATTATGGTGTGCAGAAACAAAAATAGTTGATTGTGCAACAAACGCATAATAAATCCATTTTGCCCGAGATGTTTATCCTCCGTACAAGGGTTGCTATTGAAATTGAGGATAAAATGTTTTTTTTTTTACTTAGTTTTTCGCTTTGATTGCGAGGAAATTGTTGCTTGCAAATTTATTTGTAAAAAATAAATCTTAAGAATGCACTGACATGATGCATAGATTATTAGTATATAAACCCGAATAACACCACAACATGATCGAAAATTTGCACAAATTACATATGATTTTGGTATTACGTTTGTATCGGAGACATCGTGGATTAGTGGACTCTTAAGAGGCATAATTAATGTTAAAAATGATCTAATAGAATTTTATACGATTTAGTACGATTCGCGGCTCTTTTGTTTTTTTATGACACACCCGACCTTTTCGTCGGCATAGACAGTTTAGAATTTAGATCATTATTCAATTACTTTTATTCTATCATTACTGTTATTAGATCCGGGTATGCAGATAATATTAGAAACTCAAAAAAATAAAAGAGTCTTAAGTGTTGTTTAGAACTATATACTTTTATGCACTAATGCATAAAATCCAGTTTTATGCAGTTTTCACGCAGCTTAAACAACAACTTAACAACAAATATGAGCAGTAAAAAAATTGACATAATTACGGGAATGAAAATCTATACTGTGCACGAGTACCTACTTACAGAACCGTAATTAATCATAATGACGCAAAAATACAAAATTAATTAGTGTTGTCATACTTCAGTTACGTAGAATTACTAAAACCTTGTTAAGGATCCAACTCATGATTCTGTGATAGCTATAAAAAGTTTGCATCAAAGTACCTACTCGGTACCTACCTGGGTCTGAAATCCTTATTATACAAGTTTTAACAAGATCTGTTCACCAACTCTCAATTGGGGCCTATGCATGATTTATGTAATGCCTACTATACCTACCTAAAGAACTATAATTTCACAATCGAAATAATTGGACGAGATTATAAATATAATCTGACATTTACCGTACATAGAAAATATTCTGAAGCAAAGATAATATTATGTCCTATGTTTTGTTCTTATAAAATGTTAAGAACGAATATGTTTTTTTATTAAGATTTAATTTAGTTTTATAGCGGAGAAATTATATCTAGACTCATGCGGTGCAAGAATATTTTTTTTGTTTTAGACAAATGACAAATTGCAGGACCGATTAATTTGTTTTGCTATTATCCGCTACTTGAAAGGATTCTGTATGGTGCAATATGCAGGAACACTACCCACATGAAACACCACACACAATTACTTTTTTTCGACGCACGTTTCGTCCCGACACCGGGACATCCTCAGGAGATGTTGACTTCACAATGCGAAATCGTAGAGAAGTCAACATCTCCTGAGGATGTCCCGGACGTATTGTAACAATAATATGCAAAAGATTTTTGGATATTATTGTTACAATACGTCCAAAAGATTATTGTATATTATTATTATTACCGACGCAGATCTGTTTGTTATAGAAACAGATTTTTCATTACTAGCGTAGTTTTTTAGTAATTGGTTAAACGGTTGTTTAGTTTTTCTGTTATATTCTTCCACAACGCTGCATGTCGCACACACAAACGTGCGCGTAAGACGGAGACAAAAATAAACTCTTAACGTAATAAAGTGATACTAGACGAGGAAACAATTAACACGAACTATTAACTCGATAAAGCGCATTTTCACCTTTGTAGTGTGACCGAGCTGACGTCATGCATGAAATACGAAAAATCGTAAATGCATTGCGGTTGGATCGAGTGGATACAATTGTTCGTTTTTATCGTATTCGACTATCGCACGAACAAAGAGTGCAAGTTAAGCTGAAAAACAGCCCGCAGACTTACAAAGCTTTGAATAAAAGGTGCGGGTTCTACGAACTATGTTCCTGTGCCCTGTAATTTCGAGTTGACAACGTTCGCGCTCACGCCAGGAGTTTAGTTGGCTGCTGAGAACGCCGACGATGCTATTTTTGTTGCAAGTTTGTCACAAGTTAAACGAAGATACTGCGTTTGTGTGCAGTTTGATCGCGATGCAATTCTTGATGGATTTTCTTCCTGTCACGTATTTGCTAACTTTAGTTGAGATTTCTGACAAAGATTTGAATATTTTTGTGAAATTTTATTGTTCCATTTCGTGCGATGTTACGAACTTTACTGTTTTGTACCTATTTATAATTCACTATCAGACTATGACACAATTTGACTGATAAGATTTATCTGTCTTAGAACAGACGGCCGTAGACGGCCGTGAGGGCAGACGTGTTCTGAAGTGGAGACCTATTGGTGAACGTAGAATAGAAACTTCTGTCTGCTGCACCGTCGACTTGAAGAAAAAGTGGTAACGCCTTAACGAGGAAAGCAGAGAGCAATGGTGGTTATACACTCTCTTAAGACTTAGTCTGTAGTGGACATTTATACTCTGATATTTATAGCAATATAAATAATTCTAAAGATTACAGTAGACTAAAGCGCACGTTGATCAATAAAATACAAGAAAATATTGCATAAATGATGTCCCATTCAGGATAATAGAGCTCTTAGGTTCGTATTCATGAATTTAACAAATTTTTCAATTTGTTCCATCAGGATGCTTTTTTACAATATTGCATCGTATTTGCTCCAATACAATCTGTGTAAAAGCTGAGCGGAGTCGTCCCAGCAGCGACCGCCGATAAAGGTGGCCTTTAATACGATATTTTTGATGCAACTGCTCCACCACTAGCCGTTATTGCTTTACACAATACACGCTTCTAGATTCCGCAACAAAACACAAAGTTCGCTCACTACGATTCTTTCTATAAAACATAATCTAATTTCTTATAGAGAAATAAAGCGCTACATCTCACTACCGAAGTGGCATAGAAATCGTTCAAAGGAAAAAAAACTCTGTAACGAATCTGATTCCCAGTAGCGCCGAAGCCTTGGAGGTAATGGGAGATTGTAAAAGGAGGCAATAAAAGCTTAGTATTGTGTGTAGGGGAGTCCTTAGGGGAGTCCCTGTATTGTGTTCGGTCCGCGGAGGCCCCCAAGAATCGTCTGACCACGGTCGCGGTCAAATTGTACAGAAATGAAATTATCAAGGTACGCTGCCGATTTTCCGAACCAATGAATCAAGATCCAATTCCCTTTTGTAATAGAACATCGTCGCGAACCGCGTCCATAGAGTTACACTATCCACTCAGTGGGCGCGTAGATACACTTTGTATCACTTTATGTATGATAGCCCTTTTAGTTCAAACGACTGCCTTTTCTAGGATTTGTACGTGTAGGTGGACCGAGCTCCTTAATCCGTAGAGATGCTGGTTTATTAGTCACTAAACTGTTATTTAAGAAATAGTAGCATAACATAAATAAGACGCAAGCTAATAGATAGAACTTAAATATTTCCGGGTTCCGTACACAAAGAGTAAAAACGGCACGGTGGGGAAACTCTTGAACCGTGAAACTTTAAATTTTCACTGATTATGTATTTCTGTTGCCGCTATACCAAGAAATACTAAGAAATAGAATTGAATAAATATATATTTAAGGAGGCTCCCACACTCGAGTTTTTGCTCGATATTCATAATGGCAACAGGTACACGCTTAAAATAATTAAAATAGTTAATTTTGAAATATATATATTTAAGGGGGTTTTTGCTTGTTTTTAATTTGGTGCGTGTTTTGGTTGGAAAAATGGGTCTTAATAGTACGGAACCCTCAGTGCACGAGCCCCACTCGCACTTGACCTTGATTATCATCCTTTAATCTGTTCTATGACTTTCATTACTCAAACCAAATCTTCTCAAATTCAAATCGAACTATTTATTTCACATTGGCCCAACTTACATGCACTTATGAATAGTCAGTAAATTGTTATGGTAAAATAACTATTTCACGACCTAAATCTAATTTTGCTATTGTATTGTGAGTTTTTATTTGTAAACATTAAACTATGTAGTAGAAATCATCCATTCGTTGGGTATTAATATTAAAAGCTTCATGTGAATCTTTTATCGTAAAGCGCTTATCCTTTTTAAAAATTATACAATATCCGAGTACATATTTATAACTCGATATTAATATGTACAAAGCTCGAACGTTTTCAATGAAAGTGCTATTTGGACAGAAAACTCGGTCTTTTTTGCATCAACATTTTCATATTTTGATGCTTTAAGATTAAAATCAGAACTAACAATTTAGAGTTTTATATAAACTATTCCTGGATTTTAGTTTTTTGGGCCTTGTGTTTAATGTCACGATTAATTACGGGGTTATTTTTATACATATGTGACCGGAAATCTGTGTATTGTATACAATTCCTAGAAAATGTGTATGAAAATGTGTAAAAGACGAGTAAAGTAAGTAACTTTGACGTATTTCTTAGGATAAAACCATTTAAACATTTAAACTCATAATAATAGTTATCCAAAGTAATAAAAATTTAATTTAAGTACCTTTACCATACAACAGTGCTCTAGTTATATACCTTTCAGACATTTTTCCTCCGAACATAATAAATCATACAAAATGTGAAACAGATTTATAAAATCAACGTTCAACTTACATATTTTGTTCATATCTTACGAGTCGTCTGAAAATATTCGTATTTTAGTAAGATTTCGTTCAGTCGCTCCGTAATCTGCGTCAAATTGACTTTTCCGGCGAAGAGCTGACGAGTCTTCGACTGTAATATGCCATAAACGACCCAAACGTATTGGGCCCGGTGCTCGAAGGTTGATAAATTTCGTTGATATTTGAATGCGTTATATTCCTTTCGGGTTATAGCCGGGCCCTTTCTTCAATAAATACTTCGGAGTTATTCCTCAGCCCTCGCTAATCCTCTATTAATGAAAAACTTTACAAGGCATTTTGTATGAAAAGGTCATTGCGATATTAAAGAAGTTGTCTGGGTTTCTTATTGCCTAAGCAAATTCGTAATAAACGTGATTTACATTAATTTTAGAGTTTATCATAGATTTTATTTTATTTTATATCATTTTCTATTTACCTGTTGTACCTAGTTATTTCCTTTTTTGTCCGTCCGTCCGCCTTGTTACTTGTAGTGATATTTTGTTCAATATATATTTTTATAACAGTTTGAGCCTATTTTTATAAACACTTTTACACAAAAACCTTATCAGAAAATAAATTACGGTTTTTAGAGAACTAAAAATAAATGTCGCCAGGATACTCGTAGCTAAACTGACCACAGTGTTCTTTACACAGTTCTAAGGCAGACAGACTTTCGATCTGGAATTATTTATACAGGGTTCTAAAGATTTACTTCTAAAGGGTTACTTATTAATCCAATATTATCACCTTAGTTTCAGCTTAGTTTCGGTTCAAATTAAATAACACTTTTCTAATAATCACGGATGTAATGCAACTTATGATGAAATCGCCTGAACTTAAAGTATAAAATAATTGTTTTACGTATTAAATTAACTCCGTTAAGTCAGTATAAAGCAATTCCAGCAACAAAGATAATTTCGACAGTATTTCTTTTCTCGGCGAAAAATTATTATCGCCTTCGACTTGGTGCCATTAGAAATTAATGAATAATGTTATCTGACGATGATTGTGGAAAGTTTAATTAAAATTGCCTTCTTGTCACTTTTACCGAGTTGTTTGAAAAAATAAGAGCTTTTTTGAATAAGACGTAAGACGTAATTTTTTCTTTTAAGTATTGAAAAAGATTCAATACAGAACAATCCAATATTCTATAGTAAAGCAAAGATTTGCATGAAGAAAATTTATACTCGTATAATCGCTTATGTATTTTGGAAATACTCATCTCAATATAAAGGGATTTCTATGCACGGTACCAAAAGCCAAAGGGAAATATAAAGAATTTAGATTTGAAAGAGTAAAACATTCGAGAAATCGCGATAAGATCATTCAAAGAATGAAAAAGTGAGAGCTTTATTCATCCTTGAGTTGGTAAAATAAATATCTGCTCATATAGGTACACATCATAGGATGTCGACAGCTGTATGCTGCAAGTATTGAAAATCATAAAATTATATAAATGAATAATAAATAATTATATTTATCTACGCTCATTGCTTAAAGTTCGAATTATGAAATCAAAATGTGTCACATATTGACCTACTTTATTCACAGACTTCGATAATTATTAAAAAGTTATTCATTATATCATCGCTGTACTATGAAAATATCTCAAGATAGTTGAATAATTTCCATTACGATACTGGGCTCTGGGTTCCTGTATTTTTATGAGTCGTCATAGCCAAAAGAGAGTGTAGAGCCTCCTTAATTTTGTCTTTTTATATATGGAGTCCATAGACAACATTTAGTTGGTTGTCATTACCGAGAATACAAGGATGGGCCATGATTGACGATAGACAACAACAACAATGTCTATTGTCTATGATTCTGCGCGCACATACGCAGTTTAAAACTGAATTTTGGCGCCATACCAAAGTTTTAATATTTTAATGTGTTATTTTTGTTACTTAGTCAAAACTTTGCGCGGAAAAAATATGTCTAGCAGTGAAACCTACTAAAGAAAATTTAACTCCATCTGACATTTTAGTAATTGCAACAAAAATGACCCACAATCTTTTACCAACAAAGTGAAGGATTTACGACAAATGTTAGCAGGATTTTATGGTTTCGATTTATGATAATATATGAGCGTAGATAAAGTAGTGTATGAAACTCTACATAATTAGGTATTAAAACACTCGTGTGATACAATTAAAATAACGAGCCGCACACTCATGTTTTAATACCCCCCATTATGCATCCGTTTCATAAACTACTATTCTAAAACTGTAGCAAACGAATAATTAAAATTAAATTAATGTACAATTAAAAAATACGATAATAATGATACTGCAACGTTTAAAATGATACCACAATCAATGTTTGGTTTACATTTATTTCACCCTACGAATTTAAAAGTTTGGTCTATGTTTATTACTCTTTCACATCTCAACAACTAAACCTAATTGGCTGAAATTTGGAATAGAGCTAAATTATTATATCTTACAAAGGCTAATATAAATCCCGTAAAAATAAATGGTTCCCGTTGGTAAACGTGAAAATCCGAATTTTATTGCGGTTTAAAATTAATAATAATTTTGAAGCATGATATTTAATATGGCCTAGAAGTTATTTCTTATTAAAAATTCGTAACGCGAATAAAAATTTCATATGAGTAAGACGAGGGCAAAATTAAGTTCCATAACATTAATGCTTATTTACGACGCGCCGTACGTACACCATTATGCAATATTTACCGTGTATGAAAAAAAAAACGTCATGAGCGGGTAGGGTGAGTGTCGCCGTAATTGCTGGCAATTTGTAATGACCGTCTGATTGCCAGGCGGAACGTCGACTAAACTGCGCTATTAATTTCGTACATTTGATTAACGAAACTACTTGTTATGGTAATGAACGCAGGGAAAGAATGCACGCTAACGTGCTAACGCGACGCCTTGTCGACAGGTTGTCGGGCTCGCAATATTTTCGCTTCGCTTGTAATTACTGGCACGGCGCGTTTAAAATTTAAACCTTATTTATAGATGGAGCTGACGGTTTCGAATATTTATAGCTTTTAACTGAACGGATTGATATGGAGCACAGTTTTTAAACGTTATAATATTAAGGCGACATCTACCACTGATTCGTCTCTACTTGACATTTTTATGCTTTCATCATCAATCCTTAGTATGTCCACACACAGCCCCACTGCTGCTCAGTGCTCATTCATCTCCTCTTAGAATGAGAGGTATTTGGCCATAGCCCACCATTGCAACCAATTACGGTTTGGCGGGCTTCGCATAAATTTCAGAACATTATGATAAACTCTCAGGCTTGCAATTCACGTCTCCACGATTTAGTGTTCCTTTTATCCAAATACTCCACACCTACTACTTTTTAGGGTTAGCTGTACCCGAAGGGTAAAAAAGGAATCCTATTACTGAGACTTCCCTGTCCGTCCATCCGTCCGTCCGTCCGTCTGTCACCAGGCTGTATCTCTCGAACCTTGATAGACATGAAATTTTCACAGATAATGTATTTCTGTGGCCACTATAACAACAAATACTGAAAAATAGAATAAAATGAATATTTAAGGGGGCTTCCATACAACAAACGTATTTTTTTTGCTTGTTTTTGCTCCATATTAATAACGGTAAAAGGTAGACGCTTCAAATGTTCACAGAATATTTAATTATATAATCACTTTAAAAATAAAAATAGTTAAAAATTAAGTAAAAAAAAAAAAACAAAAAAGCACTATAGCGATGTGAGGTTTGAACTCAGTAGTTCGGTTTTAACAGGCACGCGCCGACGCCACTGCGCCATTCATGTCTATGATAAATGGGTGAAATCATGAATTAGTGAATATAATATACTCAATCAAAATTAGAACGCATATTTCGTTATTGATTTTGGTGGGCAGGGGTGTTTAATTTACTTCGAGAATTAGTCTTAATAGTACGGATCTCTCAGTGCGCGAGCCCGATTCGCACTTAACCAATTTTTAGATTTCATCAGTGAATAGCATGGTTTGTGGTTTACCTTTGCATTTCTCGGTGCACGGCTACCATTTGAGCCCCTCAGGTCTTCGATGTCCGTTACTACGTCAACATTGCGATGCTTTAAGCTTTGCCATCATTTACTGCGGTTCTCCTATGGGGTTTTCCTTCCAGCTGTGATTATCTAGAAATATCTCGAACTTCCCCATTACTGGTTGTGTGACTCTGAGCTTTCACATTTGCGCTGTACATGTCTAGCCCACTGTATTCTTGCGATATTTATCTTGTGATCAACAAAGTTTGGCTTAGAAAATATATGTTTCAGGCTTTACTTTTTACAAAATTTCATGTAATCAAGATTTGTATCATTTACCTAATTATTTATTTATTAATACTGCTGAATCTCTTTGACGTCAGAGGTCAAGGGTATGCGACCTTTCGAATCGTGGGCTACATTCGGTGTATTGAAGCTTGAAATTTGGACTCGTTATTTTCAATGTTACAAATTAATTTCAGATCTATTTTTGGAAACATTGTAAAAATAGGGTGACTTATAAATTATTTGATCCTTGGATCTTTGATCAACCTACTGAGATTCATTTAAACCGGTTTAAGTATAAAAATGAAAATAAGTAATAGCTGCTTTTGTTAACTTAATTTCCGTTTATTTAATTAAAATAATTAAATAGTTCATAGCTCAGTTGGTAGTGCTTCCAACCGCGATTACCGGAGGACATAGGTTGAAATCCTGCTGAGTGCGATGTTTTTATATGTATCCAATAATTATAATTATTTATAGGTAAATATATCTCTTGACTTTATTATAAGGTTGAATAAGGGTAGGTAATAGTAAAACTATACACTGGAACCGTCAAATTAAATGGAAAGCCATTAGTTCTCTAGAAGGCAAGGGTATGCGCCGCAGTCAAAATCGTGACTTGTCAATTCCGTTCCGATATCGATTATACATCTCAGACGGACGGGTGAAAAGTTTCCGCACGGAAGGCATTGCACGCACGCGATCCTATATGGAAATTTTGGCCTGTAGGGTTAGTACAGGTTTTTGTACGAATTTGGAATCGACTCGCAGCGCACAAACGTATCGAATCCCATACATTTACAGCCAGCGCCATCTATCAGTCGGTGGCATGCGGCTGTCTATTGATGGCGCTGACTGTAACAGCCGCTCGCCTCGACTCGACCAATGTGTAGAGCTAGGGTTAAAGTGTGGAGGAAAAATTATGGTCGAACATGACAGCGGCGGGCACAGTACACATTGATTTGCAGCGTGTAAGAGTAGCGGACCAGTCTCCACTTGTCCAATGCTCGATGTGCCTCGGACACGGACATGGCAGGCGACTCTGCAAAGAGACCCAAGAAAAGTGCAGTCATTGCGGGGGAGCCCACCTTAAGGTGAGCTGCCCCAAATGGCAGGCGGGCGTCTCCCCTACATGCTGTAATTGCACACAAGCCGGAATGGCGGCAGTTAATCACAATGCATTCGACTCAGAGTGTCCAGTCCGCCGAAAGTGGGAGGCTTTGGCTAGGGCGACTATAGCATATTGCTGAGGTTGTCCCAAGCGATACCAGTACAACTGTGCGGCCGTACCATGTGTTCCAAGCGAATTTACAGCGTAAACATCTCGCCACACAAGAGCTTATGCTTGAAGCCACCAAGGGAAAAGTAGCCATAGCTTTGATACAGGAGCCCTACGTTGGAGGGTCGGACTCGATGCGAGAGTTCCGGGGCGCGCGCATCTTCCAGTGTACCAATACTGGAGACGGCCATGTCAAGGCTGCAATTGTAGTCTTTGACAGTAAACTGGCAGTAACACTTGACCCCAAACTTACTACCAACAACATCGTAGTGGTAAAAATAAAAAGTGGTGCTTGGGAGATGGGCGTCGTCTCGTTTTACTTCGAGCCCGACCAACCGATAGACCCATACTTGGACCAGTTGACTGGAGTTGTCACAAGCATAGGCTCCCGATATATTGTGGTGGGTGGGGACACAAACGCTTGGAACACCTGGTGGGGCAGCAAGAAAACAAACAGCAGAGGGGAGGCGATGTTTGGGGCTCTTGAAGAGCTTGACTTGCAGATACTCAACCGGGGAAACACCCCTACCTTCGACACAGTTAGAGGAAATAAAACTTTTTCTAGCTGTGTTGATGTTACGGCGTGCTCTGTGGACGCGCTCCCGTTGATAGCGGACTGGATGGTAGATGACAGCGTGACGAGCTCGGACCACAACACAATTAAGTTCTGTATAAAACTGAAGAGGGATCATATTGTAAAAATAACAAGGACTACAAGGAGATTCAACACAAAAAAAGCTAATTGGAGTGAGTTTCAAACGATACTCACCCAGCTGTTTACGACAAATGACATCAAAAAAGGTGAAATAGAAAAGATCGATAACAAAATCGATCTCGACAAGTGTGTCGAAACGTATAATAATTTAATAGTTACAGCTTGTGAAGCAAGCATACCAATTAAGAAAACAACAGAACTCTTCAAATTACCTTGGTGGAGTGATGAGCTCGCCGCGCTTAAACGCGAAGTCAATACCAAGAGGCGACGCATCCGTTGCGCTGCGCCGGTCCGCCGAAACAGGGTTGTGCGAGAGTATTTGGAAGCCAAGGAAATTTATGAGTCGCAGGCCAAAGAAGCACAGATAGCCAGCTGGAAGGCGTTCTGTGAGCGACAGGATAGAGAGGGACTATGGAGTGGGATATATAGGGTCATAGGCAGAACTGCCGTAAGAAAAGAAGACTTGCCTTTAATTATAAACGGCAAAACTTGTGACCCTAGCGAATCTGTGGCGTTGTTAGCAGAGACTTTCTATCCGGAGGATCTTGGGGCTGAAGATAATGCAGACCATCAGCGCACGAGGCGTAAGGCTGAGCAGGTAAACGAGTGGACTCAACATGAGGTTTTGGATCCACCGTTTACTGCTGTGGAATTAAGTTGTGCAGTCTCGGGCTTCAGTCCCAAGAAGGCCCCTGGGTCGGATGGTCTTACGGCTGACATTTGCCACCGTGCGATCTCGCTAAACCCCGACGTGTACCTCACTCTGGCCAATAAGTGCCTAGAACTGGGTCACTTTCCAACATTATGGAAAGAGGCAACTGTGGTAGTCCTCCGTAAACCATCCAAGGAGGACTACACCCACCCTAAAGCATATCGTCCGATCGGACTGTTGCCCGTTTTGGGTAAAATCCTTGAGAAGATAGTTGTCAACCGAATTAAATGGCATATCTTGCCCGGGATAAGTACTCGTCAGTATGGCTTTATGCCGCAAAGGAGCACTGAGGACGCCCTCTATGTCCTAATGCAATACATCTACAAGAAGCTGAAAGAAAAGAAGCTGATTACTGTCATTTCATTGGACATAGAGGGAGCCTTTGACAGTGCCTGGTGGCCGGCCATCAGAGTCAGACTGGCTGAGGAAAAGTGCCCCGTTAACATCCGCAGGGTGGTTGACAGCTATCTTCAGGATCGCAGGGTCAGGGTGAGGTACGCGGGAGCTGAACACACGCGTAACACGACCAAGGGATGTGTCCAGGGCTCCATCGGGGGTCCCATTCTGTGGAACCTTCTATTGGATCCACTACTGCAGGGCCTGGGAGGACGGGGGGAATATTGCCAGGCCTTTGCTGACGATGTTGTCCTCGTCTTTGAAGGAGACACGGGGCTGGAGGTTTCTAGACGGGCCAATTCTGCTCTTGCCTATGTCCGGGAGTGGGGAATCCGAAACAAGCTTAGGTTTGCACCACACAAGACAAAGGCTATGGTGATCACCAATAAGCGGAAGTACGACACTCCACTCCTGACCATGGGCGGGACCAGCATTGATCTGTCCAACGAAATTAAAATTTTGGGGCTGACAATTGACAGCAAGTTGACCTTTAACCCCCATGTAACTAACACTTGCATGCGGGTTCAGGGTCTCTATAAACAACTGTCAAGAGCCGCCAAAGTAAGCTGGGGCCTCCACCCCCAGGTCATAAAAACGATTTATACTGCGGTAGTGGAGCCGGTAGTCCTGTACGCTGCCAGTGCCTGGGCGCCAGCCGCCTCAAAGCTTGGAGTACGGAAGCGTTTGGGTTCACTCCAAAGGGGCTTCGCCTTGAAAATGACTAAGTCATACCGAACCGTCTCCCTGAACTCGGCAATGATATTGGCTGGAATGCTCCCCTTGGATCTTCGTATCCGTGAGGCAGCCGCCTTGTACGAGTCTAAGAGGGGGATATCCCGGCGAGTACTCGGAGACAGGGAGATGGAAGGGAAAGTGCCATTTACCACACAACCCCATCCGGCGGAACAGATTTGCCTGCGGTTTACTAGCCTGGTGGACCGAGACGACCTTGAGGCTCATAACAAACAAGCGGTGCGCATCTTTACCGATGGCAGCAAAATTGACGGCAAGGTTGGGGCCGCGCTGTCCTTATGGGACAGCGAGACTGAAACCAAAGCCGTCAAGCTAAGGTTGGATGCGCACTGCTCGGTCTACCAGGCTGAGCTTCTTGCCTTGGATAGAGCTGCTTCTCTCGCGACAAAGTGCCCAGAAACATCTATTGGCATATACACCGACTCAAGATCTTCTCTTGAGTCGGTAGTCGGGTTCAATTCCCTCCACCCCTTAGTGGTAAATATAAAGAACAATTTGAGAATTTGTTCCACCCAGAATAAGGACGTTTCCTTGTTCTGGGTGAAGGCGCACGCGGGGTTGGAGGGAAATGAAAGAGCCGACGAACTCGCGAGAGAGGCGGCTTTACACCTAAGGAGGAGGCCGGACTATGACCGATGGCCGGTTTCATTCGTGAAGCGACTACTTCGTGAGGAGTCGCTTGACGAATGGAACCGGAGGTATACCTCCGAAGAAACTGCAGGCACGACCAAGATCTTTCTGCCGGATGTGCGCTTTGCACATACTGTGGTCAAAAACTTGGACCTAAATATGGTACTGACCCAAGTACTGACGGGTCATGGTGGGTTCGCGGAGTACCTGCACAGGTTCAAATGCAAGGACAACTCGGGCTGCGTCTGCGACGACAATGTATCAGAATCGATTATTCATCTTCTGATGGATTGTCCTCAGCACGGCGCCGCTCGGGAAGACCTACAGCAACAACTGCAGATGAGACTGTGCAGGGGGTCCGTGCCCACCATTCTGGGCGGGGCCTCTGGACGAGATGCACTCATCAAATACGCGACCAGAATAGCTAAAATTGCTATTGAGAGGAACAGAACAATCGGTATAGATACGTAGTGTATCTTGTATTATAAGAATACACAGAATCACTCGTATAAAAATCAGATTGTTCTGTCCCTCACAAAAGCCAGAATATTTGGCTGTTCTGTGTACTTCAGGCTTTGCGTCATGTTCGACATTTTAAATTGAAAATAATGTATAGCGATAATGACATTAGATACATAAATTCCCTCTCCATGAAAGGGGACAATGTTATAATAAATAAAAAAAAAAAAAAAAAAAAAAAAAAGTGTGGAGGAATTCGATTCGTTTGCGCGATGTGAGTCGCCTCGTAATTCGTATAAAAACATGTACTAAACCCTCTGTAGTAGGAAATAGAGGCAGAAATAGTGTATAATTATGGATTTTTCGATTAGTAGGCTGTCTATTATGCCGGTGTGTTGTACTTACTGATAGAACATTCGTGTTTCAAATTACCCGATATGGTTTTATTTGCATTCGAGCTCATATGAAAAGCTTTATATATGTAATATTATCTACATTGTGATACATGAACTAAATAATATTTATTTGTTTACTAACCCAAATTGTATTAATTTTTTTCTTGTATTATATTAAAAAGACCATGTATTTCTTCTTTATATTCTGATAGGAGATCCGTGTCTGTACTGGGTCGTAAATATAAGGTAGGGGTTGAGAGTTTGAGATGACTATGATAGCTTAAATGACTTATGGGTTATGATCTAAAAAGACTTCAAATCAGAGTTGATTTTGAAGTGATTTTATGCATTAATTAAAAACTCAGAGCGAGATTTACAATTACACGGGGTCCTATAAACAAACTTGATTGCTTTACAAAAACTCAAATAACTAAGGCAGTGTCTCAAGTAGAGGTTCATTTGAATATCAAAGACGAAATTCAAATTACGGCGTTTACAATAAAGGCTCAGCCGGTTCGGTATTACGAGTTGATGTAAATTTCCGATACTCATTTTGAGGATGAAGTTCTGATGTCTTTGTCGCGGGTCGCGATCCTTCAATTGCACCAGATTTATGTGCTAATTTGAAATTTTATCGTTCGAGTTTTATGTTTCACCGTTCTTGTTATAATTTGTGATGTTATAATAAAATTATCTTTTTATTAGGGGACACAATGCTGAGACTGTTTGAAACATTTCCACTCACAAAACCATTAGTAACGGCTTAAAACAACATTGATTTTTTTGATCAAATTAAATTTTTTTGATCAAAATAAAAACTAATATTAAAAATGCAAAGGCAAATTTTTATGTGTATGTGGATAAGTTTGTAACTCCTTAACGCCACAACTACTGGGCCGATTTAGTTGGTGATGGAATGGTAACGCTTTCAGTTTGAATCGTTACAATTGTGGAAATACCTGAAATCTAGAGATATTTTCATAGCGTAGGCTCAACGAGCTAATGACGAGTGACATATCAAAATAAAACACAAACACATTAAGCTGGCCTTTGAAAGAAATATTCGTTGCCCATTTTGACAGCTCGCGATAAATTGTTGCCGTTTTTAATAATTCAACCTTTATTTTCATTAATGCCCATTTTAAATTTCGAATGAAAAAAATAAAATGTTAATAAATAATTCCAAGGTTTTCATGATTCAATCCACGATGACGCGCCCCACTGTGTCAAATTCCACACGAGTGGAATAAAACATAAACGATTTTGATACAGTGAGGGCGTTCGTCTTCGTGGGATATCCAAGAAATATCTATAAAATCTTGTCATTTTAAAGCTAACTTACTCGTGATAGTGAGTTGAAGCTTCTTAATATAATAACTCAATTGTCTTCTTATTCTTAATAAGTTACATTTTCATACATAAACATAATATAATCTTAGTATATTTGAAAAGTTACCTCTTACCTACTTAATTTTAAACTACTATACATTATTATTATTATTATATTATACTATATATAGCTCGATTACCACTGACTGACTGATTGACATAATTGTTCTCCCAGAAAGGGACAGAAAACGATATAATGATGTACGGGAGATGTGTTCGGGTGCGGGAGTCGACTAGGGAAAAATTATGACATTTCAGAAAAACAAGATGGCGGCCGACGTGACTTTCGCATCTCTTTTGTTTTCCAACCGATTTCGTTCAAAGTCGCAGCACTCGAGGAAATGAGTAAATGGTTTCTAGAAAAATTGGAAAAAATTGAAAAAACAAGATGGCGGCCGAACTGTGGCGTTTTAAAATTTTTCATTTTTCGACCCCAAACCGCGGCGCCACAGATCCTAAACGGGGTGGTTGAAGATGACAGTTTTTGCTTGTTTCGCCCACAATTATCCTGAATTTTGATGAAACGGGAGTAATTTTTCAAAATCCAAGATGGCGGCTGTTCTGGCGGCCAATCAGTGTGAGGTATGAAAAATCGCAATTTTGAAAGTCAAATTTCTCGCAGTTGGCAGCATCGGAGCGTTTCGACTTCTATGGGGCGATTGTGTGTAAAGACTCGAAGTATTGATTGGGGAAGAAAAAATTACCCCATTTTTCGGGAAATTTCGAGATTTTCCCCAAAAAGTAAAAAATCGAAATACGGACTTTTTGCAAAATCCGAGTATAAGCGATCACGTGTCTTACTCATACAAATGACATTTGAGTATTTTTGTCGCCGAGGACTGGCAACACTGGAATCTATCAAAGTAAAAGTGATTTTCGACATGGTCACTTTTCAGGGGCTATTGTGGCGCTTGGGTGCGAGCGAGATGAAAACTTGAAACGTCATCAGGGGCGGTATATCCTGTAGTTACTGGGAAAAATACGAAACTGTGTAAAATATTTACCGCAAATGAGGTGGCGGCCATTTTGTATTTTTTTCTGTTTTTGAAAATTTTGATCGTGTTTTTGAGGCACTTGGCAACATTTCGGAAAGTCGACATGTATGAACCGATTGTGTAACTCGACGGGCAGTATCGAAATATATAGAAAGTGTTGCCACATTTCGGGTAGTTTTCGTGATTTTCCCCAAAATGTCCTCCTGTAAAATTTTGTATGAACAATTTTTTTTTCACTTGTGGCTTCGTATACAAGTCAAAAAATGACTCGGTGAAAAATATGGAGAGAGCTGATGATTGAGGATTTCGGAGACGGGTGAAGGGCTCAGCCAGGGTATTGAAGATAGGTGGGGGGTGCTCGACCAAATGTCATTCGAAACCTCGTGCAATTGCCAATGAGCTGAAAAAATTTTCAAAATGGCGAAAAAAAGATGGCCGCCATACAAATTTCGTCGGTGTCTATCTCAGAAAGTATGGAAGATAGAAAAGTGATTTGTTGGCAAAAGATGATCAGGATGAGAGAGTTTTTATTTATAGAAAGAAAAAAAAATCAAAATAGCGAAATTTTTTTTTGCATACTAATTTGTATGGCGATTATGAACTATAAGAAAATTGTCATTGTTCTCCTGCAAACAGATAGGAAACGATAGAATGATGTATGGGAGATGTGTTTGAGTGCAGGATTGGAGTAGGGAAAATTTATAACATTTTAGAAAAACAAAATGGCGGCCGACGTGACTTTTGTAACTCTTTTGTTTTCCAACCGATTTCGTTCTAAGTCGCAGCACTCGAGGAAATGAGTAAATGGTTTTTAGAAAAATTGGAAAAATTTTGAAAAACAGGATGGTGGCCGAGCTGTGGTGTTTTAAAATTTTTCATTTTTCGACCCCAAACCGCGGTACCACAGATCCTAAACGGAGTTGAGGTTGAGGATGTCAATTTTTTCTTGTTTCGCCCACAATTATCCTGAATTTTGACAAAACGGGAGTAATTTTTCAAAATCCAAGATGGCGGCTGTTCTGGCGGCCAATCAGTGTGAGGTATGAAAAATCGCAATTTTGAAAGTCAAATTTCTCGCAGTTGGCAGCATCGGAGCGTTTCGACTTCTATGGGGCGATTGTGTGTAAAGACTCGAAGTATTGATTAGGGAAGAAAAAATTACCCCATTTCTCGGGAAATTTCGAGATTTTCCCCAAAAATTAAAAATTCGAAATACGGACTTTTTGCAAAATCCGAGTATAAGCGATCACGTGTCTTACTCATACAAATGACATTTGAGTATTTTTGTCGCCGAGGACTGGCAACACTGGAATCTATCAAAGTAAAAGTGATTTTCGACATGGTCACTTTTCAGGGGCTATTGTGGCGCCTGGGTGCGAGCGAGATGAAAAGTTGAAACGTCATCAGGGGCGGTATATCCTGTAGTTACTGGGAAAAATACGAAACTGTGTAAAATATTTGTTTTAGTTGGCGAGATTCGTATAGCCCTGGAACAGCTTCGTAATAATAAAGCACCGGGGGATGACGGCATTACGGCGGAGCTTTTGAAAGCAGGAGGAGCACCTATCCTGAACGAGCTAAAGCGTCTCTTTAATGCCGTCATCGAAACCGGAACAACACCGAAAGAATGGAGCAGAAGTGTTACGGTACTCTTCTTCAAGAAGGGAGACAAAACCTTATTAAAAAATTATAGACCCATCTCACTTCTGAGCCATATTTACAAGCTGTTCTCTAGGGTTATCACGAACCGACTTGCCCGGAGACTTGACGAGTTCCAACCTCCGGAACAAGCCGGGTTTCGAAAAGGCTACAGCACCGTAGACCACATCCACACTATTATGCAGAAGACCCAGGAGTATAATCTACCTTTATGCCTCGCATTTGTGGACTACGAGAAAGCCTTCGACTCCATCGAAACCTGGGCGGTTTTGGACTCACTGCAGCGATGCCAAGTCGATTGGCGATATATCGAAGTGTTGAGATGTCTATACGACGCTGCCACAATGACCGTTCAGGTACAAAACCATGCAACACATCCGATACCAATTCGAAGAGGAGTAAGGCAGGGGGATGTTATCTCTCCGAAACTGTTCACTTCCGCTCTCGAAGATGTGTTCAAGGTTTTGGACTGGAAAGGTTGCGGTATAAACATCAATGGCGAATACATCTCACACTTACGATTTGCAGACGACATAGTCATATTGGCAGGAACGCTGCAGGAACTTGAGCAAATGCTGTCCGACCTTAGCGCTTCTTCCAGACGGGTGGGCCTCAAGATGAACGTTGACAAAACGAAGATAATGTTTAATGAATACGTCATCGCAAGGCCCATCGTTGTCGAAAATGTCAGCATCGAAGTTGTACAAGAATACAACTACCTGGGGCAGCTTATACAGTTGGGTAGGAACAACTTCGACAAGGAAGCTGACAGAAGAATACAGCTGGGATGGGCAGCATTTGGAAAACTGCGTCAAGTCTTCAACTCGCCGATACCCCAATGCCTAAAGACAAAAGTCTTCAACGCCTGCGTCTTGCCGGTAATGACATACGGAGCAGAAACGTGGACACTCACAGTAGGTCTTGTCCACAAGTTCAAAGTCGCTCAGCGTGCTATGGAGAGGGCTATGCTGGGTGTCTCTCTAAGGGATAAAATCCGCAACGAGGACATCCGTAGGAGAACCAAAGTAACCGACATAGCCCAACGGATTAGCAAGCTGAAGTGGCAGTGGGCGGGCCATATCTGTCGCAGAACCGACGGCCGTTGGGGCAGACGTGTTCTGGAGTGGAGACCGCGTACCGGTAAGCGCAGCGTGGGACGACCTCCTGCCCGCTGGACCGACGACCTGAAAAATGTCGCTGGTAGCGGGTGGATGAGGAAGGCGGAGGACCGTGTGTGGTGGCGCGCTCTCGGAAAGGCCTATGTCCAGCAGTGGACGTCCATAGGCTGATAGTATATATAGTATAGTAAAATATTTACCGCAAATGAGGTGGCGGCCATTTTGTAAAATTTTGTATGAACAATTTTTTTTTCACTTATGGCTTATTTATATAATGATGTATGAGAGATGTGTTCTGGTACGGGAGTCGACTAGGGCAAAATTATTTCAGAAAAACAAGATGGCGGCCGACGTGACTTTCGTATCTCTTTTGTTTTCCAACCGATTTCGTTCAAACTTGCAGTACTCAAGGAAATGAGTAAATTGTTTTTAGAAAAATTAGAAAAATTTGGAAAAACAAGATGGCGGCCGAGCTGTGGCGTTTTAAATTTTTTCATTTTTCGACCCCAAACCGCGGCGCCACAGATCCTAAACGGGGTACTCGAGGATGATAATTTTTTCTTGTTTCGCCCACAATTATCTTGAATTTTGATAGAACGGGTGTAATTTTTTAAAATCCAAGATGGCGGCTGTTCTCGTGCAATTGCCAGTGAAATGAAAAAATTCGAAATTACGAAAAATAGATGGCCGCCATACAAATTTCGTCTGAGTCTATCTCAAAAAGTATGAAAGATAGAAAAGTGGATTCGTAGCAAAAAAAGAACAGGACGAAGAGTTATATTTATTGAAAGAAAAAAAATTTCAAAATGGCGGATATTTTTTTTTCATACTATATTGTATGGCGATTAGGAGCTTTAAGAATATTGACATTGTTCTCCTGGAAACAAATCGAAAACGATACAATGATGTATGGGAGGAGACGTGTTTAAGTGTGGGAGTAGAGTAGGAAAAAATTATGACATTTCAGAAAAATAAGATGGCGGCCGGCATGACATTCGTAACTCTTTTGTTTTCCAACCGATTTCGTTCAAACTCGCGGTACTCGAGGGAATGGTTTTTAGAAAAAGAAGAAAAATTTGGAAAAACAAGATGGCGGCCGAGCTGTGGTGTTTTAAAATTTTTCATTTTTCGACCCCAAACCGCGGCGCCACAGATCCGAAACGGGACAGTTAAGGCAGATAATTTTTTCGTGTTTGGCCTATAACGATCCTGAATTTTTACAGATCATGGGTGGTTTAAAAAATTACCCCCTTTTTAGGGAAAATTCGAAATACGGACTTTTTGCAAAATCCGAGTATGAGCGACAACGTAAATTGCTGCAAGCAGTTACGCGGTCCGCTTTAGCGGGCCGCGCCCCCACGCGAAAAACTAGTTATACTATATATAGCTCAATTACCACTGACTGACTCACTGATTGACATAATTGTTCTCCCAGAAAGAGACAGAAAACGATATAATGATGTACGGGAGATGTGTTCGGGTGCGGGAGTCGACTAGGGAAAAATTATGACATTTCAGAAAAACAAGATGGCGGCCGACGTGACTTTCGTAACTCTTTTGTTTTCCAACCGATTTCGTTCAAAGTCGCAGCAATCGAGGAAATGAGTAAATGGTTTCTAGAAAAATTGGAAAAATTTGGAAAAACAAGATGGCGGCCGAGCTGTGGTGTTTTAAAATTTTTCATTTTTCAACCCCAAACCGCGGCGCCACAGATCCTAAACGAGGTGGTTGAAGATGTCAATTTTTGCTTGTTTCGCCCACAATTATCCTGAATTTTGACAAAACGGGAGTAATTTTTCAAAATCCAAGATGGCGGCTGTTCTGGCGGCCAATCAGTGTGAGGTATGAAAAATCGCAATTTTGAAAGTCAAATTTCTCGCAGTTGGCAGCATCGGAGCGTTTCGACTTCTATGGGGCGATTGTGTGTAAAGACTCGAAGTATTGATTGGAGAAGAAAAAAATACCCCATTTCTCGGGAAATTTCGAGATTTTCCCCAAAAAGTAAAAAATCGAAATACGGACTTTTTGCAAAATCCGAGTATAAGCGATCATGTGTCTTACTCATACAAATGACATTTGAGTATTTTTGTCGCCGAGGACTGGCATCACTGGAATCTATCAAAGTAAAAGTGATTTTCGACATGGTCACTTTTCAGGGGCTATCGTGGCGCCTGGGTGCGAGAGAGATGAAAAGTTGAAACGTCATCAGGGGCGGTATATCCTGTAGTTACTGGGAAAAATACGAAACTGTGTAAAATATTTACCGCAAATGAGGTGGCGGCCATTTTGTATTTTTTTCTGTTTTTGAAAATTTTCATCGTGTTTTTGAGGCACTTGGCAACATTTCGGAAAGTCGACATGTATGAACCGATTGTGTAACTCGACGGGCAGTATCGAAATATATAGAAAGTGTTGCCACATTTCGGGTAGTTTTCGTGATTTTCCCCAAAATGTCCTCCTGTAAAATTTTGTATGAACAATTTTTTTTTCACTTGTGGCTTCGTATACAAGTCAAAAAATGACTCGGTGAAAAATATGGAGAGAGCTGATGATTGAGGATTTCGGAGACGGGTGAAGGGCTCAGCCACGGTATTGAAGATAGGTGGGGGGTGCTCGACCAAATGTCATTCGAAACCTCGTGCAATTGCCAGTGGGCTGAAAAAAATTTCAAAATGGCGAAAAAAAGATGGCCGCCATACAAATTTCGTCGGTGTCTATCTCAGAAAGTATGAATGGTAGAAAAGTGGTTTCTTAGCAAGAGAATATCAGGAAGAGAAGGTATATCTATTGGAAGAAAAAAAAATTCAAAATGGCGGAATATTTTTTTTTTTCATACTAAATTGTATGGCGATTAGGAGCTATGGGAAAATTGTCATTGTTCTCCTGGAAACAGATAGAATAAGATACAATGATGTATGGGAGATGTATTTGGGTGCGGAAGTGTAGTAAAGAAAAATTATGACATTTCGTAAAAACAAGATGGCGGCCGACGTGACTTTCGTAACTCTTTTGTTTTCCAACCGATTTCGTTCAAAGTCACAGCACTCGAGGAAATGAGTAAATGATTTCTAGAAAAATTGGAAAAATTTGGAAAATCAAGATGGCGGCCGAGCTGTGGTGTTTTAAAATTTTTCATTTTTCGACCCCAAACCGCGGCGCCACAGATCCTAAACGGAGTACTCGATGATAATAGTTTTTTCTTGGTTTGCTTACAATTATCCTGAATTTTGAAGAAATGGTAGTAATTTTTGAAAATCCAAGATGGCGGCTCTTTTGGCGGCCAATCAGTCTGAGGTATGAAAAAACGCAATTTTAAAATTCAAATTTCACCCCCTTGGCAACCTCGGAGCGTTTCGACTTCTATGGGGCGATTGTGTGAATAGACTCGAAGTATAAAGTGGGGGAAAAAAAATTACCCCATTTCTCGGGAAATTTCGAGATTTTCCCCAGAAAGTAAAAATCGAAATACGGACTTTTTGCGAAATCCGAGTATGAGCGATCACGTGTCTTACTCGTACAAATGACATTTGTGTATTTTTGTGATCGAGCACTGGCAACACTGGAATCTATCAAAGTAAAAGTGATTTTCGACATGGTCACTTTTAGGTTTTTTTTCATACTAAATTGTATGGCGATTTGGAGCTATAAGAAAATTGGCATTGTTCTCCTAAAAACAGACAATAAAACGATACAATGAT
This sequence comes from Coenonympha glycerion, assembly GCA_963855885.1. Taxonomy (NCBI): domain Eukaryota; kingdom Metazoa; phylum Arthropoda; class Insecta; order Lepidoptera; family Nymphalidae; genus Coenonympha; species Coenonympha glycerion. The sequence continues at coordinate 12,708,103 of OY979628.1, forward strand.
GTATGGGAGATGTGTTTGAGTGCGGGATTGGATTAGGGAAAAATTATGACATTTCAGAAAAACAAGATGGCGGCCTACATGACTTTCAAAACTTTTTTGTTTTCCAACCGATTGCGTTCAAACTCGCAGTACTTGAGGATATGAGTTAATGGTTTTTAGAAAACGTAGAAATATTTGGAAAAACAAGATAGCGGCTGAGCTGTAGTGTTTTCAAAATTTTCATTGTTCTACCTCAAACCGAGACGGTTTAGTTCTTTGTCACAGTTGGCTACATCAAAACATTTGGACGTTTATGGGGTGATCGTACGTATAGCCTTGGAGTGAAAATTGGTGAAAAAGAAATTACCCTATTTTTCGGGAAAAATCGAAATACGGACTTTTTGCAAAATCCAAATATGAGCGATCACGTAAATTGTTCTAAGCAGTTACGCACCCCCACGCAAAAAACTAGCTATTATTATTTTATTATATTTTATAATATATATAGCTCGATTACCACTGACTCACTGACTGACTCACTCATTGACATAATTGTTCTCCCAGAAGGAGACGGAAAATGATATAATGATGTATGGGAGATGTGTTCGGGTGCGGGATGGGAGTAGGGAAAAATTATGACATTTCAGAAAAACAAAATGGCGGCCGACGTGACTTTCGTAATTCTTTTGTTTTCCAACCGATTTCGTTCAAACTCGCAGTGTTCAAGGAAATGAGTAAATAGTTTTTATAAAAATTTGAAAAATTCGGAAAAACAAGATGGCGGCCGAGCTGTGGTGTTTTAAAATTTTTCATTTTTCGACCCCAAACCGCAGCGCCACAGATCCTAAACGGCGTAGTTGTGGATGTTAATTTTTTCTTGTTTCGCACACAATTATCCTGAATTTTGACGAAATGGGAGTAATTTTTTAAAATCCAAGATGGCGGCTGTTCTGGCGGCCAATCAGTCTGATGTACGAAAAAACACGATTTTGAAATTCAAATTTCTCACAGTTGGCAACATCGGAGCGTTTCGACTTCTATGGGACGATTGTGCGTTTTGACTCGAAGTATTGAGTGGGGGAAAAAAAATTACCCCATTTCTCGGGAAATTTCCAGTTTTTCCCCAAAACGTAAAAAATCGAAATACGGACTTTTTGCAAAATCCGAGTATGAGCGACCACGCGTCCTACTAATACAAATAACATTTGGGTATTTTTGTCGCCAAGGTCTGGCAACACTGGAATCTATCAAAGAAAAAGTGATTTTCGACATGGTCACTTTTCAGGGGCCATTATGTCGCCTGGGTGCGAGCGAGATGAAAAATTGTAACGTCATCAAGCGGTTAATCCTGTATTTATTTTATTTATTTATTTATTTTGCACAATTAATTAAAACATAAAACACACAGACATAGAGAGGACATGTACAAGGACATCTTATCGCTACAAATGAGGATCTCTTCCAGATGCCCTAGATGTGGGAGCAATATAAACATGATATACAGAGTAGGCAATAAAAAACAAAACTGAAAGAAAAAGTATGCATAAATTAAGTACAATAAAAATAACAATGCAAGTATATATTATAATTACACACATATTATAAGTATAAATGGGTATACATAGTATAAATAGTAGAAAATAATATATATACATAAATATGTGACATAATAAACAGAAATGAAGAACTAAGAAATCTTATCAAGAGCAGAATGATAGTGCTGTTTCAGCCGCGACTTGAAGACTCCCAGTGATGGGTTGTCTTTAAGAATATTCTCCGGGAGAGAGTTCCAGAGCCGCGTAGCCTGGACAGCAAAGGATCTAGCAGCAAAGATCGTGTTATAGTGTGTTATAGTGTTGTTCCTGTAGTTACTAGGAAGAATACGAAACTATGTAAAATATTTATGTGGAATGAAGTGGCGGCCATTTTGTTTTTATTTAATTTTTTTGAATATTTTGATCGTGTTTTTGAGGCACTTGGCAACATTTCGGAAAGTCGACATGTATGAACCGATTGTGTAACTCGACCGGTAGTATCGAGATAGCTGTGTTGCCACATTTGGGGTAGTTTTCGAGATTTTCCCCAAAATGTCCTCCTGTAAAATTTTGTATAAACAAATTTTTTTTCACTTAGGGCTTCGTATAGAAGTCAAGAAATGACTCGGCGAAAAATATGGAGAGAGCTGAGGATTGAGGATTTTGGAGACGGGTGAAGGGCTCAGCCAGGGTATTGAAGATAGGTGGGGGGTGCTCGAGCAAATGTCATTCGAAATCTCGTGCAAATGCCAATGAGCTGAAAAAAAATTCAAAATGGCGTAAAAAGATGGCCGCCATACAAATTTCGTCGGAGTCTATCTCAGAAAGTATGAATGGTAGAAAAGTGGTTTCTTAGCAATAGAAGATCAGGATGAGAGGGTTTATTTATAGAAAGAAAAAAATTTCTAAATGGCGAATTTTTTTTTTCATATTAATTTGTATGGCGATTATGAACTATAAGAAAATTGTCATTGTTCTCCTGCAAACAGATAGAAAACGATAGAATGATGTATGGGAGATGTGTTTGAGTGCAGGATCGGAGTAGGGAAAAAATATGACATTTCAGAAAAACAAAATGGCGGCCGACGTGACTTTTGTAACTCTTTTGTTTTCCAACCGATTTCGTTCAAACTCGCAGTACTGGAGGAAATTAGTAAATTGATTATAGAAAAAATGGAAAATCTTGTAAAAACAAGATGGCGGCTGAGCTTTAGTGTTTTCAACATTTTCATTGTTCTACCTCAAACCGGGACCGTTTAATTCAAATTTGTCACAGTTGGCAAGATCAGAACATTTGCATGTTTATGGGGTGATCGTACGTATAGACTTCGGGTGTCGATTTGTGAAAAAAATTACCCCATTTTTGGGGCAAATCTAAATACCCACTTTTTGCAAAATCCGAGTGTGAGCGACCAAGTAAAAGGCTCCCAGCAGTTACGCGGTCCGCTTTAGCGGGCCGCGCCCTCACGCGAAAAACTAGTTATTATACTATATATAGCTCAATTACCACTGACTGACTGATTGACATAATTGTTCTCCCAGAAAGAGACAGAAAACGATATAATGATGTACGGGAGATGTGTTCGGGTGCGGGAGTCGACTAGGGAAAAATTATGACATTTCAGAAAAACAAGATGGCGGCCGACGTGACTTTCGTAACTCTTTTGTTTTCCAACCGATTTCCTTCAAAATTGCAGTTTCTTGAGGCAATGAGTAAATGGTTTTTAGAAAAATTGGAAAAATTTTGAAAAACAAGATGGCGGCCGAGCTGTGGTGTTTTAAAATTTTTCATTTTTCGACCCCAAACCGCGGCACCACAGATCCTAAACGGGGTGGTTGAGGATGTCAATTTTTTCTTGTTTCGCCCACAATTATCCTGAATTTTGACAAAACGGGAGTAATTTTTCAAAATCCAAGATGGCGGCTGTTCTGGCGGCCAATCAGTGTGAGGTATGAAAAATCGCAATTTTGAAAGTCAAATTTCTCGCAGTTGGCATCATCGGAGCGTTTCGACTTCTATGGAGCGATTGTGTGTAAAGACTCGAAGTATTGATTGGGGAAGAAAAAATTACCCCATTTCTCGGGAAATTTCGAGATTTTCCCCAAAAAGTAAAAAATCGAAATACGGACTTTTTGCAAAATCCGAGTATAAGCGATCACGTGTCTTACTCATACAAATGACATTTGAGTATTTTTGTCGCCAAGGACTGGCAACACTGGAATCTATCAAAGTAAAAGTGATTTTCGACATGGTCACTTTTCAGGGGCTATTGTGGCGCCTGGGTGCGAGCGAGATGAAAACTTGAAACGTCATCAGGGGCGGTATATCCTGTAGTTACTGGGAAAAATACGAAACTGTGTAAAATATTTACCGCAAATGAGGTGGCGGCCATTTTGTATTTTTTTCTGTTTTTGAAAATTTTGATCGTGTTTTTGAGGGACTTGGCAACATTTCGGAAAGTCGACATGTATGAACCGATTGTGTAACTCGACGGGCAGTATCGAAATATATAGAAAGTATTGCCACATTTCGGGTAGTTTTCGTGATTTTCCCCAAAATGTCCTCCTGTAAAATTTTGTATGAACAATTTTTTTTTCACTTGTGGCTTCGTATACAAGTCAAAAAATGTCTCGGTGAAAAATATGGAGAGAGCTGATGATTGAGGATTTCGGAGACGGGTGAAGGGCTCAGCCAGGGTATTGAAGATAGGTGGGGGGTGCTCGAACAAATGTCATTCGAAACCTCGTGCAATTGCCAATGCGCTGAAAAAATTTTCAAAATGGCGGAAAAAAGATGGCCGCCATACAAATTTCGTCGGTGTCTATCTCAGAAAGTATGAAAGATGGAGAAGTGGTTTCATAGCAAAAGATAACCAGGACGAAGAGTTATATTTATTGAAAGAAAAAAAAAATCAAAATGGCGGAATTTTTTTTTCATACTAAACTATATGGCGATTGGGAGCTATAAGAAAATTGACATTGTTCTCCCAGAAAGAGACAGAAAACGATATGATGATGTACGGGAGATGTGTTCGGGTGCGGGAGTCGACTAGGGAAAAATTATGACATTTCAGAAAAACAAGATGGCGGCCGACCTGACTTTCGTATCTCTTTTGTTTTCCAACCGATTTCGTTCAAAGTCACAGCACTCGTATAAATGAGTAAGTGGTTTCCAGAAAAATTGGAAAAATTTGGAAAAACAAGATGGCGGCCGAGTTGTGGCATTTTAAAATTTTTCATTTTTCGACCCCAAACCGCGGCGCCACAGATCCTAAACGGGGTGGTTAAGATGTAAATTTTTGCTTGTTTCGCCCACAATTATCCTGAATTTTAACAAAACGGGAGTAATTTTTCAAAATCCAAGATGGCAGCTGTTCTGGCGGCCAATCAGTGTGATGTACGAAAATACGCGATTTTGAAATTCAAATTTCTCACACTTGGCAACATCGGAGCGTTTCGAGTTCAAAGGGGCGACTGTGTGTATAGACTCGAAGTATTGAGTGGGGAAAAAAAAATTACCCCATTTCTCGGGAAATTTCGAGATTTTCCCCAAAAAGTAAAAAATCGAAATACGGGCTTTTTGCGAAATCTGAGTATGAGCGACCATGCGTCCTACTCGTACTTATGTCATTTGGGTAGTTTTGTCACCCGGCATTGGCAACACTGGAATCTATCAGAGTAAAAGTGATTTTTGACATGGTCACTTTTCAGGGGCTATCGTGTCGCCTGGGTGCAAGCGAGATGAAAAATTAAAGCGTCATCAGGTGCGCTATATCCTGTAGTTACTGGAAAAAATACGAAACGATGTAAAATATTTCTGTTAACTGAGTTGGCGGCCATTTTGTATTTTTTTCTGTTTTTGAAAATTTTGATCTCGATTTTGAGGCACTTGGCAACATTTCGGAAAGTCGACATGTATGAACCGATTGTGTAACTCGACTGGCAGTATCGAGATATATAAGCAGTGTTGCCACATTTGGGGTAGTTTTCGAGATTTTCCCCAAAATGTCCTCCTGTAAAATTTTGTATGAACTATTTTTATTTCACTGATGGCTTTGTATAGAAGTCAAAAAATTACTCGGTGAAAAATATGGAGAGAGCTGATGATTGAGAATTTCGGAGACGGGTGAAGGGCTCAGCCAGGGTATTGAAGATAGGTAGGGGGTGCTCGACCAAATGTAATTCGAAACCTCGTGCAATTGCCAATGCGCTAAAAAAAAATTTCAAAATGGCGAAAAAAAGATGGCCGCCATACAAATTTCGTCTGAGTCTATCTCAGAAAGTATGGAAGATAGAAAAGTGCTTTCTTAGCAATAGAAGATCAGGACGAGTAAGCTTATCTATTGGAAGAAAAAAAAATTCAAAATGGCGAAAATTTTTTTTTCATACTAAATTGTATGGCGATTTGGAGCTACAAGAAAATTGGCATTGTTCTCCTAGAAAGCGACAGAAAACGATACAATGATGTATGGGAGATGTGTTTATGTGCAGGAGTAGAGTAGGGGAAAATTATGACATTTCAAAAAAACAAGATGGCGGCCGACGTGACTTTCGTAACTCTTTTGTTTTCCAACCGATTTCGTTCAAACTCACGGTACTCGAGGAAATGAGTAAATTGATTATAGAAAAAAATGGCGAAAATTGGAAAATCAAGATGGCGGCCGAGCTGTGGTGTTTTAAAATTTTTCATTTTTCGACCCACAGATCCTAAACGGAGTACTCGATGATAATAGTTTTTTCTTGGTTTGCTTACAATTATCCTGTATTTTGAAGAAATGGTAGAAATTTTTGAAAATCCAAGATGGCGGCTGTTCTGGCGGCCAATCAGTCTGAGGTATGAAAAATCGCAATTTTGAAACTCAAATTTCGCACACTTGGAAACATCGGACCGTTTCGACTTCTATTGGGCGATTGTGTGTATAAACTCGAAGTATTGAGTGGGGGAAAAAAAATTACCCCATTTCTTGGGAAATTTCGAGATTTTCCCCAAAAAGTAAAAAATCGAAATACGGACATTTTGCGAATTCCGAATATGAGAGATCACGTGTTTTACTCATACAAATGATATTTAAGTATTTTTGTCATTGGGCACTGGCAACACTGGAATCTATCAAAGTAAAAGTGATTTTCGACATGGTCACTTTTCAGGGGCAATCATGTCGCCTGGGTGCGAGCGAAATGAAAATTTGAAACGTCATCAGGAGCGGTATATCTTGTAGTTACTGGGAAAAATACGAAACTGTGTAAAATATTTCTGTGAACGAAAGTGGCGGCCATTTTGTATTTTTTCTGATTTTGAAAATTTTGAACGTGTTTTTGAGGCACTTGGCAACATTTCGGAAAGTCGACATGTATGAACCGATTGTGTAACTCGACCGGCAGTATTGAGATATATAAGCGGTGCTGCCACATTTGGGGTAGTTTTCGAGATTTTCCCCAAAATGTCCTCCTGTAAAATTTTGTATGAACAATTTTTTTTTCACTTATGGCTTAGTATAGAAGTCTAGAAATGACTCAGCGAAAATTATGGAGAGAGCTGATGATTGAAAATTTCGGAGACGAGTGAAGAGCACAGCCATGGTATTGAAGATAGGTGGGGGATGCTCGACCAAATGTCATTTGAAACCTCGTGCAATTGCCAATGAGCTGAAAAATTTTTCAAAATGGCGAAAAAAGATGGCCGCCATACAAATTTCATCGGTGTCTATCTCAGAAAGTATGAAAGATAGAAAAGTGGATTCTAAACAAAAGATGACCAGGACAAAGAGGTCTATGTATTGAAAAGAAAAAATTTCAAAATGGGACAATTTTTTTTCATATGTACTAATTTGTATGGCGATTAGAAGCTATAAGAAAATTGACATTGTTCTTCTATACACAGATAAAAAACGATATAATGATGTAGGGGAGACGTGTTTGAGTGCGGGAGTCGAGTAGGGAAAAAAACCGGCCAAGTGCGAGTCGGACTCGCGCACCGAGGGTTCCATACCATAAAAGAAGTAAAACATTAAAAGAATCACTTTTGTTCATGATTTTACGAGTTTAATTTACATATAAGTACTTTTGTTGGCAAACCGCAAACCTAACTTTGTTTTCGGTGAATTATTGTTATTAGCAAAAAAAGTGTAATAGTTAGAGGGTTGATTTTATTTTTCCTGTAAAATATAAGTACGTTAACTTCTATTGATCAAATTTATTTCAGATTTTTCGAATGGTAAACTTCGGAGATAAGGGGGGGGGGGGGGACCTTATTTTTTTCGACAGTTTGCCCAATAAATCAAAAACTATCAGGCATAAAAATAAATAAAAATTGGTTTTAGAATATACAAGTAACGCCCTTTCATATGATACCACACTCAATATTGTTATCTCATTTTGAAATTTTGGCGACCCGGTTTTCCCCCCTTTTCAAATAAAAATAAAAACAATTTTCAAATTTTTACGATTGCTATGACGTCGCGACTCGCGTCACTATTATCTATAACTATTCTAAATTTCAGGTCGATAGCTTGAATAGTTACTGAAATAATCGAGTGTGACAGACAGACGGACGGACGGACAGACGGACGGACGGACGGACGGACGGACGGATGGACGGAGAAAGTCTCACCATAAGGGTTCCATTTTTACCAAATTGGTATGGAACCCTAAAAATCATGACATTCCAGAAAAACAAGATGGCGGCCGACGTGACTTTCATAACTATTTTGTATTCCAACCGATTTCGTTCAAAGTCGCAGCACTCGAGGAAATGAGTAAATGGTTTTTATAAAAATTGGAAAAATTTAGAAAAACAAGATGCGGCCGAGCAGTGGTGTTTTAAAATTTTTCATTTTTCGACCCCAACCCGCGGCGCAACAGATCCTAAACGGGGTGGTTGAAGATGTTAATTTTTGCATGTTTCGCCCACAATTACCCTGAATTTTGGCAAAACGGGAGTAATTTTTCAAAATCCAAGATGGCGGCTGTTCAGGCGGCCAATCAGTGTGATGAACAAAAAAACGCGATTTTGAAATTGAAATTTCTCACACTTGGCAGCATCGGAGCGTTTCGATTTCTATGGAGCAATTGTGTGTATAGACTCGAAGTGTTGAATGGGACGGAAAAAATTACCCCATTTCTCGGGAAATTTCGATATTTTCCCCAAAAAGTAAAAAATCCAAATACGGACATTTTGCGAAATCCGAGTATTAGCGATTACGTGTTTTACTCGTACAAATGACATTTGGGTAGTTTTGTCGCCGACGACTGGCAACACTAGAATCTATCATAGTAAAAGTTATTTTCGACATGGGCACTTTTCAGGGGCAATCGTGACGTCTGGGTGCGAGCGTGATGAAAAATTGAAACGTCATCGGGAGCGATATAATATCCTGAGTTTACTGGGAAAAATACGAAACTGTGTAAAATATTTCTGTGAACTGAGATGGCGGCCATTTTGTATTATTTTCTGTTTTTGAAAAATTTTATCGTGTTTTTGAGGCACTTGGGAACATTTCGGGGAGTCGACATGTATGAACCGATTGTGTAACTCGAAGGGCGATATTGAAATATAAAAGCAGTGTTGCCACATTTGGGGTAGTTTTCGAGATGTTCCCCAAAATGTCCTCCTGTAAAATTTTGTGTCTTACTCGTACAAATGACATTTAGGTAGTTTTGTCGCCTGGCGCTGGCAACACTGGAATTTATCAGATTAAAAGTGATTTTCGACATGGTCACTTTTCAGGGGCAATCGTGTCGTCTGGGTGCGAGCGAGATGAAAACTTGAAACGTCATCGGGAGCGGTATATCCTGTAGTTACTGGGAAAAATACGAAATTGTGTAAAATATTTCTGGGAAAGGAGGTGGCGGCCATTTTGTAACTTTTTTCGTTTTTGAGATTTTTGGTCGTGTTTTTGAGGCACTTGGCAACATTTCGGAAAGTCGACATGTATGAACCGATTGTGTAACTCGACGGGCAGTATCGAAATATATAGAAAGTGTTGCCACATTTCGGGTAGTTTTCGAGATTTTCCCCAAAATGTCCTCATGTAAAATTTTGTATGAACATTTTTTTTTCACTTGTGGCTTCGTATAGGAGTCAAGCAATGACTCGGCGAAAAATATGGAGAGAGCTGATAATTGAGGATTACGGAGACGGGTGAGGAGCACAGCCAGAGTATTTAAGATAGGTGGGGGGTGCTCGACCAAATGTCATTCGAAACCTTGTGCAATTGCCAATGCACTGAAAAAAAATTCAAAATGGCGAAAAAAAGATGGCCGCCATACAAATTTCGTCTATCTCAGAAAGTATGAAAGATAGAAAAGGGGTTTCTTAGCAAAAGATGATCAGGAGGAGGAAGTCTATTTATTGAAAATAACAAAATTTTCAAAACGGTGGAATATATTTTTGTCCTACTAATTTGGCGATTAGTAGCTTTAATAAAATGTTCTCCTGGAAATAGATAGAAAACGATACAATCATGTATGGGAGATATGTGATGTGGAGGGTGAGATTATGACATTTATCATATATGACAAGGGAAAAATTATGACATTTCAGAAAAACAAAATGGCGACCGACGTGACTTTCGTACCTTTTTTGTTTTTCAACCGATTTCGTTTAAAGTCGCAGTAAGTACTTTTGGATAAACAAGATGGCGGCTGAGCTGTATTATTAAAATTTTCATTCTTTCTCACCACAGACTCCGATTCCGGGACACCACAGATCCGAAACGGGATAGTTGAGGATGATAATTTTTTAGTATTTCGCCTACAACTATTCTGAAATTGACAGAACGGGGATAGATTGGTGAAAAAAAAATTACCCCATTTTTCGGGAAAAATCGAAATACGGACTTTTTGCAGAATCCGAGTATGAGCGACCACGTAAATTGCTCCAAGCAGTTACGCGGTCCGCTTTAGCGGGCCGCGCCCCCACGCGAAAAACTAGTTACTATATATATAGCTGCTTGTGCTGATTCATTCATTCACTCATTGATCACCTCTCCTGAACAATTTTGTATGAAATAATTTTTTTTGAAGGACGTTGTTGTATAGAGGGCAAAAATTCATTAAGAACAAAAATATGGAGAGAGCTGATGATTGAGGATTTTGGAGACGGGTGAAGAGCACAGCCAAGGGTATTGCAGATAGGTGGGGGGTGCTCGACCAAATGTCATTTGAAATGTCATCCAATTGGCAGATAGGTGAAAAAAAAATCAAAATGGCGGATTCAAAATGGCGGCCATTTGAATTTCGTCAATATCTCGGAAAGTATAAAAGAGGGAAGAATGGTTTCTCGACAAGAAGTGATCAGGATCCGAAGGTCTATTTGATGGATAGAAAAAAATTCAAAATGGCGGAATTTATTTTTCCATAGAAAATGTATGGGGAATGTTGAAGAGACTAACAGTTGGTAATTATGCAAGGTTGTGATGCGGTTTTTCGGAGAGTAACTAGAGAAAAATATGGAGAGAGCTGATGATTGAGGATTTCGGAGACGGGTGAAGAGCACAGCCAGGGTATCGAAGATAGGTGGGGGGTGCTCGACCAAATGTAACTCGAAACGTCATCCAATTGGCAGTTAGCTGTAAAAAAAATCAAAATGGCGGATTCAAGATGGCCGCCATACAAATTTCGTGTTGTTCTACCTCGGAAAGTATAAAAGATAAAAGAATGATTTCTTTGCAAGACGTAATTAGGATCTCAAGGTCTACGGGATGAATGAAAAAAAAATCAAAGTGGTTGAATTTATTTTTCCATGGAGTGTGACAAGGCCTATGAAAAACTATGAAAAGTATGAGAAGAGATGATGGTGTACGATTTAGATGATGATTGAGGAGCACGGTCATGGATTTAAAGATAGGTAAGGGCTGTTTGAATAAAAAATACACTGAACCTCATCATGAGGTTCAGTGTATTTTTTATTCAAACAGCCCTGAACTATCTTTAAATCCATGACCGTGCTCCGAGGTAATTCTTTTAGCCCATTGCCAATCGGATTCCAATTGGCGATGGAGATGACGGCGATTCTTTTATAGGTGAGAAGACAGCCCGCGGGCCACATGTGGCCCGCGCTCCCACGCGCCCTACTAGTTAATATATATATAGCTACTTGTGCTGATTCACTGACTGACTGACTCATTGATCACCTCTCCTGAACATTTTTGTATAAAAAAATTTTTTTTTACTGATTGTTTCGTATAGAGGGGAAAAATTCATTAAGAACAAAAATATGGAGAGAGCTGATGATTGAGGATTTCGAAGACGGATGAAGAGCACGGCCAGGGTATCTAAGATAGGTGGGTGGTGCTCGACCAAATGTCATTCGAAACGTCATGCAATTGGCAGTGAGATGAAAAAAAGTTCAAAATGGCGGATTCAAGATGGCCGCCATACAAACTTCATCGCCGTCCATCTCGAAGAATATAAAAGATGGAAGAGTGGTTTCTTGACAAGAAGTGATCAGGATCTGAAGGTCTATTCGATGGATAGAAAAAAAAATTCAAAATAGCGGAATTTATTTTTCCGTAGAAAATGTATGGGGAATGTTGATGAGACTAAAAGTTGGAAACTATGCAAGGTTTTGATGCAGTTTTTCGTAGAATTACTAGAGCAAAATATGGAATGAGGTGATGATTAAAGATTTTAAAGATTGTCAAGGAGCATGGGCAAGGTATTATAGTTAGGTGGGGACTGCTGAAACAAAAAATACTCGGAACTTCACGCCATTGACAGTGAGCTGAAAAAAACAAAATGGCGGATTCAAGATGGCCGCCATACAAATTTCGTGTTGTTCTATCTCGGAAAGTATAAAAGATAAGAGAGTGGTTTATTAGCATGAGGTGATCAGGAACTCAAGTTCTACGGGATGCATGGAAAATAATTTACTGTGGCGGAATTTATCTTTCCATGTAAAATGTACATACTATCAGAAGAGACAATGATCTGGATTTGGATGATGATTGAGGAGCACTGTCATGATTTTAAAGATAGTTAAGGGCTGTTCGAACAAAAAATACGCTGAACCTCATCCGATGAGGTTCAGCGTATTTTTTCTTCGAACTGCCCGTAACTATCTTTAAAACCATGACAGTGCTCCTTGGTAATTTTTTTAGCTCACTGCCAACCGGATTCCAATGGGCGATGGAGATGACGGCGATACCTTTATGGGCGGGAAGACTGCACGCGGGCCACATGTGGCCCGCGCACACACGCGCCCTACTAGTTTTTAAATATATAAAAGAAGAAACTAACTGACTGACTGACACACAGGTTCCTCGTGATGTCTAAGGGGGTGAAACAGGCGTCGGAAGGTTGTATTTTACCAAGTTTAAATACTCCTTCACGCCGCAACTGCTGAAAATTGGAATGAAGACAGATTGTGTCCTAAATTAACACAAAGGTTACTGCTTATTCCGGAAAATAGACGGTTCCCCGCGTGTGTAGGGAAATTTAAATTTATGCGGGTGAAGCCGCGGGTTTCTGCGAGTTAATAAAAAACTTAAGCTTTTTAAATGTAATATCTTTAGTTTATAACGTCTGGTCATTTCTTAAAAGAAGGTAAAAGAGATAGCCTTTATTTTGTTTTAACTTGACTCCCACGTTTTACTTTCATTTGAATTAAAATAAAGTAAAAAAATCAGTACTAAAAAACGTTAAAGAAAACGCTGAAGCTTTTCTTTATCTGTCCCTTCTGACCTACAATTTATTCGATGCTTTTACGGTTGACTTAAATGCCAAAGCAGGGAGCGTTCGTCGCAAATCAAGTTGTTACTTTTTGTGCGTGTGAATAATGTTTTTGTTAGCTTTGTTGGAATTGTAACTTTCAATATACCAATGACATTACTGTATAATGATGTATACAATATATATACGAGTAAATAATATATATTGAATTGTCGCTGAAGTGAGGAGTGAATCAATCAGGGACGTTGGCAATAAACTTTTTAGGGTTCCGTACCCAAAGGGTAACAAGTAAATAATTAAAAAATTAAAAAACAACTGCCCTGAGGTTAAACGAGTTTTCCAAAAAAATATAGCCTATGTTACTCGGAATGATGTAAGAATTCTAACGATACCTTATAATGTCCAAATCTATTGAGCCGTTCGGAAGGTATGGTGGTATAAAGAAACATTCATCCATCATCCATCCATACCTACATACATACATACATGTATACATACATACATACATACATACATACATACATACATACATACATACATACATACATACATACGTACATACATACATACATACACACATACATACATACATAAACCCTAAAAACGGGACCCTATTACTAAGACGTCGCCGTTCGTCCGCTCATCCGTGAATCTATCATCAGGCTGTCTCTCTTGAACCTGACTTCAGTTTTTCACAGATAATGTATTTCTGTTGCCACTATAAAAACAAATCCAAAAAATAGAATGTAATTAATATTCGCAGCTCCCATACAACAAACGTGATTTCTTTGTTTGTCTTTGCTCGATAACGGCAACAGGTAGAACAAACGTGTTGCCCGTTTTTGAATTCAGTGGGCAGAGGTGTTTTGGTTGGAATTGGTCTTGATGGTACGGAACCCTCAAAGTGCGAGCCTGACATGCACTTGTTCGATAATTTTTGCCAAGTTATTTTATTTCGTTATGATTTGCTCTATGCTGCGGAAATATACACGCAATCTATTGTGTATGTGAGTACCTATTCACAATTTAAAAATATTTATAGAAACAATTTATGATTTTTTATTGAACTAAAAACACTTGAAATACGAAGCAATGCATCAAAAGTTTTCCTTGAGTGATAAATGATAGCACAGAAATAGCCACAGAACGATAAACTCAGTATCAATCATATTATAATCAAAGTTAATCTTTCAAATGGAAGGTTTCGTTCCCCCACAGATAATGTGGACTTATTACGCAGCACTAACGGTCACAAGCCTTCCTTTTATCATTCTTTGCATTGCTTCCTGTTGCTTCTTTTTCTTTGAAGTATTCCGCTAATTAAGGAAAGAGGGAGGCTGAAGATTTCCTGGTCTAGCAGATTACGCTATCTCGGTGAAAATGTAAGTCATAGTCAGAGTTCATTTTTGTTGGTTGTTGTTTTCTGAAATCTTCCCTAAATAATATTTGTTTTTTATTCCTACTGTTTTATATAATTATTTTAAACCTGAGGGTGCAAGTAGCTTCGCTCAGTTCGGTAACACAGACGGACAAAAGATTGATCGTTCTATCTGGGTTCCGTATGAGGCATGCTTCTGCATCAAGATAATAATATTGAGACGAAGTATGACAATATTCTTTCGTATGTGGAAGTCATGAACATGGATTATGTGATACTGTGCCCGGTTATCCATATTACCTTTTTTTTTATTACAACCTTCTAAGGTTCGGAAATAGGAGAGGTACGTGGGCGATAAAATTTTATTACAAAATTTTTAGAACATAAACGCGACCCTTTAAGCCTTAAATGCTCGAAGACGTGACCTCTAAAATCCCCTATAATTGTTTTCAAATCGTTCGTATCGCTATTTGTTTTCAATCGACACAAAATGAAAATCTTAATAGCTGCTTTGTTTTTGAAGATAAGATAGGTTAGCAAGATAATAATCAACTGGAGTTCTATATCGGAGTATTATGACCAATAACCCTTTACCATTTATAAGTATTATGCAATGCCCTCATGTTTACTCCCATA
Source organism: Coenonympha glycerion (assembly GCA_963855885.1). Lineage (NCBI taxonomy): Eukaryota > Metazoa > Arthropoda > Insecta > Lepidoptera > Nymphalidae > Coenonympha > Coenonympha glycerion. Next base: position 12,723,301 of record OY979628.1, read on the forward strand.
TTGAAGGGAGTATTATGAAGCATAAGTTATTTATAAATGTGTCCTCAGTACCAACCTAGTATTATCTTGTTATTGATTTAACATAAATTGGTATTTGCTTGTACCTCCTCTAAAACCAGAGTTTCGCATCCATTTTAATACGAACTAGTTTACGTTCAGGCACCGCACGCCCTGTATATGGTAGGTATGAATGAAATCCGAGCCATTGTTATGTAAATATCCAAGTTTGGTTTGGCAGCTACCGTGCTAGACAAAGCGAGCGACGTTGACGACTAGCATCGGTTGTTGCTATCAGTTTAACATCCAATGAAGCTAGATTTCCGTTTTCTAAAGCTATTTTGATACTATGTGGAAAGTTGGAACTTGGAAACTAATATGTGTTTCTACACGGTTAAAGTATATATCTGTCAAAAAAGTACCAGAATAAATATGAAATATGTTTGAGATTCACTTATATTTTATTAGCTTATTATCTTTTGACCACGGCTTCTAATCAGGTGGTAACGATGGATTTTCTGGATCGTTAGAATGAAAAGCCTGTGTTATTAATTTATATTCATTACAATAATTTCAGCCAAATCAGTTAAGTCATAAACGAATACACACACACACATACACACACACACACACACACACACACACACACACACACACACACACACACACACACACACACACACACACACAGTTATTCACACCCAGTTATCGACTCATTTACAGTTCCAAGGATGCGCCCGCATTCCTCCACTTCTTTCATCCATTGACTCCCAGCAACTATTTCTTGGTCATCCGTTATTTCTATTACCTAAGAAAAATGTCTACTTTGTTAGAGTATACTATTGGTTCATAAATTCATCAACCCATAAAATAATACGCCACGCCGAAATTTGGAAGGTTATAGAATAAATACATTATTTATACTTATCGTACCGTACGATAGGATCAAGGTAACTACAACCGTGAAATAAAAATGGTAATCAGGGAAGCGATAAAATTTTCCAACTTCGTGTAAAAATGTGAGGGTGCAAGTGCGGCGGCTCACGCAGATATTACTAAATGGCATAGAATTACAAATAGCCTTTTCATTCTTTCCTCCAGGGGCCCTCGGTATCAGTTAGATGCATGCCCTGCCTTGAGATGCAAAATGCGAGGTGAAAGAGAGCTTTTTATATTTTAGCCAGCTACGCTTGGATTTGCATAATATTGCTTCCTTAACATTTGTACTGTATCATGCTGTGTGGATTTTTTTCCTACCCACGTTGCTAAATTTTATGTAAAAATGAAAGGTTTTCGAGCTACACTATTTTAAATATTATATTTTCAGAGCAACGCTACCTGTTTCTCTTCAAAATGAATTTCAAAGCTAAAATAATTTTTATTGCATATACCCACGTACACATTTTTTTGTCTCTCGCAAATCACAATCTCTCATACATACAACTTTATGTTTAAGGTTTATAAGGATGTTTTTCTTTTTTAGGGTTCCATAACAAAATGGTAAAAATGGAACCCTTATGGTGAGACTTTCTCCGTCCGTCCGTCCGACTGTCACACTCGATTATCTCAGTAACTATTCAAGCTATCGACCTGAAATTTGGAATAGTTTGGAAAGTTAGGTTTGCGGTTCGACTGCAAAAGTGTTAATTATACTCGTAAATTCAAGGGACAAAAGTTATTCTTACGTTTTACTTCTTCGATAGTATGGAACCCTCGGTGCGCGAATTCCAACTCGTACTTGCCCGGTTTTTTATATATAGCAAAGAATGACCAGGTGAGCATGGTGTTCATGTGATACTAAGTGATACGCAAGCCCATGTCAATCTCAGTGCTACCCAGCAATTTGCATAGTAACATCTAACGACGCACTGCATTGCGCTCGTTATCCTGAGAGATCAGTCCTTCAGTCTCATCGTGCCTAGCAATTTCGTCCATAATGCCAAGTAAGTTCCTCTGAATAGGTACTTGGATTTCTTACAAAGTTTTTGATACAGAAAAGAGGCTATTAACATAGAAAAGAAGTTAAATTGAACTGCCAGTTTCGTCCGTTATCTTTGGATTTAAAAAATCTAAAGCTAATACCTAAATCACTATTCAATCTGCATAATATTGCTTCCTTAATATGCCGACCGCAGTGGAGGGAGAGGTGAAATTGCTTTTTTCTCAGTACGGAAGTCAATGAATTTAAGTCAATGGTAGATAGTGGGGACTGAATGTTTGCCTAGTCAAATGTGATGGAATGGGGCCGGGATGCAACCTCGGTATTCGGTGAATTTGTAAAAATGTTTTTGTCGCTATGTCGGAAAGTGACATTGTTCGATGTACCTTGTACTTACTGTAGCTGTTTCATGAGTATATTCAATTGTGGAGTTATAAAAATAGGTTGATGAAAACTGCGTTTCTTGGGTACAGTTTATTATAATTATGTAGCACATAAGTGCAACTGTATTTTACTTTATATGAAAGGCGAAGATGATTCTCTGTGTAATTAACTTACTCAATATAATTAGTCTGCCATTTTTGGATAAGATAAATCAGGGTCAAGTTGATTTTGGCATATACCCTAACTATAGAGTAGGCGCTACGCATACGCTAAGAAAAGATTTTTGAAAACACAAGGCCAAGAGGGGTAAAACCTTTGATTAAGTAATATATTTATAATCTAAGGGTAAAACAGATACCGAGAGCGCCCTCTATCAGGTATCTCATATAATGTGTCATCAGGCTACAAAATAAAATTTACACAAGTAAAAGTATACAATTATTGTCACAACAGTTCGTAGTTTCAAAAACTATGAAACACGTGCCAAATTAATTACTTGTTTTATGTAGCAGTTGTAAGTTTAATGTTGGCACGTCCGACAAATCTCAACCCTTTAAGGGTGAAACTTCAAAAATTATCTCCGTCATTGCAATCCTCGTGTCATATTAATATGAGAAAGTCCTTGTTTGAATTTTCGGCTTTTAAAATTAGGTTGAATTTTTGTACGTTTATTTTCAGATTTAATGACAAAATAAATAGTAATTTATTAAGTCTGCTAGTTTTTAAGGGGTGTGGGTAATTCTAAACATACAATTTTAACATAGAGTAGGTGGTGGTCACGGTTTCGAATCCCGTTGGTAGCGTTAATTTTGATACACTTTTCACATTTATAAAATTATACCTAGTGTGAGAAGCACTATAACAATAAAGTAAATAGAGTAGGTAGTATAACTAATTCTTAAAGAGGACATGTTTTTTGGATTGTGTTCCTAAACTATGGATAACAATTATCTTATAGATATTTTATTTCGTTATATCGCTTAATTTTTTGTTTATTGAACCCTTTTGTTCCATACATAGAGATTCTGAGCGCGTGCTGTAAATTAAATAACTGAAACGTTTTTAAATTCTTCTCACACACTACTCGTACCTACGCGTCTTCCATTCGCTTATTCAATAAATTAAATCGAATAAATCGTTGGTGAAAATATTTTCTCAGCGATGTGTTTTCACAACAGAATTAACAATACCTGACCGTTTGGCTCTGCTGTCATAGAAAATGTCATATAAGAGCGGGTGCTGCTGTTCTTTGGATGACAGCCGCCGCGCGAAGGTGCCGTTATTTGCTTTGGCCCGGGACAGTGCGGAGTTTATTTATTCGAAACTTCTGCCCGCTTCAGATGACCGCCGTCCACTCACAAACTGTCACTGTATTTTTCGACCCTTTATTTTCACTTGACAAGAATATTCCGAGCGTCCTCTCGATATTACATTCCGATGCGACTTTTTGCTCGTGATACATTTTTCCAATTGTCTCGTGGCGCGCCTCCGCAGTGCGAACTAACGGAATAGAATTTTCAAACAGTTTTGATTGATAAAGGTAGACAGGTTTTCGCTTTCTTTGTTTGTGAAATTAGATTCGGGAGGTAGCGTGAAACTTCAGTTCCACTTGATTAATGATGATTCGAGGGAGATTCGAGAAAAAAGAAACGATTTTAGGTCGCTCGATTTTCTATAGAAGGAATTAGCTACCGCCGCCGTTTCCTTTTTCGGTAGGTTAATTTCTATCTCGGGGCGAATGTGCTTAGATTTGATGCAATAGCGCGATATTATCCAATTTTCCGAAACAACGCTCGGGCTCTGTTAATATTTGATATGTTATCGACTTTTCTCGAATTTAACGCAGCGATTAAACAACGCGGGGCGAAGGATTATGTGTGAATATTTAAAATGCTATATCGGTTCTAGTTCAGCGAAGGAGCATTGGATTGTTCTTACGATTTATTGAAAAAACTGTAGGTATTCATTAATATAAAAAAATACTTCTATCAACATAATACAAGTAAATAAGTAATTAAAAATTAAAAAAAAACGACCGCCCTATTGTAAAACGACTTTTTCCAAAAAATATAGCCTAAATATATAGAAATCACAATGATTATATTCTAACGATACCTCATAATATGTCCATTGTCCAAATCTCTTCAGTCGTTTAGAAGTTATGGTGGAGTAAAGAAACTCACATACATACATAAATACATACATGAAGCCTAAAAACATTACCCTTCTTTTTTGGGCAGTCGTGTAAAAATGGAGAGATTATTTTATATTTAGTTAGCAAAATGACCGAAAAATTTTATTTTCACTCAATTCAAAAGTCCAGTAAATTAGACATAGTTGCATACCGCAGGTCGGAAAGCCATTAAAATAGAAGGATTACTTTTATGGCACAGTTAGCTCGCTTGAGATAATATCGGTTATTTTATGGATGCAATAAAGGGTATTCGATTTTAGCCAGCCATGTGTGTGATTGTATAAAACCGGGTATAATTTAGTACGAATCCTAATCCAGCTGGCACCGGAAGAACTGATTTTATTAATCCTTTTACCCCGACGTAATATATAAGATAAATAATGGGGCTTCCTTTTGTTTTACGTCTTGTAAAATATTTTTAAGTCAAATCCAGGAAATATTTATACAATAACTTACTTATTAACTTATTCTCGCTTTATGATTGGACGGCTCGTTATAATGATTATAATGTGCGTACGTACGTAAAACGTATTTTGTTCTCACTAGTTGGCCCGCGGCTTCGCCTGCATGAATATACCGAAGTATTTTTACAAATCTCATACAAATGTAATGTAGTAGTAAAAATGAGTTAATTTACACAAGTATTATATAAAATTAATGTTTTCAAGAACAAGAACTTCTCAAATTAACCACTGCTATTATCAATAATATCTGGGTGACCGATCTTCGCTCGGTAGTATTGCTACTGGCCAATAGATGGCAGCAGGAGTCATATATTTTTTTTGGTAAATTCGACATTTTCTAACAATGAATCCTAGCTAGATCGACTTATCGCCCCCAAAACCCCCTGTATACTAAATATCATGAAAACGGCTCGAACTATTTTCATATTTTCCGAGATTCAGATTAAACCTTTATACGTTTTATCCATACTCAGCACCCTGGTAGCCATCTACCACCAAAATAATCCTCAAGGCGAATCAGGCGAGCCCAAACTCAATGGGGTTATAAATTTCAATTACTGAGTTCCTATTATGGTCATATTCAAGCTCAATCATCAGACCCTGGTTACCATCTAGCACCAAAGTACTCGTCAAGGCGGATCGAATGAGTCGAAATGCGATTTAGATGTTCACGTTGACCACGTTCTCGACTCTCCAGTTCATTCATCAGATCAGCTCCATGTCATAATAATTTTGCATGGTCATCCGATTTACACATGCATACAAAATTTCAGCTCAAACGGTAACCGGTAAGTGGATTGAATTTAACTTGCAAGATTTTCTTTACAGACTAACAAACAAAAAAATCATCAAAACATCGGGACAAGTGAATCTAAATAAAAGCTTGTTAAAGAAATGTGATTTAATTACAGGCCCAAAATTTTATCTACAATAAGAACTTTCAAACTTTCGATTCAGACAATAAGAAAGTGGGTTAATGAGATTCGTTCAAGGAAAACATCTCGTTAGAGTTACATTATTCAAGCTTTCTCAAAGTTATTCCATGTTCACGCGTTCATTATATTATGCGAATAAAGTTGCGATTCCCGTACAACGTCCGTCCGGACCTGACATATCAACTTATCACCCCGAACTATTCGCAAGTATTTGGGGACTTCGGAATACACTCCGGGCTTGTTATTTAAAATTTATCACTCAACTTCACGATCTAAATTCGTTGTAGCAGGTAATATTTCACAGGTTATTAATTACAATGCCGGCATCCTCGGTGTAACTCTTATTACATTATGTCAGATGCAAATTGAAAAATTCCCCGGGCGTGTGTCCCGCCTCTCCGAAGTATTTTGGCAAAATTATTCTCATTCATTAAGTCGAGAAGTGGAGGGCGCGCAAGATTGTCGACGTAACATTTATACTAGTGAGTAACGAGGTGACTTCCTGTTATTAGTTATTGTCGCTTTACCTTATATTGTTTTTCCTCTGCTTTTTCGTCTTATATATCTCGATATCCTTGAGATTATCTACGGAACTTTTACCATTTCATCCGTTGAAACTCTAATCCTAATGTAATATATTATTAGGCTTGTTATCTATTTGATTAGTTTTTGATAGAGATATCTTCTTTTAAGCAAATTAAGTAACAACTACGATGTTACTTTTAAAAAATGAAAACCGAAGACGGGTAACAAGCCTTTCTGTGTAACAGGTAACTGCAAAAAATATAAGAACCATAACAATTTCTTTGCCATTTGTATTTATGGCAGTTAAATAAGCAATGAAAGCTCAGCCAAACTTCTGCTCTGAGATTTTAATTAAAGGGCCTCTACGCACGCATTCACCTCTGGCTTTTTCTAACTAATTTCTGCAAAATGTGTGCTGCCTGCATTTTGCTAGATTGGAGGGATGTGGCCAAATCCTTCCAATCTGAAAAGTACTAGGCAAGATTCATTATAGTATACATTTCTCTTTAGACTTTAACAACATTTGTATTTTAATCAGATTTGTTTTTGGCCTAATTTTCTAACATAAATAGTGCTGAAGGTGCGCGTATAGGTAAACAATGAATACCGTGTAAATTAAATTGCGTGTAGAAATCTTAATTCTATCATGTTAAAATACATTCCCATTTATCTAATTCCATGACATGAGCTTGCCAAAATAACGCGTCCCAAATCTCTACGCAATGTTCACGTCTCTTAATACCAATCCATTAATTAAAACTTATTTCGTTCCAAATACGACACCTCTTCGTCGGCAAATAACATTAGCACGCGTAATCCAAACTAGGAGTAAAACTTAGTTATTGTTTATGGAACATATACGAGATTATTTTAACATGGAACTAGGGGTGGCGAAAGTCGAGCTCTGTCTTATTAATTACGAAATTAGGTTTTCGTTTTCATTACGACATCATTTCTTCGTAAATTATAAGAGAAGTAAAAAATTAGTATCTGCCTAAATGTTTGGGGGTTTTTTATTTTTATCGTTGAAGTGACCTTTAGGTTTAAAGTTCTAGTAAGTGTAAAGCTAAGGATTTTTCTTTGTTGATTGCATCGTATCCAGTGGTAACAAATGTAATGTGTATAATTGTACGAGTATGAGTGTACTCTTACAGTATGCCTCTTTTGATTATAATAAACAATTTCTTAAAACCCAACACTGAAACTCGCCCCATGCATTTTTGTTGTTAACATGTAAAAATTCCATAAAACACTTTAAAACAATCAGGAACCAAGTTTAAACTAAAGTTGTTAAGCTGTATACCTAGGTCCGTGTATAATATACAGAGCAGTCAAGTAAAAGTATAATATTTATAAAAATTGTGAAACTTGAGTTACGGTGTAGAGTGAAGCATAGTTTCACGAGAAGGACAGATATCTTCAAATAACAGTCTATAAAATTGTTGTTTCTGAAAAATAATATGTAACAGTCTTCAATTCCAACATCCAATACAATCCTAGTTGAAAACTCTTGAGAGATAGAAAATCTTTGAAAAGCATGCGTTTAACACTAGACAAAGAGTGATTTAGACGTCTTTGCGGAGGCCCTTTCACGGCTACTATTTACTTTACACACGGGGCCGCTTTCCAGTCCATGCACTCAAATCCTTTGCTCAATATGTAAGAGCTGAATTCACCTACAGTTGGCTGTAAGGATTCTTAGGATTCGAAAATATTCAGTAAGATTTATAGGTAAGAACACGTTTAAATTGAATTTGCGATTTCCACCTTTTTCAAATTATACTTGCCTTAATACACTACTATGAATTGCTACTACTATTGGCTACATTGCTTGCAAGAATGATGAATGTTAAGGTGAAAGATACCCTCAGTGAAGACCTCATTAATTTAGGATTTACCTCATTAATTTAGGTTATTATCTTTCACCCAGGTGGGTGAAAGATAAACTATTGCTTACTACCTAACGCAGTTTCTACATGGCGATGAATGACGGTGAATTATTGGTTTAACAAACTTCCTATGTCTAGAAGTAGACGTCTTTCAGCAGAGACGAAGACAAAGATTTATTCATCAAATAAAGAAAGATTTTTAAGATACTGAGCGGCTTACCTAAATTAGAGATAAGTAGAGTTTGCATTATAGTTTCCAATCATTTATCTAACAAGACATGTGCGTTTAATTTTATCATTAGATAAATGGGTTAAAACTTATTACAATTCTAAAAGTTCTCTAGTTCAATTCGAAGTTTATGCGTCTCAAACCAAACGCAAGCATCTTTAAAAGTATTATATGTTATTGCTCTTTAGAGAAAGTGAATTACCTCACCCGGCCCATTACAGCTCGCGTTCGTGTGCTCGACATTCAAAGATAATTCCTTCATATAATTTTCCATAGTTAAATTGTAATGAAGTTTATACAAGTACTCTACTCGAGTCTTTTGCAACGAAGCGAGAAAATTAATCTGTTGAGAACTAATACACCCCCCACCGCGTATGGAAATGCGTCGTTGGGGACGCAGTTAGTTCTTTTGATAGCCAGCCTCTTTCTTGTCGAATTAAAACTGAGATCGAGCTAGGCGATTTCGAGAAAATTAAAGGAGCGTCTCATTTTCAGCTACGACTTTTTACGGGTAATATTAGTATGATTGCGGCTCGCTCACTGAACTTAAGCGTCTACTTATTTTGTACTGAACGTTTATTTTAATTAAGTGGACGCCTTATCAAGGTGTAACGAGCTAGCGCGTGTGTGGAAAATCATTTATTTGTCTGCATACCCCGTCTTGACTTAATTGAAATTCTTGTTTGTACTATATACTTTGGTGCTAACGTGGCTTATAAGTACAAAATAATTAGAACGTAGCGTCGGATAATTAACGCGGAAGAAAATTTGATTATTTTAAACTTTGCACTTATCAGTATTAGTATGTTTGTCAAGTGTGATTTTAGACCTTACGCTACAACTAAGCGTTGCTATTTCGTCTTGCTTTAAATCAATTTTATTATTCTTTAAGTTACTTTAAATTATTGTAAAATACTGCTTGGCTACTAACGTAAAATTATTTTTTTTTTGTTATTAAACAAAATAGTTCATTTTTATAGCGGATAGGTTTTTGCTACCATATTATGTCTTAGATATTTTTCAAAAATGTTTGAAGTGTTAAGTGTACCTATAACTTAGGCCTTACAATTTTTACTTCAAGCATTTGCATTTGTTTAACGCAACAACCGTTGCTTACATAAGTCAGTTAAACCAACAGTCTTACGCCGTCCTTAGAACTTGTCTCCTCGAGGATTATAAACTCTAGGTTCCTCCACTTGCACATATCAAGCTTATTGCTGTCCCCTTAGTTTCTGCTGTGGAACGCTCGCAAAACGCGTTCACCCGTGATATTGTCTCTTTCAACTCTAAGTCTAGATGTAGCGAACTTTCTTATATTTGAAACAGATTCTGTACATTTAACCCATATCCAAAATTAATCTCTTTCTTTCTGAGTCTTAATGTTCATAAATTACAGCCTTCTTTCTTAAGAGATATGGGATTATAGTCCTCAAGCTTATCCATATTGCTTCTTGCGGAATGGTTGGCAAATAATAAATAATAAACGAGTAGAATCTATCCTACGTAAGTACCTACTAACTTTAATATTTTTATTATTATTTTCTGGACGGTATCGCGGAGGGGGTTAAAAGAGAGAAAATATAATTTTTTTCCTCACTAAATTAAATTCCGTCACTACTAATTGCATTTTAATTAAATCCGTTCATTGTGAGCGAAGTCGCGGGCGTCCGGTAGAATAATATAGGTACGAGTACTACGAAAGGTACTTCTTTAAAAGCCAGAGTTACACGACACTCACGCATTATTTTAACTTCTCAGTGAGTTAGAGAAAAAAATTAAGATATTTATTATGGCTATAATAACAATCAAGAAATTTATCCTTTTTTGAACTCCATTCTTCGTGGGAACATATTATTATTTAAAAAAAAAAAAACACTTTTGTTTTAAACACTTATAATCACAACCTAACACCATAATGCAAAATAATGTTTGTGGATCTTCGCAAGTGTAATTAAGTTACCTCTTTGAATCTTGAATCTTAAACTTGCCGTGCACGTATCAAGCCAACGCCGGGCGCAACTATAACTCGGACGCGCCCAGCCGTGACGGTGTCCCGCCCTAGCCGCTGACGCCTTTATTTTAGCCAGGATGCAAATTAAATTACACTCAACCCTCAAGTTTTGCTGACTTGGTCACACAGTTGGTAGATAACTTGCCGCTTGTTGGTTGTTGCTTCGCTACTGTTTGAACGTTTGTCTTCTTGAACTCACCTCAGTTCTGCTATTCAACAAGCGCTTGACTATCTCAGGTCACTTATTAGCTTATTAATAGGAAGATCAAAATTTCTATTGAATTTTTTATGATATGTAAACTAAGGAATATAATAATTAAAAAGAAAAAAATAATGCCCATTACCTCAATGTCAATTTCTGTTGAGATTTTCAACCAGCTCGAGGCTATTATAGTGCACAAGTGTGTGCGTAAACACAGGTGCACTTCCTATTTCCTCTCTCACGTAATACAATAGGAAGACAGCTCAGAAGATAGCTAAACGTGCTCTCCGAGGCGCGAGGTTGACACACCACCAATTTCCAAACTATATTTTACTCGCCCAACCCAGATCGAAAGGATCGAACCCAGGACCTCGTGATCTGCAGTCTAACATGTTTACCACTTGACAAACAAGGCAACGATGGGAGCATTTGTGGTAAATAAATATGATGCCACAGATCGATTGTTCAGAAATGGCGGAAAATTTTTCTATAATGTCTCAAAAGTTGTTTAACGAGTAATGAAAAAATTACAAAAATCTTCAAACATCAAAATTCTAGTTTAATCAAATAATATTGAGATATTTAAAGTTTATAGCACGTATCCATCTGTAGCAGCGCATACTCGCTCTAACTTCAAATGGCAAGCGTTGAAACTTTAGAGGAGCTATTGTTTCAAACTCACAAAAGACGTTGAAAGGGCCGCGCAAACACACAACAACAATAAAGTTGGTCGGATCTGCTGACCATTGCAAAAAGCGCATCGTTCGCGGCATCCTGAACACAATACAAACTTAAATTGTTCGTGAAAGCGTTATGCACTCGACGGTTTCAATTTCCTCGCGAACTAGCCATTGCAGATGTTCGGACGACCCATAAATATGATTTGAAAATCGTTTTATGTATGAGCCGTAAACTTTTATCTTCTCCACCATTGAGGCAAGCTGTATAAACGGTTCTAGTTAGTCCTACACAAAAGCTGCAGACGCTTTAATGTCAGACCGTCTGGTGTACATGTCCTATACACATAGATATCTCTGTCAGTGTAAATATCTCCGGGGCAAAATGGTCTTCACGCACGCCACCATTTGGTATTTAAATATGAAAGGTTATAAACTTTAACTATTACTAATAGAAATAATAAATCATTATCATCGTTAGCAATTGTATTTATTATATGCAATATTGAAAATAAGTAAAAAATATAAATAAACAAGTGTGAAATTGGGTATCCTTAGCATGTGGGTTGGGTACTTAGATGAGAGTGAAATTTGCCATAGTTTTTACAGAGATGGAGTGCAGGAAGCTGAAATTGATGAATCGTTAGCGAATTTCAATAAGCGTTGTTTGGCCAGTAGTTTAAAATAATCTATATACTCTACAATAGCTGCAAACGTTTTAATATCCAACAGTGTGGCGCAAGCTTGCCGGTGTAAATTTCGTCAGGGTGAAACGGTCTTCTTGCACGCCACCTTCGGTTGGTCAAATAATAACATCCCTAATGGCCATATTGTCTAATGTATTTTAGCTAAATGAAATGGTGTTGCTGTCTCACGACACTTCCCGTTTTAAGCTGGTCTTGATTTAGGTTGCGCTCAGGGCACAATTTGCAATACAAACCAACCTTGTATCCACGTTATTTAGAATTTTTACTATCCATAGTATAGGCACTAATATTATTAAAAATACTAATGAAAAATCACATAATTAACTTCGAATAAAGATTATTTAACTTGTTTCTAGTTAATGATCTGTTATTAGTTTCATACCACATTTGCCATTCACTTTTATTCCCTTGACAATTTTTTCCTTGATAGCTGGTACATGCAGCACTTCATAAAAAGATGAGAGAGAAAGTGTGTATGAAACTAAAATACGAGGACATATCTTGTACTTTAAATATCTTACGACATTATTAAAAATTCTGTTTGTAGATCTGCTTTATCTGTATTGTTTTTTGTTACTTTCGTAGTAACGTTCTTAATAGCCTTAGGACGAACATGACAAAATGAGGAAGTAAATAATTATTCAAAATTAAAAAAAAATTTTTGATACGGGCTTGAAAAATCCTACCTTTGCTTGAAATATATATTTTGGTTAATCAATATAAAGGATAGTAAAAAAAACCGGCCAAGTGCGAGTCGGACTCGCGCACCGAGGGTTCCATACCATAAAAGAAGTAAAACATTTACAGAATCATTTTTGTTCATGAATTTACGAGTATAATTTACATGTAGGTACTTTTGTTGGCAAACCGCAAACGTAACTTTGTTTTTGTCGGATTATTGTTATTATCAAAAAAAGTATATTAGTCAGCGAGTTGATTTTATTTTTCCTGTAAAATATACGTTAACTACTATTGATCATAATTATTTCAGATTTTTCGATTGGTTAACTTCGGAGATAAGGGGGGGAACGGTATTTTTTTTCGACAGTTTGCCCAATAAATCAAAAACTATCAAGCATAAAAATAAATAAAAATAAGTTTTAGAATACACAAGTAACGCCCTTTCATATGATACCCCACTCAATATTGTTATCTCATTTTGATATTTTATCGACCCGGTTTTCCCCCCTTTTTAAATAAAAATAAAAACAATTTTCAAATTTTTACGATTGTTATGACGTCGCGTCACTTTTACCTATAACTATTCTAAATTTCAAGTCGATATCTTGAATAGTTACTGAAATAAACGAGTGTGACAGACGGACGGACGGACGGACGGAGAAAGTCTCACTATAAGGGTTCCATTTTTACCATTTTGGTATGGAACCCTAAAAACGAACTTCACGAGTAATTCTTTACGAAATACTGCAGGTAATAAACCGCTCTACTGAAACATGCTCTAACTAACCACGACTTATCTAATCAAAACAATGTTAAATCTAAATCTACACCAAACATTTGCTAAGCATTCTTAATTCCACGCAAACTTGTATTTAACGTTTGTAATATTTAAATAGGGAATTCCCCACCTTTCGACTCATTACACTATCATTAATAACATTGGCGTCCGAAATGTAAATTGGAATAAAAATGCGAACGTTACGCGGAATAATTCATAATATTAATATATATATAGCTGCTTGTGCTGATTGACTGATTGATCACCTCTCCTGAACAATTTTGTATGGAAAATTTTTTTTTCACTGATCGTTTTGTATAGAAAGGAAAAATTCATGAGGAAGAAAAATATAGCGAGAGCTGATGATTGAGGATTTCGAAGACGGGTGAAGAGCACAGCCAAGGGTATTGCAGATAGGTGGAGGGTGTTCGACCAAATGTCATTTGAAATGTCATCCAACTGCCAGTGAGCTGAAAAAAAATTCAAAATGGCGGATTCAAAATGGCCGCCATACGAATTTCGTCGATATCTCGGAAAGTATAAAAGATGGAAGAATAGTTTCTTGACAAGAAGTGATCAGGACCCGAAGGTCTATTTGATGGATAGAAAAAAAATTCAAAATGGCGGAATTTATTTTTTTCATAGAAAATGTATGGGGAATGTTGAAGAGACTAACAGTTGGTAATTATGCAATGTTATACGGTTTTTCGGAGAGTTACTAGAGAAAAATATGGAGAGAGCTGATGTTTGAGGATTTCGGAGACGGGTGAAGAGCACAGCCAGGGTATCGAAGATAGGTGGGGGGTGCACGACCAAATGTAACTGGAAACGTCATCCAATTGGCATATAGCTGAAAAAAATTCAAAATGGTGGATTCAAGATGGCCGCCATATAAATTTCGTGGTGTTCTATCTCGGAAAGTATAAAAGATAAGAGAGTGGTTTCTTTGCAAGACGTGATCAGAATCTCAAGGTCTACGGGATGAATGAAAAAAAATTCAAAGTGGTTGAATTTATTTTTCCAGGGAAAATGTGAATGCTACAATAAACAAGGCCTATGAAAAACTATGAAAAGTATGAGAAGAGATGATGGTCTACGATTTAGATGATGATTGAAGAGCACGGTCATGGATTTAAAGATAGTTAAGGGCTGTTTGAATAAAAAAATACACTGAACCTCACCCGGTGAGGTTCAGTGTATTTTTTATTCAAACAGCCCTTACCTATCTTTAAATCCATGACCGTGCTCCGAGGTAATTCTTTTAGCCCATTGCCAATCGGATTCCAATTGGCGATGGAGATGACGGCGATTCTTAAATAGGTGAGAAGACAGCCCGCGGGCCACATGTGGCCCGCGCTCCCACGCGCCCTACTAGTTTTTTTAATAAAGCGGCTGATATTACTTATGTTAGAAAGTAAAATCCGTAAAATGTGTGATGTGATGTTTTTTAACAAAGCCTATTTAAACCAGAAAAAGGAAAACTTTGCCGCGCTGCGCTGGCTTTGCGTCTTGATTGTACACAAGTGAAAGTACATTTTAAAAAGAATATATTTTGTCATTGTTAGCGGATATCAGCTGGTTTTAGATCTCCCCGAGCGATGGCCATGACACTTATTCAAAAAATATTCTTAACGATTTCAATGCTGGTGCTGAGTAATAAATATGATAAAAATAATTTTAGCGACTAGCTGGAACACTGGTAGATATACTCGTATACTAGCTGACCTGGCAAACGTTGTTTTGCCCTTGGGGATTTAAAAAATAGTTGGATTGAGATTTAAACTATCCTATCTCTCAAGTTGGATCGAACTGCACATGGTGTGCGAATTTGATTATAATCGGTTAAATGGTTTAGGAGTCCATTGAGGACAAACATTGTGACACGAGATTTATATATATTAAGATAAGATGTTCATGTATAATTCAAGACGTCAACCTAGATTGTCAAAGAAAAACGTATTTATCGGTATCGTAATCGTTTACTAATTCTGCCTGCTGATTGGCTAATACTTTGAATGTATGCTGATTATTATAAACCAGTTATATACTTGCTGTATCATGAATGATGATGCATGATGATGATGATGATGCATGATGCATCACAACCTAATTATATATTACCAAATTTAGACGTACAAAACCGCGAGCAAAGCTAGTGATTAAATTAAATAGTCCAATTGAGTGCGGCATGCGTTTGCAATACACAAACCATTAATCTACTACGGAAGAGCTTTCAGTTACCGACCACAAATTAATTACATTACAGAGTAGATTACGAGATTATGTAATGAATCAACATTTTTAGCATTACGCACTGAAAAATGGTTTCGAAAATATTGACATAAAAAAATATCAATCATTACAAAAGTAATGCTTCGGTTTCATTTAGTTAGTTTGACCTAGATCACAATTATTTATTAACAATTACTGTAAACTGACTCGGCTTATAAAACATGATTTTTTGGATGACCTTTTTCTTCTTGTAAAAAAACGCAATTACACAGACCTATAACCATGAAAAATACTGTTTAAGTGTATAATGATGCGAACTGTTAACGAATAAGTATGCACCGAACTTAGTACCTCTTTTCTGGGTTAGATATTGAATGCATGTATTATACTCGTGAAAAATATTTTGTTAACAATTCGGAATATTAAATATTATATATTCGTTGATATTACCAGTCTCTAAGCCAAATTAATGTTTCAACAGATGAAACTGAAGCCGGATCTGATGACGTCACATACATAAATTGAACTTTTACATTATTAACCGAGAAAGGCAATGACATAAGTTAAAAAGTTACGTTCTGAGGAAGCATAATCTACTTTACAACTTTGTCTCTCTCACTTATTACAACAGATATAAAGCCCACGACGCGAATATTGTAACCAGACTGTGTCCTAAAATTGAAGCAAAGTTTACAAAATGCGTGATTATCAAAAAAAATTACATGATTATAAAATATGTGCATAGAGAGTTAGAGAAGACTAATTTCTTTATGTTTGTAAGATTAAATCAATTAATATATTATTAGCTATCGCACTCTCAAAGCCATTTCAGCACATAAACTTTGCTGAAATGGTTATAGTGTGATATTCAGATTGATAGCTGAGATAGCAGTAACATAATAAAATTACTTCTACGATTGTTTTTGGTAAGCGTATTGAAAGAAATTAAAAAAATATACGATTACAGTTAATAGTCGTAGGTAAAGTTAAGGCATACCTAAAGAAATAGATAGCCCCGATAAATCATATGGCTGAGACTGCAGGCATATCGGTCTTTCTCTTTCACACATTTTGGTGGCTAAACCTTTTTATGAAGCCCATTCATATACCTACATTTAAATCCGCCCAAACAGGCGTCAATAATTTATCTATCTAACGCACAAACAAAATACTGCATTGTTTATTATACGTATAATTTATTATAATAAATTGCCGGCAATTGTTTCGGCGGCACGATTTAGTTGCATTCAAACAAAACAAAAATTAATGTTAGCGAATAGACGACAATAATTTGTAACACATTCAAATTGGAATAGTGCGTTTGGAAAATTATTTGTCACGACTCTGGCATCACAAAATAATTATGTAGAGTTACATAAATACTGAATAGGCTATGCATTGAGGGTATTTCAATTAATAACATTTGCTATTCACGTTGGGAGAATTTGTTTTGTGGTTAAATTATAATAGAGTTACTGATAACAAACTGTCTGATAGTAATAAGCTAAATAGGTAATAGCAAACAGAGAATGATGGTACAATTAGATGGACAGATATTTATGAATCTAATTTGTTTCCCCCTACTATTAATCGAGATAGCGATGAGGTTCACGAACGTAAGAAAAAATCTCGTTATCAATCATAATATTTAACGTCTTAGCATTTCGTACCAATATTAATAGAATTTAATGGGAATGACTATAACTTAGGTGTCAAATTTTTGTTTGGTTTAATATATATTTTTAAATAATGTTAAAAAAAAATCTTAAAAAAAAGATTCCGACGAATTGAGAACCTCCTCCTTTTTTTGAAGTCGGTTAAAAAACCTAACTCGCTGGACCGTGGCCTGAAGAAGGTAGCGTAAAATGACACGTGTTGGATACAAGATCAGACACTGAGAGGTCTTAAGAATAAATCTTGTTTATTACGTTTGGTCTATTTATTACCATGTATGTGGTTTTGGCTTTGATCCAAACTTTACGTTGACCGTGAATTGGATTCATTCTTTATCGGATTGATCTTCAGCGTTCCATCACCTGTATATTTGATTTATATCTTTAGGATTTATCTTACTCTGTTGGCAATATGCAAACGTATTTCCAGACCTCAGCGGAGAAATTCGCATACTCAATTTCATTTTTTAAATTTAGATTATCCGCCAGTTTCCTCACTTCCTCTGCATTTTTTGGGATCGTAAAAAAAACTAGATATTGGCTTCTTCTTCGTGGGCTGTAACAAAAAACCTTTTTGATATAGAAAGAATTCAAATACTTAGTTATTCCTGATGCGGACTAGAATGATAATAACTCTTCGTGTCTTTAACCACCGAATATATAATATTACTAAAAGTCTAAAACTGTATTTTCATAAAAACAGGTTGTGTGATTGAAGGATGCATTTTAAAGGATTGTCCAATTCGAATTAACTTAATATGACGAAAATTTCCGAATTAAATAATAACAACAGCCTACATAAAATCATAGAAAGAAATACAGTACCTATTATTTGAAAACATTTTTAATCCATTTGTATCCATTTTTTTCTGTGAATAAGTAATTCACAGGAAAATATGGATTTAAGTTAACTTTAAAAAATGTCTTATAAACGTCTATAAACTAAATAAACGTAGATTAAGATTTCATGAGAAGATAAGAGCTAACAAACAAGATTATCGCATACATATTCATAATCAATAAACTCGAAATATCGACACGAACTATGTAATTATTAACTAAGTACACATTACCGTCTATCGCGGTATCCTTGTACTCATTTGGTAAACAATGCCCGGTGCAGATGGTAAACAAATAATATAGGATGAATTATTGAGATTGTTACATTAACTATATTGGGTATTATAAATGCGTAATAATTATTATTATCTCTGAAGATTTGTTCATAAATGATGTCTTTAGAATACTGTATCTTTATTTTTGAAAATATTATATGATGATGATAATTGTAAATATTTTTAATAAATGATACCCTATCTTTCTTTTACCATAATTTAAACTCAAGCATTTTAGATTGACTTCACTTGCCCCTTTTCACGGACCAAGTATTTTCATTTGGGTCTTTTCATTATCCATTAAGTCGTTATTAATGTATTATTTTTCTGTAAGTTAATTTATCACACCAAATCGTTGCTCTCCTGGTTGCAATAAAAAGTAGAGCTTGACAAATAATTCCGCAATAACCAATCATCTGTTAAAATTTGTTTCGTGCCAAACAAAACCACATTCCGCCTTGAACTGTCTTGAGTTTATAATACCTACGGTACATTATTGAAGCACGGTATGAGAGAGAGAGAGAGATTCTACTGTAGTTTCATGTAGTGAAGGCTTATCGGCTGCGACACACGCCGTGTTTGTTTATTGCCAACCTATATAGAAACCTTGTCTCGTGTTTGCGTGGCTAAGTTTGGCACTACTGTTCATCCAGTAATATTGTCTTGGAGCCTATTGTCAAGGCAGGATAGGACGTAGATCTGTAGCTTTGGCTGCCTTTCCGCTAGGCTGTGTGATGATTTATGTTATTATTGGTCAACACACGTGTCTCGCTTCTAGACACCAAAATTTATATATATTCCAGTTAGAAGTTTAGTCACCAAAAGAAATATTCCATTTTTTATTTTCTTTTAAGACTCCTTTTCTTTCAAATACCAGTGTTATTAGAAAACTTTGATTCTAAAAATCAACAAGCTATAAAATATCATAGAGTCACTTTAGTTTTATGTCAAGCTAAGTGATTTATTAAAAATATAGTTCAATTTGTAGATATTTTACCTACTTGTATTATTTAACCAAGAATAAATATTATTGTTATGTTATACGTTACTGGGCGATCGCATTCCTCGGTGTTTTATAGAAAGTGGCTTTTTATGAGAATAGTAACTACATAGTTAAACATACAAAGCAAATCCTTATCACATAAATACAAAATTTAATCAAGATCGTTAGAACCGTTTCCGAGATCCGTGAAATATATTTATATGAATAAATTGCTCGATTCAATGTAAAAGATTATTGAAGTCATCAATTCAACGAAGTATTCCATAGAAACATCAAAAGTTCTACGTCATTCTGATACGTCAGCTCCTTCAACCATAACAGATAACGTAACAGGGTGCCCCATTATACTTGCTCATTGTCTTTTATTTACGTCAGGTCACAAAACGCAGTGAGTCGGGGCAGAACGGTGAGATTAGGCCGTCTAAACTCGGGCTTAAATTTTAATCACTGTTTAAGGCTTACCTACCTAACGGAGGTACCGAATCGCTGCTACGAAGCTGCTGTATACGAAGCATATTTTGGCAGTAGTTTCTTACTTGCGCGCCACAGCTTAATTACGAAATTAAAATTTTATTATGTTAACTATACGAGGATATGCGTTTTATCCTTAGCGGATTTTAAATATACCTACCAGTATAAATGTCAACGTATATTGATAAAAACAACAAAAAAATCTTGACGTTTCTAGAATATTTTTCTGAGAAGTTTTAATTAAATGAGGAAGATCGCATTTCTTATTTATTTATTTATTTAAGAAATAACATTCCAATATTATTAAATGGAGGCTACCCACAAATACCTATACTTCATTATAGAAGGACAAACAAATTTCTACTGAAATGATCACAGAATTTGTGGGCGTAAATGGCGAAATTATTCAAAAGATTAGCCAAACAAATCCTGAAATATCGGTTATAATGGAAAAGAAATAAGAGAAAACAGTGCTTGGACTTGGTAAAAGAAATCGCAACGAGCTAGATGCGTTATTTTTCACTTAACTTTATTTTTACGCGGAGCTACATCGACGGCAGCATCGAACAGGATCCTAATCAATTTAATTTATCAGGGTTCCCCCGAGGCGGCCATTCACTTCATTTAATGCGCGTATTTTGCGGCTGGGCTGATTGTTTTGAACCATTCAGCTGTACGGTCCATTTAGATTAATTATAGGATTACTTAATTTCATTGTAAATTATGTATTAAGTTATCACGTTACAACGATGAAATATCAGTTTATTATTTTCAGAATGATACGTGGTTATTGTTTTGTTTGGCGATATTAATTCTTATTGTCAGCTATTATTCAAATGAAATTGACACTGCATGCATCAAGGGATTCTAAATAAAGCACAATTCAACTTCGATTAATAATGTGATGGTCAATGGTCATACTATTTACATAAATTTATCGATGCTAAACAAAGAAATGTGTGCAATCCGTCAACTACGCATCGGCTATAAGAGATATTAATTATCACGACGAAATAGGAAATATGGCAATCGAAGACCGAAATGAGGATGGAATTACGACGGTGGCAGCATTTGTCTCGGCAACTAATAAAGGAGACAATATTGCACTCGATACGTATAAATGTGTGAGCAACATTTGGGGCGTGATATTAATTCCGCTAGTAATTGCGATTGGTTTCCACCCGGGCCTGCAGCCATGAGCCATGAATACGGGAGTTACCGCTATTTGTTCCTGACATTGCGGTTTAGGGTTTTACCTCGACCCCCGTCCCATATTTATTTTCTTCGAGTTTTGTCCAAACACAATAGCCAAGTGGATTATCAGGATTCAGGACCGCGCTAATACCACTAACTAGGAGTAGCTTTTCAAGCGCTAAAATTCATTACCCATTAACCCATTGTAGATGGTCCTACCAAACATTTCCTGACTTTTCTAACATAACATTTGTGATATTTTTACAATATTACTTGTAATATAATTTACGAGTACATAGGCTGCAAAATTTAGCAGAATAGAGATTTATACAACCATTGAATACTCTAGAGTTATATTTTCAAACTGCCTGCATAGAGTTAAAACCAATTAATTTCTGTCCATGTTGAGAAAAAGTCATCTAGAACTGCAGAGTTGTAAAACTTTAGAACTTTGTAACAAAATTACGTCAAGTTATCCAACTTCATATAAAGTAGTCGTTGTAAGCGGAATACTTTCACGTACAAATTCTAACACGTAAAATTCACTGGTCCGGAGCCAAGATGTAGGCATAATGTCCACATTTAGAGATCTTTGACGTGAAATGCAACTTGAATTACGCCTGAAAGTACGAACTTTATATTTTATTGGGATCCTTATCGATTCTTGAGGAGACCAAACGCCTTGCGAAATTTGAACAGCTTCTAGTTTTATTTGGTAAACTTCAACATTCACGTTTAAGATTTGACTGAAATAGACAACTTTTTTGGATTCTAAATTTACTAACAGGGTATGAGGTACATATTACGAATTACATGGCCGGATTCTGCCCTCGGAAAAAAATATTCATGGCCCTTGACAAACAGTACGTCATATTAAAGCTTATCAATATGTCTTTACAATAGTTTAATTTTTATAATCAGAAAACTTGCGAGAGCCATATTAACAGCATAACAACTTTCAACAAAATGCGCCTAAATATTTTAAACAGCAATGATTATTTATAAAAATATCATGCGTATTGTTTATGAACTAATTATTTTTTCATATAACAAAGCTTAGAAAATGCGAGTAAACATTTTGAATTGCAATTTTTGAACAAAAAAATCATTGTTATTATAAAAAAATTTTGGTGCATTTTGTTGCAAGTTGTTATGGTATAATATTATGTCTCTCACAAGTTTTCTGATTATAAAAATTAAACTATTGTAAAGACATAATGATAAGCTTTAATATGACGTACTGTTTGTCGATGGCCATGAATATTTTTTTCCAGGGCACAGCTCCATACAAGTTTCGGCCATGTCCTTTGTGTATAATTAATTTATATCAAGAATGAGGTTACGTTGTTTCAAGTTTTTTGACCTAACTATAAGTCCCATTTTAATGGGGGAAAGGCGCTCTTTTTGGGAGTCTTTTTCCAAAACTTCAAGTCACGTTATCAGCTACATAAAAACGTGGAAGGTTATATTTAATTGCCAAAATATAACGTATTTTACCTTTCATATTTACGAGCTGATTTCCCGTGTTTTGTTAGAAAACTTAGTTGTTTCTTGTAGGAAGAATATAAGGCGTCGTCTTCTTAAACATGAGTAGGACGTAACTCCATTCGGCAAAAGGCCTCTCAACTCCACGCCAGTGTAGTGCTACCAAGTTGGGGAGACCTGCCACGTTTCTTGCATCGGTAAAAGATTGGTAGAAATAGGGGTTAGCACCAGAATGCGGTGGGTCGATTATTATTGGTCGTGTTATACACAGTCAGCTCGATGTGTGAACGGAGGTCCTCGTTATTTTCAATTTCCATATACAAGCACCCTTATATAGTACGAACTCGTCTACAAGTACGAGGGTGTATTAAGCCATGAATCTTATAAAGGCTTCAGTACATTAATACGCCAAGGAATTTTTTTATATCACTTTATGGATTCAGTTCATTTAAAAAAAACACTTAGTCTAAGAAGAGCATTAAATACTGAAAAAGTCAGCAAATTAAATAATAAAAAAATATTATAATACCAGTTTTTTATCCCGCGTTGCGTGAAATTTAAAATGGAGGATGATGTTATTCTAACACATTTCTGGCAACACCAGCGGCAAGGCAAGGCAGGGTGAGAGTACCAGGAGAAAATTGTATTTCCATTTTTACAATTTCAATTTAGTATTAATTCAAGTCCGGGGCCCGGTCGGGAGCGCCGCCACAT
This sequence comes from Coenonympha glycerion, assembly GCA_963855885.1. NCBI lineage: Eukaryota > Metazoa > Arthropoda > Insecta > Lepidoptera > Nymphalidae > Coenonympha > Coenonympha glycerion. The sequence continues at coordinate 12,746,800 of OY979628.1, forward strand.
GTAAAATATGGATCGGCTAAGTGAAATTAAAATGCTCTATAAATTGCGATTTTTGCAAGTCCTAAAGTGGAGAAGGCTTTTTATTATTTATCGCCCGAGCGCTCGTGGCCGACGTCGACTTACTGAAAATCGCTGTTATTATTCAATTTACTTGTTTAAAGTTTTTACTTTGATGCCAGTTTTCATTTTTTAAGCCTATTATAAAGACCTTCCACGTCTTTTGTATTGAATTGAAAACTTTGAAAAATACAGTTGCAACGCAAATTATACATATAACATTTATAAATTATATTTACAGAGTTTCACTATTTCAAATTTTTTTTAATTTTTATGCCTACCTATCGATGGTTATAGGTAAAAGTTTTTAAATAAATGACACATTGTTTATTCTTATAAGTTTTTCTACGTAATAATCTTCAAATCATATTAATTATTATGTTTGAATTACATGTATTAGGTTTAAAATATATAATTCTTTTACGTTAACCCTATGTTAAAGTTAAGTTTTTTGTTACAGGGGCTTCGGGTTTATCACATTCAGCGACCCAGCCAGCGTAGACAAAGTTTTAGCGCAAGCAACACACGAATTAGATGGTAAAAAGGTACGAAATTTTCATATCTTGTTTCGCTAATACACAAAATCTTTGGATAATAATGTCTAAAGAATATATGATTTTCAGAATTTCAAGCGCAAAACATGTTTGAAAGGGTTGAAATTGATATCAAGCGGCCAGTAGGAACTAAGATATTAATGTTTCCGTGGACATGCAATAAAAGGCTCCTCTAAGTAAACCATATTGAAAACTTCAGCGTCAACATGTACACAAAAAGAGTTATAGTAATGGATGGGTACATTTAATTATTCGGAGTTACGGAGTCCTTAGCGCACGAGACCGATTTGCACTTGACAATTTATTGTATTTAATACTAGTATATAAATTATTATAAAAATGAAACAAATAAACTAGGACTATTAAGGTGATTGTGCAGATGTCATATAAAATTAAATATCTCAAAGGCATGTCTCAAATTCTAAGCGTTATGACTGCAGGGAATAAGTTCCTGATTTCGTGAAAGTTTATTGTCACATTCAGAATGTCATAAATTCTGTGTCCTCGGGCAAATGGCCTCTGCAGCCATCATAAAGCGTAAAATCACGGCTGCCTTATGTTTTTCTATCAAGATTTTAGAATACTTACGAAATTCTTGTAAGATATAAACATTATTTTCTCCCTGTGAAAGAGAAATTGTAATAGTAGGAGAATTGATTAATTGATGGTTATATTATCTGTATTTCGAGTATAAATCATCAATACCTACTTAATCCTTCCCTGTTTATTCTTATAGTCATTTAAATATCCAACATTTCAAAATGTTATTATAAAAGATATATTACTCGCAGCAAAGTCATTTAATTATTATTAAAATAGAAAGACTTGTAATTATAATAATAAAATGGAAACTGTTTCCCACTCAAAATTTAATCAATGACCATTTAAAATGTCCAATTTATTACACAGGCTGATGTTTTATTTTATTGAATTCATTGACCATTTATCTTAGTTTCAAATAAAGCACGGTAAGCGATGAATAAGTCAACTGTTGCAATGTTTTAAACGGATTAAACTGTTATTTCCATGAGCCAATTTTTTTTCTGCACATTGAACAGAGTAAAAACTAGTAGCACTTAATTTTCCGTCACTTTTTAAAACATGCTGATAAATAAAATAATTTCAAGCTTAGCAATTTCATGATACTGGACACTTTTCGTTATTTTTCTATGTTTATGCTAACTAATCTCACTGTGCGTTGCTTAGTTTATCCTAGAAGAAAAAACTCCTTATCCCTTGTCTACAAGTTATCAATAAAAACCTCTATGCAAAGTTACAGCTTACTCGGTTATATGATTTAGGCTGGGCGAGTCATCTTACCCAATCAGGACTTCTCTTTTTATAAATAAAGAAGATTTACATTTCCACAAATTAAATAATAGTTTAATCTATATTAATTATAATAATATAATTAATTTTGTACTCGTATATGACATTAATTTAGTTTTCTTAGCAATTATTAACTGCCTTTCTTAATTATTACGAACATTTTATACAATAAAATTGGCAACATTTTTAAGTTACTACAGTTACTAATTTATTTTCAAATAAGCCTTGGCAGACTACGAAAGGTATAATATTTATTCATAATTCAACCAGAGTTTCACATAAACGAAAACCGCTAGAGAAAATTGTTGCTTATCCACAGTCTAGTCACTTATGAAGATAACAATCAATTTATCACTGTATTCGAGACATGTAACGAGCTTTCTTCTGTAAAGTATCTGGTCGGTACATTAGACGTATAGATATGTAGATAAAAAAGAGGATTTCTATAGCTCGCCGCGGAATAATCTAGACAAATTACAACGCTGTCGTTGTTTACTTTGATTAAATTGTAGTCGACGGGTGGAAGATTAGCCGAAGCCGCGCAAATCGAGCGAGAAGAGCGTTTACTCAATTTACATAAAACGCGGAAAATAGTGCGGAATACTACGGTTTTGTCATAGTCAATTAATCTGTGTATCTACGAGTACATACATATTAAAATCTATACCTATACTAATTATTAAAGTACAAATTTTATAAAGCGCAATAATAATTATATTAATTTTAAATTAAAAAGTTGGTACAATTTTTTATATGTGATACCGTTTGATACGTAATGTGTATAATCGAACTCTGTAAAGAATAATTAAAAGCCCAGTATGTAATAGCGGAATTTCCGTTTTTTCTTTGTCCTGCACGACCGTGTATCGTAATTACTATATGTATAAGTACTACGGGATTTGTAAAAAAAAATACACTCGCCTGAAGTTGCAGGGAAAAGTTAGTAGTTTTGGCCTACACACGATCCATCAAGTTACAAGTAGATAAATAATATGCGTATAATTTGAATCAGTTTTGTATTGGCAATGACCACAAGGTAGATGAAATTTGAACATATAGATACAGTACCTGGATGACCGAGCTTCGCTCGGTTTTTTTTTGTAAATTGTAATTTGGAGTAGAAACTATATTTAAATATGAATTACATAGGTACTAATGTAATGATGAAATATGAAAAAATATTTTATCTACGCTCATTGCTTAAAGTTCGAATTATGAAATCAAAATGTGTCACATATTGACCTACTTTATTCACAGACTTCTATAATTATTAAAAAGTTATTCATTATAACATCGCTGTACTATAGAAATATCTCTAGAAAGTTGAATAATTTCTATTACGATACTCGGCTCTGGGTTCCTGTATTTTTATGTGTCGTCATCACAGATCAGGGAATAAACTTTCTTTTCTCTGTGGTCGTCATAGCCAAAAGAGAGTGTAGAGCCAATCCTCAATTTAGTTTTTTTTTATATATGGAGTCCACAGACAACATTTAGTTGGTCATGGGATGGGCCACGATTGACCATAGACAACAATTAATTCACGGAAACAATAATTTTTCCCTGCCTTATATGACTGATTAAAAAGTGTGTTCATACAGAATATTGAAAAGAATTATGTATAATTTTGATTATTTAATTATCCACTAAAAATATACTTTAAATCTGACTTGTATAAATATTTTTCTACTCTTTTTTGTTTCATGACTTTTTTAACAGACTGTACACAGTTTGCAACTGAATTTTGGCGCCATACCTAACTTTTAAAATTTCAATGTGTTATTTTTGTTACTTAGTCAAAACTTAGCGCGGCCAAATGTCTAGCAGTGAAACCTACAAAAGAAAATTTAACTCCACCTGACATTTTAGTAATTGCAACAAAAATAACCCACAATCTTTTACCGACAAAGTGAAGGATTTACGACAAACGTTAGCAAGATTTTATGGTTTGGATTTATGATAATTTGAGCGTAGATAAAGTAGTGTATGAAACTCTACATAATTAGGTATTAAAACACTCGTGTGATACTGTTAAAAAACTCGCCTACGGCTCGTTTTTTAAACTCACACTCATGTTTTAATACCCCCCATTATGCATCCGTTTCATAAACTACTATTTCGATCTTATCGACATAATAATAAAAAAAATATATGAACTCGTAAGTATGGTTAAGGAGCACACCATGGGTGTGCCCGCGAAATTCAAATTTTTCGTGGTTTTTTGCGATTTTTAAGCTAATAAGACATAATATAGGCTTATGACCGACAAATTGCGATAATCCCAATATCTTCTTCACGTGTTAATATAAAAATCTCTGCTCGAAAGTAGCGAGTTAAAGAATAAAGTCCAAGATTTGCGAGTTACTCACATAAAACTCGATACTTGGACTAATTTCCTAGGATACACATTTTTATGCAAAGATTTTGATGTAATCATGTAAAGATGATACTGTCATTCTCGCAAATTGATTGCCATAAGCCTATCATGTCTAATTAGCGTACAAACTGCAAAAAACCACGAAAATTTTGAATTTCGCGGGCAGACCCGTTGATTTCACGTTTAGGCGAAATCAACGACTCTGCCCGCGAAATTCAAAATTTTCATTGTTTTTTTGCAATTTGTTCGCTAATTACGCATTTGTGAGAATGGCAGTATCGTCTTTGCATGATTATATCAAAATCTTTGCATAAAAATGTTCTAGGAAATTAGTCCGAGTATCGAGTGTTATGTGAGTAACTCGCAAATCTCGGACTAATTTCTTTAACTCGACACTTTCGAGCAGAGATTTTTATATAAATACGTAAAGAAGATATTGGGACTATCGCAATTTGACTGCCATAAGCCTATTATGTCTTAAAAATCGCGAAATATATGTTAGGTTAAAAATCGCGAAAAACCACAAAAAATTTGAATTTCGCGAGCACACCCGTGGTGTGCTCCTTAAATAAAAATCACGAGTGTAATTAGTTTAATATTTATATATTATACTAATAATTGCTATTGGCCAATAGATGTCACGTTGTTTCCTAGTTTTCAATATATCGAGAAACAATATGAGGTAAATGAGTATTGTTGAGCAGAGTTTTGATTACAACTATAAGATGCATAAATGTTGTGTATAAACTATATAAACTTAGGATGTATAAGCCCACTAAACCAGAAAACTAAATAAAATTTGAATTTTCGCGCCCAGTTCGTTGACTCCATAAAAAAATTAATATAACTTCTCGCCAATAGATGTCGGGAGAAGTCATATTTTACCTTTAGCATTATAATATTATTCTCGTTAAAACAAATGCCGGCCGCGGTCATTAAAATTCGTTTCACTATTCGCTAATAGATGTCATGTAGTTTCCCAGATTTCAAGCTATCGGGAAAAAATATGAAGTAAATGATTATACCTGGTTGATCAAGCTTTGCTTGGTAATATCACAGCCACTCACCAATAGATGGCAGCAAGAAATTACTGTAATAGTTTAACTTTATGCCAATAGATGTCAGGTATAGAGTGATATTTTTTTTATTGATAAATACGACATTTAAAAAAAATGAATCCTAGCTAGATCGATTTATCGCCCCCAAAACCCCTTGTATACTAAATTTCATGAAAATCGGTGCAGCCGTTTCCGAGATCCAGATTATATAGAAATATACATATATACAAGAATTGCTCGTTTAAAGGTATAGGATACTAATTTATTTTCAAATAAGCCTTGGCAGACTACGAAAGGTATAATATTTATTCATAATTCAACCAGAGTTTCACATAAACGAAAACCGCTAGAGAAAATTGTTGCTTATCCACAGTCTAGTCACTTATGAAGATAACAATCAATTTATCACTGTATTCGAGACATGTAACGAGCTTTCTTCTGTAAAGTATCTGGTCGGTACATTAGACGTATAGATATGTAGATAAAAAAGAGGATTTCTATAGCTCGCCGCGGAATAATCTAGACAAATTACAACGCTGTCGTTGTTTACTTTGATTAAATTGTAGTCGACGGGTGGAAGATTAGCCGAAGCCGCGCAAATCGAGCGAGAAGAGCGTTTACTCAATTTACATAAAACGCGGAAAATAGTGCGGAATACTACGGTTTTGTCATAGTCAATTAATCTGTGTATCTACGAGTACATACATATTAAAATCTATACCTATACTAATTATTAAAGTACAAATTTTATAAAGCGCAATAATAATTATATTAATTTTAAATTAAAAAGTTGGTACAATTTTTTATATGTGATACCGTTTGATACGTAATGTGTATAATCGAACTCTGTAAAGAATAATTAAAAGCCCAGTATGTAATAGCGGAATTTCCGTTTTTTCTTTGTCCTGCACGACCGTGTATCGTAATTACTATATGTATAAGTACTACGGGATTTGTAAAAAAAAATACACTCGCCTGAAGTTGCAGGGAAAAGTTAGTAGTTTTGGCCTACACACGATCCATCAAGTTACAAGTAGATAAATAATATGCGTATAATTTGAATCAGTTTTGTATTGGCAATGACCACAAGGTAGATGAAATTTGAACATATAGATACAGTACCTGGATGACCGAGCTTCGCTCGGTTTTTTTTTGTAAATTGTAATTTGGAGTAGAAACTATATTTAAATATGAATTACATAGGTACTAATGTAATGATGAAATATGAAAAAATATTTTATCTACGCTCATTGCTTAAAGTTCGAATTATGAAATCAAAATGTGTCACATATTGACCTACTTTATTCACAGACTTCTATAATTATTAAAAAGTTATTCATTATAACATCGCTGTACTATAGAAATATCTCTAGAAAGTTGAATAATTTCTATTACGATACTCGGCTCTGGGTTCCTGTATTTTTATGTGTCGTCATCACAGATCAGGGAATAAACTTTCTTTTCTCTGTGGTCGTCATAGCCAAAAGAGAGTGTAGAGCCAATCCTCAATTTAGTTTTTTTTTATATATGGAGTCCACAGACAACATTTAGTTGGTCATGGGATGGGCCACGATTGACCATAGACAACAATTAATTCACGGAAACAATAATTTTTCCCTGCCTTATATGACTGATTAAAAAGTGTGTTCATACAGAATATTGAAAAGAATTATGTATAATTTTGATTATTTAATTATCCACTAAAAATATACTTTAAATCTGACTTGTATAAATATTTTTCTACTCTTTTTTGTTTCATGACTTTTTTAACAGACTGTACACAGTTTGCAACTGAATTTTGGCGCCATACCTAACTTTTAAAATTTCAATGTGTTATTTTTGTTACTTAGTCAAAACTTAGCGCGGCCAAATGTCTAGCAGTGAAACCTACAAAAGAAAATTTAACTCCACCTGACATTTTAGTAATTGCAACAAAAATAACCCACAATCTTTTACCGACAAAGTGAAGGATTTACGACAAACGTTAGCAAGATTTTATGGTTTGGATTTATGATAATTTGAGCGTAGATAAAGTAGTGTATGAAACTCTACATAATTAGGTATTAAAACACTCGTGTGATACTGTTAAAAAACTCGCCTACGGCTCTCGTTTTTTAAACTCACACTCATGTTTTAATACCCCCCATTATGCATCCGTTTCATAAACTACTATTTCGATCTTATCGACATAATAATAAAAAAAATATATGAACTCGTAAGTATGGTTAAGGAGCACACCATGGGTGTGCCCGCGAAATTCAAATTTTTCGTGGTTTTTTGCGATTTTTAAGCTAATAAGACATAATATAGGCTTATGACCGACAAATTGCGATAATCCCAATATCTTCTTCACGTGTTAATATAAAAATCTCTGCTCGAAAGTAGCGAGTTAAAGAATAAAGTCCAAGATTTGCGAGTTACTCACATAAAACTCGATACTTGGACTAATTTCCTAGGATACACATTTTTATGCAAAGATTTTGATGTAATCATGTAAAGATGATACTGTCATTCTCGCAAATTGATTGCCATAAGCCTATCATGTCTAATTAGCGTACAAACTGCAAAAAACCACGAAAATTTTGAATTTCGCGGGCAGACCCGTTGATTTCACGTTTAGGCGAAATCAACGACTCTGCCCGCGAAATTCAAAATTTTCATTGTTTTTTTGCAATTTGTTCGCTAATTACGCATTTGTGAGAATGGCAGTATCGTCTTTGCATGATTATATCAAAATCTTTGCATAAAAATGTTCTAGGAAATTAGTCCGAGTATCGAGTGTTATGTGAGTAACTCGCAAATCTCGGACTAATTTCTTTAACTCGACACTTTCGAGCAGAGATTTTTATATAAATACGTAAAGAAGATATTGGGACTATCGCAATTTGACTGCCATAAGCCTATTATGTCTTAAAAATCGCGAAATATATGTTAGGTTAAAAATCGCGAAAAACCACAAAAAATTTGAATTTCGCGAGCACACCCGTGGTGTGCTCCTTAAATAAAAATCACGAGTGTAATTAGTTTAATATTTATATATTATACTAATAATTGCTATTGGCCAATAGATGTCACGTTGTTTCCTAGTTTTCAATATATCGAGAAACAATATGAGGTAAATGAGTATTGTTGAGCAGAGTTTTGATTACAACTATGAGATGCATAAATGTTGTGTATAAACTATATAAACTTAGGATGTATAAGCCCACTAAACCAGAAAACTAAATAAAATTTGAATTTTCGCGCCCAGTTCGTTGACTCCATAAAAAAATTAATATAACTTCTCGCCAATAGATGTCGGGAGAAGTCATATTTTACCTTTAGCATTATAATATTATTCTCGTTAAAACAAATGCCGGCCGCGGTCATTAAAATTCGTTTCACTATTCGCTAATAGATGTCATGTAGTTTCCCAGATTTCAAGCTATCGGGAAAAAATATGAAGTAAATGATTATACCTGGTTGATCAAGCTTTGCTTGGTAATATCACAGCCACTCACCAATAGATGGCAGCAAGAAATTACTGTAATAGTTTAACTTTATGCCAATAGATGTCAGGTATAGAGTGATATTTTTTTTATTGATAAATACGACATTTAAAAAAAATGAATCCTAGCTAGATCGATTTATCGCCCCCAAAACCCCTTGTATACTAAATTTCATGAAAATCGGTGCAGCCGTTTCCGAGATCCAGATTATATAGAAATATACATATATACAAGAATTGCTCGTTTAAAGGTATAGGATTGTAGTTGCAATTGTTATACCTAATCAATTATGCAAAATTGAATTATCTGATCAAAAGACCAAGCACAAAACCTAAATAACAAATTATTATCGTCGTGATTATGATTAGCTTAATACACTACCCGCTTTTATAATCTTGTTTTATTACAGTTTCTTCGTCATAATCCACCCTTTAAATATAAACTTTTCCCATTTATATTTTATTAAGAAATACTGGAACTTCAGTTTTCCTATCAACTTTGTTCCAAACACATATCGACTGGAAATCGCTCCAGGCGAATACACCTAAGTTATCGTAAGTATAAGAACTTTTATTTACTTAACTATTAGCTGTGAATGAATTTCAAAGTATTTCTTAGTTTCTTTATTTGTACCAAGATTATTTCAGTTAAGTACCTACTTTATAAGATTTCATTAAGAAATGGGTACCTACGTTTTTTGAACGTTTAGTTTGTAAAAGTCTTAGTCATCTAATGTACAAAACTGTTATTTAATCTTATTGTATTTTTCTTATAAGATCTGATATCGATAATATCTTTAAGGTTTCAAAAGCCTTAAAGTGGCCGTTCAAGGAAAAATGTGTGGTCGTTATTTCTTTTTATCCTAGAGCGATGGCGTAATAGAAAACGATATTAGATAGGACGATAAAAGAGCATTGACGTATCCTGAATATGACACAAATACTTTCCATCAGAGCTAAATGGCATTTACGATCCGACATTAATTTATCATGTAGACTTTTAAAATATGTAGCGACGGATATTTGCGAAAAATTAAAATTTTGCTTTCCGTTGGTAACTTTCGATATTTTACGTGGCTTCAATTTGATAAAGCCGTTTTATATATGAAACATCAGAACAATTGACAAAATATGACGTATCTTGGTGAGCTGTGGGCATTTCTAATCGTGGTGGGATATGTCCAAACTTATTCTGAGACCCGCACCCAGCCGCGGGACAAAAACGGCCACTTGATTCTGCAAAAATACTTATAGCAGCGACGAGTTTACATCTATGTAGCTTGCATCAATTATACAGCCAAAGCGCCAATTGGCTATAGTGACTGCGTTGCTGTGGTGATGGTTGGCCGATGTACAATTTTATATTTTTGACAGCCTTGGTTGAGAGTTGAGACTTGAGACAGAACCATCATACTCTAGTATCCACACAAAACGAATTTTTTTTTTTGTCAATTATGATTTTTGGACCTCGGGATGTAGGTTTTTTTTTAAATTGTAGATCACAGATTTTACTGTGTTTTAGATAGGCTTGCGCTTGAAGACAGTCATGCCTGATGGATGGATGGATATTCTATAGCTTTGAGTTTTCGAAAACAACATGGATGGTTATAAGTTTTGATTGGGCTGTGGGGCTTAGGGGCTTGGGTGGACCGTTTTGTAAACACTATTTGGAATGAATTTCAATTTGACAGGTGCTCGATTATATAACTATTCCTGTGAAAATGGACATTATATGGCGGACAGACAGAGAAACAGGCGGACAAGAAAGTGATCTTAAGCCACCGTTTTCCAATCTGAGATATAGAAAAAAAATTATGAAGGTGCTTGCGTACGGAGCGCCCTGACCTCAGACGTGTTTACAAGTTATGTAATAATTCAAATAGCGTGCTACAGCAAATTTATGCAGCTGCACGGTAACATACTTCAATAGCTGCATTGAAAAGCATTTTATTTTCATGGACGACGGCGACTACCTGGCTCATATTTTTGAATTCAGTGTGCGCCGAACGTGTTAGGTGGTAATATGAATTTATGATCATACCAAATTAAATGCGTTCAAGTCGAGCGTGATTCGGCGTATAATGCAAGTATTTTAATTAAGAGTTTTTTTTATTCTTGACGGCCCTGCAGTGCGAATTTCGTCGATTGAGTAAGTAGTTGCCATACTTGCAAAGGTTTAAGTAGGTAGCAATAACATTTTTTAATAGTGCGTGTAAACATTAAAATCTCATAAGCATCAAGGTAGAATGTTAGATTTTTTGAAAGGCGGAATGTAAATAAAATTCATCTTGTCTGATTTTTCCTGTCAAAAATTGTCGTATTTTTTATTAATTAATAACGTCATCGATTATAACGAATTCATTAACCTTAGTTAATGAAAGCCAATGTGTCTTATCATTGACTCAATAGTTAACAAATTGAAAAAAATGATATTTTCCTGTAAAACTACATACGAGTAGGTACGTAATTATTATGTAGATGAAAAAGATAAATAAACAAAACGCGGCTCTGATGTTAAAGAAAAGAAAAATGTACGTTTATTTCATTAGCAGCAAGTATTGTAAGAGTCATACGCTTTAATGCAAATAGAAACTCGTAGTTATGTAGAGTCGAACAAAGTTGAAAGTTAAACAAAAATATAATTTTGCATTAACATTCAAAACGATTGCTTTTGAATACACTGTACAAAAGAAAATTATCCGTAGTTGGCTTTTTAAGTTGCTAAATAAACATTGTTTGCATGCATGGGCTACGACTCGCATTACCATCAGCGGCGCACATTAATCTGATCCTTACTTAATTATTTCCTCACTTACTGAAGAGGTTATTACGAATATACTAAGTATAAGTAATTTTTATCGTCCGACAATTATCTACCAGGCAACATAGCAGACACACTTGTGGTGCCACTACATAATGTAGACTCGACGTGTTTTTGCGCTGGATTACCCGTTCAAACAAGCCGAGTGGCCGGAGCACCAAATAAAGGGAAACACTAACCGGCGCACCCGCGTTATTCTTCCAAAATTAACTCATAACGCCAAGAGCTGTTGATTTTTTTTTCGACCGTAATCTGCTTTAACGGGCACGGGGCCAGTAGCTTTGGTAAATCGGCCGCACGCGACTGCCGCGAAATGGGAATCTTTAAATGCTATACGTACATTTTTAATGCCATTTTAATGCCACGCCTCGCCCGATTGTGGCAACAATTAACGTTATAACGAGTTCATTAATGATGGACGATTCAAAGCCGGGCTTAAAATGAGCTCTTATACAACTTCGAGATAACCCAACGTTTGCGTTTAAAGTACGTTGGATTATCTTGGGAAATTAGTTGATAAAATGAAATGATTAAACCACAGTTCAGAAGTGTCACTGTGTACATTGATTAATTGATGAACGAGATGAAACTGCTGAAGCAGCAAAATCGGGGAGTGTTGACAGCCGATGTTGTTTTATACAAACTGCTAATTTAAATAATGTTTTATTCATAAAATCATCATCTAAGTGGGATTTAAAATTTTAAAGTAGAATTGAGGCGTCAACTAAGTATGCATACAATCAAGAGATTTAAAAATTATAATATAAACAGAAATAGAAGATGACGTGCACGTATACTCTATGAAACAATATTTAAGCAAAAAAAAACAAAACCATGTACGAAATTTAATAAAAGAATGAAATATACGTATGCATATTAGAGAGCGTAGCAGAAAAACAAACGTTTAGCATACGACCCCAAAATAATAAGTTCAAGTTGAGTGTATGCCCCACGCCCACCTGAGGAGATTGGGGGACAGGAATGCTTAATATAGAGTCCTTTACTACTACGGGGTCTCCCAATAACATCTCCGACCGCGCAAACGTAGACAAATTTCGTTTGTGCTGGTTTTCAAGTGCATTTGTCGGAACATTTCAGAAAGTTTGCACAAGTTCACTGGTAACTTATTGCAGTATATTTTAAGTTGATTTAAACGGTTTGAAAAGCATTGAAGATTGCGGATTGTGGATTCACAAATTGTGGAATATATCAAAGCCTCCATGTTTACATTAAGCTGACAGGCGCGTTCGTTCTATGCACGAAAAGTTTCCCACAGTCATGTCAGTCCGACTGCGGGGCAAACTTCCCGGCCTCGGACATCGGAGCCCGGCGTGGATACAGTTCCACAATGGAATAAAGTAGCATCGGAAGCTCGTTGGAGTTAATAAATAATACAGAAACGGAGTGACATGCGCAGAGTGCTGCACGAAGCACCCTTAGTCTGTTTAGACTGCAAATATCTGCGCCGGATGTCTGCCCGCACTTCTAGGCACGGATCAGGAATATTTGCTGGATAAGTTGGGGCAACTTAGCCATTTGTTAGAGATTCACTGCATAAATATACGTGAATGAGTAGTACAATAGCTGTTAATAAACTGCTTGATATTGCACATTTTACTTACCACATCTCACTACCGAAATGCTTGGGTTTAATTTTTAAAAGTCAAGCTTTGACTTGGTATATGTCTTGACATTTCTGCGCGTGTGTAAGACATATATGAGGATTCTATTTCATTTCAAAATATAACACAAAGTAAACATTTTCTATTGCGCCATACGTTCGATAAATACAATAATATATAGATACATTTCAATTCAAGACGACGCGCCCCACTCAGTCAAACTTGATACAAATCGAATGAAACATTAGCAATTTTGACAGAGTGGGCTGTGGGGCGCGTCTCCGTGGATTTAAATATCTATACCAGAGAGGTCACTTTGAGTACTTTTTTGAGTGATCTGAGACTTTTATTATAATTTTTCATAGAGTAATTGTAAACAATGACGACCTCCGTGGCGCAGGGGACGCACGCTCGGATTCGAGTGGGAGGTCGCGGGTTCGATTCCCGCCACGGGCCACTTTGGAATTTTATAATTTCTAAATTGGCTCGGGTCTGGTGGGAGGCTTTGGCCGTGGCTAGTTACCACCCTACCAGCAACCGTACCGCCTAGCGATTTAGCGTTCCGGTACGATGCTGTGTAAAAACCGTTGTGGTGACATAACTTACCCCTTCCAAGCTAGTACGCTAACATCATCGTGTGCATCATCACTTACCATTAGGTGAGATCACAGTCAAGTACGACTTGTATAGCGTAAAAAAATGGGTCACTGCTATTCACAACCTGGTTACAGGTTTCACCCTTCACATACCCGGTGTGGGTTGCCGAAAAAAAACATATCTAGTCTTTTAAATTTTTCAAGTATTGTTAAAATGTTTGCCATTTCCAGAGCTCTTACTCACTTGTGTCATAAACGTTTTAGTCTAGATATCGGACAGACGACAAACAGTGGGTAATTTTCGTCTCGTGAGATCACTGCCCGCAGACTGCCATCGCTGGGTCTGTTAACAGCATCACCGGGTGAGCTTTATCTCTGCTGTTTGTATTCCTCTGCAAAGTTTAATCAGTTACTGACAGTTTACAGCAAATTCTTGCTCTATTTGGCTTTTTTTATTAAAATAACCTTAGTACCTACTTGAACTGAAAAGTATTTTTGATTTGGTCGAAAAATAATCGTATGAATATGCTGAATTAATCTCAAATCCTTGCAGCTGTTGAAACATTATGTTATGTTACCGGAAACCTGTAAAAACCAGGAGTTATATACGATTTTTTGGAAATGTAAAGAATTCGTGGCTTATTTAGAAATGCGTGAAATGAGGATTTTAATAACAGTTAATAAACATATTTAGGAATTGAACAGAATTCCTAGGAAATGCGTAAAATATTACATCAATTTCCGACCGATCTTCGGATTTCTATAGATTTCCAAGGAAGGAATAGAATTTCTGATTTCATATAGTTACATTTCGATTTTCGAATGTGTTATGGGGATGAAATCGTGAACTTTTACTTTGTGTTGTCAAGATTTTATAGACGCAGGTCTTCGTCATAAATGTTAATTAGGACAAGGTATGTCAAATGACGAAATAAGAAGAAAGAATGGTGATAAAAAGACGAGCGCTTCTAATAAGAATATACAATTACACTTTCCTGCTTCCCTATCGCCCTTTACGTAGCCCTATTTAACAGTAAGTAATACCCCACAAAGTGATGGAAATTTCCTTCGGCTGCTCTTAGGTGTGAGCTTAGGCCCAACCGGAGCAATGTGTCGATTCCCACGCGATCGTCCTTCTCTTGTTACCCCGACACGAAACTCATTTTTATAGGGTTCCGTTAAAAAAGTATCACATTAGTCATTAGCAAAGTAAAGAATTCAGCGTTTGCCATTAATATGTCTTTTCTCAATTCCTCTGAATTGAAAGCCATATTTGATGTTTACACTTGGGATATAATGTCTTGATATAAGGATACCGATATATCCAAGAAATATAAGTAGGCATGTAATATTTAATACCATCCAAACGAAATACAGACTTCCTTCGGCTTCACTTAGGTGTGAATTTAGTCCCAAGTGGGGCACCGTTTCGGTTCCCACGCAATATCCTTTTAGTTCCACCTAGAGAAATAGTATATTATTATCGGTTGTGGTATTAAGTCAACTTATTTAATGCGGACGTTCTATCAGAAAGCTGTCCGTTAAATCTGTTATATAGATCAATAAGCAAACTCCAGTGCTGCATGCCTTCTGAATTTCAAAGCAAAATTTTCACAGCTAAAGGATTATTCACATGAATGAATTTCCTTGGGAGTAAATGAACTGCTGTAATTATAATAGCTCAATTAGTTTTTAAGAACCATTGTGAAGTGGTGATAACAGAAAACAAAACCCGGCTGAGTTTGTTGTGGACTTCTTCTTAGTGCAAGGCGCATTGAAACCCTCGTAAACTTAGCCTTAAGTCAGCTTTGCAGTTATCACCATACGCGACAAATATTATATCATATTGAAGTTTTATAAGAGCCTGTACGTTAGCCGTGTAGTTAGTAGTGTAAGAAATTTTGGCTTTGACTGTAAGTAAATACGCTTATTAGCCATCTACGTATTTTCATGACTTTGAGCTAAATAATTATAATAGTAGTTTTGTTCAACGGAACACCTGCAATTATCCACCTAGCTCGAGCTTGACCAGGTTTTTTCACGCGGAATTAAACGAGCGATAAAATTCTTGCGACGTCGCATGAAAATGTGCGTTACCTGCCTTGCATATTTATGCGTGCCCCAGTAATGACGTTTGTAGAGCCTCCCCAGTGAGGTTTCATTACGGCATGTCTCCGCGGGCGTAAAAACAAACCCTACTTTATAAACAATCTGTGTCAAGTGTTTTCCGATCGTGTCGCAGTTTGTTTGCGTTATTCTTTAATAAATAAAATTCTGGATCAATTAAAAAAACTTGCTTCATTGTATATTTTATTCTTGAATTCGTATTTGAATGTCTCCACTAACTCTCTAATAATTGCTTCGTTAGGACGACTTTCTCGACAGTCCTTCTCATGGGACGACGTTAGAGATTAGCCAGAAGACGCTATAAATGCGACGATGCTATAATATAACAATATTTACTGTTTACAAAGGTTTTTCAAATCCTTGGTTCAAATCTGTCGTTGATTGCGATACGAAAGTAAGTAATCGTGGGTTAGTAATTGAATCTGCGTCATCGATTCGACGAGAGTTAGTTAATCCTATACCTTTAAACGAGCAATTCTTGTATATAATATACATATTTCTATATAATCTGGATCTCGGCAACGGCTTCAACGATTTTCATGAAATTTAGTATACAGGGGGTTTTGGGGGCGATAAATCGATCTAGCTAGGATTATTTTTAGAAAATGTCGAATTTACCAAAAAAATAATAAAAATATGACTTCTGCTGCCATCTATTAGCCAGTAGTTAAACTACCGAGCGAAGCTCGGTCACCCAGATATAAAGTTAAATAAAGAAACTGTGTGCACAAATTTTTAGAACGTCTAAGAATTTAAGCACACAGTCGTCACTGGTATTAAATAATTACATGAAACTGTCAAATGTCACAGCCGTCGAGGATAAATATTGTTCTTAATTTAATTCTTGTTAGTCGAAGTGCACACGTGGGTGACGGCGGCAACGGAGTGGATTGGAGCGGAATGAAGCGGAGCGGTATCGGGCCGCAAGTCGCGCGTTGCACATCAAATATTTCAGTCGGAATGGCTCGGAATATGCTCGCAATAGCCTGCCTCTAATCTTGAGCCAACTCAAGTAGGTATTGCACCTGCAGCCAAATTCGTTCCAATTAGGGGAGTTAGACCGCGTCGACTGAACAGCAAATGGTGCGGGCCCTCTTGACGCGAGCAGACACTTACGAGTCTGTAAATAAATCCAGTTACAGTCTCCTGAGTACGTCATTAAACTTCCTTGCCCTTGCCTACACTGTACGGTATAACTGTTGTTAATTATCGGGGTTTTAACAATACGCCCGCTGATTGAAATTGCATGTACACAGCAAAAGCGGCGGTTCATTATTGTATTAACGTTTCGTAGAACGAATAAATGAGACTTACGGTTTGCATGGTCTAATAAATTATTTACTCGCGCGTTTAAATGCAATGCAAAATTTAAATTATGTGACGCTTTGTAATTTTTTATTGTGAACCTTTGTTGTATATTGTATACCTTTATTGTGAGTAGAAATATGTTGGAGTATACGGTCAACATTGTCTTTAAATAAGAAAACTAAACAGATATAATATTCCTGCATTTTTCAAACTAATGTGACGTAAGTATAAATAGACCTGATTAAAAAAAAAAGAATTTTAATGAAATGAAAAGTATACTTCATATTTTATTATTAATCAATATAAATTTAGAAACGGCTCTAAGGATATTGATAAAATTTTCTATTTAAGATAATGTAGTGTATTTTTGTTAAGTTTACTTATACAGTTTCTGTAAAAGCAACTTAACAACTAATTTTAAAGCGCCATGTCTACTATTTATATGGCACTCGAATTTCAATTTCTGACATGTCTACTACACTCAAATATCAGTTTCTATGGCACCTACTTTTATTGTTACAATCTGTCGAATCCGAAATAGTCAACCAGGTCCTATAAATGAAATACTGATGCCATTATCTGTGAACCCTACATATAATTTTGGACCATACCACGATCAAATAGCGTTCATACCAGGTATCAGTACAAGATCATTGAATCCATCGGCACCGTGTTCGAACCCTTAGGTTCAACTAAATCAACACCGGAGCTCAGACGGTAATCCCACTGACTGTTACAATGGACATTATCACACTTGTATGAGTGACGCACTCTTCTTAATTTTGAGTCTTATAATTTATGCTCTAGCTATCTCTAGAATAGAATGTTATAAATTGTCTTGTCTTCTGATGATGTTAACCTGACTAATGACGTCATCACAGCGGTCGCAATTAACAGAACAAATAATGATATAATCATGGCTGATGACGTTATAAAACGTGTGACGACAGCAGTAACGATTTAACTAGGTGGTTGTGTTATCAGGGTGTATGATTCAACCAGGATATCATCAAAACAGCTAATGTCATCAGAGTTTGTGACGTCATAACATAAGATTGGAAAACGTCAGCTATTCGGGTTGCTACAAGTGAACGTTTTGTTGGCAAGGCAGTTGAAATCATCAGTAAAGAAAATTACCCGCAAGGATAGGTGATGTCAACATGCTCCCTTTCATAGAAGAAAAGGAGGGTTATAAGATCTCTAAGTTGCTCTTACACGTGTGGGTGGCTACTATAACCGTTACAATAACCTAAATTGCGCTTAAAGAAACAAGTACGGTTTACTTTAGTTGTACAAGTATAACCTACTCCATACTTTTTGATGCCACTTACGCAAACAATTCGCCTTATTGGCTAAGTTAGCAAAGTTGAGTTCAAAGTACAATCAGAAGCAAACATTATTATTCTAACAATAGCATTTGAAACTACAGCAGACAACGGTATTGGAAGTTTACTTAATATAAAATTTAACGTAATCGACTTTATATTGAAGGCTTTGCCCATATAGCTACATGCTCTTTTTCATTTTCAACCGGCAGTGATATCCGACTAATGTGCTTTCGCCTGTAATCTTTTCTTGCGATGACACGCTCAGATTTATGGGATAGTTGAGGGATTATAGGATGTAATTCGATGGATTCAAAGTAACTTTTAGTCTGCTCTACAAGGTATGACTTAAGATAATTCGAAAGTTAAAACCCAATGTCAATCTTTATCGCAAGGGAAGTTGTAGGAAGGGGGAGGCCGACTAAGGAGGGTGCGCCACTGCATCGATTGTAATCACGCAAATGGTTCCCATATCAAAATGTCACATTCGCATGATATCGATGTTTCGCTGTCAATTTTGCGTGGCTTCAGTTTGGGCCAAGTTTTTATGTAACATGCATGAAAAATACGTTGTGTTCACGAAAATCTGTTAACTTGCCTCGCAATGTTTGCTTTGTAGGTTCAACATTTCGCAGTTGTTCTAGCAGATCGAAATAGGATAAATCAGTTGTCAATAGATCCAAAGCTGGTTTGAGTTTGTGTATCATTGAGCACGACGATTACCGCAATTAAGGCCATTTAGGTATAAGTACCTATCAAAACAAAAAACAAGGAAAATTTGAACAATTTTCTTGCAACAAACACTTTAAGCTTAAATTGTTTAATATGGAAGTCGTTATCATCAAACTTTTTAAAAGTATCTTAAAATAAAAAAGGCTCGCCATCACGGACGGAGCAGTCTTTTGGTGCTTCGTTTTATTTTTCTATCGGCACAGGCTGCAGGCTAGCCACTGACTGCGATCGCTTCCATTAAAATAACTCGTTAAAATTTATCATCGACCCGTTTAATCGCTTTAGCGCCACCATCTGGGGTTTTATGATTTTTCTGCTTGTTCTCTATACTTCGGTGGTCATTTTACAGCTTCAACAAAATTGCCTGCGTGCGTCGCTTAATAGGTTGACAATTACTTTCCCATTCCTCTCTGCGTGTAAGGTTATTAGAGATTGCTTCGTGTTCTCCACTGTGTTAACGTCTCGTTGCAGGTATTAAGGCGTCATACCGAATTACAATATCGCTATAAAAATGAATATCCTCCAGGGTGAAAATCCAATTTAATCAAATTATACCGGATTTTCTGCAGCTGCGTTATTCCGTGGCGCACTCAAAAGATAATTAAATAATTAAGAATGTATGAATGACGCCGTAAAGCCGTTTCTCTGATATTGTAATAATGCAGTCCTCTTGGGCAAAATCTTTTAAATTATTCTCTCACGCTTGCTTCATAATTACGCAGTCCTTGATGTCTATGAATCCTGCATTAATTGGGATACTTTTACGAGAATTGTTAGAAAGTGATTTTGTTACGATCGTAACTTATCAAGAAAACTAAACCCTGGGAAGTGCATAAAAATTTCGTTGATGAATTAGGATTAAGCGATTTATAGGCGCCAATGTATCAAAAATTTTAATAAAGTATACACATTTTAATTGTTTCGCAGACCTTGACAAACATGAGGAATTTTTTTCGTAGGTCTTGATTTATAAATATACGAGTAGTAGTAGCGTCTAGTTGTAGAGTCTAGTTTATTAGTATAGGGTCAAAAACGATATGAAGTGATTTTTATAAACATATACACATTGAGGGCGGTTTGCCGTTTTCCAAGCTTTTGGTGGCCACGGCAGCAACCGCGTGTCTAAATACCACACGAAACAAAACCCCCTGAACGAGTTTAGAATCCGGTCGACAAAACGTCGAGTTACTATACGTGTGGAAATGAAACGTTTTACCTCTAAAATGTCAAAGGTAGCTTCTTTGGGTTTATATTTTGCGTTTATAACGGTCAGCAGCGCGTCGAGATACGAGAAAAAAGAGCAAAGCGACCGCTCGTTGCCGGAGAAAATCTGAGGGCTTAAACAGTGCCACGTATGAAATAGTACCGCTCGGTTACATGAAAAAGACGAGAGGAGAAATCGAGTGACAGGACCACGGCGGAGGATTTTCAGTCCGATGCTTTTTTGCAGCCGGGATTTTAGAACGGACAGTGCAGTCGCACGGGCGATGCGAGTTTAAGGTACGCTCCCGATGCACGCGTCGCGTCGGGCGCCGGATGTCTGCAGTAAATTACAAGTTTGCAGCATCAGCGACACGTGCGTCGGCTGGATATTAATTGCAGGGCCTGTCTGGGTCTGATACAGGGATCTAGATAGGTGCTACATATTTATAAGTAATATAGTTTTCGCAAGAGAAAAGAGGCTCCGCAAGGATGAATTTCTGTTAACATATACCTACCGGGATTCTTGCCGCGATACAGTTTTCTTGTTCCTGCTCTTTCAAACTTTATCTAAACTTACGAAGAAATTCGCTATGACAATTTATATATAATCGAATTTCTTTCTTTGACGCTATCTATTGACAGCCGCATGTCAGCGACTGTCCACAGATGTCGCTGGCTGGAAATGAATGGAGGAATTCGATTTGTTTGTGCGATGCGAGTCAACTCGAAATTCGTACAAAAACCTCTACTAACCCCACGGATTCTTTTCTAGTAACGGATTATAGCAAACTTGCTATATTTTATGGATTTCCGCAAAATTACGCCTTCTTCCATTCAATAAAATATATTAATTTAACAACTCAGTATTGAAACAATATGCATTGAATGAATTTTGAAAAAAAAAAAACAAATGAGATTGAGCAAATGACGAAAAAGTGTTTAAAAGTCCTGATTAGACACAGATAGCTATCTCGGATAGTGACGTCACTATCACTCATGCAAAGTAACTTTATACAAGTATATTTGATACAAGTAATCGTTTTGCTAGTGAGGAACAGAAGGTAAATTCAAATGCTTGTAACTCTTGATTTTCTTGTCTCTTGATAATTTTTTTTAATGGATGACATTATTTCTTACCTTTATTTACACTATACAATTTAGTACCTGGCCACGATCTCACCTGATGGTAAGTGTTGATGCAGCCGAAGATAATATAATCGTACTAACTGGATGGGGTAAGTGAACTCACCTCAACGGTTTCTACACAGCATCGCAGCGGAACGCTAAATCGCTTTTCGGTGCGTCTTTACTGGTAGGGTGGTAACTAGCCACGGCCGAAGCCTCCCACCGGATCAGACCTGAGCCAATTTAGGGATTATACAAGGGGCCCGTGGCGGTAATCGAACCCGCGATTTCCCACTTGCCTCCGAGCGCGCGTCAATGCGCCAGAGAGTTCGTCAAAACCTAGTTTACAATAAATAATACGTCATTTTAAAGTAAGGCACAGCCGTACTGGAAGTGTACCTTTTTCGCTGGCTAGTGCCGCGTGCGATTCGAATTTATCGCGCCCGCTTCCCGCCCAGGCGTGCGCCCATGATTAGTACTGAGGGTGGAGACTGGAGAAGCTTGAGTGATTTTTTTTCGTACTCGAGTCATTAAGTTAAAATTAACTAGCCGGCTTCTTAGTGCTGCTGACGCGGTCGGTTTATGTACCTCATTAAACATTTTTTGCTTTATAGGTCGGAGAGATTCAGTAAAGATTTTACTATACTCAGGAGATTTTTTGAGGATGATATTCTATAAAATTGCGTTTGAGGGCACTGTTACGTATCTTTAAAATTAGTCAATAATGATATTATTCTAGAATTTATATAAAAATATTGTCTTTCTTGGTACCCTTCAGCTAATTCAGTAGGTATGCTTGGGAAGTGTATACTTAGCGTTTTTCTAATTTACTGCAAGAAATACGTTTTGTTTGTTTATTCGATACGATTATATGTACGATATACATAATATGTACTTCTTTTTTTGAAAAAATACATTCAATATTCAATATACACTCATAATACATTCACTATTCAATAAAATAACTAACAATGAAATACTGAAACAATCATAATATTGGTAATAAATAAAATATTTTTTCTTTACAGATAGACCCCAAAGTGGCATTTCCCAGAAGAGCACATCCAAAGGTAAGCCTATTATGAATGTATACAACCCCGTCATGTTTTGGGCAAGTATAAATTGAAACTGAGAGCATGATTTATTGAGCTCATTGAAATATTAAATGGCCGCAAGGGCGAACACTAAACTTACGACATATTGTGAACGTAAACCATGGGCGAACGCCGCTTGTTTATTTTCAAACATTTACACAAAATATTATTTTAGGCTGGACATAAGTCTCGCTCACTATTAAGATGTTGGTCCATGATGCATAAATAACTAAGGGCTAATAATTTAGTATGCGGGCTGTGATCTAGCGATCGTCCGGGCTGGTTATACTTCTCTGATTCAATCGCGTCGCTACATATTCAGTCCATTTGAGTTTCTACCTTTAGTTTACATTAAAGGTGGGCGTTTGGAATTGGATATTTTGTAAAAATATATTTAATGCATATAAAACAGCCTTTCAAATAATATATTTAGGTATATAAGGCTGACGTATGTATAAATCTAAATAGTCCGTCTAATAGTTCCGGTATACCTACGTTACTGATCGAAACCGACTGAAAAAAAACTTGCAATTAAAAATAGAAGAAGATAATACAGTAGCCTGTATAACAAGTTTAGAAACGGATT
This sequence comes from Coenonympha glycerion, assembly GCA_963855885.1. NCBI lineage: Eukaryota > Metazoa > Arthropoda > Insecta > Lepidoptera > Nymphalidae > Coenonympha > Coenonympha glycerion. The sequence goes on from OY979628.1 coordinate 12,770,201, forward strand.
CGCAGACTTTTTCCCAGGAAGTACGAGTATTTTAAAGTTTGAAGAAAGCTGGACAGTTCTTGAGCGAATAAAATGAATGTATGAAAGTAGAAAATAAAGACAAAGTTTGATATAAAACGCACGGCTTCCCGACTAAAGGATTAAAGCTTCAAACGTTATTATATTTTATTTTATGACTTAGCAATTTTATATTTCTATATGTATTTGATTTTTTACTTATTCTAAAAGGCATTCGTGTAAGGCATTCTTTCCCTACTATATTATAAAGATTCTAAATATTCTGATTCCTCGTTTATAAGAGTTTTTATTAGATAGGTATTACATGAACAGATAGTCTCACACTAATAAATTATTATATAAATAAATAAATATATGTATATCAGGACATTACACGCATCGCTATTAATCCCAAAAGTAAGCGATAGCTTGTGTTATGGGTACTAGATAACTGAGAAATATATCTAATATACTATATTGAAAAACAGTGTATTTACTAGTAGTGGGAATCGAACCCACGACGCAGACGGCAGGTTCACTACCACTACGCCATTCGATCGATTCGTTGTCTCTAGTACCAGATTTTTTAAATTAAAAACTCATTTTGAAATAGTACTGCAAAAGATCAAAAACAACATTCGTGCGTTTCGAGACTGAATGCACAATTTCCGCTCCAGACAATCGTGTTTTGACGAATTTCCTACATCATAATGAATATCAGGGTTCGCGCATTGAAAGGAAATTTTCTATATTAAATTGTTTTATCGAATGCATTTCATTTGTTTATAAAATTGGGTGCAATATATTTTTTCATCTCACCCGCTCGGAAAAGCGTTTTTTAATGCCCGAAATGCGGGCGGAAAATGCTATTATATTCCCTAGGCCGCCAAAGCATTTTCATTTTTCCCAAGGGAGACAAAGTAGTATGAAAATCCCTTCCGGCCCTTGGGCCGAAAAGCATTTCCAACGTCAAACTCGAATTACGTGTCATGTCAATGTCAAAGCTGAACTTTTTTTTCTAATAACACATACGTTCAGTAAAAAAGTTCGACCTTAGAGTTTGTATAGGTACATTAGTTTTTTTATTTTTACTTTTCTTAGAATATCAATAAATATAATAACTCCTATTTAGTTTTATTAATTATAAAAGAAATCTAATTAAATACATGATTTTTCCTCCTTGTTTATGTAATTATTGTTAAAATATTCATAAAATTTTATATTATCTTTGGTTCTTACTTCTTAGAAATTCCTATTTCAGAACGCATTCAAAAAAAAAGTAAAAAAAAAGTTTCTCAATTTTTTTTTCTGGTCTAGTGATAGTTGTCTATGTTTCCAATCGTGATTAAATGAAAATACCTAATATTTTTATTACTTTATTCATTATTTTTTTGTTTATAAGGTGAGTGATGATTGAAGGTGGTTTCAGTAAGTGAAATTATTCAGAGTTACCAAAATGCCGATCGAAAGTGTTCTTCTGGTGATTTTCCTCGCTGTGGTGAGATGAAAAATTTTGTGTTATGGACGGGCGCAAATTTTTTTGGGTCTCGTGTCTTTGAATGCCTCGCTATGCTCAGGATTCTATTCTTTGAACCCCTCGCTGCGCTCAGGGTTCAACCCTAGAATCCTTCGCCGCTCAGCATTCAAATTTGACACTCGGCCCAAAAATCCACTTTGCGCCCTTGAATAACAAATAACTATTCTCAAGCAGTTAAAACATATGGAAAGAATCTGGTTCACCTGTTTCCACTTAAATAAATCTCAATATTGGAGTTTAGTACGTGAAAAAGAGATGGATTATTCGTACTTCTTTTATATGGACATTAAACGTGATGGATGGTTTTAAAACATGACCGTTATATTACTCTATCCGGGCAGCCCATGCGGTGTTGCGTGGACGGTCAAAGGGGATGCCGGTTATGCGAATTACATGAATACATTAAGGGTGCCTCATACATGTTAGGTACACTATAATGCTTACGAATAAATTTAGAGCTTGCTCAGCAAGTACGCATGTAAATTTAGATGTTCTATCGATCCTTAGCCGATTGGAAAATAATTATTGATTACGTGTAGGTATACGAATATATAGTCAGACTTAAGATCAGTCAAGGCACCTTTGGTTAAGTTAAAATACCAATCAAAACGAATGCGACCTTACCACAAAGTTGAAGGAGCTGTTCAACGAAGTAAATAGTATTATTGTAAAGGAAAAATAACTTGGCCTCCGCCTAATTATTCGCTATGATAAACGACGCGCGAAATCGGATGATTCAGTCAGTACTCGCAGGGCCGAAATTCAAAGAACAGTGGCAGAAATGTACACAAATAAAGTTTAGCGTCTAGATGTAACATTTATTA